>OX465373.1:18572397-19772397 GCA_950004255.1 Mesopsocus fuscifrons | reverse complement strand
TTTTCTCGTTTTTTCCATCTCGGGAAAGTGATAAAATGGTTCCCTCCTATCAGTGAGATTTTCTACTTCCAAAATATCCGGTCTCACCCTCCCTTAATGTAACTTATTCCTAGCTCCGAGCCTGTTTCTTCTACCGAAATAGCGAGTAGACCATTCGCATAACTCGTGCGTGGGCCTTCATAACAGCGGACAAATTCAGGTCTTGATAACTTGCTGGGTGCCCAAGAAGCGATACCTCTACCAGAAAACATGGTTTAGTCCTTAACAGAGCCACTAAGCACTGCTTTGCATTTTAAAAACGCGTTGAAAACATTTATCTCTTGTGGAGGAGAGTTTTTGAGACGTTCGGAGTTTTGTGAGCGAAGTGGAAGCCAGGCCGAGTACAACGTACGATAAGATAACTCCTACTAATGCGTTTCTACACTTGTCTTTTTGTTTAAACAACTCGTACCTATTTGTCCGATAGCTAACGATTGACATGTCCACTACCACGGGTTCCTTGTATTTAACGCACGAGAATTAGTTTTTATCGAAACCTGTTGTGTGACACCTGGCTTCGTTTAAAATACCTGAAATACAATTCCCAAAAAGGTGCGATTTGATTGTGTCCGAAAAGGACTTCAGAATCAATTTTTTTTTTTATCAGTGACGTAGCCAAAGAAATCTTGGACTTAATAAATATTTTTGACAATTCTTTGGGGTTTCGACTTTATTTCCTCCCCAGTAAACTCCTGGCTAACTACAGTCTTAACTTTTTCTTTCACAGCTATGTACTTTCTTCTGGTCGTTTGGATGGGTTCTATGTTTCCTTTAGGTTCTTATTAAGATCGTGTCCTACTCAGAATTGAAAGAAACGCCTCTGCAACCCGATGTAATGCAAATTTTGTATGTATAATGGTTTTTGCACCTACTGCGCTTTCGAGAATCTCCTCCGTATCGTTTTGAGTTATGAAATTATTCGTAATTGAAAATAATCCCTGACAGCCCGCGTTAGCACTACTATGACAGGTTGGCCTACACAATTTTCTTCTATCTCTAAGCACGAGAAATCTACTCAACTTTGTGAATATTCGTTTATGGAGCTTAACTGGAGGATTGCAATGTTTAGCTTACAGCTCTAACTGGCACTTAACTCAGGGACTTTTTTCCCTTAAATAATCCTTATTTGGTGTCACAAACGTTCACGACTAAACGTATAGAACACGTTTTAGTTTTGTAGTAGTGCGGACTATTAGGTCTTGTAGCCTATAATAACAACCGGCAACACGCAACCTATCGGAAGCCAAGTTAAACACCCTTTCCGTGATGCTATTGCATTGTTAGCCTTCACCCGTGCTCCTTTTGGCAAGAGGATGACATTTCGATAAGGTTTATGTTATAATTGGCACTTTCCGATCAGTTTTTCTTCTCTTTAGCGGACAGCCTTCATGATAGCTGGAAGTTTTCAACATTTCTGACACATTTATCTTCGAGAGTATCCCCAACCTTTTTGCATTAAATGGCTGGTCAGCAACCTCTGAGGGTTACCCTCTAATTCTTTGGGTTGTTTTGTGTGAGTGTAAATTTGGGTCTACTGATGACGTCAAATCACCTTAATCAGAATGCTAGGCTTTCGACTTGCTTTGCCCGACTCTTCACCTATGGTATTACTTCCAACGGGCACTTAGACCTACTTTGCATAACTAGATTAAGTGAAGTAAAATAAGAGCTTACTTCTTGTCGATGTGGATGAACTTCATGTCCATGGAGTGTATGCTCGTGAAGACATTGGTAGCACCCTGCACCACACATTCCCTCGTCTCCGGCATGGCGACGGGGGTGCAGTTCGCCAGGAACACGGGTTCGTTCCTGCTGCAGAGGGGTAGGAAGGAGAGGTAGTGGCCCTGCACTAGCACGACCTGAAATAAAGAAAGTTTAGGGGTAGTTACATGTCTGAAAAGTCGTTTAGATGGGTCAATATCTCAGGAAATTGGTCAGTGTTGTTTAGGAACTGGACCTCAATACTCTTCAAATCACGACGAGGGAAACCACTCGTTGGGAATCTCGTTGGGAATCATTGGAAATCTTTATGAAATCTCAGGGAATCTTGGAATTTTTTGGAGTGGTTACCCCTTCGGGGTTCACTTTTCTATGAATATCGTTGGGAATCTTTGAAAACCTTTATGAAATATCAGGGAATCTTGGAATTTTTTTGTAGTGGTTACCCCCTCGGGGTTCATCTTTCTATGAATATCGTTGGGAATCTTTGAAAATCTTTATGGAATCTCAGGGAATCTCAATGAATCTCTGGAGTGGTTTTTTTCATCATATTAAAAAATCGTATGAAGCTCCCAAGTTATACCTCTTACACCTAAAATGGCCCTTTCTAAATTCTACTCGTGCAACGCTCCCGTATCTCAATACTCTTCAAATCACGAAGGCCAAGACGGGTTTCACAAAGTTTTAGATCCTGATGTGACTCACTGCGCATTCCACGATTGCGGCACAGCACACAGTTATTATTGATGCCCGTTTAACAGTTTCCATTATTTTAAAAGCATATTTATCTACTCAGAGTCCTCTACTCTGATTTATATGGGGAAGATCAATGGTATACCCTGTTAAAAATAGTTTAGGCTGTGGAGTGTAGAAGTAGGTCTTTAGGTATAGGTACTCTATACCTGAGCAGAAGTCCCACCTTTTAACCTATGTTTCTCCCGGTTTTATACTGAACACGACCTGAAAATTATGGGTTAAAGCATTTGATTCGATTCAGCAACCATTCTCGACTTCGCACTTGACTTTCTCAGAGGGTCCTAAATATCTTCATTACCAATTACAGTACAAATATTTCGTGGATATAATATGAGGAAGGTTCAAATACACGCGACAGAAATATTTTTCGTCACTAATGTCAATATACCTTCTGTTGCGTTAAGAGGACGCTATACCTGACAGTGCATTTTTCGCCGCCCATAAGATTAACATTGCGAGCGGCGATTCATTTTCAAGGTTTACCCTTGGTTGGAAAGACACAAAATTTTGCCTGTACCTAGCCGTAACAATGTTCTAGGGAGTGTTCGAAGCAGATTTCCCAATTTCTCACTGGTTTCTTTTATTGCAACTGTTTTGCAAATGCTAGCATCGCATACCTCAAGAAAAGTGCTGTATCTCGAAAACTAGTGAGAAATTGGGAAATCTGCTTCGAACACTCCCTAGAACATTGTTAGGGCTAGGTACAGGCAAAATTTTGTGTCTTTCCAACCAAGGGTAAACCTTGAAAATGAATCGCCGCTCGCAATGTTAATCTTATGGGGGAAAAAATGCACCGTCAGGTATAGCGGTCCCTTAAGGAAAGAATTTTTCCAAAACTCACTGTTTCCCAACTCAGGGGACCCCTAGGTCAAGCGAAACATTAGTAGATAATTTTGAAAATCGGCTAGTGAGAGATTGAAATAGTCAAAACTATAGTGTAGGAAAACCTCGTAGCGGTAGAATAAGTGTTATAGTTTGGTGAATGAGATGAATTTGGGAGGGTTATTGTGTGGTGCTGATAGACTTTAAGGTTGGTGGGCTGGTGCGGAGCGAGGCACAATGGAGGCTCCTGTAGACTGGCTATCTCTGCATCTAAATGACCCTGTTTCGAAGAAGAGGCATTAATTGTGCAAAAAGCCCATGTCGATGCATGGCCAGGTAATGGATGGCTCCTATTTGCATGCTCTCACCAGGAGCGCAGCCTCCCTCACAATACCTAACTCCAGCTATAGAATCGCCACCCTGACATGCCCGGCCCGAGGGCATTCTGTGAACAGTATACAGTGCAGAATGCCCTCAAGCCAGGCAGGTCAGGGTGGCGATTCTATACCTAACACCCGTTTTCACCAACTACAGTCAAAATGTGTCATTTGCTAGGAAAGAATTGAATCCGACTTGCTGTTGATCAGAAAGTTACAAGTTACTTCCCCAAAGTTTTCTCGCCTAACATTTCTGGCACTCAAAAAATGAATCCAGTTTGCGGAGGGTATAGTGATGCACGGAAATTTCTTGTCTTGCTTTCGTTCTTGCATTTCTTGCATGCAAGAACAAGAACAAGAGTTGATTTTCGCTGCAAAAACAAGAAAAAGAAGTGACTTGCAACTTGCAAGAACGAAAACTCTTGCAAGAGTTCTCGCAAGAGTCTTGCATAAACCCAGGCAGTTTTTTTCCAAAGCTTCATTCATGGATTGCAGTCCATATTTTGTACGAAAAACTCCGCAGACTGTGCGACATTAGATTTCACTTGAAATGGCCGTTCGGTAGGCAAGAAACCACTATCGTGAAATTTATTAACAAACTGTATACCTAGGGATGATAATGATACAATTGAATTTGGATGCCACAGCTAGCCTAATGATAGTGATGATTTCAGGGATGAAATGAGTTCGGGAAAGAATAGGTGATATAGGTGTCCTAAATAAAGAATAAAGTTTGTACAGGCGCCACCACAGTTTTCTTAAGGGGGAAAACAGGGAAAAGCCATCAAAAGGATAATTTAGAACTTAGCTGCCGAGATGAAGAATTTTGGAAGATTGAAGACTTTGCCACAGGGAATTTAGGGTTAAAAACAGGATCGTGGTTACAGGGTCATATTGATCAGCCGGTCCGAGTAGGTAGGTTCCTCCTCATTATATTTCTACTCCATCGTCCGCATTTAATCTAATGAATAAATATAAAAACCCATACACGTTACACAATAATTTAGATCATGACAATAAATATCCAAATTTAGCAACAGAACTTACCAGAAAATATTAAATAAATCGGCACGGAGAAAGTATAATACATTTGTTTTATCTTTATTTATTTACCCCGGAACACAAGAATTTTGAGTAAGTATAAGTGGCCAAGTACACGTTACAATTTCGGTATAGTTAACAAAAACAAAAGAAAATAATGAAAAAGGAAAAAAAAATGAACTTAAACCCACGCTCCTCTCCTGAAGTGTGTGTTTAACTGAAATGAACAATAACCACCAACGACAAAACAGACAAACAATAAAAAAATGAATGAACAGTTAACAACTAACAACGTAACCTACCTATTTATTCAACATAGGGCTTTAGGTTCTCTGCCGCCCACTTCCCTATGTACTTTCCCTTAACATCCTCCAAGATAAACTGATTTTCTGACAACTTTTTGACAATTCTCGCTGGCCCAAGGTATTTTGGTGCTAATGTCTTTGAAAAACTAGCCGCTTTATCTGACAATTGAAAGGACTTTCTCCAAACTAGCTGGCCCTCCTGAAACCTAAGATCGCTTCTTGTTACGTTGTACCTCTTTGCATTATTCTCCTTAGCTCTTTTCATACTATCTTTGGCCATCAGTTGACATTTCTCTAGCTTTTCCTTTAACCTATTAGCATACCCATCCGGGTTACTAGGTGCTACATTCCCTGCTTTTGCTTCCTCTTGCAAATCAAAAGTCGTTCTTGGGCTCCTCCCAAATACCAACGTTACAGGTGCGAACCCAGTAGCGTCATGCACCGCAGTATTGTAACAGAAAACAACATGATCTAGATGCTCATCCCACACCTTCTGCTCCCCTTTAATGAAAATACTAATCTGTGCTTTGATTGTCCTGTGTACCCTTTCTACTAAATTTCCCCTCGGATAGTATACTGGGATGGTTGTATGCTTTATGTTAAATGCTTGACAGAACTGTTCAAAATTTTGGCTGGTAAATTGAGACCCGGAATCGGATAAAATTATTTCAGGTACCCCATGCACAAAGATTAGCTGACTCTTTAGTATCTTTAACACATTTTCAGTAGTAGCACTTCGCATAGGTTTCGCAATTAAATACCTACTGTGATGATCTAAAATGGTTAAACAGAATTTGTTCTGGTTCTTTGACCTTACCAACGGCCCCACAATGTCTATTGACACAATTTGAAAAGGTAACAGCTCTTTGTCCTTCACAGTAATCTGTCCAGCTGGTTTAACTCCAGGTACCTTATGCTGTTGACATTCTTTACAGGACCTTACAAACTTTTTGACCAAAAGATACATTTTAGGAAAATAGAACCTTTTTGATAACGCTTTGTAAGTCTTGTTCACCCCACCGTGCCCTCCAAAGTAACTCTCATGAAATTTTTGACACAGCATGGTTCTTAGATCTGTAGGGACAACAATTCGATAACAATCCTCCTTAGTTTCTGGGTCACGAAGTCTTTTGTACAAGTACTGACCTTCCACTTTAAAACTTGGATACTTATTAGGCTCTTTTTCAACACTGTCCTTCAGATCTAGCAACCACTGATCCCGAGATGTGGAAAAATCCGGAACATCCAAATTATGTAACTCTACTTTCATCTCACCAACATCTACCTCATCAATTTCTTCCGTCGAATAGTCATTTTCCTCAGGATTTTCCCCTACAGCACGACTAAGAGCATCAGGAACTGTATGGTTCTTACCGGCTTTATGAACCACCTTTAATGGGTACTGATTCAGTTTCACACAGTATCTAAAAATCCTCCCCTTTGGGTTGGGTATTGAAAACAGCCATGGTATTGCTGAATGGTCTGTCACGATAGTTGTAGGATAAGGACTGCCTAGCACAAGGTGCCCCCAGACTTCCAAACTATACAAACAACCCAAAATCTCTTTTTCAGTTGTGGTCAAATTTTTCTCTCGTTTGCTGAGACTTCTGGAACAGAACCCTACTACATTTGCTTTCGACTTATCTCCTGTATCTTGATAACATACACCCCCCACCCCTTCATCTGAGGCGTCCACTTCAATCCTAAATTTCCCTTGTGTGTCAGGTATAACAAGAATCTCAGGACTCACAAGACAATCTTTTAGATACTGAAAAGACCCTTCCTGAGGTTCGTCCCAATTGAATGGTTCATCTTTCTGCAGAAGCTTGTTTAGAGGAGCTGCATGAGTGGACAAATTTTTTATAAATTTCCTATACCAACCCACAAGCCCCAAAAACCTTCTCACATCCTTCACCTTCTTTGGCCGTTTGTAATTGATTATCCCTCCCACTTTCGACTCAGTCACTTTTATTTCACCTGAACCAACTCGGTATCCAAGGAAGACAATAGAATCAAGACAAAACTCAGACTTTTTAAAATTGACCCTCATGTCCGCTTCTCTAATCAACCTTAACACCTCATTCAGGTCTTCCTTGTGCTGTTCGTAGGTTTTGCTGTAGATACAGATGTCATCAATATAAACAAACGCGCACTTTAGCAATACCGGCCGCAAGATCTTTTCCATGGTCTGTTGGAAAATTGAGCTTGAGATCTTTAGTCCCTGAGGTAACCTTTTATAGCGATAAAAACCCCCTCCTGACACGTTAAATCCAGTAAGGTCACGTGACTCACTATCTAAAGGGATCTGATGGAACCCATGAACTAAATCTAGCTTAGACATGTATGAACATCCGTGCAGAAGAGACAACACATCATCTGTCTTTGGTATGGGCCCTGCCACATTTTTACAAACCTTGTTTAATTTAGTGAAGTCCACCACAAACCTCCGAGCATTTGAGTCTCCAGGTTTTTTGACGGTAAAAGCTGGACTACACCACTCCCCATCTGCATGCTCAATTATGTCTTCTGCCAACATCTTCTGAATTTCCTCTTGCGCTAATTTTTGCTCAAAAACAGGCAACGGAATGACTCTTTCCTTAGCTGGAGGCGTATCTGGCTCAACATAGATCTTGGCTACAGCTTTGTTACATTTCCCCGGACTGGTCTCAAACTCCTTTTGCCACCTGTCTATCAGCTCACTGATTTCTCTCTTCTGATCTTCATTAATTTTAGGATGTCTAACCTCCAACTCATCTATCTGCAACATATGATCTGAATCCCACCAATGTGGATGCGCATGATCGAACATTTCCTCTTCCCACTGATCTAGTTCTTCTTTCAATCCTACCATCTCTCCATCTGGTAACTCAATTGCATTCAAATCGAAGATCGGTTGAATGTTCTTCACAGGAACTCGGTGCAAATTCACAATTTCTGAACCATACTCGTCTTCGATTTCTAGTGAACAGTTCTTAAAATCTAGCTTGGACCCCAAAGCCTTTAAAGTATTAGTTCCTACAATCATACTGTGGCTTAGATTTTTGACAAGATAAACATCACCTTCCCATTCCTTTGATCCAATTTCGATTTTCAACTTTACTACCCCAGTTATTTCTACCTTGGTTTTGTTTGCAGCATTACCTGACATAGTAATAGGCCTAAGCACATGTCCCATAGTCTGCAAGATATCAAACATACAACTGTCAACAACAGTATGGCTGCACCCACTATCCAACAGTGACATAACTGGCATATTCTTAATACTAGCATAAACATACAAACGTTCGTCAGCTTTCTTTTTTGGATACATGGTCGAAATAATGATCTCTTCTTTCAGAACTTCTCCAGGGAGCTCTTCTATTCCTGCTGGATCCCCTGGTTTTTCCATCAGGCCTTCTCGTTTCCCTGTTGTGATCGTTGACCCTCAAGAATTATCTTCGCTGTCATTTTAGCAATGGTCTCCATCACTTCCGGTGTGATCTGGCTTGCCACTCCACATGGGCAATTGTTTTCGTCGAAACCCTGCTTTCCACATTTCTTGCAAAAAACAGTCTTTGCCCTTCTACAATCTCTCCAGTAGTGTCCAACCTGATTGCAGTTGTGGCACTTTGGTGCGACACCTGTTCTCAAACGATTTTCCTTTTCAAAGGCCTCCAATTCGACGTCTTCAGTTTCTTCCTCTGACTCTGGTAAATCCTCGATCGCGTTCACTTTTGGTGTCCTTTTCATGTCTAAAAATGTCTTTGACCTTGCATTGTATGCCTGCTCCTCATCCAGGATCTCATTCGCATGTTTACCAGCTTCCTCCAATTCTTCAATGTCTCGGAACCTCCTAGCACCGATCAGACCTTTGTATTTGAAATTCATATTCAAAACAAGACATTTCAGTACTTCACCCTCCTCCATAGGTTCCTCCAACTCCACATTCATTGCTAAAATATCTGCTATGAAGTCACACAATCTCTCCCCTATCTTTTGTTTCCTGGTTTGGATCCGACACCTGACCCTGAAATCATGGTCCTCTGGTAGGTACCATGCCTTTAAACCAGCTTTTAAAGATTCCCATTCTTTGAATTTTGCTTTTTTCCCGGTGAGCCAGTTTGCCGCTCTACCACTTAATAGATTCCCTACTGCAGTGATCGCATCTCTGTCCGATAGGTTATACATCTCAATCAGTTCCTCACATTGTCTAATAAAACTGCTGAGGTTGCTGCCTGACTCCCCTGAGAACACCATTTTCCTGTTCTCACAAGTTTTGATAAAGTCACCTACCGCCCTATGAGAGGTTGAACGTTCGCTTGATCTTTGATTACTACTGAGAATCTTACCTGTTTCCTCAATAGCTACTCTCAACAGTGACTCAACATCCACCTTACCTACTTCTCTCAGATTCGAATTCAGCAAAGTACTGTCATTGTTTACAATCAGTTCTTCGATATTGTTTACATTTAAATTTTCGTCAACATTCGGGTTCTCATGGGGAGGAGTAGTTACAAGTACCTCACCCCCATTGTCATTGATCTGTCTATCTCTGGTAGGTGTGAGCTGTTCACCACCACTACCATGACCTTGGTCAGCGTTGCTGAGAGTCCCCATGGATTGCTCCTTGGTTCCCTCCTCAACCTGATCCTGATTCTTTGCATTTTTAACTTTTTTATTTTTCTTCGCACTTCCCTGTGCGCCTCCTCGCGTCTGAACCATTTTATATAATTTCACCAACACATTGAGTAGGACCTACCTACTCTATGATGACCTGACTGACCTGTAAGATGTTATGTTGATAATAAATAAAAGCATGTCTGGCAAAATCGGCCTCGGTAAACAGTGCATCAGAAGTATGCCTTTTCTGTTCCACTCAAAAACCTATTCCTGACTAACCTGCAAAATATTTTTTTTAATAATAAATAAAGTACCCTAGCTAAACAGTGCATCAGAAGTATGCCTTATCTGTTCAACTCAGCAACTTATACCTAACTGAACAAATAAAAATAAGAATAACCATCTATGAGTAAAGATGAAACCAAACAGTCGCATCAGAAAATATGCTCTTCTGCAGGAGACAACTCCAACCCTATCAGGTTCTAATAAAAATTGGAAATAAAAACAAAAATAAATAAATGACCCGATACCCGATACATATAACGATAAGATAACAATAGATAAAGATGATCAGACAATAGAGCTAAGACTTTGAACACAAAAGAAAGTCCAAATACTAGCCTTGCTCAACCGCCCCCATTGACTAACAAAACTACGTTAACACTACTTCCCCCAGAATGAACGGTAACGTGGCATTAACTAGCTTGCCTCAAACGGTCAAAAAGAAAAGAGTTCCCTTTGGCAAATTCCATTACAATTTCTTTTTTTAAGTCTAACCTATATCGTGCCTCGAGTTGGGCGTCAAATTACTATCGTGAAATTTATTAACAAACTGTATACCTAGGGATGATAATGATACAATTGAATTTGGATGCCACAGCTAGCCTAATGATAGTGATGATTTCAGGGATGAAATGAGTTCGGGAAAGAATAGGTGATATAGGTGTCCTAAATAAAGAATAAAGTTTGTACAGGCGCCACCACAGTTTTCTTAAGGGGGAAAACAGGGAAAAGCCATCAAAAGGATAATTTAGAACTTAGCTGCCGAGATGAAGAATTTTGGAAGATTGAAGACTTTGCCACAGGGAATTTAGGGTTAAAAACAGGATCGTGGTTACAGGGTCATATTGATCAGCCGGTCCGAGTAGGTAGGTTCCTCCTCATTATATTTCTACTCCATCGTCCGCATTTAATCTAATGAATAAATATAAAAACCCATACACGTTACACAATAATTTAGATCATGACAATAAATATCCAAATTTAGCAACAGAACTTACCAGAAAATATTAAATAAATCGGCACGGAGAAAGTATAATACATTTGTTTTATCTTTATTTATTTACCCCGGAACACAAGAATTTTGAGTAAGTATAAGTGGCCAAGTACACGTTACACCACAAATGATTTCTAGTGCAAGAGCAAGAACAAAATAGGATTTTTACTGCAAGAACAAGAGTAAGAGTCGCTTTGCAAGAACAAGAACAAGAACTTGAAATGCCGTTTCTTGCTCTTGTTCTTGCATCGTGCAGCGGAGGGTTCAGCTAAAGTGATAAATGATTTTAGAATAATGGGAAAATAATTTTCTGTTATTTAAAAAAAATTAGTTAAAAAGAATCAAATTTAAAGTCAGACTCTGATACATAATAAAGGGAATGATGAGACTGCTACGACTGGTGATGTGATGAGGACCTCTTCCAGTGTTCCATAAGCTCACCATTGGAAGTTTTCCAATAGGGCCTCAAGGCAAAGAACCTCCAATAGGTACCAACCGTCTCCTAAAGGGATTTATTCGCTTCCTAGTGAAATGCTTTATTTGCCTCCATTGTCTATTCAAGGTCTTTAAGACGTCTTAGGCGCATCCAGTAATGACAAATGAATCGAGCGACGTAATCCATTACGATAGATGAAGACATATATATTTTTAGATTGAAAAAAAAATTCAGTGTTGAGATAAATAGATGGCAGGTACGAGTAAATTGTGCTAGGCTGCATACACCTACAAACAATAGCACCGATTATTAGTTAGTTGATCTAACCAATAACTTTTCAATCGATGTTCCCTTCATAATAAACCTATTTAATTTTCGTCAGTTAAAATTTTAAACAAAAATTAGGCTTCGGAAAACTGTTCAAATTTTCCGTGTTGCGAAATTTGAAATTAAATACATAATCACAAAACTGCAGGCTATTACCGCAGAGAAAGAGCATAATATGGCAGTAACTATCTACTATCTGCTTCGCGTAACTTTCTCAGTATTTCCCAAATTTGACTTCCTCTGTGTCTATTACATTGTGTACTGCTGCGGTACGGCCAATGGCAGAATGTCGTTCAGTTTCCTTAGTACGAAATTGAAACTTTAGGGGTCCTCAAAAACGGAGGGGTGACTAATATCACCTTCCTTTAATGAATTTGACGTACCTTTTGGTCACCGAACCGCATTTGCCGCCTCGCGTTCCGCGAGACGTTCATCCGACACAGGAACATTCTGTCTTCGTCGGCGGGGGTGGCGGCGTTCCGCATAAGTTCAGCCTGGATGGACGGGTGGTCCTGCTTGTCTATTATATCATACACACTATCGCCATGGATCAGCAGGTCCTCCTGAAACAAGAAATATACAAACAATTCAGAAATAGTGTCAGGTATGACTCATAAAGTTGGTGACAGGCGAAAATATACCTGGCAAGAAAGGGAAATTTCAGAAGAATTTTCCAACCACTCTGACAGGCTATTTAAGGGTCCGCTATACCTGACAGTGCATTTTTTTCCGCCCATAAGAGTAACATTGCGAGCGGCGATTCATTTTCAAGGTTTACCCTTGGTTGGAAAGACACAAATTTTTGCCTGTACCTAGCCCTAACAATGTTCTAGGGAGTGTTCGAAGCAGATTTCCCAATTTCTCACTGGTTTTCGAGATACAGCACTTTTCTTGAGGTATGCGATGCTAGCATTTGCAAAACAGTTGGAATAAAAGAAACCAGTGAGAAATTGAGAAATCTGCTTCGAACACTCCCTAGAACATTGTTAGGGCTAGGTACAGGCAAAGTTTTGTGTCTTTCCAACCAAGGGTAAACCTTGAAAATGAATCGCCGCTCGCAATGTTAATCTTATGGGCGGCAAAAAATGCATCGTCAGGTATAGAGTCCTCTTAAAACACCTTCTGAAATTTGAAACGTAGCGGTATCATCAAAAGCATTTAGGTTGGCTACTAAAAAGATGATCAGCCATGAGGTAGCACACTAACTTTGCACCTGACCAGTGATACACCGAGATCACACAGCTCTCTTCACACCTTGTGTTGGGAGCCGTCAATGGTATACGCTCACCATGCAACTGTCACGGTGAAAAAGTGAAGATAACGCTTGCGTGATTGTGTGATAGTTAGTTGTATTATCGCAGGCGCTATCGTTACCGACATCTCCCCTTCAATCGCGATAGCGAGTACCCAAATACGCCAACATTTTTCGGCAGCCCTTGTCCTCTTCTTGTAGTCCGAGAAATTTCTGGACCATCTCTGGGTTAGACATGTGTTTTTAGATAAAGATCGACGGCAATGGAGTTGTTTAATAAGAACTACTCCAATTCTTTTGGATTTTTCCCTCGCTTTTCTGTAGTCAAATATATTATTTATCCAGTCGCTATTTGTCCAGATCCTACTGAATCCATACAACGTTATCTGTAAAGCTTCTACGTCTTCGTCTGTTCCAAAATTATGTACCTATAGGTGTGCCTCTCAGGGGCCGAGTGGTTAAGAGGAGGCTATACCTGACGATGCATTTTTTGCCGCCCATAAGATTAACATTGCGAGCGGCGATTCGTTTTCAAGGTTTACCCTTGGTTGGAAAGACACAAACTTTTGCCTGTACCTAGCCCTAACAATGTTCTAGGGAGTGTTCGAAGCAGATTTCCCAATTTCTCACTGGTTTCTTTTATTGCAACTGTTTTGCAAATGCTAGCATCGCATACCTTAAGAAAAGTGCTGTATCTCAAAAACCAGTAAAAAAAATGGGAAATCTACTTCGAACACTCCCTAGAACATTGTTAGGGCTAGGTACAGACAAAATTTTGTGTCTTTCCAACCAAGGGTAAACCTTGAAAATGAATCGCCGCTCGCAATGTTAATCTTATGGGCGGCAAAAATGCACCGTCAGGTAAAGCGGACCCTTAAGGGTTCCGCTTTGTGTCCTGAGAGGACATGGATGTATTGGCTTCGGCCCACTCGTATTCGGCTTCGGCCACTTCATCTTCGGCTTCGGCCAAAAACATCTAACAAGCCAACTCATCGGCGCATACGTTCTCTGAACGAAAAAAAAATGTACCTATAGGTATATTCAAGACACTCAGGACTGACAGGGATCCAGACAGAAAT
The DNA here is from genome assembly GCA_950004255.1 of Mesopsocus fuscifrons. Lineage (NCBI taxonomy): Eukaryota > Metazoa > Arthropoda > Insecta > Psocodea > Mesopsocidae > Mesopsocus > Mesopsocus fuscifrons. Next base: position 19,758,369 of record OX465373.1, on the reverse strand, counting down.
AGTTAAAAACCTCCAAATCTAGTGCAATGTTTTTGACTGCCGTTAGCAAATAGCCAGAACCATATATAGGTACGTACCTGTGGTGGCTATTTTTATTATCCCAGCCAGTGAGAAAAGATAGCTCGAGGTGGAATAGGAACACTTGAAAAACACATATATGTAATACATATAGATAACACATATAGGTAGATCCGTTTAAGAGTTAATTACGGGATTTGAAGACGCGAACATGTCGTATATAAATCAGAGCTGTTTTTCAAGTTCACTCGAGCCTGCACGCTGGGCCATATACGATATACCTGGCGTTTGTAATGGCCAATTTTATTGGGATGAGATCCTATACTGGCCTCAATTACTCCACTATTCCAGGCTCATCAACCTGGGTTCTTTTGTGCACGTGAACCTGATTTTTTGGGGCCTTGTTATTACTCGCAGAAGGGCAATGTTTCTGTTTACCTACTGAGAAACTATGCAATTAGGATGGACGGTTGTAAAAGCCTGTGACGGTTTTATTATCGATGTGAATGTAACTTTACTTTGGAAGGAAAGTATTTCGATCCTGAAAATATAGGCACCGGTCTTTGATTTTGTACCACACTAGTACTTGCTAAACTGTAGATAGGTATAAGGAAGACAATCAAAATATATCAAGGGCTCTTTCATGAAGGGGTCAAAGGCTTCGATGTTTCGAGGGGTTAACCACTCCTGCAGGTGTATTCCCTTTCTCGAACGCCAGAAAACCCACCCAACTAACACCTCCAAAAAATTTTGTAAGGAGAACTGTTCTCCATATATTGTATCATGGCGTGCCTTATCTTCTTACAATAAATTTTGAAGGTGTTAGTAGAGTGTGTTTGCTGGCGTTCGAGAAAGGGAATCCCACTGCAGGAATCTCGTTGGGAATCATTTGAAATCTTTATGAAATCTCAAGAAATCTTGGAATTTTTTGGAGTGGTTACCCCTTCGGGGTTCATCTGTCTATGAATATCGTTGGGAATCTTTGGAAATCTTTATGGATCTCAGGGAATATCAAGGAATCTCTGGAGTGGTTACTGGTTACCCTCTCGGGATGTTTTTAGTTCCCTGTGGCGCTGATTAAGTTTAGACCATGAATTTTCCCATTACTTTTTGAAGTGATTTTTCTCCTTTTATTGGAGGAGCAGTATCAGTGGACTTCTCAAAACAATTTCAAGTGCTCTTCGTATCGAAATAAAATGGTGGGACCTTGATATTGCCCAAACAATTGGAAAACCAATCAGAAAACCCCCACAATATTTTCCTGTTATCAGGGACAGCAATCGAAAGAAAGGTATAGGAAAGCAGACGGCATTCCAGGCAGATACGGAGCTTAAAAGGGGGCGTGGCGCTGTTAATAAGTATTACCGGCTACATTGATGATTCATCAGCCCGCCTGAATCGCTAGGATGCCTGATTGACAGCTAAAGTGCTTGCAGGTATGCGGCTCAAATTACTAGCGTTTGATCTGTGCTTGCTACTGGAATATTTACGTTTTTTTTGTTAAATATCTTACGCCGCTTCATAACCCATCATTTCGGTTTCGAGTGATTTCTGTGAAGGGTCTAACCGCAACTTGTTCGTCTGACATAGGGAAGTGAGTAGTGCCTACAGAACTATTCAAGGATATCCTTTGTCGGTGGATAGGTTGCTACACCTACAACCTGCACATCAGTACTATAGTAGAAATGCAGTGTCTTGACGTACTGATGGAAGTACGCTCGTTTTAAGCGACAAAAGTGTAAAAAATAGACTGGTATTGTTTGAGGGATGATCTAGCAGGTGGAGGTTCGGGAGAAGAATAACACGATGTTTCACGTACGAACTGAACTGTATTGTCAAAAGTAAGGTGCATTTATACAGGTTGGTGAACCTGAGAGCTAGCCTCCCAGGTCCAGGCTGCCGGCCAATCATTGGCTCGGACAGGGGTGGGTTTTTACCCGCAAGCCAAGCATGAGAGCATTTTGTTGTAAGCTAAGCACTAAGGGTGCAGTGACCTACCAAAAGTACTGGTATATACACTTCACTAAAGGCCCTTAGTGCTAGAGATATTCCTACCTATACCTAATGGTAGATAAAATATATTTTACATAGCTATTCATCGGCCCATAGGGCGAGCGAGAGTCCTACCTATACCTAATAATGTTCATAGGTATGAACAGGTATTTTATGGTACAATATTCCCAAAAAACTAACTCCTGAAGAACGTAGGGGCTGGTTGAAGATAGAATATTATCTATTACCTCCCACACCTCCATCCAGGCTCATAAGCCAAACATCACGCAAAGCGATAGTTAATAGCTGAGGGATGGGGGACAAGCCCAGCAACTAGACCGTTTCAAGAACTATCCATTGTGCTCAGCTGGCAGCACTACCAAATACCAGCTCCCCAGCCATCGAGTAAACGATGGGGACCTACAGTTGTAAGTGGGTTCCGAACCACCACAGCCTCGATATACATTTCACTTGACATGCTGAACAATTCAGGTGAATTCCGAGCAGAAAAACTTTTTGGTAGGATCGGTATCGAACCGGTGTGACCCGGCTCTCACTGCTCCTCAAAAGTCGACCATTTAGTCCACTGGGATATCGAGGCTCAAAGCGATAGTTAGGTTTAACTGAGAGTTGCAGGATCAATCCTCCTGTATAGGTGCATGATAATTATAGTATTGTCATCCTTTTTCTAGGCTCTTCAGGTTGAGCCTGGATAGAACGATATACAGATGAGTGTAGATAAGTATAAGTAAGTCTCCAGGTCTGCAGCCATCCCGTGGATTAATTGGCCTGGTCTTGGCAGTAAAGAGCAGTACTTTAATGATAGCGTGCATCACTTGCTTGCAATTTACTGGATATGAGGCCAAGTTATGATTAGGAGGCTATTGGCTTCAAAGCACACGAACCAGGTCTGTCAGATCTGGGCGATTCGGTTTCTCACGGATAGTATCTGCATATGCAAATAACACTGGACTAGTCATCAAACCAAAGGTAAATCACTACCATTGTTTGACGAGCATTCCAAAAACGCAGCCAACTCACTATCATTATGTCGTTCTCTCTGTGATTGCCCCAATGGTCTTGCTCCTCAGTCGATGAGGGACTTTTTCCCTTTTCCCAGCGAACATGCGGTGACCTCTGCTCCGGTTCCTTCAGGCCTGCGAGACAATTATGGATTTTATGGAACGATACAACTTCGATAGGGTTCCGAGTTGGAGATTATTGTAGTGAGAATACTATGCAGATACCTACTGTAATAACGGGAGATAGGAACCTGGAAAATTACTCCAGAGGGCGAATGGTGGGCGATACGGTGGAAAACAAGGAGACTTTTGGAGTCATTATTATCCCTGGTATGTATAGAACTGAGGGGGTAACCACTCCAGAGATTCATTGAGATTCCACTGAGATTCCGTGGAGATTTCCAAAGATTCCCAACGATATTCATAGAAACAGGCCCGTATCCAGAAAGCGGTCATGGGGGGGGTTTTAGTGTCAAGGGGGGGGGTTTTAGCCTATATTTTTTTTTGCTTCACGTTGGTATTACCATGTTAATTTTCCGCTCATGGGGGGGGTTTAACCCCCTAAACCCCCCCCCCGTGGATACGGCTATGCATAGAAAGATGAACCCAGAAGGAGTAACCACTCCAAAAAAATTCCAAGATTCCTTGAGATTTCATAAAGATTTCCAATGATTCCCAACGAGTGGTTAACCCCTCGTATAGAACCTATGATGTTCAAGCTTCCCATAGGCAGACTCTGATGCTGACCTACAGTTTAAGGCGGCCTCCGAACCACCAGATACGTCTGTTCCATTGTCCACTACCAAGATAAATGTAAAATCTGAAAATCTTCGAATTCAGACAGGAATAAGCGCTGGAAACAACGTGAATGCGGATTCCTTAGCAAAAACGTCTTATTTCTGCTCGGAGCGAACCAGCCGAGTCGTCAGGGGCTCTGACGTATGACGGGCGCTGAGTTCGTGGTTCAAATAACAGATACATTGAAGCACGTCCCGGTGGGGTGTGGGCGGGGGCATACTGTCGAGACCTTGCGTAAAATCCAAAAGACATGCCGCATTCACATTAACTGGACTTATGAGCCGTAGACCACCAGGATACCACGGGAATTTAGGAAAGGCTACTCCGCGGAAAAGGCCTGGGCCACCGGGGCTTCCCGCCCCCCGCCTGACCGCGCCCCCGCCTGCTGACGGCTGATGACGCCCTAATCATAGCCCGATCACCGGCATCTCCACGGCTCTCACGAACGCACAACCGACTTCTCAATTATAACACATCGTCGGGCTAACTCGAGCTATTAACTCTTATGTCAAAAATATGGAGAGATAGCAAAATGAAGCAGTCGGTACGGCTTATTTTTACCCCCAAAAATTTAGATATTATTTTCTTAAAACAGGGAGTTACATTCGCTATTTTTTTACTTTCCGATTTCAAACTTTGTGAGAAAACTATTGGATATTTAAATATTCTGAAATATAATATGTCTTTTTAACGTCATTACTCATGAGGCTATGTTGTGATTTTACGATCGAGTGATTTTTGTCATCCAATAGTTTTCTCACAAAGTTTGAAATCGGGACGTAAAAAAATAGCGAATGTATATTCAGCCTTGAATACACAATTCAACTTCGTGAACGTGATTTTATGGCCTATAGCCAGTATCAAATTTTTTTCCAAAAACCACTGACATGTTTGTAGGTACGACGGTCATTTAGATTTAAAAAAAAAAAAACTGATTGCCTGTTTCCACGTTTCTTGGTCTTGTAGGTTTGTGAAAAAAGGGCATATGGTGCAGTAAAGGTTGGTAGGTTTGAATCAGTGTGGATTGCTTGTTCTTTGCTTTCTTTTCCTTATCAAGAATGTTTGATCAGCTCGAAACCATCTGCAATCCTTGGTTGTTCCCTTCTCTAAATAGTTGCCCCTGAACCGCGCCTGTACCGCGCAGCTTTAGCACTCAGTATTCACTTATTTACATAGCCAATGAAGCACCATTACAGTGTTGTCGGAATGCCAGCGCCCCTCCAACTGACCCCAGACGATGTTACCAGCCCTGCATTTGAATAATTCCCTCAAAGTTCAGATGAGAATGATATGTAAATGGTTGTGAGGCAGGTAAACCATTCCACTTAAGCTTCTGATTGAGATCTGCACCATGTTAATGCATTGCTAGCTCCAAGAAGGGAATAATACCAAAGTTAAATGATTATTGGAATTACTACAGGGAAAAACGGAAAAATATAAGCGAAATTTAAGTTTAAGAGGGTTGAACCCGAGGGGGTAACCACTCCAGAGATTGCTTGAGATTGCGTAAAGATTTCCAAAGATTTTCTGAGATTCTCAACGAGATTCGTGGAAAGATGTATCCCGAAGGGTTAACTACTCCAGAAATTTCCAAGATTCCCTGAGATTTCATAAATAGATTTCCAACGATTGCATGAGATTCCCAACGATATTTCTGGAGTGGTTAACCCCTCGGTTAAACCCTACCCTCTAGAATGTGCAGACTCTTTCTCTCCGTACTGTAAAGAGGAGTGTAACCGAGGGGTTAACCACTTGTTAGAAATCTCGTAGGGAATCATTGGAAATCTTTGTGAAATCTCAGGGAATCTTGGAATTTTTTGGAGTGGTTACCCCTTCAGGGTTCATCTTTATTATGAATATCGTTGAGAATCTTTGGAAATCTTTATGGAATCTCAGTGGAATCTCTAGAGTGGTTACCCCCTCGAGTGTAACCTAACCAGAGCAAAACACTGGGTCTTGGGGAATGGCGGCAGAGTATCCCCTACAGATCAGAGATAATATAACAATACATATGCGCACCTGAACTGATAAATCTCCTAAAAGTTACAAAGATTAGGCTTGTGATGAGAATACGAATAGGGTAGAATAGGGTAATTGAAGAAGTCTGGCCAGCCTGACCCCCGATCTCCACCCGCCGCCGCGCCGTCAGGTAAACCGGAATTTTAAGATCCATCATCGGGCAAACATTTCTCTCATATCTAAAAGTCTTTTATTGTCGGAACATTCCATGTCGTTTTATTCTCAGTCGAGTTTATTACCACTGGCGTGGACTTGATTTCATAATCTCCAGCATTTGTTTTCCACCACAAGTTACGGTTGTAATGGAAGTCCTCACAGCCTTTATGGCCTACGCACCATTCGATAACAACATAACCTCTTACCAATGGACCACAACCGTTACGACACATAGCTTTTCTTCCAACTGTCGCAGTAACTGTCTTTGAAATTTTCAGTCGCACTGTTGAGTGTCTCTTTTTTCAGCTAGCCGCATACGCATGGAGGGGCTGAAATGGTGGGTAGCCACAAACTAACTCCCATCCCTTTCCACTAATGATACTTCCGGGGATGGCAACTCGCCAGAACGGCCGTCCAGGACGCATTATACTCTTATATGTAGCCAGCATTAGGTAGACGATGGTAAATGCCAGAGAATGGTATTTAAACGACTCAGAAGTGTTTCTTTTCGTAGTTCTCTCACTGAAGAGGTTGCTTGAGTTCGCTTGGTCTTGAGAGGGGCAAGAGCAATCTCGCTAAATCCCCTTGTATTTGTGTATTGTATTAATCAGATACATATGGGCCAGTTTCCGCTAACCCCGTTTTTAGGGGTAGTTCCAACTGGCTCCAAAGAAAACAGGGTGCCCGCAAGAACTATATTAAGTCCATCTGGGCAGACGGTTGCCGCGGTTGTGCTCTGGAGAGGACGTGGGAACGGGCGGCCACCGACACGAGAGCTGCCCCGCGCCGCCCGCAGAACTTGCCATATATCACGGTGACGACCTATTTGCGTCCCCGGACAGATAAAGACCGGGTAATGGAAGACGGAGGTTACGGGGCCTTGCTGAGTGCCGCTCCTCCTGGAATCCTCCTCGTCTCTTCGATGTCTCACTTATGGGTAGCAAGAGGGTCGGTGTATATGAAACGTTCCTTTGGCACTGGATCAAAGGATTTCGAATGCAAAGAAAGGAAAAAAAGTCGGAACCTTGCGCTGTCCAGTCTGTTCTTCCGCTGTCCTTTTTGAAGCTTTTGAGATTTGAGGACTGTTGCCCAATATGGTAAAGGTGTCCACGAAAGGGCTAATCCCTATTTTGCTTTGAAATCAAAACAGCACTTAGCATTAGCCTATCTTGGGATGATCCGATATGTCTCTTCTAGGATGATAGCCTTAGCAGTGCTCTCCTCCGCTCCGATCGCTATCGGCCATGTTCCCAAGCCATGATTTAATATTAACTTTGTAGTAAGGTCTGCGCACAGATATCGCTTTATTACTGTCATTTATGAGTCATGTGATATATGAGACCAAACGCCTTTTCGCATTTGGCCATCGCCTGTTCAAAAAACATTCTAACGCTCACCTTCACTTTATTAAACAGCTTGTTATTATTATTTATACGTTGATTGAGATAAGGCCAGACACGTTGCGAGAGGCATAACGTATAAATTTTATTAGTTGTGAGATGATAGATTACCGCGGACGTGTGATCAACTGTTTAGATCAGCCTGCTACGGAGTGCCTAGTTATATTGATGGTCCTGACTCTGCCCTGATTTTCTCACGCAGCCTACGTTTGCCCTCATTTCCAGTTTTCCGTAGGTTTGTCTCTGCATCGACTGGTTTTCCTGTCAGCGATGAGCGAAAGACATAGGCCAGAGATTGCTTGAGATTGCACTAAGATTTCCAATAATTTCCTAAGATTCTCAATGAAATTCGTGGAAAGATGCACCCCGAAAGGTTGACTACTCAAGAAATTTCCAAGATTCCTTGAGATTTCATAAAGATTCCCAAAGACATTCCCAGCGAGATTCCTGGAGTGGTGAACCCTTCGGGAAGTTCCTTTCAAGACGAAGTTGTTTACAAATTATCTTCAGGGGTTCAAGGAAGGGCTTCCACCTAGGTTGGTTGGACCTCATCATTAACCCCAACCACAGAGGAATCCCCAACGTTATCGAAGGGGGTTTTTCCACAAATCTTCGCTAGACATCTCACGTCAATATCAAATCAATTACTGTTGGAATCAGCTGAAATGTGCAAATGTTCCGCACTCAATGAATTTTTGTAGGGCACAAAACCCACCTACTCCGCCTCCACAGTATAATGGGGACTATTATTGTATAGGCATTGAATACGGCCATTTTCGACCGGGTCCTCCAATCTGATTATTGGACGTATTATCAGCGCTGAATTGGCCGTCCTTCGGCTGTAAGTCCCTTCTAATGCACAAAAGATAGATGGTCAACAATCTCGATCTGTTTCGAGGGTCTCCCCTGGCGGGTGGGAGGCAGTCCCTGCCTTTCTGTAAATCGAATTTGGTTAATGTCGAGTCATTCGTATTGATGGCTCTCTGTAGCCTGACAGCAGGGTGTTAAGCGCACCAAGAATGCGTCACAAGAACAAGCAGCAGGTCACACAAGAAGACGGAATTCGCGTACTCGACTCTTGAAAGGTAACTATCGATGATGGTGCAGGTATACAAATATAACGAAGGTGGCAAAGAAAACTGAGTAGGAAACCTAGAATAAGAATATTAACATGAAGGTCTAATGCAGGGGTTTTGTTGGCAGAATCCTTCAAAGTTTGTAAAACTTTTTCGAACTCAGCCATAGGGGTTTCTTCCACTCTATCGCTTCCAGGATTTTTTCACTGGTTTCTTAACGGTCGGGGACACATTTATTTTCTAATGCTGTTAAACAGGCCACTTTTCCGAAATTAAATCTTTCTCGCTGATGCTTGAATGGTGACTGCGAGGGGTGAACCACTCCAGGGGATTGCTTGAGATTGCCTAAGATTGCATGAAGATTTCCTGAGATTCTCAACGAGATTTCTGGAGTGGTTAACCCCTCGGGTGACTGTTTCCCGATATTGTAACAAACAACAAGGTACTTATAGGTATAAACAACCTTGCCATTTGTAAACTCGCTATAATAAGGCTTGAGCTTTTACAGGCTTTTTGATAGCTGTTTTATACTGTTGCATCATATGCTCATATTCGCTCAGGCAACGAGAGCTAAGCTCACTGAGGTGCTCTACTGACAGCTTTATAGGTCTTGCGTCCACACATGTTGCAAACTCATGGATAATTTATGATGAAAATAATTTTTGCCACATTGTTTTCATTGGGAGTGTACTAGTATGACTATAGCGTGGGATCGATGGCCCTCACTTTCATTTAACCGGAGGTTAGCGCACCTGTCACCTAACTGGGGGTCGTGGAGGTTCCTCAAAATCGAGCCCATTTTGAAAGTAAAAATAATTGAGAGGCTTACCATGGAATGTCCTAGGTATTCTGCCGCATTATCGGAGATGTAGAGAAGTTTCCCGTTTTGCGTCATCATCATCAGGAAACCGTTTAAAGCCTGAAACAAAGATGATAATATAAATTTTTTTGTTGCGGAGCCACACTGGTACAATTGTAGTTCTGGGCCTTAGCCCCCGATTACACCTTACAATTTCCAATCCTAATATGATCAAGAAAAATTGTAAGGTGTAAAGTGAATTGAGTCAGTTATGATACAATTTGTATCGGCCGGTACAAATTGTATCATAACTGCTGCGACTACCTTCCTCTATGCTGCGATGTGTTGTTGTTGTTGGGTCAGTCCGTTGAAAATGGCGCCTGAGGTAAAGTGGAATAGAAATGACCCGTATATTAATAGAAAATGTGGAGGAGTACGAATTTCTATATAACGATAAATTTAAAGAATATAGCAGAAATTATTTAACCTAAAACGGTTCAAAAAAGGCCCCTAAAAATCTACGGAATTTTATTTTTTTAACACGTCAAGTTGGCATCTCTGCTAAATATGATCACAATTTTATTGTTATGTGTATTACAGTTTTTCTAAAATTTTATGATACTAAAAAAATAGGACCATATAATAATATGACCATATATATTTTTTGTAAGGTGTAATCGGGCCCTTAGCCAGAAACTTGCGCTTGAACCACTCGAAGACGTTCGAAAGCTTTGTCTCCCAGTTTCGTAGACAAGAATAGTTTGCCTATATTCCTGGGGATGGCATAGGCGCAGCAAAGGGGGGATGGGGGCATAGCCCCCCCCCCCCCAGGTTTTTGGTCCTACTACGCCCATGGGGGATGGAGCGGCTGGAGCGTCCAATGCAAGAAAATAAAAATATCAGTTCAGGCTCTAGGTTTCGCCCTTTCTTCGAGAAGGTTTCATATCCACTATAAAAGGCGTAAGGCGCACCTTCCCGAAGTCTCTCCCCAAATATAGCACGCACATATTTCAAGCGCCGATGGCACAAATGGCGCAGTAGGTTACTCCGTGAGAAAAGAAACTTGTACATTGTCAGCGCCATATTGAGATGTAGACTTAATAAAAGTAAAATGGATGCAGTAGTGACCACTGGACACAATGGTGACTTAATACACGTGTTTGAGACCACATGGTAATCTTTCCACGATTTTCAATTCTCGTCATTTACAATGATAATTTTCCGAAGCATGCCAATACACAGCCTTCCATTACTTATTCGTGTTGCCTATTATTACCGCGATTTACATATTGGCATCGATTGTGCCATGTGCGATAAAATATGCTTTTTTGTGTGAGTCATGATTCAACCAGGATTCAGGTCGGCGTTATATCACCTTGTTGCAGGAAAATTCTTTTTCTCGTACCTATACAGGCTGTGCTAGTATAAACTCCAGAGATTGCTTGAGATTGCCAGAGATTGCTTGAAGATTTCCAAAGATTTTCTGAGATTCTCAACGAGATTCGTTGAAAGGTGCATCCCGAATGGTTAACTACTCCAGAAATTTCCAAGATTCCCTGAGATTTCATAAAGATTTCCAATCATTGCATGAGATTCCAAATGAGATTCCTCCCCACCAGTATAAAGTCTAATGCTGGTTTCTAAATACCTATACAATCTGTGCGAAGATTTCTCACAAAGTTTGAAGTCCAAACCCAAAAAAAGAGCGAGTGAATGTATATTCAGCCTTAAGGGTCCGCTATACCTGACGGTGCATTTTTTGCCGCCCATAAGATTAACATTGCGAGCGGCGATTCGTTTTCAAGGTTTACCCTTGGTTGGAAAGACACAAAGTTTTGCCTGTACCGAGCCCGAGCAATGTTCTAGGGAGTGTTCGAAGCAGATTTCCCTATTTCTGACTGGTTTTCGAGATACAGCACTTTTCTTGAGGTATGCGATGCTAGCATTTGCAAAACAGTTGCAATAAAACAAACCAGTGAGAAATTGGGAAATCTGCTTCGAAGACTCCCTAGAACATTGTTAGGGCTAGGTACAGGCAAAATTTTGTGTCTTTCCAACCAAGGGTAAACCTTGAAAATGAATCGCCGCTCGCAATGTTAATCTTATGGGCGGCAAAAAATGCACCGTCAGGTATAGCGTCCTCTTAAGTACTGTTTTCGAAGTCTATGAAGTCTTCATTCTTCTTACGAAGTACGATACCGGTACTCTTACGTAGCAGACAACTTTCCTGGGAGTATAAATAAAGCCAGAGCAATAATTAAAGATGATACTTTGAAGTGGTGGACGCGGGCAATTGAGCTGGATGTAATTGATGTATTACATCAAGTACAAAAGGACGATGAAAAACCCCTGAGTAATAACTGTGATTCTGGGGGACTCGTCAGAGTGGGGAGATTTCCCATAGCCTTGCTCTCTACCTACCATTATTCTTCCGATCAAATATTGTCAGGCACGTAGTTTACTTTGGATAATTACATCAACGCATTACCGTTTCTGCTCGAAAGCCTGTACCTGTAATGACCAAGCAACCTATTCTGATGACCGTCATTTCTTCCCTCTCTTTTTTGCTCGAAATAATCCTGAAGGAATGTAAAAAGAGTGGTGATGCCGCCGCAGACGGGCGCGGGCGCTAAGTGCACCTCAGGTTATTAGCCCCTAATATATATGCCTCGGCCAAATTGATTCAAATTTAGTGATTTACCTACTCTCTTTAGGTATTTGATTTTTTATGTAGGTATTTTTGGGTAGGTACCTACTCAGAAAGACGGGTCACTTCACTTTGAACACATCACGGAAGCCGCAACAAAGGTGCAGTGGAAGTGTTGGATATTTAAATATTCTGAAATATAATATATCTTTTTAACGTCATTACTCATCTCATGAGGCTATTTCACGATCGGTTAATTTTGGACAATTTTTTTTGTGACAAAAATCACTCGATCGTTAAATCACAACATAGCCTCATGAGTAATGACGTTTAAAAGACATATTATATTTCAGAATATTTAAATATCCAATAGTTTTCTCACAAAGTTTGAAGTCCAAATACGTAAAAAAATAGCGAGTGTATTGTGGCCCTTAAGTCTCTGCTTTAGCAGAGGTGGTGCATTACTGCTCCCCACAAGTTTATTATCATTTTTAATTTTTTCCTTACGTTGAGAAGACTCGGATGTAGCATATGCTGCAAATGGTTATGGACAGACAGATATGGCAGATTCCACGATTTCCCTATAAGCGTTCGGAAAACTGCTGAATTCAAAAAAGCCCTAATCCCGGAGCATTACTTATGCTAAATCTGGGCGAAACTTGACACTACAACCAAGTGAAAATAATCAGACATAATTCATCGCTGGCAGTGTTAATCATAATGGTGGCAGAAATGCTGGCTCAGATAAAGCAAACCCTTTATTTTCATCTTCAGTACTTAACTGGAGTATGATTTACAGGGGGCCTACAACATATCCTGACGCTTTTCGCTTCCATAACAACTTCAGCTCCCAGAAAGAAGTAGCTAAGAAAGTAGCAGCCACTTTTCCCATAAGTGATCATAATTGTCAGCAATATGGCGCAGTTAGTTGACATATGATTTACATGCTCTACTATTGAAAATCCATCTGATTGGATGGATATTCCATACACCTGTCACCAGGGCCGGCCACTCCATAATGCGGGTAATGCGTGGCGCATTGGGGCCCGGGGCCCCAAAGGGGCCCGCGGGCCCCCAGATTTTTTCCAAAGTATTGCCCGGGAGTGGTCCGCATTGGGGCCCGCGAACGCTGTGGGCGGCCCTGCCTGTCACATTTCTGTCCATCAGCGATAGAAAGGAGATTGGTCGGTTCCATTTGGAATGCATACAACGTCCTCATTCTCTCATAACGACACAGTTTCCTTTTCAAGTTTATTGCATGATTAAAGGGCAGTAAGCTATCCTCCAGTTACCGGTAACTGATATTTAAATTGAAAATCGTTGCTAGCGACTAGGTACCTTATTTTGACAAAGGTGCCGACCGAGGGGTTAACCACTCCAGGAATCTCGTTGGGAATCTCGTTTGGAATCTCAGGTAACCATTGTAAATATTTATGAAATCTCAGGGAATCTTGGAAATTTCTAGAGTAGTTAACCCTTCGGGGTGCGTCTTTCCACGAAAATCTCAGGAAATCTTTGGAAATCTTCATGCAATCTCAGGCAATCTCAAGCAATCTCCGGAGTGGTTGCCCCCCGGTGCCGCCATTGATGTTACACCTATCTATGGATATGGCACTTCTGGTTAAAATTGATACTTAACTTAGTTGGGAAGGTTATGAAGAGTGGAAACTAAACGAAGATTTGTAGACATTTCCGCTGACTCCTCGCAAATTCTTTATTTATTTATTTTATTTCAGTTTTCGCTTCACATTTTCCATAGAATGTCATATCCATAAGTTTAGAAGTCAGTAGGTACGGCAGTACCATATAGACCACAACAATCAGTGCAAGAGAGGTATACGTGCAAGCTTCAGTTGGTGAGCTAATTGCAAGGAACACACACGGTGCATTTATCTAGTGCCCCTAACTATCGGTTATCGGATTGTTAACATAGAGCTAGGTAAAAGGGAAATCCAGCAAAAAATTGAGATTGTAAAGTGGAATGTACGTGCGCTATACGCTGAAAAAAGAGCAAATTACCGCTCTCTGTTCCACTTGGTTGAATTTAAAAATTGGAACGAATTTTGGTTTATGGCCTTTTGGTGGGTATGTGCGTGGAATGAAATGGCCCGTGTTGGGCTTATGTGCTCGAGTTCGTACAGGCACCAGGTACAGGCTTGCCGCAGACAACTTCATGCTTTGGCTCAGAACAATCAGAAGCGTGGAAACGGCTGTTAAGTCAGTCGTGCTCCTGTGGAGTCTGCAAAATGGGCTTGCGCCATATATGATTATCAATTCATTGAATAACTTCTGGGATTGCTGATATTAGACGTTGGATTGGAGGCTAAAGGACTTAAAAAAGGGGGTCAGTTGAAATTACAATACATGCAAATTATCGTGTCAGTGTTGATTGTTTTTTACTCTCCTCTAAGGGAAAGGTAAAAAATTGGAAGGCCACCATCCATTCGCTATTTTTTTACGTTCCGATTTCAAACTTTCTTAGAAAACCTTTGGATATTTAAATATTCTGAAATATAATATGTCTTCTTGCCGTCATTACTCTTGAGGCTATGTTGTGATTTTACCATCGAGTGATTTTTGTCGCCAAAAGAATTGTCCAAAATTAACCGATTGTGAAATCACAACATAGCCTCATGAGCAATGACGTTAAAAAGACATATTATATTTCAGAATATTTAAATATCCAATAGTTCTCTCACAAAGTTTTAAATCGGAACGTAAAACAAATAGCGAATGCATATTCAGCCTTAAGATTTTTCTTTTTTAAGGTTCTATAGGACTTTCTCAACCTACATGGATCCTTGGAAAACATCAAGCTGTGGGTTTAGAGTAATAGAAAGAAATGTATAGCGAACTTCTTCAGGTGGGAGAATGTCATAACCGTAAGTAAGGCCACCCAGGAGCTCCCCACTCGCATACGCGGCGGCGCGTTCTTATAAAGCCAAACAAATCAGCGACAAATAATGAGCGAGAGTTAAAAGGTCCACAGCTCTATTACTCGTCCCTCTCCTACGCACTGTCTAGCCACCTTACTCTCTTAAGAGGACGCTATACCTGACGATGCATTTTTTGCCGCCCATAAGATTAACATTGCGAGCGGGGATTCATTTTCAAGGTTTACCCTTGGTTGGATAGACACAAAATTTTGCCTGTACCTAGCCCTAACAATGTTCTAGGGAGTGTTCGAAGCAGATTTCCCAATTCCTCACTGGTTTCTTTTATTGCAACTGTTTTGCAAATGCTAGCATCGCATACCTCAAGAAAAGTGCTGTATCTCGAAAACCAGTAAAAAAATGGAAAATCTGCTTCGAACACGACCTAGAACATTGTTAGGGCTAGGTACAGGCAAAATTTTTTGTCTTTCCAACCAAGGGTAAATCTTGAAAATGAATCGCCGCTCGCAATGTTAATCTTATGGGCGGCAAAAAATGCACCGTCAGGTATAGCGGAACCTTAAGCTGGTCACAGACGATGTGTGTCCTGGAATGGCGGACCTGGAATGGAGGGGCTGGAATGACAACAACAAAGACTGCCATCCCTCCCCACTATAGCGATATGTCAGGAGATGCCAATTCGCCAGTAAGTGATGGAACCTAACTTTCACCGGCTGGGGGATTCTGCCCTGATCACCACTCCCTTTCGTCTTTCTTTACCGGTGGCAATAATAAAAGCCGTGTTTTTCTTTGAAACATCACAGTTGCTCCTCTCAGTTTACCGTTAGAGAGTCAAATTATACCCATATAAGTGACTGAAGATCTTCTGTTCAGTTTTTTGCACTCATTAAGGGTCCGCTTAACCTGACGATGCATTTTTTGCCGCCCATAAGATTAACATTGCGAGCGGCGATTCATTTTCAAGGTTTACCCTTGGTTGGAAAGACAAAAAATTTTGCCTATGCCTAGCCCTAACAATGTTTTAGGTCGTCATCGAAGGATATTTCCCAATTTTTTACTGGTTTTCGAGATACAGCACTTTTTCCCTTAAAAAATTGAGGTATGCGATGCTAGCATTTGCAAAACAGTTGCAATAAAAGAAACCAGTGAGAAATTGGGAAATCTGCTTCGATGACGACCTACAACATTGTTCGGGCTAGGTAGAGGCAAAATTTTGTGTCTTTCCAACCAAGGGTAAACCTTGAAAATGAATCGCCGCTCGCAATGTTAATCTTATGGGTGGCAAAAAATGCATCGTCAGGTTAAGCGGACCCTTAAAGGTTGAAACGTAAAATTTTTCTAACGATACAAAACTGAAAAGCGCAAAGGGTAGTACCCGGAAAGACGTCTTTACCGTAGCCACCTTGTATAACAAGGAATTCCAGCAGGTTCCAGGAGGTTCGATCAGTTGATAATCACACAGGCAACGAGTTATTATTGGGCATGGGTACCTTAATAACAGGGTGACTACACCATCGCATAGCGCACCCTCATGTGAAAACCTGGCCCTAATACTCCTGTCTTCTTCCTATATACAGGTACACCCACTATCCTCAGGGCCGTATCGAGCTCTTACTCTGGTTTGGCACCATAAAGAACCGTAAAATGAAACCATTAATGGAGAGCAAAGGGGCTCCCTTCCACCCTCCTTCGGTGGTAGGCACCTCTGAGCTCTGGCTGTGGCTCTGGTATGCCCCATGAAAATTTTCCAAAATTATGATTTTTGACATTGAGAAACCTTAAGTACTTAAGACTACCATATACCTATATAAGTGGGTTTCATGAAACTTATAGAAATTGATTCAAACTATTCCACTGAATGAGCCATTAATTGCAGCTCGTTCCTAAAAATACTTTTCCTCTTCCCTATAGCGTTACCTCACGAACAACTTAAGTCTCCCAACCTCACTGTAGTCATAGTTCTCAAAGGAAAATAGGACGATGGAACCAAATGAGTCGGGATTTGCAACATTGCAAAATAAAATTGGAATAGATAGTAGGTATACACATTGATACCTATATGGCGCGTACGTCTGTTATCATTGGCGCATCGTAGGTGATGATTAAGGCATACATGTTGATGTTGTATTTAGGAAGCCGGCGGCGCGTTCAACATTTCCCAAGCTACCGTGTCACGACTTACCCGTGGTACGGCCCCCATTGAACCTAGGTCGAAATTATACGTCCTCAGGCGCTCGTCCCCACCTTGCTTTACTGGATATAGAAGGCCCTTAACTCGCTCCTGAATACCAATATTAACTGAAAACCTGACTGTTCGCTGTAGGATATAAATTATACAAAATCCTGCCGCCTATAGCCCGAGCGGTTTGACTGGCTGGCTCGCGTCCTGAGAGGTCTGAGTTCGATTCCCGGTGTTGGCAAGTCTATCACTTGTGGTGGTATTGATGTAACACTCGATAATCTGGCTTAGGGTGCGTCCCACCATATTTAGAGAAAAACTCCGATGTTCTAGGAAATTTAACATGGTAAACATGGGACAAAATCTCCAGTTTTCTCTTAACTGGGCATGGTGGGACGCACCCTTACCTCTACTCTACCCCAACACACCCTCTAAAACTCCAAATTTTATACCTGTTTACTTTGTCCCTTAAAGGTTCTAAACCACCCTCCATTATTCTTAATATTTTACTAACGTCTGAATTTAACCTCAGGTTAAGTTAAGTGGTATTGAGAAGATGTGGCAAGGCAATAATCGCTAGAACCTCAGGAAGTATAGGGATAAAGGCCAGACATACCTTCGCTATTTGTTTACGTTTTTTCTGCACACTTTATGAGGAAACTATTGGATATTTAAATGTTCTAATATATAATATGTCTTTTTAACCGCCGAAATTAACAAGCTCTGTGATGATTTTACGATCGAGAGATTTTTGTCAGCAAAAAATTTGTCCGAAATTAACTGATCGTAAAATCGCCACACAGCCTGTGACAAAGACATATTATATCCCAGAAGATTTAAATATCCAATAGTATCCTCATAACATGTGCAGGAAAAAACGTAAACAAACAGGACTCCGTAGACGCTCTTAAACTGGATTATCTCGCCGTGGTGTTTGCAAGGAGGCAATCTCCTTACTCCTGCACTGAGAACTATGGCTCTGCCCGAAAACCCATATGGCCGACGATTATTTATTTCACAGGGGAAACATAATCACCGATAATTGCTGCTCAAATGCTCTAAACCTTAAACCTGCATTTACAAATAATTGCGCTATATCAGACGGCCAATTAAATCACTATTTATTTCCAACGGAGTTTTTTTGTTTGACTAGGATGGTGTTTGATGAATTCGTTGATGGTCTGTACCTAGGCTTGAAATTAGTTAGGTTGATGTTAAGATGAAATGTGAAAACGTGGAAGCAGAACAATTTTTCTTCCCTTTTGATGAGGAAACTGTTGGATATTTAAATGTTCTGATATATATAATGTGTCAGAAATTAAGTCATAATATAGACATATTAAATTTCAGACCATTTAAAAATCCAACAGTTGCCTCAAAAAATTGTCGAAAAAAAAACCGGTAACCTCCGCCTTGAAAGTCCTGTTCTGGCCAGCCTCTGAATTTGAACTAGGTATATACCATTGTACCTAACCGTGTAGCTTAACTTTTCCTACATACTATAGATAAAATAGCGTGTAGAGGCCCGCACTAATACTCATAGATCAGTCACATGTTTCGAAGAGGATAGTTAGACATATTGTACGAGTAAGCGAGCAGGTTTTTGACAGGTTACCCGGGGTTACATTGTAAATTACACCAGCTAGATAACTCTATTTAATTCTGGACTATCCGCCGACATTGGCACATTCAGTCTGTGGCTGCGATTTATTGCTCCGATCCCATCATCCATCATTTTCTTATTTTAGCAATTCACTTTTCTCATTGAGTGGGTGTGGGTTCTCAAGGTAGTTGGTTTCTTGTGGTAGTCCCGTTGGTTGGCAGTGACGTTTACTAAATAGAGTGAGGTAACGAACCTACGTCACCTCAAAGCGAACTTTTTCAACTGGAGAAAGAAGTGACTTCGGACTTCGCATCCGTAAACCCTTCATGTATAGGTGTGTTCTTCTAGCAAGTAAAAGGAAGTCAGCGCTCTGCAGACTGTTTATTGAAATCAACAGTACCTTTCTTGAATGGCTACACGCATGCCGCTAAATACCGGGTAGCGTAAATGAAGCCTTACCCACGGCGGCAAATGCGTCAAAATTTACAAGTTCACTACGGCGTACTAATCCCTTTGATGCATTGAAAACCAAAATCCTTCCATCACGACGAGGACACATGGCACTGACCTAGTGGCCATCAGCCACACTGGCCATCAGGCACCAGGAAGTCGAACAAAGACGTTCGGTCCTGCTATTATTGGTGCATACCTGTGGTTGCCGAGCAATCTTCTGCGAGTTAATCTAGATCCCGTAAAAACTGGACGGCTTTAAAGTTAATGTCACCTCTTGGTTTGGTTTGGTTGAGAGCATTCAGGCACTCAAGCCTTGGACTCGTCGAGTAGTGAGGATCGAGGGAAGAGAAGATAGGAACGTCACTATTTTTGCGGTAAAAATATGCTATAGTTTCTATTTAGGTACACGTGGCTACAGGTTCCGATTAGAGCACTGTTGTTGCGTCTTAGCTGGCGGAGTATGGCGTAGAAGCTAGACATTTGGTTAACAGCTGTGACCAACGCGGTTGACTAGGGGCTGTCAACTCAGGTTTTGTTTGTCAGTTCCCGAACATTATCACGCCCAGAAAGCAGTGTCGGAATGTGAGAAAATGTGAGGAATGTAAAAACAAAAAAGGGGAATTTCTTTTTAGGATGCATCAGTGCACATCTGCGTGCGGCGTTTTCTGGTCTACTTGTTCACATTTGAGGGTAATAGCACCAGGAAGGTGGACTCCGGCTCTTGCGATCGCGATGGCTCTGACGGGGTTAGAGCAAATACGGAGCCAGCGATCCAGAACCAAACGCGCGGGCCGCGTTAATGAGGCGCCCAGGCCCCGGCCCCGCGAAGAGGAGGACCCCCCGTCCGTTGCCTCATATGCCCCACGACTTTCTTACGGCCGATCCATCGATAAAGTAACAAAACCTTCCGACCGACTGGCCGCCGTCACGTGCTCCCACCTTCTTAGCTTCGGGCTGGAGGTTAATTAATAGTGTTTAATGATGAATCCAGGAGAGAGGGATGCATCAAGGGTGATCTATTTGCTCCAAACACGACTTTTTTGTTGTGGTTAGTTGATTCTATTTGATACGCCTTCGGCTATCAACCATGAACGAGCGCTTCTTTTGGACCCCTAGCCACGTGCCGCTCACTAGGCATTCCTCTAGAATTTTTTGACTGATCAATAATCGTTGGCGAAGCTCAATGCTTAAGAAATGGATCCTGGGGGCAAAATTCAAGTCTCAAAATATTCACCCTCACGTTCAGCAGCTAAATTCGGATGTTTACGGTAGCTTTAGAAGTCCTTAGGCGTGAATTAATTCAACTGTAGCAAAGCTTTCCCAAAGCACTGATTGGTGATCGAATCATTTCGTTATTCTGGATGGCTATTTAAGTCAGTCCAAAGAAGCCTTTGACTGTAAGGGACTTGAATATCCACCTCGAAAGAGGGGACATTATCTCAAATTTCTTGCAGTTCGGTTTCTGCCCTCCTGTCCCTTCTTTCTCGAAAAAATGGGATATGTTTCCCTACAATTCACGGGCCGGCTTGAGTCGGTACTGCGGGGCGCAAATAAGAGCTCATCGGTGCCGCTTTGCGGTTCTCCGCAGCCCTCTTTCATCTTTCCCACGGCAAGTTCTTTGTGGTTCGAGTCCGCAGCTATTTATTGGAGGCTTTCTACATTAAATGATTTTTAACACAGTATGGTGATTAATCATAACGAGAAATATCAGTATTTTAATTGTTTTGATGGCTAATCGAGCGGTGTTTGTTTCTCTTCTCCCTATAGAGAGGTAATTTGTGCTAGGGTCTGACAAATTGGCTTGCAAACGATGGCTAATGGATCTCTGTTTACATTATTATTGTTATACGATTGCTCTGACTAATATTATCTCTTTCCCCATTGCTATAGGCGGCTTTCTCAAAAGGTAACACAAGGTGTTTTTCACAGGAGTAGCTGTTCCATAATATTTTGGCCCCTGCAGAGAATATGCCGAGGGGTTAACCACTCGTTGGTAATCTCGTTGGGAAATCTTTACGAAATCTCAGGGGATCTTGGAATTTTTTGGAGTGGTTACCCCTTCGGGGTTCATCTTTCTATGAATATCGTTTGGAATCTTTGGAAATCTTGGAATCTCAGTGGAATCTCAAGGAATCTCTGGAGTGGTTACCCCTCGATATAACCCTACATATATTTGGAAGCGATAGACAGTTTGCACAGGAAGTCAAGGAAAAGACTCTTTTGGTTCGTAAACAATCCTCCTCCAGGTTCAAGCTTTTACTTTCAGTTTTGGTCTAGACGGTCTTTGCAGCACGAATACCCTATTACCTGCACCTGGGTGCATAAAAACAGTGAAACGATTGTTCGAGGGTTTGTAGCAAAAATCGAAACGCCTGCTTAGCCGTGAAGGCCTACAAGCAAGTTCTAATTGAAGAGTAAACGTGTTACGCCTCATTACCGTGTGTGCATCAGTTCTACGTTAATTGCGGTAACAAGGATTGGGAAAACAAACCATGAGGCCCGTGAGAATCCTCACACTTGCAGTCCCGCCAAAAGTAGAGCACGAAAAAAGGAAGAAAAAAATAGGTTGGAAGAAAACGTACACACGTACCGTGCGTAGGTACCGCTAGGTACACAAAGTAGGAAGTTGGTATATTTGGAGCAAACATAGACGATGTGTGACCTACTTCAGAGTTCACTGTAGATGAGAAAAGTGTATTTTTTCGACAAATAATTTTTTTTTTAGCAACTTAGAAACACAGCCATGCAGCTTCGTTCTGTTTCATCAGTGACGTCCGTTAGTTCTATCAGATTTTAACATTCTTATATCCAAAGTCTCAATGGAATCGTTAGAGAAAGTCTAGGGAGTTTAAAAATTTGCGTACCTTTCCACCCAGGCCCGTATCCAGAAAGCGGTCAGGGGGGGGGGGGGGGGGGGGGAGGTAGCCTATATTTTTTTGCATTACCATGTTAATTTTCCGCTCATGGGGGGCCCCCCTAATCCCCCCCCCCCCGTGCATACGGCTATGTTTCCACCAACTCTTCATGATTTTTACTTCGAAAATTTGAGTCACGTAGCTGAATTTACCGAATACCTTTACAATATTATCAAATTTCTATGTAGATTCCGGTAGATCAGTGTAGGTACATATGGGTTCATTGGCGACGCCAGCTGGTACGGTTCCCACGGTTCCCGGTGACCCAGATTGGAATATATGGCAGAAACTGTCTGGAGGTACGTAAGTAGTACCTGGTACAACCTAGACATCTCCGTGTCCTGCACCCAAGTACGCGATCCTAGTACGGAAAGGACGATGGTTGTCCCCGGGTAGTCGAATGGCGAATGTGATTTTGATGTTATCTACCTAGGAAATCCTGGGAGATGTATATGCCTTTATCTTTATAATGATACAGACCAAATGTCACAGAGCCTTTTACAAATATTTATTGGGAAATCTCAAACAATGCAGGTACAGAGGGGGAAACCTAATGACTAGGTAAAGGCAACATGGGTGACTGTATACCTACTGACGCAAATTATACATATATAATAGATCTAGCTTGTGCCTCTCAGTGGCCGAGTGGTCAAAGGGTCCGCTTTGTGTCCTGAGAGGTCCGGGTTCGAATCCCGGCGGAACGGAAAAATTTTCCGCTTCCGACATGGATGTATATAGGCTTCAGCCCACTACTAAACTGGCTTCGGCCCACTCATATTCGGCTTCGGCCACTTCATCTTCGGCTTCGACCAAAAACATCTAATATACCAACTAATAGGCGCATATGTTCTCTGAACGTCGCGCGTAAAAAAAAAAAAAAAAAAAGATCTAGAGAATATAATATCTATTCTACTTTGTGCTGTGATATACTATCAAGGACACTCATATACGGATGTGCCGACTTCTATCCTGAGCGTTCTGGGTTCGAGTCCCGGCGTTAGAAATATTTTCGACCTTTTGACCTCCTCTGTCATAAAGTCTTCTTGAAAGTCACATCAACGAAGGGGTGGTTTGGTTTTTTTTTTTCTTTTTAACGCGTGACGTTCAGAGAACATATGCGCCGACGAGTTGGTTTGTTAGATGTTTTTTGGCCGAAGCCGAAGATGAAGTGGCCGAAGCCATTTTAGGAGTGGGCCGAAGCCAATACATCCATGGCGGAAGCGGAAAATTTTTCCGTTCCGCCGGGATTCGAACCCGGACCTCTCAGGACACAAAGCGGACCCCTTGACCACTCGGCCACTGAGAGGCACGGGGTGGTTTGGTATATAGCTGCACCATCTATTGGCCTACTTTCCATGTGCCTGAAAGCCATATTGCGAAAGTTTCCATTTTTCTATTCATTTAAGTCAGTGTACACTTTCCTGTATAATACCTATACATGCATGAAGCTCTCAAAGTCATTTAACGATGTGTCTGACTCTTGTGTATTTTCAATGAGACAGGTTAGTTGAAATTCGTATAGAGAAACCTTGAGCGTTTGTCAATGTATCGTCCATTTTTCACTGTAGAAGGATAAATGGCATAATAATAACTGGCGAGCTGTCAACACGTCCCATCATCACCATTCACAAACTGACGTTGTATCCGGGCTTTGCAAACTGCCATTAGATTAGTTGCCTCATTACTGAAAGCTGACGCAGAGTGGTGTTGCAGAAAGTGGTGCATATTTTTGTGTGCCTCGATTTCGAAAATGTTTGAAATGCTGAAATTTGAACTAAAAGCTACAACGGGCGATTCCAAGTGACAAGTGATCCAAGTTGAAAGCACAATACTAAGGCTGAATTTCACCACCTCACGATAGTGCCTTTTAACGTTCGAATAGCTATCGATTCGAAAAAGCAGACATCCTCTCGTTAGGTTTTGTTGTGTCAATAGAATTCGCCTGCTTTGTTTACGTCAAATTTATTTCAACAATTTCAATCTAAAAGTGGAAATAAACGTGAAAAACCCCCTATTTTTTCGGAGAAAGAAGTTAAAATGTTGATTAGACTACATTAGACTACACCAAATGAGTCGCAGGTATAAAAATTATCGTTTTCGCTAACGCACGGAAAATCCACTCGAAAGCTAACGAAACGGTAACGGTGCATGGTGAAAGCTATTAACATTTTTTACCGATACGATAGCGCTATCGTGTACACGATAGTCTTCACGTTTAAGTGGTGAAATCCAGCCTAAGGTTTGCAGCTATAGGAAATTTGAAACATTTCATCTTTTGATAGGTAACTTTGGTTACTAGATGCCTTTTTGTGAATGAGTAGGTACCTTTAGGTACGTATCTAACGGTTAGTGGTTGCCATGGCAACTTGATTATTATTCAACGTTGCCTGGTTTGTATTCGCTTTGCTACAGCACAGGGCTAACAGATCCAGAGTCTAGTGGAGATTTTCTTGTTGTCAGCTTACTGGTCGTAGGTTTATTTTCAGACATCCAGAATCCACCATGCATGAGCTTGAGAATTTTGTAAACTTGAAAAAGTAATCTTTATTCCTATACTCCTCGGGAGTCTCTATACAGAAGAGGTACCCAAACAGGTACCTATTGTACTACCATTGCTTTTTAAAATAATAGTTTCTAATGGTAGGGATAATTGTTAGTTGTGTTTTAGCAATTCTTTCCTGATTCAGGTCCACCCATTTTCCCTAGGATACAGCTCACAATGACCTGCAACACCCATACCGCGGTTTGTCGACGCCTCTTCCTAACTGACTACACCTTCTTCCTGATCCCGCTGCCAAGAGAAAGGTTAGGTATCATGGTTTCCTACTGTTTTATGGTTACAGTTGAACCTTAGTGTCATGCTGACGGATTATGGACAACCTTTCCTTCCCAGGAGTGAGGGAAAAAAGCAGTGAAAACGAGGGGGTAACCACTCCAGATTCCCTGAGATTTCCAAAGATTCCCAACGATATTCATAGAAAGATGAACCCTGAAGGGGTAACCACTCCAAAAAATTCCAAGATTCCCTGAGATTTCATAAAGATTTCCAATGATTCCCAACGAGTGGGTAACCCCTCGAATGAAAAGCTGAGACGAAGATTAATGGTTTGTCTAAAATCGAGGACGTAGCCGCAAACTTGCTGCCTGGAGGGTTGTTCCTGTCTGGTTAGTTAACACCAACTTAACGCCAACTTAAAAAAAAAAACTGACCCGTGTCTCGAGAATCAGATCCTCCAAAGAGGAGACCTGAAATGATGTACATAAAATCTATATCTTCGATTTTGGAAATATAATCTATCAAGCTTCTCTTAGAGAAGGCACACTCAGACTGTCTGAACTGAGACGTAAGAAACCAGAAGATGGCATATCGAGATGATGAGGCTGAAGGCCTTTGCACTGACTAGGACTAGGTGGCGTTGAGAGGTAGTTCCATCCGAACAATGAGTCTTGATTACCCGGAAACACCTTAATTATTATTGACTCTCCGTACAAAGAGTTTTCTGAACGTAATTAATAATGGCAAATGTTCGTAAAGTGAATATTAATGAAGTTCGAATTGGTCTGTGATTGCGGTCGGCCGGTGGTCTCGGGAGTTCCTCTCTCTACTGCCCTACTCGGCGAAAGACTTTTCTTTGCCGTTCTTCCAGAGATAGATTGACCTGTACCTTCCAATCGATATCGATCACCCGGTAACATATTCCAGTGGAACAGTTTGGTGGCGCCTATAACGTTAAACCAGCGTCTTTTCTTATATGTGGCAGGTGGCAGCTAAAGTCGTTGGCTGACCAAACATGGCGTCATTGTTTTCGCAAACATTTTCGTGCTTAAATTGTACCCAGTCAGCTTGTATTCGTGGCGTTGTCACCAAGTCTTTCAGAACCTGATTGGTCAGCGTCATCGTGTGTTCCTATACGTCATCTCCAGGAAGGTGCATGACGCTTGCTCCGAAATACCTTCCGTTCCCTTCGCACCTCCACATTTATCAGGCGTAAGATGTATATATACCAACTGAAGCTGGAAGCATGACTTCACTGGAATCAGAGGCAGACCTTGAACACGGAAGTGAGTCATACCCAGACCCGGGACATCTTACACAGCAACAAGGCAACATAGCATTGTGGTTGGACAAGGGCTGGAATTGGTGTGACGGCCAACAAGACACAGGAATGTCCCGTGGAGATGGGTTTTGTGTCTCCTATCGTTAGTGAGGAGTCACCAGGCCAGACAATCCGGGGACTACGGGTACTCTGATTTGTCCATTTTCTTGTGCTGTGGTTCTCAAAACCTTGATCCTGGACCTTCTGATGCTCAGATATCAGACGCTTCCTATGGAATTTATTTGGCGAGGGAAGTCACCCATCGAATATATTCTGGTTTATGTTTTCTGCTTTATCTCACTCCGTCAAACTTCAGCTGGCAGTACATTGAACTTTATCACTCCTTCCCTAGGCAAAGACTCTTTTGGTCTCCTCCTCCTTGGTCAGTGGAATCAACCATCCCAAAGTCTTCCCGTAGACTACCTTAGGTTGACTCGGTAAGCACTGAATCCCCGCCGTCTCTTAGCGCACATAATAAGTAGATACACCTGTGCAGGTAAAATGGTTTATCCGGATCCGGAACGAGTGTCTGAAGGCTGGAGAAGTTGCGCGCACGTCACGTGATAAGGTGATATCACTCAAACTGACAGCAGAAAACTGGCCTCTGCCTTATACACTTTAAATAGGCCTTCACTTGCTAATCTGCCCTGCCGGCTGAATATTTATAAATAAAATGAAAATTACTATTCTGTAGTGGCTAGCGTGTCGTAGAACTGACGAAGGTTTTTTAGAATAATAATTGGTTTAAGTGAGAAATCACTGTGGTGGGTGAAGCACGGTTATCTCTGCCATCACTGCATAAAACTTTCTTCTAAGGACTTAATGCAACGCGGAAATCGTATATTACGGTAAGAGCAGTTAGTGTCAATAGAAGGCATCATCCAACCTCCAAACACGAGCAGGGAACATAACTCCCCGCAGGTGACCTGCACCCTTACAAGGCAGTGCGGCCTCGCTTAGTCGCTGAGGCGGGCTCGTTTATAACCCATCGCAGCTTTCAAATGTCCAAGACCGGTAAAAAGTCAATTCCCTGCGGAGTATTAAGTTGTCGTATAAAATCAACCCGAGGCGATTGATGAAATAATACGCAAATTACCCCAATTAAAAACTAGCGGCATGCCCCATGCATATGTATTGTGCGTAGCTTTCTATACGTGCACTTGCGGTTTGTGTCCTGTCACTGACTCTCTGACTGTCACCAGTCTTCTGTCTTCGTACGATGTGACTCCGAGGGTCAGCGGCTTGACTCTGCCGGCTCCCGCTAAAGCAGCCGCGACCTTCCCTCCCTGTGGTCCTCAGGCACCTGCTGCCCTTCCCCACTTATCAATGCGGATGTTCTCTAGAGGTAGAGTGCTTTATTACTGCACGCCTAGCTGCAGAATGCATTCCCCCGAGCAGTGTCCTTATAGCGCGTAAGAAAGGTAAACGCAATTCTTGAAGAAGCCTCATTATTTCCTTTAAATACATGTCCTACTTAGTACTACAGCGCAAGAGGTATTCGTCCGGAAACGTTTCTGGTTGGAATTGGAACCGTGAGGGGCCACCCCTCTGAGCACTGCTTTAGGCAGTAGCCTGCCTTGACAATAACATCTTATATTGGTCCTCGACGGTATTGTAGGCCTTTGCGAAGAAACACATACACAGGGAGAGATGTTTGGTAGGAGGCACAGCAGGGTCATCATTCAGAGCGTCCATTTAAACGCATAATAGTGAGGGTCCATCATCCTCTGTCCGAGACGTTTTAAGTGCATTACAAGTAACTTTCAGTGTCGCCTTCAGTCTGAGCGATGGCTTCTAATCAGAACAGGTGGGTAGTTGCGAACGTGCTTTCGATCAATCCACTTTTACCATTACCCTGAGATTTCACTCACCTTTTGAATTGTCGGGCGGCTTTCTGCGCCACGCAGTGTCATTCCACGATCTTTGGCGAAATTAGTTTATGTAGTCGTGTGTACTTTCAGCTAGCTGGGGCTTACGTGAGGATCAATTTCGAAATTTTCCTCCCAGAGGTTAGGTGTGAACGAGGGGGTAACCACTCCAGAGATTCTCTGAGATTCCATAAAGATTTCCAAAGATTCCCAACGATATTCATATATTGAGATTTCAGAAAGATTTCCAATGAGTCCCAACGAGATTCCCAACGAGTGGTTAACCCCTCAGGTGTGAACGAGAAATTAGGTACCGGTCACCAAGCCTAGTAGGCTAGTAGGTGCCGTTTGTATTATGCTTTTGATCAACGCTTTCGAGAGGCAGCACATATCTTCGGTTCGCCATTATTATAAATCCTACCAAGTTATTCGTCGTTGCAAAGGCGTAATGCAGCACGTCTACTTGTAGTGGCGCAAGGACTTTTCTTGATAAATTTCTTTCTATTGATTCATGTCGAAATGTTATCAAACTTTAACACTTCTACCGAGTTTATTTGTGGTGTTCTCCAGGCAATACACGGTGCGTTATCTGAACAATGTCGGGAATGTCCCCTACTTCTGTGTTTGGCTTTGCTGCGAGGCGGGTGGACATGAGGTCACTAGTCCACCCATACCTTTCTCGTAAACCCATTCCGAATTGTTCAAGAAGTGGAGGAGGGCGTCACAGCTGTTAGAGCACATGGTCCGTTGCCTTCGTAGAGGGAGTGAATAAGGGACACGCGATGACCAGTTATGTCGCAGCGTCAGTGAGTGCCCCGTCGTCATCTCCTAACTAGGGGTTAACCCCCCTTTTCCATGCAATCTTCGCTAAACCTTTCACTATAAAAATAGTTAACCACTTCGACGCCAACTGGAGAACCTCCCGAGTATTACGGATACCTTTGTGGGGGAGGGCGTCAAAAGATTTTTTATTCCACAGGTCCAGCGATGATTTAATCGATAACAACCCTAACTGTTAGAGGCGGGTACCGCTTCAAGGGTTAAAACCCTTTTTACCCTATCGGGGAGATCCAGATTGTGGGGGAGGAACCGGTCTGTAGGTTGAGGGGGCGTTTACCTTGCCCAGGGAACCTGCCATGGACGTGGATGCCTAAATCACCTGGCCGCAGGTAAACACTTACTGGTTGTTTAGTGCTAGAAAGTTAATAGAACAATAGTTGTTGCATACAAAATAGGAAGAATATTGCGCCACGGCTGCTCTGTTAACTGACATTGATAGCGAGTATATGGGCTCCGAAAGCGTTCTTTCCTGAAGACTCGTTCGCTTCGCCGTCACCTATGGCAACTTTAATCAGTATTTTATTCCTTGTTTGCTCCGGTAAGGAAGTGATTTTATGTAGTAGAGAGATTGCGTCGTAATTCAGGCTTGCATCTCTCACCCATCCGATAGTTCTTCCACTCAGACTGAGCTGCCAAGCGGGAACTGCTCTCCAGTTTGCAAATCTGCTAAAATTCCATATCAGTCTGGATTTCTCATAACTATTCAGTAGAAGTCTCGGAGGTCGAGTCTAGTTAGCTTGACAGGTGATGAGAAACACTGTACTCACTCGCTCTCGCGCCTAATTTGAATCTAACGTACACGTTTCTAAGTGACAGTTGGATAATGTGGAACAGTTTATGTGTTTGACCCAGGGTCAGTAGTGAGCTGTTCAAGATCTCCCCGGTTGCCATTAACAAGTATAATTCCCTCCCAGCTTCCCAGTCCTTATTTGTGTTTCGGTACTTGGCCCACAATTTGGGACATATTCATAGAGGACATGCATAGGTATAGGTATCCATACCTTGTCCGCTGCCCACACTTTTCAGCTCAACACTGTCCTGGTGAATGCTTCTGGTACCTGTGAGGATCGTAAAGGACTCATGGTGGTACATAGTGCAAGCCCTTTAAACTGAGAAAAAACGTGTTTTGGGCGACAGAAATGCATTTCAGGGGGGTATATAGTTTGAAGGATCCCATGCAATACCTCAACAAGAATAAGATTTGCTATAATTTACACATAAACATAAACGCAAATAAACATGGTGAAGAGTCTAGGACAGTGACACCTGACCTCTCGTTAACCCAGCGAAACGGAACGACGAAAACTATGCAGAGCGGAAAATGGGTGCAAAGTGGCCAAAATAACCGAAAAACTCAGCCAACCCGTCTCAGTTGGTTGATCACTGCCTGAATCCGACACTGTTGTTTTAAACTGCCTCTATATTTCTGTGATATTTAACAATGTCTTAAACGATAGTCCATCACTCATAGCGGCTTGTATCAGTCAACCATCTTGATGGCCATAGCCTCCTCTTACGAGTAATGCACTTGAGGTCCACTAAGAGTTTTTTAAACAGTTGCTTCAGACATTCTTATTCAGTTCAGGTCCAGCTCCGAGATGAACTCTCGTTTGACCTACCAACATCTGCAAATTCCCATCATCTAGGTTTGCTCTACAGTTGGAGGGCACCTGGACCCATTTTGAGTACGCAGGTCACAGATAATGATGAGCAAGTTTGGAGACCTGTTATTCTCGGTCTTTGCTTTTACAAAAATTTTCATCCGACGTAGGTTTTGACTTGGTCTTGGCTAGTGAATCCTGTAGAAATCCTTATGGTCTTGGCTACAAGAGTATAATTTTCTTAAATTAATCTTGGGTAGTCCCTTATTAATCCAAAAATGTTGGGGTTTGGGTGGCGAGGTGGATTCGGGTTAAAGGGTAGTCATTAGGGTACCCATCTCGCGATCTTCCCACGCAGAGGGGAACCCCTTACTGCGGTGCAGACCGAGAGAGGGACCAAGGGGTTTCAGTGCAACCTACATCCTAGGGGTTCCCCTTAACGGATGTACTGAAAAATCCTTTCGCATCGGGGTTGAAACCTACTCATTATGCGTAAACCAATCACTTAGCTACAAACATCCGCATTCTCTGTGTGGCCCACAACCTAACCGAAACTTTTCCAAAACTAACCCTGGAGATTGGAAACCCTCTATAGGTTCCGTTATGATGAAGCAGTTGAGGATCTATGGACACCAGAATAGCGGGTCCCAGGGTGATTAGCGACTGATGACGTTCAGATTAATGACTGTGCGGACCTGCGGTGATGGTGCTCCACATTGTGCCCTCGACGATGCTCACCATTACCGAGACACCGGGCCTCAAGAGCGTCGCACTTACCTGCTCACCCACACTCTGAGGTGCAGGTGCTACCACTGCCTTTCCCTGGTGACCTGAAGAAGAATACCCTTCATCTGATAGCTCTCTAGGGAGCTAGACATGGAATACTATACAGCTATACAGATACAGGACTCTGCACCTTCGCTACTCTCATGGCCGTTGCCTCCCCCAAGGTTTACAGGGAATTGTGCTGGTCGGTCACGTGAAGTAGGTCGTCCATCTAGCCGCACCGATAGGGAACGCAGCAGTGCGCATGCACCGCCCCAGCCGGCCGAGCTCTCTATATTATCAAAGAGTGCGGTGCGGCGCGGACGACCACCTTTACTGATAATGATGAAAGTTTTTTCCCCAAATTTTTCTTCAATTGAATGTACATGTATATCAGATCTGAATGGTATACAAATATGCATGTAATATTTTGAATGAAGTAAGGTTTAGTTAGAGGAGGCGCTTGCGCAGTGGGTGTCCTGAAGATGTAACAAGCCCTGTTCAGTGTGCGATAAGAGGGGTGTGACCGTGGTGTGACAGTGAAGGAACAGAGTGTCCGGTCTCTGGTCCCTCCTATCTTCTTGCTGTGAACCCGCATGCAGAATACTAATTGTGACTTCAGTCACAAGTCACTAATAAATGCGGTGAAAATAACTTACCTTAGAAAATCCTATGTTTGGTGTAGGAACATGATGGTGCCCAGCGTCGTGCCTCTTGAACACTGAAAAAAATAAAATAAAATCATATTTCTGTAGCGTTAAGAGACTGAGGATGCTTAAATTTTTTTCAGATTCATGACACGCTGGCAGGAAACATTTTCAATAACGCAAGATTCGAGCTCAGGACCTCCACCACTAAGGAGCCTCTTTCGTCATTTTGACCATGCGCAGTGCGGGTTATAAGGTAAGTCATATTGATGAAAGACTGGGACTAATTGAATGGCAGTCATGGGACGGTCCGATAGCCGATCATCTGCCCCCATAAGACCGATACAACGATACAATCAAGGCGGCGACTCCATCGGTCATGCATGGTAGGTTGGAAGGCTAAACTCCTTCGGGTGTATTGTTATGCATTTACCAACCAGAATTCTCCGTATAGACCCACCCGAGCCATTGTAGAAGTTACTTCCTCCTTTGCTATTTTGCTGAAACTTCTGGAAATTTTCGCATATAGCAAAGGGAAAAGAACTTTGCCTTAGGAAGAATCTCTGCTGTGAAGATAGGCCTATGGGCTTGTCCGAAAGATCAAATTCAGTTCTGCATGTAAGGCGTGTTTTTGTTCTGTTCTGGCTGCGGCTCCCTAAATGATACCTGTAATAAAACTCAGGAATGAAATCGGTTCCTGATTCCTGACGTACCTATCACCTGCTTCCCTCAGCAAGACGCTGCCGATAGCCGAATATTGTACATTCTGAGGTGGCGGTAGCACTTCGTCAAATAGCCTCCCAGATTGATGGATGAAGAGGACGCCATCGCTTTGATGGCCATCTTTATCACTAGCTCTTCTCCTCCTTTTACGTCCCTCTTTATGTCATTTTAGCCATTAGTCTTAGTAACTTCTTTATTTGGTTTCAACTTCTGGCGCCACTTTTAGTTTTATGAGTTTATCGTTTTTTAAGGACTTTCCAATATCTTGGCCCTCATCTGTCAACCGAAATCTTAAGGTAATGTACTATAAAACTGGTGCCTTAGGAGATGATGTTGCGTGGGTCGCAGACAATTAAACAACGGACGCGAAGAGGAACCGAGTTTGTTGTGGCCGAAGCAGGTTGTGTACCACCCAGAAGAAACACCCAGCCTAGCGGCAGGCGAAAGTTACATCCTTCCATTCAACGAAGACGCCGAAAACACCATCAACTGCTCGCGGAGGCGGAGACGGGCATCCACAAGACCAATATGGAGCAACTGGCATGCGACTCGATGGGCGGAAATTAAAACTAAGGCACCAGGCACAATAGCCGGTAATAACAGATATACTGTCTGGATGGCCCGCGGCAGCAGACCTGGTGTCCCACCCACAGCCCGGACCAGGGCCCATTACCAGAAGTGCCCCGGGACTAGGAGGACATCCTCCATCTCCGACACTCCTCGAACAATAGGGGGAGTATGGTAATAGCGGCACTGATTTAAAACAAGATTCCCCCTGGCGCAGGTCGAGCCTGTCCAGGCCTGGATCCGCGTTCCAAATTCAGGCCTCCAGAACAAAACGATCGGCTACTCACACAAATTTATAGAGCAAGTTATTTTGGTTGCAGCCTGATACACAAGGCTCCCATGTATGGGAGAACAATAGGGACTTGTAGAAAACCCGAAGATGTGATTTACCTGGAAAAATTCCGACTTTCCTACCAATTTCAATATTTATTTGTTGCAGAATATTGCATAAAGGTCACCAAAACAATGAGATTAAAACCACGAAGGTCGACGTGAAGCCCTACGTTGCGGGGGGCAGGCCTTACATCTCTACATCGGAACAATACGGTGACTATCCGGCATATTACTCTGCATGTCCATCACTATCGCAGCATATTTTTCTCAAAGATCCCTTTAAATGAATACTTAAGCAGTGGCAATAAATAGATGTCTTTAAGTTCCACAAGTAAAACATAGATCGGTCATCAATCAGCTGGAGATGAGAGGTTTAGCAGTAGACGCTCCTAATGGAATAGACCAAGAACGGCGATGCCCGGCAGCAAAATGATCAGAGATCGTTCTAGAAAGGTCTTATCTGGTGACCTAACGCGGAACAGGGCTACGCCCCGCGCCCCGTACCGGTGTCCACCCGACCCACCCACGCAAACCGCCGCGGGCTCCTCGGGGCCCCCTTCATTCATCCGCCTGCTTCTTATCAATCAATTTCCGATCCGCAATCGCATAAGGTTCCCCGCCAATTTCTTTACGGTGTTTCGATAGAACCTTTGCAACCGCGCCGAATCCGCTACTGGTTCAGCTTATCAAGATTGTCTCCTTTTACAAGCAAAAAAGCGGACAGTAATGGGCTGCACACGAGGATATAGATTTCAGTGCTTTTGCTTTGACTAACCTGTGGCTTTGGAATAAGGAAGACATGGTAGTTTTATGGAGGAGCCTATATTTCTCCTATATTTCTTTTTTAGCGTACAACCAAATGGCATCTTTAGACAATACCTAGGCACACTTCTTTATCCTGGAGTGGACTAGCTGTGTGGAAACGATAGGTACCTACAAGGTACTTAGGCATAAAAGAATTTGCATTCAAAGAAAGGCCATCCACACAAACGTAAGTCATTGTGGAAAGTCCTAGAGATTCTGAAAGTGGCCATAAGCTAGCTTGTAATTATATCGTACCCTTTGAAGTCTAGGCTCCCTTCCCTTGATACAAATCCGAGATAAGTATCAGAGTTATTAATAATCGGTAAAGGGGGCAGTGTTCATTACGGCGCTCCGAGCCACCAGGTATCTGTACCTTAGCTGTACGAGGATACACTGAGAAAATGTCGCAATATACCTTCAAGGTCTACCGATCATGGAAGGAAAGATAATTGGATGGGTTTATAGGTATGTAAGTTACCTTCGACCTTTCTAAACTAAAGGCGGGCCCAAACTATTGTTGCCACTCCATCTAACCTCTTATTAAAAGAACAATCAACGTTAATTGGATGTGAGACGAAAATTTCATAGTGTTGGTCATAGTATGGAAGGCAGGAAAATTAGCTGAGTGGTGGCCCACACCTTGCCGGATTTAGGAAATATTGTCGGTTTCCCAAGGTTGTAGGTTATGATGCGCAAAAGTTCAGATCAGGAATCGTCAATTTTCGCCGCATCTGCGGTACGTCATCCGTCACTTACAGAATTTTCTCGGACTGTACTTCTACCTACACAAAGCTCTTACCATAGTCAAAAACGAAGGAGAAAACCCTGCTCCGAAGACACGAGAAATTGAATGTCACAGGTCACAGTGCAAGGACAATAAGACTAAGGATAGGGAATACGTTGCGGACGGAGTTTTACGTCCAACTGCCGTTTTTGGAACACTGGGGTTGAAAACCAGTTGATATCCGTAGATTTCCGTTTATTTCCCTTCTGAAAACCTGGAAGAGTAGAAGCCTGACTCCTGGTGCTGGAACCTGGTCCTGAAAATGTGGCACCGCCCAGCAGGGATCGTCCGGCTTGATCTTCAGATGGGACAGACGATAGCAAATGCCGACGGCCATCGGCCATCTGCAGGCTCCGCTTCCCGGATGGCCAGCAACTTCATCGACACCACCAGACTCTTCACGCTTGTCTCGTTCTCGATTCGGTGCCAAAATAGGTGTCATGAGTGGCGCAGCGTCCTAGCTGTTCCGTCACCCTGCAGTAGTCACAAGTTCAAACCCACTAGCTAAATAACCACTTATGTGTTTTCATGGTTGCCGGGTGTAAGCTCAGTTTGTAGAAGACAGAAGAAGACAGTAGAAGACCAACCAGCAACCAGCAATAAATAAATATCCGTGCTATCTCCACACTTTCTCAGGGAGCCCAGTCCTGTCGTTTTTGACCGATGGTAGCGAAACCTCCGATTTCGCATCGTGGAACTCAGAACCAGGTTTGCGAATGATAGACAAGCATGCAAATAAATCAATACATGCAGTTCCTAGTTTCCCGTAGGTAGCGAAGTCGGTACCTCTGCCTGGTAAGTCAGGTACTCTTCAGTCCTCACCGCTGACCCCGCGGGTCGTTTGCCCCTCATTAACTGCCCAACACATGTTCCTCTCAGTTCTAATCGTGCCTGCCAATTCTTATTGATGGCCCCTCAGCCCCGCAGGTATCACTGCCGGACGTTCTCTCAAAAAATTTCTTGCTCCGTTCTGGTACAAGCTCCTGAAGTGGCTGACGTCGTGATCTAACCAACGAGAAAATTTGATGGATAGCACGGCATTAATAATTGATTTCGCTAACGAAAAATTGAGAAAAGAAATAGTGACATGGCTTCTTGAAGCTGGTTCGACCAATATTATATTTTCTTCACTGATACAATTTCTTCATGTTCAGCCTTGGAATCTGGTAAGTATGTAGAACATTTATCGTGCCTTCTGAATGTGCGCCGTTGATGTAAACTTTTCAATTTATTTCTAATGTCGACGGCAATAAATGAAGAAAACATAAAGAATAATGCAGAAAATATAGGCATGGGAAAAAGCAACCGTTGTCAACTTAGTGCGACAGAAAACTCGTGATCAAGCCGGCAGGTGGTACCTAACTCTGGCGTACTGGCAACCAGAGCATGGAGAAAGATCAATTTAAAATATTTGACTATATGGGATGTCCCAACAAAGGTCTGACAAGGAAAAATCTCTGTCGTGAAAAGTGAAAACTCTTTTTTCTTCCCATCACCGATAACTTTTGCGTATAAAATAGACCATGTTCACACTAAGTCATTAGTACAGTGAGCTCTATCTTTGGATCCGTCTTTATGCAAGGCTCCCCCTATACGTCTAATTAAGGGGCAGCATCTCATTAGGCTCCAGATGTGAGATAGAGCCTGGACCCCGGCCAGTTGCCCATATCGTTCCTAGTATCGCTCCCAACTCGGACAATCCTGAGCCAGACCTGCGCGAAATTGCCTCACCACGTGGTGGCCAGCCCTTAAGATGTCTCTGCCGTCAATTTAGCAGACCTCTTAGGAGCTAGCTGTACTGATATTTTAGACTAACTTTAAGATAAGAAATGTGTTTATCCGCTGAATCACACTTTCTTACCAATTTGATTTATTTCTGTTGACTTTTTTAGAAATGCCGTCAAGTTTCCCATGGTTGAGGATGAGAAGGATAGCTGCTGGCCAGTGTCCCAGAGGTCTGATAGGCTTGGCTTGTGTCTTGAGAAGTCTTGGTTCGAATCCTGGAGTAATGAAGTTTCTTCTGGTCTACTCCTAACTCCTATCTCTGGTGGTTTCGATCAACTCCTCTTCTCCTCTACCACTGTGGTGCTATGCCCCGTCATGGGCGCTTAGACCCGGATGGATTCTTCAGGTATTTTTCACAAAAATCAAGTTCCTATTTCCTATTGGTTCAAAATTTTCATACGCCTTGCCCAATCAAAATTTATTGCACTTGCACTTGCAGATTATTTCATCCTTTGCCATTGGGCAATATGATGCCAATGCCACCACATTTATTTCTTCCACAAAGTCATATCCAATTATAAATATGAAGAAGAAGCCGCAGTAATTGCCCGATTAATATGGTGGAGACGATAGGATAGAGATAAATGTCGGAAATGCCAAGCGTCGACAATGTCTGGTGACCTTCACCTTCCGACCAAAGGCCGCGCAAAAAAACGATGACGGGCACCCTGGACACTTTTAGTGAAGGAATTCGCATTGCCATATTCTCAGTCATGCGGTGTCATCGCAGAATTACATTTTTCAACCATTTTCAGGTGCAAAATTGTTGTAGGAACCTCTGTCTATGTCGAGGTGGTTCATCCATTCGTACTCTATTTCCATATTTCAGTTGTACCTTCTATAGTGCCTTCGCTGGCCAGTCACAAGAATTTGCTGGTGAATGTATGTAGGTACAGACCGAGGGGGTAACCACTCCAGAGATTCCTTGAGATTCCACTGAGATTCCATAAAGATTCCCAACGATATTCATAGAAAGATGAACCCCAAAGGGATAACCACTCAAAAAAATTCCAAGATTCCCTGAGATTTCCTAAAGATTTCCAATGATTCCCAACGAGATTTCCAACGAGTGGTTAACCCCTTGGTACAGACAGAGATTTCCGTTAGTATAGGTACTTACACAGAGGGGCTCGGTGCCTGGGTCCATAACGAGGAAGGACGTAGATCGAATTGGGAGCTGTGAGGAACCCTGGTCCGGCCAACTGACATTCCGCCAAAAATCCACACTATGAACGTGAAAAAGGCAGCGCGCACAAGTTCGGGCGTTCGAGTACCGTTATCGCGGGAAACACGGCGAGCCGGGCGCAGGCGTGCGGGCTTGCGGGTTTGCACCGAAGGGCGTGATGCGCTGAGCGCGTGTGTTTTCAGTTTCGGTGGCCATCGGACACAGCGCACGCTCGTCGTGATTGGGCGCCATGACCTGCCCCAACGCCTCATTCAAAATTTATTGAGGGGCATGAGGACCTTGCCCGTCACACGTGTGGCTGACTGCTTGCGTTCACGACCGACCCTCGCCGTGACCGGCTAGGTGGTGGTGGCGTCTTGTGGCGTCACGCCGAGTCGCCGACGGATACCATGTCTGCTGGATTCTCTTCAGTTTGACGACCTTCACGTCATGTAACAAGTCTGTCTAGACTTCCCAAAGAGTTGCCAGTTGTCTAGAGTTCTGAGACGTTTTGGCTTGGGGGCCCCTTTTCAAGATAAAATTTCTTCACAGGCCGTGGAAGCAAGTACGAGTAGATATCTCTAGGGGTTCGAGCTACGCAAATTCCATGGTCTGCCGGGAAATCCACATACAGAATTTATGTAAAGAAACCTTGTCGTTTCTTCGTGCATACTGCGTAGAATAGTTCTGGTTTATACAGTCAGAACTGAAGAAGCTCGGAAAAAGTCTACTTTATCCAGCAACAGAGAGAACGCATTAACGAAAAAGTAGAGTAAATATACCTTAGAAACCCAACTATAGCCACTCAGAAATTTGAAACAAAAAAAGAAAAGATGGGAATATGAGAATCTACCATGGAAGCTCCTAGGAAAAACACCATGGCCGGCTATAGGAGGGGAGTGTGTACTATGCTATAGGCTGTACCTACAGGCACCACGGGTTGAGGGCATTCCTTCATACCACGAAAGGTAATTAAGGTACTCCAGAACGGCTGGAAGCTGATGATTTAATTCATATTGAAAATGATAAAACTCGCCTCTCATCATTCGTGGAATCGTCCACGTCCTGCGACTGAAAGGATTTGCTTCCACCAATGTTGGCGTAAGGGGTAATGGCCCTATATACCGCAATTAAGGTGAAATGGGACTGTGATGTTTATTTACAATGATAAAATCGTTGAAACGTGTGTGTTTTATTAATTTGATGGAAGCTACCCAACAGTATGGGTCATTAATGTCATGTTTAAGGTGACCACATTCGCAGACAGTCAGAATTCTAGACAGGAATATGTAAACTACTGCAGGGCTATTCCGGATCTTTTAACGCACAGTTAACGATGCGATAACGCGCAAGCAACAACCAAAGATCCGGAACCTCTAGTATACTGAGTAGCCTGGAAAATTGTTTCTCTTCTGCGTCAGCGTCCTGATCGAAGAAATTGAAGAAAAATAGTAATAACGATTTAATCAATAGATGAAGTGTGGGTGTTGACATTTTGTGATCGTTATTCATAAACACACAGTCCCATTTCACCTTAAGGTCAAGTACATAGAAATCAATAGGCCATAAACGGGTAGGCGAGTACCCAGAGCACCCCCAGCCAATAGCAGTAAATTTCAGCGAAGTTATTTCCTGTATACGGTCGGACATAAAGCATACCGTAATACCTTCTGTGATAATCTTACAACTGGACTGTATGAGCCATTTACCTCTAACCTCAAAAGGGCGGACTAGGTTACGGTTATCATTTCAAACAGGAGGTGAAAAAATCAGTTTCAACACCTTCGGCGGTGTTGTTGAAGGTGTGTTATCTTGAAATAATTTATGTTCTATATTTTGTTACTACTTCCGTGACCGACAGATTCAATTTATTTGCCATTTGAGGTCAAGACTGACATAACTTGTACTGTCTGTACGTTGTGTTGTTGTATTGTTCACCCGTGCATGGTAGCGTGGTTTTTTGGGGGGTACAAAATTGAAAAATAAGACGATACGGGGGGGGGGGGGGGATAACCTAGAAGTACTACCTACTACCAGCTCTCCTGCCGACGTGGACCTACAGGAGACCGACAGTTTTAGGTAGATTCGGAACCATCATAGACTCGACGTATGCATTTCATTTTAGATGCTGGGCATATCGGAGGTGAATGCCAATCAGAAAAAATTCTATAAGATCGGGATCGAACCGTTGTTCTTCTAAACACAACAGTCTGGACCACTTTGCTTTTACTACAAAATTAGAAAAATTGGTAAGGACTCCTCGGAAGTCAACGAACAGTTCTTTCGATTGAGTCCAGTGCTGACGATGAATGCAATGTACAGGATACAGTTCAGGGAAGCGTAAGAGGCAATGGTCATTTGAGTCGTCTAAAGTGCCGATGAGATTGTAACGTACATTAAGAGAAACTGCAAACTGCAGATAGTCAATTAAAGGCCTCCTTTAGCAGAGACAATGAGCATGGAGCGCACTACTCCATCAACCCATTTCCAATGCATTGTTGCACGCCTTCATTCAGACGTCCGTTACTTTGATTGATTATTGATTCTATTTACTATTTATTTAAATAATTAAGGAGTACCGCCGTAGAGGTCAATCGACCTAGTTTGCAACGGTTTTCCATGATTACTTATATCCTATTCCGAAGGTTCCGTCGGGTTCCGTCCGTTCTCC
Source organism: Mesopsocus fuscifrons (assembly GCA_950004255.1). Lineage (NCBI taxonomy): Eukaryota > Metazoa > Arthropoda > Insecta > Psocodea > Mesopsocidae > Mesopsocus > Mesopsocus fuscifrons. The sequence goes on along the minus strand of OX465373.1, from coordinate 19,717,748 downwards.
TTTGCATCAGGTTCAGGAGTTTTCACGATTTCAAGACGTAACCGACATCTCAAAATTCCTAGGAGCACTGGGTAGGAACTGACGTATCGTGTTTGAAGCGTTGGTCGGTCACGTCAACACTTCATGACTGGACGAACCTTTTGCAAGGGTAATCAACAACAGCGTACCGACACCGAGGGGGTGACCACTCCAGAGATTCCTTGAGATTCCCAGAGATTCCATAAAGATTTCCAAAGATTCCCAACGATATTCATATAAATAACCACTCCAAAAAATTCCAAGATTCCCTGAGATTTCATTAAGATTTCCAATGATTCCCAACGAGATTCCTCGACCGATACTTTGTGGAATTTTTGCTTCTACAGCGAACATTGATGTAATAACCTGTTAAATGAGGTTGGGCTTGTGATGTGACTGTAATGGAGACACGCCCTAAGAAAGAGAGCCCACACGAGGTTGGTTATTGTAAAGAGGTCTGTGGACCGCAGCTGAACCAGAGTATATTATTCTCGGCCGAAGGCATTCTGTCCCCAAGCGCATTAGGCCCCCATGATGTTCGATTTAGTTGGCCCATGGCATTGTATGTTTTGTTGTCTGTCTTCAGTACAAAGAAGTCCATGAGACGGCGAATTCAATTGACGGCACCGGGCTTTGACGAGCCATTTGCTCTCCACGTGCACACACAGGCCACACAGCGATGTCAAGATAAACTAAATTGGTTCGGCCCAGGACTCTTTTCTTGGGCCGCAGCAGTTCGAGGTGGAAGGTTAAGAAAAACGCCCTTCCTGGTGAAAGGAAACGGGTATCTCCTGCGGAAATCAACAAAAGAAAAACTACGTTGATGGATGATGGATGACCTAGTGCTGGACTAAAAGAAGGCAGCGATGAGGTGCTTGACGTTCGTGTCTTGAGGAAATAAGAAAAATTATGACTGCTGAATAAGGCCTTGACTTATTTAGTCTGTTCCAATCAGGGAAGGAAATTTCTAACCATTGGGGTAGGTAATTAGTAACACTAGTGCCTGGTCGCATCCCTACTTCTATAGTCCAAGTCAGGCTGGGAGCGTACCGATTATTCATAATTTCTTGAAGATTTTTAGTTGACGCCGATCCGGATTTGGGTTCCATATCCTACCATACGCTAAAAATGCCAATCCGACCCTGAGCAGATATTTCCCTGATCAAGAAAAAGTTTTGATCAGCCCTAGATTTGCAAGAAATTATGAGTAATCCTAGCCTGACGTGGACATAGACCTCTTGTGCACTACATTTAGTCAGCACAGCGTTCCCTATCCTACCCCGTGCTACCAAAAACTGACTGTGTGCGGTACTACTTACATCTTTGGCCCTGAAAATCGCAGCCTGAATAAACTTGTAGTGGTAATTTATGACGCTACACCCTGTGAGAGAAGGAAAGTAACAAAATTCCCAAGGGATGGTCAAACAGACCGCTTTGCAGAAATTATTATGGGTCATATTTGTTGGCCTGCAATTAGGAGAGAATATAGAAAACGTAACAAATGAGGGCATTACCGAAGGTGAGCTATGCTTCACAAAGTAAATGCCCGCACGCAGGGGGGTAAATTACATCAAATAATTAATGTGTTATAATTAAAATTATTTTCGAGAAACATTTAATCCTCTTATTGGGCGCAGGGCGGCCGCGTCGAGCGGAACCAAATGGCTCTATGCCGCTCTGAGCACTTTCTATCACGAAAACTGTGATTCCTGCCATTTCCTCGGGAAAAGATCACTTCTGCTGTCTGGAGAGAGATCTCACCGTGAAAATGGTAATTAAAACTATCCGGTCAATCAGTTTCCTCGAGAATTAGTCACAGCTGCAGCTTCTTGTTTGCAAAACAGTTCACCTGATCTTTCTGGACCTTACACAGTTCATTTTGTTATGAGTTATGAGGTTGCTCACTGAACATCCCGATTGTGTTATAGGTATCCTTATACCCAAGATAAGGCTCGCTGATTGGGTTCCTGGCTTGTGTGTTGAAGAGCCTTAAGCTGAGGGTTGGGGGGGGGGGGGGGGACAAGCCCAGCAGCTAGACCGTTTTCAAGAACTATCCATTGTGCTCAGCTGGCAGCACTACCAAATACCAGCTCCCCAGCGATGGGGACCTACTGTTTTAGGTGGGTTCGCAACCACCACAGCCTCGATGTACATTTCACTTGACATGCTGAACATATCAGAGGTGAATGCCGAGCAGAATTTTTTTTTGGTAGGATCGGGATCGAACCGGTGTGACCCGACTCTCACTGCTCCTCAAAAGTCGACCATTTAGTCCACTCGGCTATCGAGGCCCCTTGCTTTGTTATGAAACATTGAACTAGACCTCTGAGTTGAAGATGTTCCGTGGACGATGTGAAAACCTGGCCCAAAGGAAAACCTGTGCGTATCGAGGTACCTGACTAACCTGAGAGACTCAAGGAAGAGAATAGGCTGACAAACCGCCACCTACACTTGATGAATGAGATTTTAAACAGTGGGTTCCAGGTTCCAGCAGTCATTTGTCATTATTTCACGTTTACGGTCTCGCCCATGTTTCCTGGGGACCTGTTATCGGCGTAATTCTAGTCCTTCACACTTTGTTTGGTCATTACCGGCCAGGTGTCCTGAAGGGGGATCCCACAACATTGCCACACTTTCTGCCGGAGTTTGTGATAACTTCCCGTATGTTTAGCATATGACGCTCCCGCTACCACAGAATTTTCTAAGTTCCCCATTGGACTTGCTCCGGGAAAACCTGGCTTCTGCCATTCAATCCGCTGTGAGATGGTATGACGTTGATGCGCTTTCCATGCTCACTAAACAATGGTAGGTATTTTTGCTTCATTTTGTAAATTCTTTGATGTATTTTTATTCAGATAAATCCGCTCTGTTTGACAGTCAAAACAAGTACTGCCACTCTTCTGTGACTCTTCGGGATGTTATGTACTACTGCGTACTGTGGGTGCGTCGGGTATGCGCCTACGACAAAGTGACTCTCAAAAAATATTTTATTCCACCAGGTTCTATGGCAGACTTAAATACTATTAATTAGTAAATAGATTTCAATAGATATGTAGAGTGATTATTAGATGACTTACAACCTGCTGATGGGCAGTAAAACGGACTGTAAAGTCGTGGTAATAATACGGCATGAGGTATAGGAGGTGCGAGAGGTTAGGTTCGCACCTGGCGCACATAAACTACAACGAGAGTACTCATTACCCAACAGTAATTAACCTCCGTTCAGCTTTTTACCATCACCCTACATCAATAATTATGCACATTGTGCTGTTCACCACCCCAGAGATTCCTTGATATTCCACTGAGATTCCAACGATAGAATGATAGAAAGATGAACCCCAAAATTTCAAGATTCCCTGAGATTTCATAAAGATTTTCCCAACGAGATTCCCAACGAGTGGTTAACCCCTCGGTTTTGAGCTTAAAATGTGTCATTTAGCCAAAGCCGAAGAGGAGTTGGCAGAAGCCAAAAATATAGCTGAGACCCGGATTGGAACGGGGCACCTGTTGTCGAGATACTGAAGGGTGTGTAAATGCATAAAACTGGTCCCTTATAGAAGGTGAAGAGGCCGCTTGCCAAGTTCTCACAGCTGTTTAATTCTGAATGGGCAATCGACAACTTGTGACAATTTGCTGTTAATTAGATATTGAACGGTGGAATGTACCAATAGGTGAAGAATCACATGAATTTCACACGTATTTTTCCCACTATAGAAGCAGCCTGATTAGCAAGTGACGCAAGTAGCACCCTAAGAAAGCGGGTTAGAGTGATAGGTGTATAGGCATGGGCATTGGTGACGACTCTAAATCCAAAGGTGACAATCTTGTGATGGCGGCAACGTAAACAAATCGACGTAGCATTAGCAGCATTCATTTACATGTGTCTTAAGGACAGCACAACAGGTACCTCCGCAGGTACCAGCCATCCACCTGGCTGATGACTCGTTTCAATGACTATTCTGCGACGTCAATCCTAAACAAGCATACGTGGTGTGCTGGTAAGGAGACTCTAGGGTTGAGTCAATAGCGGAGTGTCAGCTTGATGTCAAAAGTCTGCTGGCTGGAACTTTTTTCGGACCTGCGTGCTTGAAGTGAAGTGTAACAAAGTGGACTGTCATTCGGAAAATTACAACAAGCCCCCCCAAGTCAAAGACAGTGATATTTCTAGGATCAGCAGCTTCAAAGAGCGTACCAATTTCAGTGGAAAGCATAGGCTTTAAAACAAAGAAATGCCGGGGAGCAGAAAACTAGCCCCAGTTTGATCCAAAAGGATAAGTAATGCTGAGTGATTTCGGCACCTATCCCTATTTCATTAACCTCTCACTAAGTGGGAGTGCCACGTCCAAGTAAAATGGTCTTTAATCTCTTGAGAAAATCTCGTTAGAAATGACGTAGGTCAACGCAGTGACGCTAAGCGGTTGCTTCCAAGACTTCCGACTCTCTGGTACGTCAACGAGTAGGTAGAGAACCAGCGTTACCAAAAGTATATGGTGAATCGGTTCCCTATCGGTATTTTGGGTTTACAAATAATAAAATGTCTGGTGAAGGAATGAGGTCCAGGGTCCGTCAGCTGAGTTCGTGGGAAAGCATGGGAAGCGTGCATTATCCATACGTACCTTGATGTCCATCACAAAACATTCATTATCATTACCCACCATTGACATTCCATACTCTTTAATTCTAGTTATTAAAAATGATTAAGGCATCATCTTCCCGATGAAGGATTAGACTAATGTTTGTGTACTCGGTGACTGGAAAGCCTCGGCAAATACTTTCTCAAGCCTGCGAATTCCTCACATGTATGAGCTAGGTAATAAACGTATGAGTTGGTAAAGATGTAGAAGCCAGGTTCTAATTGAACCGACCTGAAACAGATTAAACATTTCTGATAGCGCAGCGTGACGAATCAGAATCTGCAGATCCCAATGACAAAGAAATATCGACCATAACGACTTTAAGAAGATTAAATAATAATAAAACGAGTAAAAAGCCGGGGGATGAGTATGACATTTTGGTTTGGAAGTACAGGGCGCCTTTTATTTGGATTAGCCTGTCACTGCCGGGCCAAGGACCGTTTTTTGTACTGCCGGGCTTAATTCAGTTCAAAGTCTTTCAGAACTATTTCTCATACGTCTCGAGGCACTCTCTAGACCTGTCGAAAGCGGGGAAATTTGTCCGACGTGGCTGCCTTTGGTTTGAAGGAAAGCATCGCCTTTGTTTCTAACTTGTATCCTTGCCAGACTGGTATGTTATGCCAGTGATGCTGAATTAATTTATTGTTGAAATGAACAGTCATTGTTTCCTTCGGACGAAGTATGCGAAGTGCTGAGGGGTTCGTGGCAAGTCTTCACTGAACGCTTCTTCATACGGTGTAAATTCAAACTGGTCGTATACCACTCAACGTACCTACTCCAATTCAAAATAATGGAATGCTACCAAGGCCATTCGCGAGATATGGATCAAGGTCCAGCTGGGAGCCCTCCAGCTTACCCCTTAAGCTCTCATTTCTGACGTGCCAGAATGACTTTGAGTAAGTGGCACAACCACCTTCTCTCCAGACACCATTACAGCAGTAATGGAGTGGCAAGGAGGCATAGGCTGGTGGGATGTACCTACATGGTGCATAAGAAGAAGAATAAGAGGCGGAGGATGCGTCCAGCCCTGGGCCAGTCATAAATCTTTTGCGTCCGCCACACGCAGCCACAAAACGCAAACGTGGCGTTGGCGCGAAGTGATTTACGCGCTCAAGTCTCCACCGAGATCCTCATTCGATTAATTGTTCCCGACGACCGCAAAGAGTGAAAACAACCTGCTGGGCTCCCCGCCACCCAAAAAGTGAATGGGCTAAAGGTTAGGTGCCTTGCTCTCGATTAGGTGTGCTACAGAGCAAACGCAGGTACGGCGTGGGAAGCGATCGGGTTGGACGGGATCTCCAGTACAAGGAAGCGATGAGCGTCGAAGATGCTCGAGAGGTGTGTCGGTTTGGTATGATGCGTCTGCGGACTCCTAAAGACACTTCAAGAGAGAGGCGGTGTATTTCATTTTCACTGGTTCACCCCGAATCGACCCCGGTGAGCCTCAAAACTTTGGTTACCGGATGTAAAGGGCTGCGCGAGCCTTCTCAGGAGTTCCAAAAATGATAGCTGCATGTACTTTCCTGTTAACAGTCCACAAGACACAGTGCTGAGTGGGATGAGAACATATGTGCCGACAAGTTGGTTTGTTAGATGCTTTTTTGGGGCGAAGCCGAAGGCGAAGTGGCCGAAGCCGAATATGAGTGGGCCGAAGCCAGTTTAGTAGTGGGCCGAAGCCAATGCATCCATGTCGGAAGCGGAAAATTTTTCCGTTCCGCTGGGATTCGAACCCGGACCACTCAGGACACAAAGCGGACCCCTTGACCGCTCGGCCACTGAGAGACACATCAATCACTCGCATGTAGCGTATATGATAAGCATAGGTTTTCATGTAGAAATTTAGTCATCGACCGAAAGGTTTTAACTTTGAGCTTGAACCTGGCGTTGTCACAAACTTACGATATAATGAACCTGAAGGGGCTGGAGGGACGTGTTCTGGAACAGCACCAAGAAGCATTCTCCGTAGTATGAAACGAGTATTTGAACAAGGAAAGCAACCGGCACGGCCGTGATCGTACTCACCGAACTTGAGCAGGTGCAAAGTTGATAAAAAAAATATCGTAAGTCAGGCTTGGAGAAAAAATGCTGTACTTACGAAGTTTAATGTGTTCGTTATCTATTGGGATATTTTTATGAGATCCGGTTGAGATGTGAAGTTGTAGGGTCTTTCAAAAACCTCACTTTGATGTTAGCAGCTGGGAAAACAAAACTTTTCCCCAGTTGAGAGGAAAAGTGCATAGTGCAGAGGTGCACAAAAATATTTGTTTTTCATTTTCAATTAATGCTGATTCCTCTTTCCTCATTTCAATCGGTGGAGATACATGGGTGTAGACCTCGTTGTGGACCTCAGGCACAGCCGGATATGGTATTTTATGATCTCACCTCTTAATACAATCTCTGAAAGGGATTGACACTTGAAATACATGCGATACCTGCTGGATTAAATCATAATAAGTCAGTTAATGTTCGAGGTGCGCTAACAGATCGCATTTGTAGCCAGGGTCAGATAGGTGATTCATATTATGGGTACCTAAGTCCTGTATTGTATTAGCTACGAAGGTACATGGTGCCCACATTCTTTGGCATAAGCCAGGAGCCGAGGAGCCAGGTCTAATGTCTTGTTGTTTGGTCGATGGTTAATGTGTCAATCAATTGACGTATTTGTCGATGACTCATGGTCTAGTTACGTGGGGGAATGAACTTACAACTATCCGAGTGATTTTTTTCTTCCTTAAGGGTATATAGCATCGGGGGAGTCGGCCGAAGCCAGCCAGAAATGGGCCGAATCTGATTTACTGAAAGGTTACATTTACTCCCAGTAGCTTCAGATTTTGGTGTTTATAATGGTCTTCGGCCAAAAACCAACCTGAGAAACCAATAAAAATCCTGAAAATCTTGAAACGCTTTGCTAGTTTACCACTAAACATAATGACACAATCCCTTCTCTCAGTCCTCTCTTTTTTCAACTTTAAACTCCTGTTAAATGCAAGAGTAGACGTCGGAAAAGCGAAAACTTTCAGGGAATTTCAAGATAATTTTTCCTCATCCATGGCTGTAATGAACGGCCATCTCTCTTGATAAAAATAAATTGCGAATACTTCATACTAGTTTATAATATTCTCCTGTGTAGAACGGTACCGGCAGACATATTTTACAGTAATCCATATGGAAAGCAGGCTCAGGTATGGTGTACCTTACGATACATGACAGTTGTCGCGGGAGGAAGGGAGAGGTACGAAGATAAGAACGACATAATCATCCTAGGGACTTAAAGCAGACTCGTAGAGCTGTCATAAGAATGTAACGAATGTCGAGCATGGGTAAATGCATGGGCTGGGGGCGACACTGAATAGATATTGATACGTATAATTCTGCGTCGGGCTAGAAAAACTGGTCCTGGCCTTAGGGGAGCTTGCGGCGCCCGCACGCGTCATCCAGTCTGCGGGCCTGTCTACGACCAACACCTCCGCACCTCTGCACCTGGACACCTGGCCCCAACTTCTTCCGGCTTCCTGGACTCCAATTTTAAGTGTTTTGGGGTTTACGACTTTTCATTTTAGCGCGTTTTTCAGAACTTAAGATGTAAGATGAAGACGAGGGGTTAACCACTCCAGGAATCTCGTTGGGAATCTCAGGCAATCATTGGAAATCTTTATGAAATCTCAGGGAATCTTGGAAATTTCTGGAGTAATAACCCTTCGGGGGCATCTTTCCACGAATCTCGTTGAGAATCTCAGGAAATCTTTGGAAATCTTCATGCAATCTCAAGCAATCTCTGGAGTGGTTGACCCCTCGGTCATAACTGTACCGATGTGCTGTGTCAATGTTCAGGTTATAACCGCAACTATATAGAGTGAATTTTTCTCAGGAAGACTTTAACGGTCACCCTTAGACAACACTATAGCTACGCAAGAGTAAAACCGAACTGTCTAACATGTAGATAGACATGTATAAATGAATGTGCGATCATCGGCCTGTTTCACAAGCCTTGGTGACAATTAGCACCCGCCACTGTCGGGTCACTACTGTTCTGTCTAGTACGGTGTCAAGGCCCCCAATCCCAGGGCAGCAGCAACAGCTTGAACCAATCCTCCAAGCCGAATATTGCACTTAAGGTCGACTACACGTACTTGGTTCGCAATGCTAAGTACTTCAAGCCCTACTCCGAAGTTACAGGGCGAGTGGAAAGTGTTTATAGGGGGATGTAAACCTGAGACTCTTTGTCGTGAGGTAGTGTTGTATTTTTGCATGAAATGGAGTAATAAGCCCACAGGAGCGATTTTAAACAGTCAACTACCAGTCCACATGTTTTTTTAACAGATCGCGAAAACACAACACTACCTCATGCGGAATATTTTTTTGAAAATTTTCGGACTAAAAGATGTATGATTTTATCGTCACATTTAGTAGAAAAGCGTGATAAATGTTTGTACAATTTACCGTAGCCATGTTGCATTTTGGCAATTTTTATTTCACTTACGGAAGTGGGTAATTTCAACAGCATTTCTCTACTTTTCTCCTGTAAAAGCTAAACATAGTGTCCTACTTTTACTCGTTCGTTTCGCGTTCAAATAGCACACTATGTTTAGCTTTTAGAGTAGACACAATCAATACGATATTGCAATTACCAGTCTCCGGTTGTACTAATATGTAAACATTAGTTTTGTCGAATATTTACTTTCGCACAGTGGTTTTGGTGGAGTTCGTCGAGAATGTATGGTGGCCCTAAGGATTGGAAAGTCATCAGCATTGTTTCGCTTACCTTGCTGGAAGTAGTTGGCTTTCCTAACGTAGACACAGACGAGGGCCATCAGCTGAAGCTGAGAGAGTCTTTGTCTGGTTGAGGGCGGTAGGGGCAGCAGATCCCGCAGGTTCGCGATCTCAGCGTTGATCAGGTCCCTCCGCAGTTTGCTCGCACCCTTCGTCGATTTGCTGGCATCGAACCTGTAACATCAGCACACCTTCCGTCACGTGGGCAAATAATCATCATGGCCTTCCAACACAAGAATTAGGTACCCTCTTCGTCTCCTCCCTCTGTCCATAATACGATGAAAGTTCAGTTGTTTGTAATTTCCGATACCTTCTAGAAAACAAATTACACACCTATTTATTAATTTTATTCATAAAAATCCAGGAAGGTAACCAACACTTATCGATTAGTTACACTTTCTTTGGTTCTGTGATTATATCTTGAGCAATTTGTTATCGTTTTGGTACATCAGTGATATACTCAATTTAGGCAGTTATCAGTTGTGTAGGTGCTGCATGGTGGAAAAAGCCGTCGTCAAATCTGCCTCAGGTAGAGCAACCTTACAACCTGACTTCTGCTAGTTTTATCGATATCTCCTTGAAATATAGACCGACAGGGCTACACAGTGTCAGAATGATTCAATTTTGTTCTTTCGGCGTGACTCTTGATTTTATTTGGGGCGTAACACCAGAGGTGTATTTTTCGCCGAAGCCGAGGAGTAGGCCGAATCTTTACATCAGTCACAAGCGAGAAACTTTTCATACAAGCGGATTTGACCCTAGACCTCTCAGGACACGAGTCTTTCCGTCAGACCGCTCGAACACTAAGAGGCGACTTAACTCATGATTTAATGATTGCTTTTACCGAGTAGCCGAGTGGACTAAATGGTCGACTTTTGAGGAGCAGTGAGAGCCGGGCCACACCGGTTCGGTCCCGATCCTACCAAAATGTTTTTCTACTCGGCATTCACCTCTGATATGTTCAGCATGTCAAGTGAAATGTATATCGAGACTGTGGTGGTTCGGAACCTACCTAAAACTGTAGGTCCCCATCGTTTACTCGATGACTGGGGAGCTGGTATTTGGTAGTGCTGCCAGCTGAGCACAATGGATAGTTCTTGAAAACGGTCTAGTTGCTGGGCTTGTCCCCCCAACCCTCAGCTATTATTATTATTATTATTATTACGCTATACCGTCAGCTAAGGGAGGTCAAGGCATGCAGAAAACACCCGGTGGGGGTCTTGTGCAAATCAGTTACGGAGCCGTGGTGATAAACTCGTTTTACTCTTCACCATGGCAGGCAGGTGATAAAGCAAGGCAAAGCTAATGCTTAGGGTGTGGCTGGCAGCCGCAGAGCCATAGTGCGCCGCCACAGTCAGCTGCCGTAAATCAAAGAAGCAGCAGTGTGTCGTATGGGGATCGGGGCGTGCATAGTAAGCGTGCCCACCGCCATGTGCCTGATGATAATTGTAGGCAACACGACAGAGGACCGGCCCGGGCCAACATGTTTATTGCCGATCCTTACGGGCCCGCGTGGGCGATTCTTATTAATTGCCCCCCTTTATACTCATTAATACACAACGGCTAATCACCACATTGTCTGATTATGATATGTTTATTTATCCCGTTCAAAGGAAGCGCCGACTTTTGAGAGAGAGCAATGTGTGGGAAGAAACTGACAGCTCTCTCAAACCATCATCAAATTTCTTTTGATCTGATTGCTTCCATCATCGGTCTTAATTGGTGGGGCAAGAAAGCTTTCTTTGGCGTTTTAGTCCCCCACCGCCATCCATTCAGTGAGGAGTTACCGTACAGAATATGAGGTGTATTGCTGACTACACCGCTCCTTCCGTGCTGCTCTTCGTAACAGCCATTGTACGAGGTATTCTTCCTTTTTGATAAGTCATTTTGCCTGCCTCCTGATCTTCTCTGCAAAATCGTCTAAAAAAATTGTTAAGCACTGCGGCAAACCCTGGAGAAAGACCTTCATAAGTTTTTCTACATCCACTATAAAAATTCTTCATTCGACTTGCCATTTTTTAATTTAAAAGTTCCTTCGCAATTTGCATGAAGCTCCACTTGTATATTCACAGTACGTCCCATATTGAACAGCCTCTTCTTTGTAAAAGTCTAGACTCTAGCCCGAAGGTGGCATTTAGCAAATTCCAACTGGACGCCCTAACACGACTTAGCGTCGGTATTGCCATAAGGAGCCGTTTCCATACGGCAAAACAAAAAATTCCCACCACTAAGATAATCACAGGACTTGTCGATTTTAAAAAGGTACAAGTCGGTATGGCATAGTTAATTGCGAAGGATGTAGGGCGACATGTTCAATTGTCAGTGCAAACGCATAAATTGCCAGCTAGACGATTAGCAGCTCTGAGGAATCCAACTGCGCCGGCCGCTAATTGGCCTTTCTTTTGTTTTCTTTTGTCTCACCTATGGTCATTCACAATACTGTTGTATGGGTCCCCATTTTGGGCTGTTTTCGTCGATTCATTCATACAATACAACTATCCAAAAAGTTTAATGAGACCCAGGATTGCGAAGAGCTTTGGTACTCCGGTGAAAAAAAAGAAATTTGCCAGCGAACCCAGCTGAATACCTGTAAACATTTTTAAAACAAAGAGACCTTTCGTCATCATAAAAATAATAGTGGCGACAACAAACTCTATAATTTCCTTCGTAGCTGATAAGCGATCGTAAAGCTCATGATTGACCAATGAAAAATTGCTAACACTAACAATTTGTCCCTCCAATCAGCTTCTTGCCCATCAGTAGAGCTAATAAACTTGGATCTTTGGGCCATAAAGAAGAGAGACCGGTGACCAGCAAGCAGCTCGCAGGCAGCCCGTGGTGTGGGAGTCCTCTACCCACACTCTATTGCCAATACGTGAACTATGCCGCATGTTCTCTGACTTTTCATTAATTACTGTTTGATCTAAACCGTCGTCGCTGCCCCCAACAAGTAAGCTCTGCCCAGAATAAACCATCTGCGTGGCAAGGACAAGCCTTCCACGGCTCCCGTCGTTGACGTTTGAATACGGCCAGTATACATGGTCTGTGAAATTCCTCCCTGAACTTTATTTCCATTTGTCGTGTGATGAAAAGACTTGTTCAGAAATTAGTAACCAAAGTTAATTGTCCAGTGGATTGCCTTTACCGATCTTCTCTGCTTCATTGTACCTGTTACGTCCGAACGCTCAGAACACCCCTAAAATGCCTCAGAAGTCAGAGGTGAGTTCTGTACTGGTCCCCTACGGTACAGGTATGGTGCTATAGTCGCATTCGGAAAAGTTAGGTAACGATGAAGGGAAAGGCTCGCCCCCACCAAAAAAAAAAAAAAAAAACCCAAGATTCCCTGAGATTTCATAAAAATTTCCCAACGAGTGGTTAACCCCTCGGAAGAGACCTTTGGTGGAGAGGAAGATTTCCCCTCTTTTCCTCCTTCGTCCTGGAGGGATTTTCCCCCAAGTCTTCAGCTCCTTCCCAGACCTCCCTCCCCCTCTGTAATCTTTGTTGACCATGCCTCCCAGAAGATATGCAGATGCTTAGGTGACGTACATATCCATATAGCAAAGTCTTTCCCATGGACCTAGGAGCCTGGAGATCAGGTGTGCGTCCGAAACAAAAGAATGGAGGCGGGCAGGTAATTACTACTACATAGCATTTGTCATCGCACCTTGCCTCCAGTTATCAATTTAAACATTTGACGCGTGATTGTCTGGGCCGGCTCGCGCCTGTGTGAACAGAATTCATCACGCTGCCGCAGGCCTGTTCACACTTCTTTCACACGGTACGTAGGTACGCACCCGAGACCTGAAATGAGTCAAACGAAAAATGGGTGTCGAACTGCTTAGAGTGGTAGGCAGTCTGCGCTCTGTATAATCAAACCCAAGTGAACGGAGACGGTTACCTGCTGTGAAGCCACCGCGTGCCCAGGTGTTTGACTTTTCGATTAGTGTGCTTGTTTCAACGATTTTGAGCCAAGTTGATCGACCTTTCATTGCATAACTGATTAGTACGTGGGATGCAAGAGCATAAACCTGGAGGCATATGAGCACATGCTAACCTATCAATCATAAATCATCGCACTTTTCATGACTCCTGTTCAAGTCTTCTTCCATTGAATCTTCCAAGACGAAGACCGTTCTTTTTTCTCTATGTATAATACTCGCCCAGAAAGAGAGTGACCGAGGGGGGAACCACTCCAGAGATTCCTTGAGATTCCCGGCGATTCCAAAAAAAAATCCAAAGATTCCCAACAATATTCATAGAAAGATGAACCCCGAAGGGGTAACCACTCAAAAAAAATTCCAAGATTCCCTGAGATTTCATAAAGATTTCCATAAAGAAGTTCTTTCAGGCGTATTGTTACGGGTGGGGAATTCAGTGCGCCCCGGAATGGCAGTTTTGAAGTACCCAAAAAAACTGCCGTCCCTCCTAACGGTGCATTCAGGAATGCCAACTCGCCCGAAAACCGGAAATATCTATTTCTGACAAGTGTAAATTCATTTTGAAATTAGAGGTTTCGTTGCCGACTTTGAACTAATTCGGACGTAAACTGTTAATTGTGGGCGTATATAGATGCGAAACAAGTGAAGCGAACCTGGTTGGAACCTGGGAATGGCACGATCTTTGGCTTGGGGTGTCCCCGAGCCTGAGAACTGTCATAGGGTCGAGGGCCCCCATTGCTCGCTCATCAATCAATATAAACCTAACCTTAAACCGAGCCTTAAACTTAAGGGCGTCTACGCAGTCATGTTTGTTTACGTTTCTTTCTGCACATTTTATGAGGAAACTATATTGAATATTTAAATGTTCTGGAATATAATGTGACTTTTCAACGGCCGAAATTAAGAGGCTGTGTTGCGATTTTTCGAATCGGGCAATTTCGGACGGACAAAATTTTTTCTGACAAAAATCACTCGATCGTAAAAAACGTAAACAAATTGTAAATGTATGTTCATCCTTAACTTCGACAGGTTTTTGAGTTGTTAATAGTGATATATGTAGGAAACGCAAAAAAATCTCCTATTTTCCACTATCCAGGCTATTATTCCCTTAGTTTTTATATTCTCGTACATTCACACTGGACATGTATTAATGAAAAAGTCAGAAGTTGCGCACGTCAGATTTAATGTAATTAGGAGGCGCTGCCGTGTCACATGTCAATTCAATTTGACCATGTTACGTTGACGCAAGACCTTGCGACAAAATGGTGATGCTCCTTATTAGCACTATTCGCCATACGGGGCGATTATTACTTCTTAAAATGTACTCTGTGTGTGTTTTTAGACGAATGTGGTCATGTTCCTCCGAAAAGATGGCTAGAATGGGACCCGGTATATTGTAGGAACCATATTTTAATCCTCTGCCTCAAAAAGATGTTTGTAGAGAGAAATCTTTTTTACCGTGCAGGTAGGATGGTGAGAGGCACCAACTTTTCTTTTTGGGTTGATAAGATAAGGCTATTGTGAACTTTAAGTGGACACTATAGCAGACTTTAAGAACTGGCGAAATCTGGTCAAAAATCCAACTGATTTTTACTGGAAAGTAAAAAGGTTTGTACTATTTATTTATTTTGTTAGTTTTTTATTATTTTCCTAAGGAAACAATTTTCCTATAAGCTTTCTCCTTTCTCTTTGAGGACCTCCTCAAAAGTCGAAGGTCTTGGTTGAAACAAAACGGTCACCTTTCCTCACATCAACATTCATAAATGTTTCACAGTTCCAAGAGGTCGTCACAAAAGTGACAACTCTCACCTGTCAGAAGAAAGTAAATATGGGTTGAATGGTTCTTATTTACATGGGAAAGGACAAAGCCGACGCTATAAATTATAATACAAATACGTGGGTGAATCAGTGTGCCTAGAATACACATATGAACACTACTAGAAATTAAGTACAGGAACTTTAAAGACGCATCCACATCTACGCCGAATTGTTATGTCTGTATTTTTTTTTTTTTTATGTTTGTAGAATTGTATGTTTATCTGCGGAGAGAAAAATTTGTTGTCCTTCTTTTTAGGTATCGTAAGGTTCCTGCATGTTCTCTTCCAAAGTGGGTGATCGTACATCGTACTCACTAACTGCCATCGGAAGGACAGAGACTCCATTGGTCTTTTCGTGAACAACGCAATTCCAGAAAAGTGTCCATAAATACTCGGCGGGCTGTTTGTATGCGGATATTCTTGGGTCACGTCTGTAGTGGCTGGGGCAGGCAATTACCTATGATGGACTAATGAGAAGTAGAAGGAGAACTTGGAAGTTATGAACACGGCCTCAGGTCTACTACAAGAAACATTAAACTAAAATATTGGACGCAGCTTAGTCCCACGGTCCTTGGCGGCCCAGTGTAAATCAGCACGTTGACGTTGCCGATAAGTGAAGATGACTCTATTTCTAAATGTAGACCTGACTGTTCAGTGTTAACAGCTAATAAGTCTCAGGTCTACTTTAAGGTTGTGCTTCAAATGATGGTGCATTTCAATACTCTCACGATTTTTTCCACTTCGTTGGGGAAGACTGAATTTCTCCTACACCAGTGGTTATGTTCTAGGGATAGCAGTTAGTAGAGGGTTGGGGGGGACAAGCCCAGCAACTAGACCGTTTCAAGAACTATCCATTGTGCTCAGCTGGCAGGACTACCAAATACCAGCTCCCCAGCCATCGAGTAACCGATGGGGACCTACAGTTTCAGGTGGGTTCCGAACCACCACAGCCTCGATATACATTTCACTTGACATGTTGAACACATCAGAGGTGAATGCCGAGCAGAAAAACTTTTTGGTAGGATCGGGATCGAACCGGTGTGACCCGGCTCTCTCTGCTCCTCAAAAGTCGACCATTTAGTCCACTCGGCTATCTAGGGATATAAGTCCGGCTAGACTCACCAGTTTCTCAGTGAATTATTAAAATAGCATACTGGGACATCTCCAAAATCACTGGGGAACCGACTGGGGACACTGGATAGCTAGGCACCGAGGGGGTAACCACTCCAGAGATACCTTGAGATTCCACTGAGATTCCGTAAAGATTTTCAAAGATTCCCAACGATATTCATAGAAAGATGAACTCCCAAGGGGTAACCACTCCAAAAAATTCCAAGATTCCCTGAGATTTCATTGAGATTGAACCCATGATTCCAATGATTCCCAACGAGATTCCCAACTAGTGGTTAACCCCTCGCTAGGCACTATAGTAGTTATAGAGGGGTGGTGGCGACTAGCAACTAGACTACCCATCATGCTCAGCTGGCAGCACTATACCAAATGCCAGCTCCCCAGCCGTCGTGTGGGGACCTACAGTGTGAACGTTTCAGAGGTAAATGCTGATCAGAATTTTTTTTGGAGCATCGAGATCGAACCGGTGTGACCCAGCTGTCAGTGTCTTGCAAGAACGTCCGCTATGTTCAGTTCCTGCTTAGGGTGTGTGTAATGCGATGTGGGTGCAGTCGGGCTGTTGCACGATTTGAGCGATATTGCCCCGCCATCAGTCACTGTGGCGAGACGTAGCTATTCCTTTTCTCCACTATCTTTAACCTTTACTGCCAAGGTGAGACGTTCCTACTGTTCTTACACTACATGTTTCAGACAACCCACGCATACTGCTCCCGATATTTCGCATAGGGAGTGTTCATAAACCGGATGCGAGCGAAAAATCTTCATTTGAAAATCTGACAGATGTATATTGTACCTTTTATTCCTACTGGGGGGCTCTATCCCGGTAGGGAACCTGAATTTCGGTCCCCTTTCCATCTCCTTCGTTGTAGGTCGCTTTTCTTGTGGACACGTCTGAGAATTTCTCTATGGCTCCGACGGAAATTTGGTCTTGGTGTTTGCCCTGGGTCTAGGAAGCAGTAGTGTGGTTAACTTAACATGTATAGCTTTCAAAAGAAGGGCAATTAAGGTCTCAGACAGTGGAAAAAACAGACGGACGGACACTGGCCAGGCTGAGGCTGAGGTCCAGTTGGCAGACGGCTTGACCCTGTCTGTCTAAATTGTTTGCCCGCTCCATCCTCTATTTCCCATCCGATTATTGGGCTATATGGAATTCATAATGTTCTCCCTGTAAATTGATATTCATAGGATTGTCTTTTTTGCCAGACGTGTTGGAAAGCCTGTCGACACACTCAGCGGGCGATTTACGGCTCAGTGGCAGGTCAGAGGTCACCTCTTCAAAAACAATCAGCTAGTCCATTTTAATATTTGGGTGATGTCAGGAATTTGTATATTTTGGATGTTGTCTTATCGTTATGTGGAGTTACTAACGACACTGAATTATTGGTCTGTATAACGCTCTCACACCTTTTGCTTTTGTACAAAATAGAGAAGATGAAGTGAAACAACCCATGGCGTCGAATGGTAGAAAAAGAAAAATATATAAATGCATTTCTTAAGGTTACTGACCCTTTGCGGTCAGTATTCGTGTGATCGGGACCTAACCAAACAGACCAATGCACCCTCACCCTGGTAGGAAGGTACACAGGCTCCCGACTCTCTGGCTACTCCATCTTCAGTGCCTAATCTGCGAGACCCGCCGACCTACTTTCTGAGTATTTTGGGTGAAGTTTAGTTGTAGCCTGTGTGCCCAAAATGGCTCCTAACTCTTACGCACTTTAAGCGAGACACTTAACTACCTACTGGTACTGCTAGAATCGTGTCTGATATATTGTATTTTAATGGTATTCTTTGAAGATTGAATGGTGACGACATATTTGATACGGTGGCGCCAACAGAAAATATACTAACGGTCATCAGAGAAGAAAGTATATGTACCATACTATCTAAGAGATGGAAGCACTTAAGGAATAACCTTTTACTTCCTCATTGTTTATGACTCATGGTATAAGTACTACTGCTCCAGTTCCTACTTCTTTACACACCAGTAGATACCTTGGGAAAAATTAAACCTTTTAGGGTGCGTCCCACCATTCTCGGTTAAGAGAAAAAAACCAATATTCTCGGAAATTTAACAAGGTAAACATAGGAGAAAATTTCCAGTTTTCTTTTAACTGGGCATGGTGGAACGCACCCTTAGGCTGTAGACCAGCTTAACCGTGGGGTATCTATTTTCTTCCCCCTATAAGTACAATATATATGATACGATGATAAAGCATTTCTAACGTCCATTTCAAACTCTGTGAGAAAACTATTGGATATTCAATATTCTGAAATATAATGTGTATTTGTAAAGTCATTACTCATGAGAGTCATGAGGATATGTTGTAATTTTACGATCGAGTGATCTTTATCACAAAAAATTGTCCAAAATCGGGAAATCACAACATAGCCTGATGAGTAATGACGTTAAAAATACATAATATTATATTTCAGAATATTTAAATATCCAATCGTTTTCTCACAAAGTTTGAAATCGGAACGTAAAAAAATAGTT
Source organism: Mesopsocus fuscifrons (assembly GCA_950004255.1). NCBI lineage: Eukaryota > Metazoa > Arthropoda > Insecta > Psocodea > Mesopsocidae > Mesopsocus > Mesopsocus fuscifrons. The sequence goes on along the minus strand of OX465373.1, from coordinate 19,698,946 downwards.
AATAGTTTTGAAAGTTTTCCCGCCTTTTATTTGGCGCAATTTGCGGCTGTTGAGTTGGGATTTGCGCCCGTCAAAATAGCAATATTTTAATGGCCGACTGCATTTCGCGTTGTGCGGGTTGTTGTTTTTTGCAAAACCGGTTTCATTAATTCGAGCTTTTCTGTACCAGATAGGTGTGAGGTCTGTGTAGTTGGGAAAGTGCTACTTGCCTGTTCACTATTTTGGATGAATTTGCGTTTCTACTAGAGAGCAGCCATCTTTCCTTTCCCGTGACTTCTTGGTGAAAGCTCAGCCGTCAGCAAGGTAAGTGGGTTGTCTTGCCTCTTAACTTAAGGGTCCGCTATACCTGACGGTGCATTTTTTGCCGCCCATAAGATTAACATTGCGAGCGGCGATTCATTTTCAAGGTTTACCCTTGGTTGGAAAGACACAAAATTTTGCCTGTAACTAGCCCTAACAATGTTCTAGGGAGTATTCGAAGTAGATTTCCCATCTTTTACTGGTTTTCGAGATACAGCACTTTTCTTGAGGTATGCGATGCTAGCATTTGCAAAACAGTTGCAATAAAAGAAACCAGTGAGAAATTGGGAAATCTGCTTCGATGACGACCTACAACATTGTTAGGGCTAGGTACAGGCAAAATTTTGTGTCTTTCCAACCAAGGGTAAACCTTGAAAATGAATCGCCGCTCGCAATGTTAATCTTATGGGCGGCAAAAAATGCATCGTCAGGTATAGCGGACCCTTAAGGGTTTCACCGTACCGTTGTCCAGCCACGTTTAGGATGTTTTTTTTCGTTCTGGACTATAATTTGTACCCATCAGTTTTACGTTAGAACTTTAATATCCTCCGATTGATCGGTTATTTGACAAAAAAAACCACCAAGATCACTCGGTTTTTAAACCCCTACACTGAAAACAAGTTCCTGAAACTATATTTCAGAACAAAAAATCTCCAACAAGGTTTTTTGAGAAGCGAGTCATGTGAACCAGATGAGTCATCCATGGTTTGTCCAGCAGTCCAGCATGCGAGGGCACGATGGCCTGGGAACATTCTTGAAATCTGGAAAGTCTATATTTAACACGGGCCTAGGGGCGGTGGGTCCAGCACGCATAAACACTATATGTTACCCATTCTCATTACTAGAGTCCTAATAAAATGCTATTATCGTACTTTTCTCTCCTTCACTTATCGGCTGGCAGTCTTATACCTGTAACTGGTAATTGGTATTGAAACCGTGTGTTTTGTACTTCACATAAGTATCCAGGTACATTCCTAGACCTTCTGTACGTTTTTTGTGGTCGCAAGTTTTTAAGTCGGTTCTTGTGGGTGGCATGATGACCTTATGGGTCCTTGGCGGGACTATAGTAAGTCGGAAGATAGGGCTCAATACCGTTTTAAATGTTCTAGGATATACTACATTTTTTTTTGACGGCCGAAATTACCAGACTGTGTAGTGATTTTTGTCAACAAAAAATTTGCCCGAAATTAATGATTGTGAAATCACAACACAGCCTGTTAATTTTGGCCGTTAAAAGACATATTATATTTCAGAACATTTAAATATCCAATAGTATCCTCATAAAATTTGCAGAAAAAACGTAAACAAACACGACCATGTTCTGAAATATAATATATCTTTTTAACGTCAGGAATTATGAGAAAATATGAGAAGGAAAATAATTGTTCGGCTCTTGTTTCACGCGGAACTGGAGTCGCGAAACTTCCTATAACTTGGGCTATTTGGGCAAATTTTTCCACTAATTGCAAAGTAACAAACCCACACACCTTCTCAAAATCGAGCTTCAAAATCCTTAGTGAGGACCAAAAGGTCAAGCATTGCCAATTCGTAGCTATGAAAGCTATCATCCTATTTCCTAGTGGTGGTGTACCTAGGCATGTTGTTATACCTATTTCCACATTCACAGAGAGCCCAAATTACTGTATTTTCGTGAAGACATTGTTACTCCGATGATTGTTTTGGGTGGTTTAACGGTTGTGATTGAATAGTTGCATGCTTGCTCTACGTGACTCTGATCCCAACTGCCAGACTAATTTTTCTTTCGGGTTAATTGACCAAAGAATGACTTTTTGGCCTGTAAGGAGGGCTATACAAGTGGTAATGTTGGTGGAATAAGTGCCTTTCCATTTGTGTCCTGAGAGATCTGTAGATACCGGGTTCGATTCCAGACGTAGGTAATATTTTTTGAATTTGGCGAGGGGGTCACCACTCCAGAGATTCCTTGAGATTCCATAAAGATTTCCTAAGATTCCCAATGATATTCATAGAAAGATGAACCCCGAAAGTGTAATCACTCAAATAAAAATTCCAAGATTCCCTGAGATTTCATAAAGATTTCCAATGATTCCCAACGAGATTCCCAACGAGTGGTTAACCCCTCGGAATTTGGATGCAGTGGCTTCGTGTGGTCTCTCACTTCCGACAGGAACTAAAGGAGTTTCTCACGGTCTTAAAAAATCGGTGTCCTGAGGTTTTTAGGTTCCAATCCCACCTCAGGCAATGCTGCCTGTCTTTGCAGTAGAAGAAAACTTCCTCTGAAGAGGTTTTCTAACACCCTCGTCCCTTTTTCTTAACCCATAAAGCATTGTCTACCTATGCCATTGAACCATACACCATGGTGAGTCATCGGCGTGCCTGGGAGTGCGTATCCTCCGTGAAAACGACCGGCTACTATGCGGTGGCAGCAGACATGCAACATTTGCATAAAATTGGCATCCTGAAATTTTTAAAATAACACACGGTTCTCTGCTATTAAACGTGAACCTGATTGGAAGTAGGCTCCTACTGGTCCGCACCAAGATTCAATTAGGTGCATTGGAAGGTTGGAGGGCGGTTACCCTGCACGCGATGCCTTGTGGGGTTTGACCTCTGTTGAATTCGCGTGGGCGCGGTCGAAGCAGTGTACCTGTGTACCTGTGAGTGACCTTTCGGCCCTTTTGCTAATTTCAGGACTGAAGGGACACGCATTATTTGCCTTAATTCACTAAAAGGTACCGCAACCCTCGCAAGGCTTAGTTAGAACTTTATTTTCTTTTTTATTTTCCTATATATACTAATAGTGGTCGCTCACAAAATTTAAGGCGGAGCAGGAAGTACGAGCTCTCCCTTCAAACGAATAAATAATATTCACCTCTATAGTTCCCCGTAAAGAAACTAACTAAACTGCGAAACTTCAATCATTTGGGTCTTTTCCATGACAGTACGTCAGCCTTATACTTAGCTGTCACTCTCTACAACCAGAAACCTCTCTATAACGAGGGAACGCTATAATCCCATGACAAACCCTGTTTTGAAAGCCTCTGGAGGGTCGTTGTACAGAGACCGAATACAGAATACAGAATACCGTTTTTGGGAGTCGAAAAACAACGCATGAATATTTCCCATATTTTTCGGTAAATGGGAGCGATGACCTGCAAATCGCCTAAATGGGTACCACTCAGTTTTTGGGTATTTTTTTCGATAGTTGTATGGAGACTGCGTCGTCCCCAGGATGTCACGAGTTGGCTTTACACCTCCAGGGGAGCCCTCAGGCTTGAACATGTTCACGTGGCGCACGATATACGACACCTGCTGGCTACGTGCCATTCTGGATCGTATGTCTGTAGCCTGTACCATTTTGCATTCAGGCCATCTTCCCTGGGACACACTTCATTACGGAGCATGCACTTCGACGGAATTACCAATCAAGGATGACGTGTCCGAAAAGTTGTTTCCAAAGTTTGGGAAATTGAGAATTCGGAGACAGTTTTTATCTGGGTAGGAGAGTTATTTCTCATGGACTGGTTAGTGTTTTTGGCGACGGCCTCGATAGCCCAGTGGACTAAATGGTCGACTTTTGAGGAGCAGTGAGAGCCGGGTCACACCGGTTCGATCCCGATCCTACCAAAAAGTTTTTCTGCTCGGCATTCACCTCTGATATGTTCAGCATGTCAAGTAAAATATTATATCGAGGCTGTGGTGGTTCGGAACCCACCTAAAACTGTAGCTCCCCATCGTTTACACGATGGCTGGGGAGCTGGTATTTGGTAGTGCTGCCAGCTGAGCACAATGGATAGTTCTTGAAAACGGTCTAGTTGCTGGGCTTGTCCCCCCCAACCCTCTGCTGTTATTATATTATTAGTGTTTTTGGCGTGGTTAAAAGAAAATACTAAAGGCTTTCCTTACCACTGCAGTTCTAGAAGAACCAGTGCCGAATGAGACCTCAATTTCTACCCCTATAACCAAAGTGTATTGATCAGGTAGGTTCTAGGTATCCCTTTGTAGTTCCTTGTTCTACTTCTCGTAGTACCTCACCAAAATAATTTTAACATCAGCTCATAAGACCATTACATCTGTCACATTCTGGAATGAAACAAATTGAAGAAAATTGAGATTTTTCCACAAATTCCAGGCACTGGGACTGTTTCTCATGAAGACGGAACCGTGAAGAATGCAATGCTACACTAAATTACCGTCAGTTCCTATGCATTGATGTGATAAGCTACTTTGTAATTGGGATTTAATACGGATTGCCCAGGTGTCAAAATATAAACATCGTACCATTTTAATGGCAGGGGGGGGTAGCTTCTAGCTTCTATTCTCTAACGCCATTTTGCGGTAAATTCTCGGTTTCCTGATTTCGACTTTGGAACCTATTGGAAACTGACAGTCAGTAACTGTTAGTGCCTTTTCCAGTGTATCCGTTTGTCGAACAGTGGGGGGATTATGTAACAATGCTGGAAACGCTGCTGCGACCAAGTTGCGTCCGAGGGGTTAACCACTCGTTGGGAATCTCGTTGGGAATCATTGGAAATCTCTATGAGATCTCATGGAATCTTGGAATTTTTTGGAGTGGTTACCCCTTCCGGGTTCATCTTTCTATGAATATCGTTGGGAATCTTTGGAAATCTTTATGGAATCTAAAGGAATCTCTGGAGTGGTTACCCCTCGGTTGCGTCCTTGTAAAACACATTTCAGGAGATTATGGTATCAGACAAACTCAAAATAAATTATGTGTATATCTATCACTTATTACCTGGGGCCCAGCTTGGGGGTAAATTAAATTTTTGGAAAAGTATGCGAGAGTTTCTCAAGAGAGATAAAGATCAGGGTCCAAAGTATCCAGAGTATGGATAGCCTTAGCACTAGGTACGTCAAATTGAGCGTACCTAAACTGTAAGTAAATTGATAATAGCTAATTGTGACGGCTCGTAAAAGGAAACCCCTCATTACGATCCTGGTTTTCTCCATAGCGTTATGCGTTAACCTGTTCCTTCAACTATTGGCATTTACCTCTCTTGTCATGAGAGCGCCTCGAGAATATTTTCATCCTCTAGAAAGATGCGAGAGGAGAGTTCGTTGTCAAGTATTTTGCCTTGTTGCAACAAAAAGGCTAAAGGGTCGGAAAAGGATAACAATGGGCACCGGAGGAACCTAACATAGCCTTGGAATAACACCTCAGTCATTTCGTAATTTAATGACCGTGAGACTTTATCGGTTTTGAAGCGACTACCGACGAACAATTTGAAATTATTTCCACTTAACGTCGTCATTCAGTTTGAGCGAAGAGTGGCTCTGTGAAATAAGGTGGATTTAGTTATGTAAACAATAACAGACGAAACTGAGCTATCGTAGAGTGTGGAGTGCCCCCCCCTAATGAGACAATGCCAGTCCTTACGGTAACCATCCGAATTAACATAACAGCGCAGCCCACTATTTACCACTAATGTAAATAAACATTTGTTGTAAAAATAAAATGAAATGACAAAGATGGCTCTCCATTCTGCGATTCTATGCGCTTTTTGATCTTCTACTTCTCCCTCCTTCATTCTAAAGAGGTTTTATACCAGCCACAAGAAGAACACTTGTCTTCATTTCGGTACGACTGTATTTTAGGTTAGGTATATTAACAGAAATTTTACTTTGATATGTAAGTACCATTCCTCGTGGTGTCCAGCCTCAGTGACCGGCAACTTAAAACTGGCTGCATAGGATGCGCCCTGGAATGGGGGGCTGGAATGGCAACTCCGGGATGGCGGGTACCAACCCAAAAACTGGCATCGCTCCCCACTAACCATACGTCCGGGGATGCCAACTGGCCAAAACGGCCGTCCAAAACGCATCAATTACTTATCAACTATCAAGTTTAGGGGAGGGCTGTCATTTTTAAGGCCCACGATGCAAGTGCATTTAATAGCATACATGGTCTCTAATTTTTTTCCTAGAGAAAAGACAATATTTCTTAACAATCACTGTCAATTTTCCCGTCAATTTCTTTTCGACACACGAGCCTTCCAGTCTATCCTCTTCTAGCCAAAGCCCATCTTCCAGGATTGTTAAAAATGTTTGATCAAAGATTGACACAATAATTATCGGGCATTACAAAAAATGCGGGATATTTCTGAGGTGGAGGTACTTAGTTTAAAGTGGTATGCCGCAAGTACTGCGGTACCTGAGTCCTGAGTACAATATGCCGCCCGGCAAGGTCGCTGGAGCTGGAGCTCTGGGCCCCGTCGGTTCCGTGTTTGTACCTACCAGTCATTACCTCTGGTCCAAGGGGTCCCCGGGTCAATGTCAATGTCCAAGCTTGTGCCTTATTTATTGTTTTTGGGATGGAACTGTAATGGCTTTTTGATAGGCTGTCAAATTTTTGTTTATTCGTGTCGAAATCAGGCGCGGATTTTTTTTTTGTTTTATTACTTGTACCAGTTTGATGTACGTTCTCCAGTTATATTTAACTGGGGGTTAGTGTAATGTTTTGATAGATCCTCAAGGTAGGCTAACTGGCGGCCCGCACCCTAAATGTTTTTTACATGCTACAGTGACTTTATTTGAAAGAAAAATGGATTTGGAGAAATGAATCAAGCTGGGCAACTTAGTTCAGGTGGGAAGACTCCGTGAAGTAACGATAGAGAGGGGAGAAGTACTTTGCCGCTAATATGTAAAAAAAAAAAAGAATGCCGTAGTCTTGCCCAAAAATTGAAATAGCAAATTTCGAAAGAGAACGACTCATCATTTTCATTTCATTTTACGGGAGTTCTGGTTACAGTCTGTATAATTTTGGGTTTCGGGTGTAGCTAGTAAAGTAATGCTATAACGAAACCCTCCCTATAGCGAACCCTCTTTATACCGAGCAACTTTACACGGTTCCTTGACAATCGTTATAGAGTATACATTAAGGCACTTAACCATTTCAATACCTCAAAAATTCACAAGGCTGTTAAAAAGTCGAAAATATCCCAGAACACAATGGGATATGTCCAACAGGGTAGTTAGTGGAGATGATGAGCCTGATGCAATATTTACAGGTTGGTTTTAGTGGCTCATAAATAGGAGGGAAGTGATTAATGGTGGTGGGTGACGGCAGGACAATGCTTGGACCTGTACCAGGTTCAGGCTCCAGTCATTTCGGCCTCAAGTGTGAACGTCTCATTCAGGATGTGTCCATGTGTTCCTTAAGTGCCTTATTCGCAAGTTTTCTCAAGTCAAATTCAAATTAAGAAAATTTTACGCAGCTGTTTCTTTAAGGCTGTTCTTTAGATGATGGTGCATTTCTGGCGCCCATACGATTGACACTGTGGGAGCCGAATTATTTTTAATTTTTCTCTTGGTCGGAAAGATCCCAAATTCTATGACTCAGGATTTTGAAAACCAGTGGGAATCTTGTAGGCTAGGTGTAAGCGTAGACAGTGTTTGAACTCTTTAAACCTGAAAATGATTCGCCACTTCTAATGCCAAAAATAAATCATCAGCTAAAGGCACTGTAGCCCAAGAATAAGGGGTACTTTTCAGCCCAGTGGGTGGGAAAAAGGGCTCCACGCTTCTGTACCTAACTGGGATGAATCGATAAAAATTACGCTCCAAATTTGAGTTTCCCCTCGTTCATACCCATCTCCTGGATGTTTTTAGCAAGACTTTCTATACTGCTGAAGAAATTAAATGTGCTGAACTGGGGCAGATTGATAGAATCTTATTTTATGAACGATATTATTTATTTTGCACTTATTAAATATTTAATTAATTATTGTTGTAGTTGACTGATTTTTTAGTCCAACTACAAAATGCCATGCTGCTCCAGTATGCTGCAGTATTATACCTGAAGACTATACATTGGGTTCACTGTAACCTCGTACTAACCTCCAGTTATATTTAACTGGAGGTACATTCTACTACTGTAGTATTTATGAATGAAACTTTATATTTACCCACTCTCTTTTACACGAGGGGGAAGTTCACACCATAAATTCAAATTTATGTGTTGTGTCATCAAAGAGGACTTGGTTAGTGCAAGTTGTATTTCAAAATGTTGACTTGATGTGTTTAGGTACCCGTGCCTATTTTTCTAAGTTATCTTCTCTGGCTGACATGAATCATCGCACCTGTTAGGGATCAGCCTACAGCCATTTTCTGTTTTTATCGAGTTATTGATTTGTGGCAACATCAAACGTATCATTTCCAGCCATTCAAATAAATTTTTAATAACTTTCACTTTATTATTCGAAGAGGAACTGAAGTGAATAATAGTGATTTTTAAGTGAAAAGTGCGGAAGTATTCTTTTTTGAAATATGCCAATTTTAGAAATAAAATCAGCCGTTAATTTTACTATTTATTAGTTTTACTGTTTTCTGCGTTACGGAACCAGCCTATAACTGCAGGTCCCCATAGTGCACTTCTGGCATTTTATAAAATAAGTTGGTAATGCTCCTAGGTAATACAATGAAGCAACTGGTTGTATGAAAAACTCAAAAACTGGTAAGAGTATAACACTTCCTCATGCAGGCTATGTAGAATCACAGAAACGTAAATTTTTGAAATATTAAAAACTTACTCTCTTTACAAAATGATATAACTGATAGCTGATACCATCAGTCAGGATCCTTATTATTGGTTTCCTGACTGTTGGTTCAGCGTTTCCAAAATTGTGGCCCCAATAGGTACAGGCTCCCGTGATATTTCCCAAGATCCCCACGACACATTTCAAAACTCCAAATTTTTCCAAAAATTTCAGGATTTCCTTTAAGTTCAAGACCAAATTTGTTTGGGACACTTCTGCCAAAATTTTCAAAAAAGTCCCGTTTCCCAGGGGATAGATGGTTAGACATTCTTGAATTTATTTGACCTTACTGCGATTCACTACAGAATAAATCTCTGAAAACGGGAGCCAAAAATTTTGGAAACCGCTGCGTCGGCCTGGCCACCCCGTAATAATATTTCTACAACGTTTCTTACCGGGTGAACATGGTGTTGAATCCCTTGTCCATTGGTCCAAAAGACAAAATCACTGCTGACGCGAAACCATGGCAACCACAAGTCCGTACCTAAACAATCCACTGTCACGAAAACACTTATCCGCACAATTGTCACCAAGAACAAACACCGTAAAGTCACCGCGATGGCACGAGGGAGAATTTAGGTCGAAAGCATGGCACGAAAGGGGAAGGATTGAGTGGAGGGGTGATTCGGTACCGGGTACACAGGACCGCGCCGCTCGTCGCGCTTAGGTGCGCAAACGCTTAGGTCCGGTGAGGTTCGACAAGGCACTAGACTACTACCGCCCCTCGCGCTCCTCCGCCTCTCTGCCTAGCTCCGCCCATGTCTTAATACGCCTCCTTCTCCGACTGGAACGGCTAATTGCCCGAATAGTAGCCCAAACACAGACTACTTGTACACAGACTCCTCACTCGCTCCTAAAGAAATACTTAGTAAGCTCCAGGTTTGCTAGATTGAAGTGTTTTCAAATTGTGTGGTTTTAGAATTCCACAGTGTTTACATTTCAGACACAAACATATGCACGTTCAGTAGAAATAACTGATTTTCCTCGGCTAGTGACGAAATCTATCCATGGACTTCCGTGGTGCAGTGGTCAGTGCACTGGCCTCTAACCCGGAAGGTCTTGGGTTCTACTGTGGCTTTGGCCCCGTTCATCTTGGCTCCGGCAATGGGGCAATGGAAAGATTGCATCTTCCACTAGGGGCGGTGGAATACTAAAAAATATTTTTTTTCTACCTCCGCCGGAAAGGCAGAAGTTTACCATAGTCATTTTCTATACCTGTTTTTCGTTTCACAATATTATAACAGTAATATCTACCTCTCCTCTTCCTTTCCGCGATTTAAATTCTCCAATTTCTTTTTTGTAGAGTAGATAACTCTGTCCACCCTTTTCCCGTTCCGTAGACTCCACAGCTGAAAGTAGGTCCTCATATTACAACCAATAAGTCCGAACTTGCCTTCTGGGGCGGAGTTGCTCTTCACAGAAGGCAACGCCAAAGGAAACCACGACTGTGGACCGGATTGGCTGCGATTGGTTCGGGTCTGTCGGTTCTTGGTCTGCCTGACTGAGATGGCTAAAAGAGAAATTGCAAGAAAATATGCACGATTTGTTTCATTTTTCCATACCGGATCGGCCTAGGGCCTAGAAGAGTTTGTTTATACGGCTCGTGTCCGTTTCCCTTCTTTTGGTGGTGACTTCGATCTTCAATCTCAGAAAGTGGAGGAACTCCTCGAAATACAATCGTGTAGTTTTATCTGACGATGAATTTCTGCAACCCATATTAGTATTCTGGGGAATAATTTTATTTTTCCTTGGTTGGAAGGACCCGAAATTTCGCGTCAGCGCAGCCTCTGTGATATTTTACTACTTAGGTATAGTCCAAGTCAGGCTGGGAGCGTACCGATTATTCATAATTTCTTGAAGATTTTCAGCTGACGCCGATCCGGATTTGGGTTCCATATCCTACCATACGCTAAAAATGCCAATCCGACCCTGAGCAGATATTTCCCTGCTCAAGAAGAAGTTTTGATCAGCCCTAGATTTGCAAGAAATTATTAGTAATCGGTACGCTCCCAGCCTGACTTGGACTATAGCTCTGAGGGAGAGGTTTGCGTATGCCGATGCAGGTATTCCCGAATCCCACTAGCTCCTCGGACTTGCCTGGTTTTCCCCTAAAATACACTGAGAAATCAAGGAAGACAGGCAACAGGCCTGCTGTCGTTTCCCCTGATTTTCCGAAAGAAAAAGTTCCACTTTGGCTTTCATCCCAGAAATCACGTATAGCTTCGGCACATTCCATTAAATAGGCTCTTGAAGAACTCGCCCAGTGCAGCTAAAGCTTTCCTGTTTTGCGCAACGACCAGTGTACCTGTACCTTGTTCTGGCGAGCCCCTCACCTTGGCCGTCAAGCACCAGCCACTTGATGCCTTTCACAGCCACTGTAAACAGTATAGGTACATGAGAGCCCCGTCTGACGTGGCCTTCACCTTCCCTCGATCCGTACCAAAGGACCTACATCTTACGTTATGGATTTGATGACGTACTGCTTAAGAAATAGCATCACTACTCTCTTACATCTCAAGGTAAATCCGCTTCGCCATTGATGAATGAGGACTGGTACGTTCTAGCTTCTACGTAGGTTAATTCTCGGGATAAGGTACAACGTGGGGAAGCCTGTACCTTAGTCTCTGCTTGAAACTTGACTGGACGTACCTACGAGGTTACGTAAGCTTCCCTGAAATGGTCGCCTAGTTGAAATGTAATATTTAGCAAGGAAATGTTTGGACTAGTCTCCCTGTAGTCACCTGTAATTTAATTTCTGGTAACTTTTAATGTAATTTATGCAACCGGAAATTAAAAATTACATATCCAGCAGATCTTCCACTCCTACTCTTTACCTATAAGGTACAGTAGGTACTGCTGTACTGCTGTACTCTCCCAAGAATAGGTATCTACTCGGTAGGTGGAGTAGGTACTACTTCGAACATGCTAATGGGTTTTTAATTTTTTGAGGAACCGATTATTATATTTTCACCACTAACAATTAGATGTTTCATCACACAATTTAAAGCGAGTTCAATCATTGGCAGGTATAAACAGGTTTTTCTAAACATATTTCGAACTAACGTACTCTAATCCAAGTAGTGGGAGTTTATATGCTACTGAACTGTACCTAGGTACACTATACTTTGTTAGAAAATACATTCATTGGCATGATCCATTGATTACCTGTACGGTACTATTGTATACCTATAATACTTTTTTACCAGGTTTTCTTCTTCTTTGTTCTCTCTTTTCAATCTGAAATCAGTGGTGTTCACCGACCCGTATTCTTTTCTGGGTTGAAAATAGCACCCCAAAATAGATGTGCTCCGGTGTACTCATGTCTGATTAGGAAAAGAAAAGGTCTGTTCACTTTGACTACCTGACCTCCGATGTAGTCGACTAAGGTAGTGCTGACCGCTACCGCCTCCGTGCCTACTTCATTCACCTCTAGCCGAACTTTGTGTAGGACGTCATCAATTTTGAACCGATAATCGTCGGAAGCACTTCCCATATTGAAAGTCAGTCGGTACTTTTCATGTTGAGGTTGAGAAGAGCCTGAGTCCACTCGGAGAGGCAACGGTTTTGGAACATAGCTATTGGATAGAAAAGTTGTTAAGTCTTCTGTCTCTTCAGAAATTGTGTCTCTTGCGCCTCTTATGTTGTTGCTGGCGCGAATAGGCTGCTTCCTGCGGTTGATAGCACGAACCATAGGATCTCGTAGGCTCAAAGTGCTGGTCAGTTCAAGCTTTGGTAAGGTCAATGTCACGTTCTGAAGTTCAGCGGCAGCAATCATTGCTGACATACGTTCGAGGGTGAGGTTTTTTCCAAATTCATGCAACTTGAAATGGGTGCCTGAAGCGTCCATAGTGGGGAGAAATATGTAGAGAAATACGTTGGAGTCTTCGTATGGGATGCCCACCACTTCGCACGATGGTTCTTCGAGGTATCGGACCTCTATTTCACCTGCCATAAAGTCCACCGGCACCTGAAATGGTAAAACAGTATAAGAGTAACTGAAAACACCTTCGGTAGCCGTTCGGTCCCGATGCTATTAGTTTTTCTGATCCTCATTCACCTCTGATCTGTTCAACCTCAAGGGAAATAGGTATCCAAGGTTGTGGCCGTTCACCTGATAAGCACAAGGGATAATTCTTGAAATCGCTGGGCTTGTATCCAACACCCCTTTACCAACTACCTAAGTAAGAGTGTCTGAGAATTCTGGACGTAGAGACTTGCCATTTTTCCCATAAAATAACAATTGGTGTAATGTTGGCAAGCTTCCTCGAGAAAGATATTTTTGGCAAGAATCAGTATGAATCGGTAGCCTATCAGTTCTAATTTGGTTACCTGGTGTGTCATATTCAGGCTGAAGAATCCAGGTTTTGTGAGGTCAGGGTCAAAGGGCACCTTCCAAGTGCCTTTGAAGTAGACGGTGTTGACGTATAGTGAGGCAGTTGTCGGAGATACGGGCCGAGGGAGAATGTCAGCTATCCTTCCAAAGGTTGCTTTTCGAACCCAGGCATTCACTTCATTCATACTTTCATCGGGGGACCCCCTGGAAAGAAAAAGAAAAGAATAAACTTACGCAACGACGATTCCCATTTTTGTAGTCTATCCACCCCTGTAGGTCTATTCCCGATCTGTTAACGAGAAGAAAACAACGGAGTGGTTTAGTTTTACCTATGTTTTAGAGTTAGGAGCTTACTTAGGAGTAACTAAACTTCCCCTCGTGCCTCTCAGTAACCGAGTGGTCAAGGGGTCCGCTTTGTGTTCTGAAAGGTCCGGGTTCGATTTCCGGCGGAACGGGAAAATTTTCCGCTTCCTACATGGATGTATTGGCTTCGGCCCACTCATATTCGGCTTCGGCCACTTTGTCTTCTGCTTCGGCAAAAAACATTTAACAAACCAACTCATCGGCGCAAATGTTCTCGGAACGTCGCGCCTCTCAACTATGCAGGGGTGTGGTTGGAAATAGTTTAATACTTTAGTACGAGCAAGAAAATTAAAGAGAAAACTTACGAAAAGTTGGTCCTGAAGACATTAACTCTGTATATATCGGAGAGAGCATGTTTGTAGGAAAGCTTGAGTTGTATTTCCGGATGCAGGAAGAGAGCACTGCTTATGTACAGCAAATAGTCAGTCCAGACGTCATCCTGTAGCAATGACAAAAGCGTCCCAAGTTCTTTATGGAGCTCCAGCCCAGTCAGTGCTTCGCTTCCGTTCTTCCCTATGAACAAAACAATTTTGACTTTCAGTTTTAGATGGGTTACGAACCACCACAGCCTCAAATTTTATTTGAGATGCTGAACAATGCCTGTTGATAGGATAGGAACTGAAAACCACCTAGGCCACTTGGCTATTGAGGCTGTTTTCAAATGAAGTAGGTACATAGGAAAGTGCTGTAAAGGTGTAAAAAACCGATTGTAAGGTTTCATTGCAATCCCGGTCAAATTGGTAGGCCATTGGGGAACGCCTGAAGAAACCATGATTATGCAATTGAGTGCAGAAGTGCACGTCAACTACATAATCAGTTTTTATACTCATCAAAAATGGAAAAGGGCAATTTTTGTTCGTAGTGAGCAACTTGACTGGTTAAATCCGTACAACCGTACAGGTTTCTATTATTTTTTAATTTCTATCTTTACCATACTTTTTTTCTAGTAGATTCTTTGGCAAAAGTTATAATTATTAAGATGTAATTTGCTCCAGGTGTATGGCATTTTCCATAATTTAAGAGGTTTCAAGGTTTCTCCTTCTAGAAGATATTAAGGGTCTGTGTTTTGTTTACGCTTCAAAATGAGATATTTAATCTTATAACCTTCTTAATACTACGTACCTGGGGAGAGAATTTCTCCAAGTATGCGGTGGAAATCACCCCTGGCACCCAGCATGAGTTGCCCCAGTACAGCAGCCAGGCTTACGGGCGACACCACCCAGTTTAGGCGAGTCTCATCCCCTGCTAAATCCAACAGTCGTGCTGCCGCGTAGTGGATTGATTTTGTAGCCTGAAAAAAGAGTAAAGTCTTAAAAATCTACTGAAACCTTTAAAAAAAAACCATAACTTCCTAATTATTTTTACCGCTATCTTTGGCTGACCACATGAAATAATTGAATTTACGAGGTTGAACAGTTTACAGAGAATGAAGGGATCCACCCTAATCAGACGTAGGTCTTGTGTGTAGACATATAGATATGTATGTAATGTGCGAACTTACTTTTGAAAAAGATACCCGTTCACCGGGAGATCTCGCTGGGACAGCATTCAGACTTGGAAAGACAATGGCCGCATTGTGTTTTCCGTGTCGGGCTCCTTCTCCCAGGATGAAAATTGTCGTGAGGAAGCAGAGGGCCACGAACATCATCCTCCTCACCAATCAGCGCATGCCTTTAGAGCTGAAACATTACATTTCGCTGAAATTGAGGCTGCTGGAAGTTACACTGACTTGCCTCTGCTCTCGTAGCTGTCACAGAGAACAAATTTTCCGAGGGGGTAACCACTCCAGAGATTCCACTGAGATTCCATAAAGATTTCCAAAGTTTCCAAATGATATTCATAGAAAGATGAACCCCGAAGGGGTAACCACTCCAAAAAATTCCAAGAGTCCCTGAGATTTCATAAAGATCTCCAATGATTCCCAACGAGTGTTTAACCCCTCGAAATTTTCTAGGAACAGATATATGCCTTTCTAGTGTTTTATTTATGGTCAGCGTAGTACCAAAAAGGAAAATCAGAGATGTGACCTGCTTAATTTTAAAATTTTTCAACTCCTTTTGTTGCGTCGATTCTGTTTTATTGATGCAGGGAAGTCCAGGATGCTTATCGAGTGTAGAAAAAAATGACTAGTTCTCGGGGCACCGAGCTTAGGCTACTACTTTTTGCATGCGGTCAGTTTGATGAGGCTACTTTTCCGGCCTCTTGGGCTTTTCAGCTGGCCTCGGGGCATCCCCGTATCGTATCGATTCGGCAGGCAGAATAATTGCAAGCGGCTTCTTTCCTCCACGGTAATTACCTAGTCAACTACCTGTGACGTCATCGTACTGCAGGGAGCCCACTGTTAAATATATGCGCAGAACTATGGCAGGTACCAGGTACCAAGGCTTCTGCAGTCCGAAGGACATATTATTTTCCGGCCTAGTTCTGTAGGCGTAGCTACCGTTCGAATTGCTATTTGTGGCCTCCAGGGAAGTGAATTTTTAGAATTCCACTAAAAAGACATTGTCGCTCTTCAGGTATTGACCTCACTGGACAAATTTTCACATCACCCCTATCTCTCTCACGGTTTCTCTGGAAATCAATCACTTGGTCCGAGTACTAAGGGCTATTGTGTAGTCCCAAAACGTTCTCCTTACTTTTCTGGTGAGGTTTGGAGGAACAGCGGGAAAAAGTGGGGTTCAGAAGTTTATTATATCCTTTTACGTAAGGTTCTTATTTACTTCTTCTTTCTTTTCCGCCAGACATGAATGGCAGAAGTCTTTAACCCACTAGTGGTTAAGCTGGCCACAACGAACGGCCGTCGTGGGGAGTTCGCAACCCCCTGACGTATGGTTAGTGGGGAAGGATGGCTGTTTCTGGTGGGTACCCGCCATTCCTGAGTTGTCATTCCAGGACGCATAGGATGTGGCCTCAAATCCCTCGGGATATAGAGGGGTTGTTAGACCGCTCTGATACTGAGAAGTCCATTAGGTACATTAGGTACCTATGATGACTCTCCTGCACCTTCTCAACTCCAAGGTACCTTCTCAACTTTTAGGCGAGTAATAATCTTCAGAATTGGGCCATGGGAGGGGCAGACTCTTTTTTAGTCGCTTTCTCTTCACTGTCACTGACACATGAGAACCTAAATAAGTTTTGTACTTTCTCGCCATATTGCATACCGAGAAAGCAACAAAACCGATAGGAAGCTTCAGTACTCACGTTTTAAACACGCGGAAACGTCACCTCCTCCAGAACGAAGCACCCATGTTTTTCGATAGGAACTACTGGTGCCTGGTCCATCGGCTATGTGCAGGTCGCCGCCGACGAACCGGCCATGCGATGGAGTGGTGGGCAACCAACTAGCACGGTAGGTACTGGGTACCAGGTTCCTCCAGTGTCGTAGGTAGAGACAGGATCGCGAGCTACTGCTACTGGAAGTCTGCGTTCCGTGAGGTATTCTTATGGTTCTTATGACGTACCTGGATTTTCCCTACTTGCGGTATACATACCTTTGTATGAACGTATGTAAAATGTTGTTTCAACCAATTTAGGTTGAATGGGAATTCGATTCAAGTGGGTTTTTTGGGTTATATTTAAAATGGGCGGATTTGCTCAGTGTGTTTCTCTTTTCACAACCATGATTTCCCTTTCCTTCTGTGGTACATGGTATGGCAGCAGGTATAGGTACCTATTTTCTGCTCTGGTGTAGGTATAGGTACGAAGTGTCGGGTCTATGCTGTTCTGCTACGATAGACAAGTGGAAGAACTACCTACACCATGTCGTATCTTTTTCAGTCGACTTTTAACCTGAACATTACGTGTTGGATTTCTTGCTATACACTTAACTTAAGTATAAATAATGTATTCCTGACTACTGACGTAGACCTGCATGGGTTACATTATCTTACGTCGTGCAAAAAAATTCCATTCTGAATAGAAGTTTTTACAAAATGTCTGTCCTGTACATCTGTTCCTTTTATGTCGAAAAAAAAGCAATAATTCACACCACTTTTCGTCACCAGGAGCTACAGTTATGGTTTTCGGGGGGTTAGAAATTTAGGTCAATTTTGGCCGAAACGGGTGGACCTCGCCGATCGCATGGTTCAAACGATCTGCACACAGATTGATGTTGGCAGGTGACAAAGTGTGAGAAAGTTTACAACGACCAGTGTCATGCTGTGTATTGGATTTGTCACTAGTTGCATCCCTGGCGAGGACCTTACATGCGAGAGCCATAGCTGCATCAAAATCTCATAGATTGATGGCAGTTCATCAATGAACATTAACTCCAGGACGTAGCATGATAATTGTTAGTGTCGGCACAGGTATCATGGTTGACTTCGGGCGGTCAGGCGGTCAATCAAACCTTCCAAGTGAATAATTATGTGATCAACATTGTCATAACAAAAAACAGCAAGCAAGCTCATTCTGGTGGGGGAATTAAAAAGCTGTGTAGTTCTGGAGGCTCCAGTCAGTTCCAGCGAGATTACACAGAATGCGCGGGGGTCTTGTTTCTCACACAGTGTTACCATTGGCGGGTTGCTTATTTCAACTTTTCTTGGAGATTGTTTCTGTAGCCTGCAAATCCAACATTTTTCAGGACGAAGAGATTTTGTACACTAGTACCGGTAGCAAAGGATTGTTTCCAACTTTTTCAAGCTGACTGTGGAAAACGCGGTAGTCTTGAAAGGACACTTACCTACCTCTTAGTAACATAACTCTTTATTCGTCTCGAGTTTTCATATTTTGGAAAAATTTTGGAGCCCATCAGTGACCTGCTATAACAAGAAAGGTCACCATCTCCAGACGTGTCGTTAGTGGGGAATGCCGGAAGGATGGCAGTTGTTTGTGGGTACCCACCATCCCTGAGTTGTCATTCTAGCCCCCCATTCCAGCCCCGCCATTCCAGCCCCACATTCCGGGACGCATCGGCCTCCAGCTCCCAGCATCCCCAACAGACCGCGAAGTGTGGTGTTTCCACCCTTGGTGGCAGCGCCTGGGTCGGAAGTAGGGGAGGACAGCACGCGTTCCAGCGTTACAGAGATAAACAGCCTCCGGTTAGGCATCCCTTTTCACCACCCACGGAGTTGAGAAGCACGCACGCGCCGCACCCGTCAACTCTTCTGCACTTCCGCATCAGCCGGAAGTTCATTATCGCGTCTTTAGTGTCTGTCGCCGTCCATTGTCCTGCCCACCCTTCGGCCAATGAGGACTAAAGGCTAACAGGCCTTGAAAAATGACGTGCTGGCGAAAATAACAAAAGATCCGGCCCAAATAAAAGCGCCAGGGTTAAATTATTTGAAGAGAAACAGACTTGGAAATAGATTTTAATTCGGGGGAACTCTCCAATCCAAAATATATTGTAGTAGGTGATTATTTATTCTTCATAGGATTTTTTTAATTTCTTTAATATCGTATTTAATTTAGCTGTTGTGGAGGTTTATTATACCTAGGTAGTGCACGTATACCTAAACGAATGAGAATATTTCTAGTACTGCAGTCTCATTTTCCCGTACAACTTTCTTGATTTCCCTGAGGTAAAAAATTTGCATAAGCATTCAGTAGATCGAACCAAGGAACTGGCTCTAAAACCATAATATTGACAACATTTTTAATTATTAAAGAAGTTAGCCACCCTTATAAATCAGAGAAAGTTTGAAGGATAGACAAGAGGGCTTGAAATTCTGGGCAGTAAAAAATGATCCATGAATGAAAGATAGCGAGACGAGTTTTTATTAAAATCTCTTTAATTAGAAGTTGTTACTCTGATGTAATTAAGTCCACGAGTTTTCATGAATAGCTCTCAGAGGCGAACTTCATCAAATCCGTGACAGCCAGCTGGTGAGCTTTCGATTTTATAATTTCACGGAGAAGGTTAGTTAGTTAGTAGAGGGGAGCGGGGGAATACCTTGGCAACTAGACCATTTCAAGAAGTACCCGAGGGGTTAACCACTCGTTAGGAATCTCGTTGGGAATCATTGGAAATCTTTATGATAACTCAGGGAATCTTGGAATTTTTCGGAGTGGTTACCCTTTCGGGGTTCATCTTTCTATGAATATCGTTGGGAATCTTTGGAAATCTTTATGGAATCTCAAGGAATCTCTGGAGTGGTTACCCCCTCGGAAGTACCCGTCGTGCTCAGCACTAATAAATAACAGCTCCCCGGCCAGCGTGTTAGTACACAGTGGAGACCTACATTTTTAGGTGGGTTCCGAACCACCACAGCCTAGATGTACATTGCAGAACGTACCAGAGGTGAATGCCAATCAGAAAAACTTTTGGTAGGATCGGGATCGAACCGTTGTGACGTAGCTCCGACCATATAGAACACTCGGCTATGTTGGATTCGGAATTTGGGAATAATGGGGTGGCGCCTTAGCTCCAATAGGAATTAAAGTTCGTCGTCGTCTTACATTCCAACCATCCCACACCCTCCTTTCTTCTAGAGATCGATATTAGATAAGTTCCGGAGCCCCAACCCACTCACAGACAAAAGAAAGGGAGATGAGGTGAATTTACAACTTAGCGTACCTTGAAATAAGAATACTAATCCGCCGTAATTGGACAATTCTCTGAATAAAGAAAGATAATCATGAAAATAGTGGTTGTAGCAATGAGCGAAGCAAACAAAAGACAATTTAAGTCCTATTAATGTTGCGTAATAGCCCTGGCCTTTGTTCTTATCCAAGGGAACAAAGAATAGGGTGCTTTTTACCCAAACTCTTCAGCGGCAACTTCTTTTCCACTCGCTCTTTGGTAATATCCTTCATTTATCAAAGGTTTAGATGAAAGGTTGCAAAATTAATACCGATTTTAATTAAATCTTTAATACATTTCATATTAAAACGTTTTCATACGACCCCCTTAAAGCGAAGCCCCTATACAGCCCCCTCTTTGTTTCACCTTACCTGAAAGCCTCCTTGAATCCGACATCTTTCAAATTGAAGAGGTCTTCTCGTTTGAGGGTCTCTCACTAACGTCATAGGGTTTTTATGTCATTAAAACGAGACTCTTAGTCCTGAGGTCTTTTTGATTACTAGTTTTATATCTACTACGGAAAAGAAATTTTCTTGTGACCTGCAAAACTGGATACTCTGGTAGTGTCCCCCCCCCCCCCCCCCCCTGCTGTCGGGCATGACTGATTGCAAGAGGGCGACGCGTGTCCCCTGCTGATCGATGGCTTCAGAATTTCTATCTGATGGAATCGTTCTGGCTAAGCCTTGCACTATCCTCACTAAATCACATCTACTCATGCTTTCCTTTTAGTCATTTGGACCATCGATTTTTTGTGTAATCAGTGACGTTGCCACTTGTGAAGAAAACCTGAAAATCCGAACAGTTCACTCACATAAAGTGTTTACGAGGGGTTAACCACTCCAAGAATCTCGTTGGGAATCTCAGGCAATCATTGGAAATCTTTATGAAATCTCAGGGAATCTTGGAAATTTCTGGAGTAATTAAACCTGCATCTTTGCATGAATCTCGCTGATAATCTCAGGAAATCTTTAGAAATCTCCATGCAATCTCAGGCAATCTCAAGCAATCTCTGGATTCACCCTCGAGTGTGAATATTTGGATGTTGCAGACAGAATTTGCCCTCCCTCTATCTCATTGAAAATTTGAGTCTACCAAGAAACCTAAAGTCATCTTATTTCTCAAAAGAAGATAGGTCCAATTTGTTATGGATGGAGCCACAAAGGGAACGAAAGAACTCGTGAATTCTTTAGCTCATGAGGTGACACTTCAGTTTGAGTTCTATGATACTGCCGAGGGGTTAACCACTCGTTGGGAATCTCGTTGGGAATCTTTGGAAATATTTATGGAATCTCAAGGAATCTCTTGAGTGGTTACCCCCTCGGATACTGTGTATGGGAAAGTAAATTTTTTTAAATATGATTTGGATATGCATGGGACAGGACATGGGACTTCTTCACCACCATCGTATGCCAGCCTCTTTGCTAATTTTAACAATCATCTTCCATTTAGCCGATGACCATGACAAAATAGTAAGATTCCCACAGTACCAAACATACAAACCCGCCAGAAAGGAGACAAATAGAGACATTATTCACGGGCTAGGACCTGGTTTCAAATTTGCTTCTGATACACAGCCCCCTGGACCGCAATACAGGTTTGGCCCAGGTCTGGGGCCCGGGGGCCCAGGGGCTGGCCCCATTTGGGGACATTAGAGGAAAAGGAACGAGACGGCTGTAAATTTTACAGCCAAGTGCCAGTCGAATTTGGCCCCCCCATCGTGCCTAACCGCGCTTCATGGCCCATTCATCATTTCCTTGTGGTTCCAACTCACAGTTCTTTTATTTAGCCTCTCTTGGCGAATTTCTGGTCGTACTTGGTTATTAATAAGATAACACCTCAAGTTCGTATGCTTCGTATGTTAAAATTTCATTGATTTTGACTGGAAGATTTCAGGAAAACCCTCTGGTCCCGGTAGTGTTTGTACCCTTCACCACCTTAGCCAGTTGACATGGGTACCTTTTGGCCTTCATCGGCTGAAGGAAAACTTGACTGTAGGGCGTAATTCTGACGAAAAGACCCCTTATGTACAGAGGCCATGAACGGTGGGTCCCTGTAGTACTAAGTAATAATGTACCTACCTAGCCGAAATGGGTACCTACTTGGCCTTCATCGGCTGGAGGAAAACATGGCTGTCGGGCGTGATTCTGACTAATTGACCCCTTCCGTACAGAGGCCATGAACGGTGGGTCCCTGTAGTGCCAAGTAATAATGTATACCTTGGAGGAAAACTTGGCTGTAGTACCCCTTCGGAGTTCATCATTCCATGAATATCGTTGGGAAACTTTGGAAATCTTTATGGAATCTCAGGGAATCTCAAAGAATCTTTGAAGTGGTTACCCCCTCGAAGGAAAACTTGGCTGTAGTCCCTGTAGTACCAAGGAGTTGATGTAATATATGGAATTGCCGATATGTTTACCAATGAGCTCCTCACCCACCCCTCGTAAGCGTGCATGGTTCCAAGTGACTTCATAACTGGTCCTAAAAGCAGACCTTGATGCTCGGAAAGTGCTGGTTAAGCTCCCGGAGCTGCGCCTAAATCACACCAAGCTTGGATTACATAAGGGAAGTCGCACGTTATTTAAAGAACGCCTTATTTGACAGCCGTCCAATTAAGGGGATGACTAACTAAGGTCATATGGCGTGCTACCCCTGCGTCTTCACCACCCCTTACATCTCATTATGGGGTTCATAATTTTTAGCTCTGGCGCCGTCTTAAAGACAACCACCCGATACCTCCCTAGGGGTGGCTTTGACAGCACTTTAAACTTAACTGGGGGTTACAGGAACTTAATTTTACAATGAAAATAACTATAGTGGAAAATAGGGAAACTTCTGAGGGATTACTTTAGGTACCAGCGACCAGTTAGTAACCTGAAGTTTATGTGTAGTGGTAAGGTAAACATTAAAACATTATTGTTTTATGTTTAAACCTAGGGTTAAGTTTATTGGTCATATTGACTCGATTGCCCCAAGGAACTTAGAGTGGATTTCATCACTTCTCTAAAGCGTACTATTAGGTAGTGTCTCCTATCGAACAGATCTTATGCTATGTTTAGCTTATGACAAGTGCACTATAGTGAATTTTAATCTTATTGGAATGTGATAGTTAATTGTTACCTATTTTATGGCTAACTTATACAATAATTCTGCAATTCTCTACTTTAGCCCTGAGTTTGGGACTAAATTATTCCGCAGTTTTGACTCAACCATTTTCAGGCCACAAACATGTTTTTCTTGCGAGGGATTACCTCAGGTTGGAAAGGCACTTCATCTAGACGCCCAACTTTCTCCAGAATGAAAAAAGCGCTAATAAATGAGCAAAAGTTGTGAAATGGGGTAAAAGTGACTTTGGACCAAGTAGTCTGGGGAGCTGGGCTAATTTTATGCGAAGGCCAGGAGATAATGTTGAAAGTTTTTAGCGGGCTATAACTTATCATTAACTTTTCAACTGTATTTTACAAAATTGTTGAGTCCATGTGTTTTCTGAGTTGGTTCAGGGGTCATTATCATAAAACTAGGCTCCAGCTTGGCTCATAATTTTCAGTCTTTTGTTAGCTTTCACTTTTCACTGTTCTGTATTTCAATTTCGTGTACTTTCCGGAAGTCAAAAGATTAAATTTTGTATTTCTTTAGCACAAGGGGAAATTCAGGAAATGCGTTTCGGAAAAATTAATAAATAGAAATGCTTCGTTTCGAATTTTGAACGTTTTGTAACGATTACAGCGAATGGAAAAGTATATTTCAGACGGTTCGAAAGTCACCGAAATAGCCACTAGATTTTTAATTAGTGAAACTGATTCAGCTACATCAGAAGCACTAATCAAATTTTGGGGCCCATTTTTGAAAACATTGGCTAGTCATGTGTGGGATTAATGTTTAAATATTCAATTACTGATTTAATTTGTAACTTTTGAAACCAGCCCCTATATTGTTTGTTTATTTCCCTTCTCCGATTAAAACTGAAAATTGGGTTTTTCAAAATACCTGTTACCAGCAGGTGTATTCCCTTTCTCGAACGCCAGCAAACCCACCCAACTAACACCTTCAAAATTTATTGTAAGAAGATAAGGCACACCATCATGCAATATACGGAGAACAGTTCTTCTTACAATAAATTTTGAAGGTGTTAGTTGGGTGGGTTTGCTGGCTTTCGAGAAAGGGAATACACCTCCTGGGTGAAGAGTGGGTCTCACCTTCACTACTTCTACGGAGCTGTGGGCTGTGAGCGGTTTATGTTTTTATACTCATAAGTATTTAAGTTGGAACTCAAAGCTTCTTTCTCTTCCTTCTTTCTCAAAGCTTCTTTCAGGAAATTGATTCTATTTTTGGGATAATAATGCTGAATACTGGTACACATTCATTCATCCTACGTTATTTGTCAGATACAGTAAAGAAAATCTTCCTACGGATAATCCAAATCCAGCTCAAGCTATTATCCCTTCTTTCTTCTAGACCAAGGGGGTAACCACTCCAGGAGATTCCTTGAGATTCCATAAAGATTTCCAACGATATTGATAGAAAGATGAACCCCGAAGGGGTAACCACTCCAAAAAATTCCAAGATTCCCTGAGATTTCATAAAGATTTCCAATGATTCCCAACGAGATTCCTGGAGTGGTTAACCCCTCGTTCTAGACCCTTCATGTGGTGTGGAGTTTAGTCATAATATGGTATATAGCATCTCAAACAGCTGGAAGATGTAATGGCAGTTCTATACAAAACGTAGCACTCTCTAAAGTTCAGAATAGTGCGGTGCACTTACGTTGTGAAAGACAAAAGCGCCCACAACTTTCGTTTGCGTACATTTGCCGGTTGGAGTGATTGAGTGAAAGGAAGTGTCAGTAATCATTCCCACTCACCACTTGACTGGAACAAATCTGGAACTGTCAATCAAATTTGCCACCCCACAGACGTCTCCCTCAAGGGTTTGCTTTTAGAAGCTGAAACTCATTTCTAAATATAATGACAACAAAAGGCAGAAACAGCTGAAACAACAGGCCATTGCTTCCAGATGAGCAAACAGTGGAATCGGGAAAACTTAGTGAGCGGACTCGCTAGTTTCGCCATTCATCATTATCTAGAAAAACAAAATCAAAACCACAGCTCCATTGGGTTTTGGAACTCAAGGGTTTTTCCAGCTCCGCGCTCTAGTTCCAGCCCCGACCAGGGTCAGCAAATTCACGAGGTTGTCCCGTCCCTACGGCAAGTGACGTCTCTAGGTAACGTACAACCACTCTGACAAATCAGAGGCCTTGCCTTCGAGAACACTGATTGGTTCGTGTGGTGTGACGTCGCTTTGAGACCCTACCTCACACACAAACGAGACAACCTTTTGAATTAACAGATCTTCCCCACCGCCGCGTTCAACAAACTAAACATTGTCTTTCCGCTCGAGGAAACTATTATTTTCACAATTCTACGTTTCCTTTAGCATTTTATTTCGCTTTCATGAGTCAACAATCGCTCTTGGAAATTTCTGTTTTTACAGAGGTAGTGTTCCCGTTGAGAACACATGCAGGCAGACCTTTCCGTTCAATTGAACACATTTCAAAGGACTGAAATAATAGAGGTGAAGCTGCCTTCGGTGGTCCAGTGGTGAGGGAACTGGCCTTTCATGGTGGAAGTACCGGGTTCGAAGCCCGGTACTAGTTTGGTAAATAACTTCTATCAAGATGACGTTGACTGTTGATTGCCGTTATTTTCGAGATTCCAGAGATTCCTTGAGATTCCATAAAGATTTCCAAAGATTCCAAACGATATTCATAGAAAGATGAACGCCGAAGGGGTAACCACTCCAAAAACTTCCAAGATTCCCTGAGATTTCATAAAGATTTCCAATGATTCCCAACGAGTGGTTAACCCGTCGCGTGGGTTATTTTGGTGGTGGAATGTATACTACCCGAGTGCCGAAAAAAGTATCAGTGATCTAGTGGTGCCCAAAAATTTCCCAAAGAAGTAAATACCAGTGGAAGGTTTAGGGAACTATTTCGAGGGAATATTTATAACAATTTCAGCACTTTCCTTTGAGAATCAAGACGCTGAAAATGATTTCAGTAGACAATCTTCAAGTCATCTCAAAGGAAGATTAAATTAAAGATCTGTTTGTAGTAGCATAGGAGATTTTCGTAGTTTTCAATTAAAGTTTTGTTTTACTTTCATTTTGTACAACACTCTTTGAGAGGAAATGTTGGATTCAGCAAAGCGTTCTTTGGAAAACATTCGTGTTATTGGATTAACTTTCCATGCAAGATTCACTCGCTCTTAGGCTGGATTTAGTTAATTTCGGAATGGAATTTACCCGAATTTTTTTCTGTAAGTTAAACAAGGTTGCCATGCGTTGCTAAGGTAAATAAAGTCGAAATTTTGTTTCCCTAGCAACCCATGGCAACCTTGTTTAACTTACAGAAAAAAATTCGGGTAAATTCCATTCCGAAATTAGCTAAATCCAGCCTTAGGGATCGAAAACTTCAGTAGGACGTTTTTGAGAGTGGGCAAAGAAATAACAGTATCTAACAGTAAGAAGTAACATAGTATTGTTTGTTCTCTTGTTTTATTCTGTCCCATAACTTTTTTCTGGTGTTAAAAAGTCATACCATATTTTATAACATACGACCTGTTGAAGATCCTAAAAAATAAATAAAAAAAGACAACAGAAACGTCACCATGGGGTTAAATAATTATTTGTATTTTAGTACTTCTGATTATTTTTTATTTGTATCTAATTTTTTGTAAAGAAAAATGTGTTGCACTCTCGCGCGCACAGGTGCCGTAAATCAAATGCCATTTAGAAAATAAAGACATATACGAACAAAAATATAAACGCATGGCTGGGACCTATTCTAATCGGCGAATAACACGGAAAACGCTTTGTGTCCTGAGAGGTCCGGGTTCGAATCCCGGCGGAACGGAAAAATTTTCCGCTTCCGACATGGATGTATTGGCTTCGGCCCACTCCTAAAACTGGCTTCGGCCAACTCATATTCGGCTTCGGCCACGTCGTCTTCGGCTTCGGCCAAAAACATTTAACAAACCAACTCATCGGCGCATATGTTCTCTGAACGTCGCGCGTTAAAGAAAAAAAAAACACTGAAAACTAGTGAAAGTGGTCTCAGATAGACGTAACTGGATTTTTCAACACCTGAAAACCTTGCGTAATATAGCTGTCACTCTATAACGAGGAGTTAACCACTACAGGAATCTCGTTGGGAATCTCAGGCAATCATTGGAAATCTTTATGAAATCTCTGGGAATCTTGGAAATTTCTGGAGTAGTTAACCCTTCGGGGTGAATCTTTCCACGAATCTCATTGAGAATCTCAGGAAATCTTTAGAAATCTTGATGTAATCGTAAGCAATCTCTGAGTGGTTAACCCTTCGCTCTATAACGACATTTTCTACAACGAAAACTCTTTATAACGAGCTAACATTACTGTTATGTATGTAAAGAATAAGTTACAAAAACCGACCCCTGTAACTCCTGCAAGGAACCTTGTATTCTATGCTATCCTTGGTGGAAAGGTGGATATACTTCCTATCTCTCTGTGTAATCTATCGTCACCCCACCTGGTGGGGGATCTCTTAACAATGGCGTTAGCCTTTTTGTGCTGGCTATTCTTCCCTTCAAACAACCCAGCGCTGCTCTTTTCGCCAACGACAGCAGGACGACCGCAGTCACAATACCTTGTTTTCCGGCGACCTGCGCGATCGGTCTGAAGATAACCAGTTTATTGTTCTGTGGGTCGCCTGCAATGAAAAAGGTTCGAAAGGTATTTCCTGAGTGTCCCTCTGGCCTCAGTTGGAGTATGCAACCGCCGTATGTTTTTCCTTTCCTGAATATACGAGGTCGGTACACGTACAGGTATGGCCCCGACCTCAAAAAGTTATTTTTTTTGACGGAACGTGTGCTTGTCTGTACGAGTATGTGCTTGTATGAACACACTCGATAGGAACACTAAGAGATGGGTCTCACCGGTTCAATCCCGGTCCTATCGAAAAACTTTAATATGTTCAGCATGTCAGGTGAAATTGATATCGAGACTGTTGTTTCGGAACCTACCATAAAACTGTAGGTCCCCATCGTGTAAATATCATAATAGCTGAGGGTTGGGGGGGGGGGGGACAAGCCCAGCAACTAGACCGTTTTGAAGAACTATCCATTGTGTTCAGCTGGCAGCACTACCAAATACCAGCTCCCCAGCCATCGAGTAAACGATGGGGACCTACAGTTTTAGGTAGGTTCCGAACCACCACAGCCTCGATATACATTTCACTTGACATGCTGAACATATCAGAGGTGAATGCCGAGCAGAAAAACTTTTTGGTAGGATCGGGATCGAACCGGTGTGACCCGGCTCTCACTGCTCCTCAAAAGTCAACCATTTAGTCCACTCGGCTATCGAGGCCGTCTCCATCGTGTAGTAACACGAGAGCTAGGGTATATGGTACTCCAGCTCAACACGATGGATAATTCTTGATCGAAGGGTTAACCACTCGTTGGGGCGGGCGTTGGGAATCATTGGAAATTTTTATGAAATCTCAGGGAATCTTGAAATTTTTTGGAGTGATTATACCCCTTCGGAGTTCATCTTTCTAAGAATATCGTTGGGAATCTTTGAAAATCTTTATGGAAGCTCAAAGAATCTCTGGAGTGGTTACCCCCTCGTTCTTGATGTTTTCTTGGTGCTGGTGTGTTTGAGATGGGGAAGTACGGAGATTTACTGCCAACTGACTGCGCTTCGACTTAGTTCGTATGGTTATTACAACGGTTATTTAAACCATACTCTTTCTTCCGCAGAAATAAACAGAGGATATCGTATTTTTCCACCTTATTACGCTCTCGGAAGACAGTTATTTTTATATCCAAAATTTATTGCAGAGTTGTTTAGTGAGTGGGCCCCGATAAACCGTAGATTATTTGAGGCATCACGTTTGGGTCGTGGGTGCTGGTGGGGGTCGGCATTATCATGACAAAGTTGCCAGAGTAAAAAATTGGGTGTGCGTGCTTCTTTCAAGCTGTGTGACTTACGGAATAGCAGGAGTTTGGAGTTCTATTGTGTCACGCAATACAGAAACCACCACCACCTGTCTTTTTACGGTTAAAAGGTTGACAGTGGTACGAGTCTCCCCTGAAATTCGTCGCTTTTGTTTTTCTATGCTTCCTCATTGGACACGTTCGCCGGGGCCGATATAGCCGCACTTTGAACGGGGCGTGTTCCGGTCGATTTCATTGAAAAAACATCCCGCTGTCACTTGTAATTTCAGCCTTAAGGGCATCTGCGCATCTGCTATTGAATATTTAAATGTTCTGAACAGTAATATCTCTTCTAAACGTCATATAAACGAGGGGTTAACCACTCCAGGAATCTCGTTGAGAATCTCGTTGGGAATGTCAGGCAATCATTGGAAATCTTTCTGAAATCAGGGAATCTTGGAAATTTCTGGGTGCATCTTTCCATGAATCTCGTTGAGAATCTCTGGTAATCTTTGGAAATCTTGATGCAATCTCAAGTAATCTCTGGAGTGGTTAACCCCTCGGTCATAAATTAACAGGCTATGTTCTGATTGTACCCCAGGTTAATCTCGTACAAATTTTTTCTAGTTTCCTCATAAAGTGTGCAGAAAAACGTATAAACAAATAGCTAATGTAATGTTGGGTCTTAGCCAGGCCTATTATGTCGGACAAAGGAAAATTCAATTTCCTTGCTTATCATTTCCCAAATTATACAAAAACGTAAAATAAAATATTCGTGGCCCTACAGGCTTGTACACACTTCATTACAGTTGTTGGGGATCATTTCCTGAAATTGGAATTTTTGAGCAGTGTGCCCTTCAGCGAACACGCACCTTCTCAATGAGAATGGACAGAGCGTAACAAGGTAATGAGCGTGCGTGCCCCCCTGCACACCCCCGGTCATCCTCGTTAGTAAGCTGATGATTGGGATCCAATCTCCACATCACTGCTCAAGGGCTCAAAGACAAAGGTTTGCCCCAAGATCTACAAATTATTCAGGTTGCCTCGATTGAATTTGAGAGAGGGACTTGATGACGTCAAGTTAATCTCCCTAAAAATTTCTGTTAAATTCTGTTCTGTTCGTGCGTCACGCGGTTCTTAGTTCATGGTCCCTCCATGTGATTTTTACTGAAAAGTTAGGATTATTATCACTCCTTTGGTGGGAGGCACTATAAGTCAGTTAATTCGAAAAATAAAATCTGGGACAACCTGTAGGATTTACAGATCTTGCACTTAGCCTACTCTTAATTAGTGACGGCCCCGCGGCCTGTTTCCATTTTATTTCGGTTTTTTCGGCCTACCTGGATGCGCCACCTGCCCTTAACAAGGTGTGAAGTTGGCCACTTAGCCCTTGAATTTTAGGTGCCGTGGATTGAATTACAGGGTACTGGGCCGGCAAGTGCGTACATCTGTCCCAGCTCAATTAGTAGCGACTAACAAGGCTCGCCTGTAAAAAACAACACTTGCCATTTTATGGTCCGTCTCCGCCAAACAAGAGTTGCGTGCGGAAAATTGGAAACGGAATGATACTCGTCTAGTTAGTACTGCAATAAAACCGGTCTGCATTTTGGAGAAGTCTCAAGGAAAATGGAAGCGTGGAAGGGTGGCAGCAGAATGATTTTTCCTCCCATTTTATGAGGGACCTGTTGGTGTGTCGCGGCTAGATAGACGGCCTCCTTGTTGAGAGGGTCACGTGATGCACGTACGCAGATCACGACAATAGTGTTGCTGCTTCAGCGGGTCAGTAAAAGGGAAGCCGTCAATATAGGTGTTGGTCATGTACGTCAACAGGAAATGTTGGAATGGGTGCCGCCTTGGGTCTGGCACCACGGCGCTACGTGAACTGAATCAAACCGAACTAAAGAAGCTATCTATAGCGGCGTCTTCCTAAGCCATCATCTCATCTGTTTGTTCAGTCATTGTCCGTGATCAGTTTCGATGTTTCAGCAGCATGAGCGAAGTGAAGTAGGAAAATTCAGCTAATGGAATTATCAGCTATGCATGCTGCGAAACTATCAGAAGTACATCTGCATTGGTAGTTGGATACTACTAATTGGTTTTAAAGTGACTATCACTCTCTACGTTGTAATTTCACGATCGGTTAATTTAAAATTTAAATATCCAAGAGTTTTCTCACAAAGTCTGAAGTCCGAACGTAAAAAAAATAGCGAATGTATATTCAGCCTTAAAGGTCCGAAAATAGGTTCATTGTATTTTTTTCATTACTGGTACCGGGTATTGACTTACAGCGTATCGTTTGTTCTTCACTACGACACATTCCAGGAATAGTATCCTGGAAAGGTGAGAAAGAATACTCCTCCAGCACGTAACCCTCCTTCGAATCCCCTTGAATCAAGTTAATTTTAAATTAAGAAGGCAAAATTAACTTATAGCTGCTAATTTACTTTTTCTAATAAACGGGAATCTGAGCTAAAGGGGTTTCTTCCCATTGAAATTCTCTTTAAGACGTAATCTCGTCAATTAGTAACTTTCTTTTGCTTTCAGGACGGCCATGAATTTGTTCTCTCGTCATAAAATCCGTCCCTGAAGTTAAGGGACTTTACAAGATCTCATTAAGCCTAAGTCTTTTTGTTTTGATACTTTCATTCAATCAGCTGGGCATTCACGCACGAACCCGAGGGGTTAACCACTCAAGAGATTGCTTGAGATTGCACAAAGATTTCCAAAGATTCTCAACGAGATTCGTGGAAGGATGCACCCCGAAGGATTAATTACTCCAGAAATTTCCAAGATTCCCTGAGATTTCATAAAGATTTGCAATGATTGCCTGAGATTCCCGAAGAGATTCCAGGAGCGGTTAACCCCTCGCACTGACCCAACGGTTTTAGCACAAAATTTTATGTCATCAAGCCTTTTTGGCTTTGTAGGCTCCCAATTTCGTAAAATTCAAGAAACTTTGGCCGAAGCAAAATGAACATTGTAGTATGACATCCATACTACCAACAGAAAATTTCTGTGGTAATGGGATTCGAACCCTGGACCTCAGTTTTCCTACCAGGCCACGGTGAGGCCTCTCAAGTTTAATATTACCCTGGGTAGTAACGCGTTCGACTTCGGAGAGACCTTCGAACCGTCGTTGTAAATTTTTCACACCAAAAATTGATACAACAACATTCTAAACACACTTTGAAAAAAAGTTCCTAAAGTCAACTATAAAATATACGGGATACGAAGAATACCTCAGCAGAAGTAGAAAAAATGCGAGACGCTCTAAATCAAGATAATTAACATTTCTAATTAATTAGGAAGGAATTTCCATCCCTATGTCCACATCGCAGTGTTTACCTTATGGTATCATGCTGAAAGCCTTCTTCGTTATCTGCAAAAAAGAGCTGATCCATAATAATAAATTATGGCACTTGTGTAGGTGAAGGATACTCCAAAAAACCTGGAGAGGGAAGGTCTTGTGCGAAGTGTCGAAACTCGAAATTTCGTTTTTCTTCCTTCCGCTGCTCTGCCCTTTTTGGGCAATTTATAATACATGTACCTCTCGCTCGTTTTAAAATTAATAGGAATCTTTTTGACGGGACATTCCAGGTGATAAATAGTCATTAAGGGCGTCTACGCAGTTGTGTTTGTTTACGTTTTTTCCGCACACATAATCACGAAACTACGTGATATTTATTTATATGTTCTGAAATATAATATGTCTTTTTAACGGCCGAAATTAAGAGGCTATATTGTGATCGAGTGATTTTTGCGAGGATTTTTGTCAGCAAAAAAATTGTGCAAATCAACGGATCGTGAAATCATAACATAGCTTCTTAAGGGTCCGCTATACCTGACGGTGCATTTTTTTGCCGTCCATAAGATTAACATTGCGAGCGGTGATTCATTTTCAAGGTTTACCCTTGGTTGGAAAAACACAAAATTTTGCCTGTACCTAGCCCTAACAATGTTCTAGGGAGCGTTCGAAGCAGATTTCCCATTTTTTTACTAGTTTTCGAGATACAGCACTTTTCTTGAGGTATGCGATGCTAGCATTTGCAAAACAGTTGCAATAAAATAAACCAGTGAGAAATTGGGAAATCTGCTTCAAACTCTCCCTAGAAAATTGTTAGGGCTAGGTACAGGCAAAATTTTGTGTCTTTCCAACCAAGGGGAAACCTTGAAAATGAATTGCCGCTCGCAATGTTAATCTTATGGGCGGCAAAAAATGCATCGTCAGGTATAGCGTCCTCTTAATATACGAAGTTAAAAAAAAGATATTATATCTCAGAACATATCCAATAGTTTCCTTATAAAGTGTGCAGAAAAAACGTAAACAAACACGGCTGCGTAGCCATAGACGCCCTTAAACACGATCGTGCGAAAAGTTATACTTACATGTAAATATCTCAAAAAATACAGTGCATGTAAGGTCAGGGATCCCGGGAAAGGGGGTTGGCTTTCCCCCTGTAAAGGGTACTGAACCTCTGATGGAAAGGCGAGATATTTAGCCTTAGGCAAGTACCCAGCAGAGCTGCTGAACCGGAGATTGCCACATAGATTAATAATTTAATACAAGTAAATGAAAAGCGTCGCCTCAGGTGCAGGTTCAGCAGAAATTGGGTCGGAAATTACGCACCGATCAAAACGTTGGACTTGGCCAGGCGCCACCTATGCAGGATCCAGTAATCTACATGACGACCGTTAAGGACCGTGTAAATTTGCTTGCTATAAAGAGAGGTCGCTATATAGAGAGGGTTTTGTGAACTACGAACAAAGATTGTGGGAGCTCTCGCTGAACGGTTATTTTTTGGAAGAAGACGACGCGCACTGCGCCATGGCTGTTAGTTGTGTTCATAACTTTATATCCGATTACTAGGGGTTAACCACTACAGAGATTGGTTGACATCGCATGAAGATTTCCGAAGTTTTCTGAGATTCTCAACGAGATTCGTGGAAAGATGCACCCCGAAGGGTTAAATACTGCAGAAATTTCCAAGATTCCCTGAGATTTCTTAAAGATTTCCAATAATTGACTAAGATTCCCAACGAGATTCCTGGAGTGATTAACCCCTCGTCCGACTATGTACTGCAGGTACACGTAAAACTGTCTGCTCCAACCCTGAAATATGAATGGAACATGGAACGAATAACTAACAATTCAAAAGGGAAAATTAGTTGGGAAGCTCGACTCGTATATGAAACAGAAAGGTAGAATATTGAAGTTGATATTACACCGGGAGCTCTGACGATCCAAGTTGAAAGTAAACATTACGGTGGAGGAACAATCGAGTATTGTGTAGAAAGCGCAAGCCCCCCCAAAAAATATTCCAATAACGCACGGACTCCCCGTGTGTGTCAATCACAGCTATTTGCCCAGCTCCTTGGCCAACCCTTTCGATAGAAATTGCTCAATGTTGAAACGATTTAAGTCGCTTCTATTGTTATCAATGTCCTCAACTGTCTAGGGGGAGTAAAGGACCTCGTCCACCTGTCCGCAGCCGTCCGATAGTAGCTCCTAACCGAGGGGTTAACCACTCGTTGGGACTCATTGGAAATCTTTATGAAATCTCAGGGAATATTGGAATTTTTTGGAGTGGTTACCCCTTCGGGGTTCATCTTTCTATGACTAAGGTTGGGAATCTTTGGAAATCTTTATGGAATCTCAAGGAATCTCTGAAGTGGTTACTCCCTCGTTATCTCGTCGTTATGTCGTCGTTATGTCGTCGTTAACAGTTCCTTTCTCTAACGCCAGAAAAGTATATTCAATTATCACCTTCAAACGCACGTAAGAAGATAAGAAACGCCATGATGCAATATATTGAGAACAGTTCTTCTTACAATTTTTTTGAAGGTGATAATTGAATGTTCTTTCTGGCGTTAGAAAAAGGAATACACCTGCTGGTACGTGCATATATCTACAAGCGAAAATTGCTTTAAATATGGAAGCAAAGAAAATATAATTATGTCAAATGACATAATTCCGAGGGGTAACCACTCCACAGATTCCTTGAGATTCCATAAAGATTTCCAGATTTTCCCAACGATATTCATAGAATGATGAACCCCGAAGGGGTTACCACTCCAAAACATTCCAAGATTCCCAGAGATTTCATAAAGATTTCCAATGATTCCCAACGAGATTCCAAACGAGTGGTTAACACCTCGGGTCATTCCTAATCATTATTAATTTCCCTACTAATTTTGTCATCAATGACCACCAAAGATTCGAACTTGAGTCCTTTTGTATCGAACATGCTAAGTTCCAAAATCCCTACTTCGCTTACGGCGGAGGAGAACAGCATTACAAATCATATTTAGCTGGTATTGTTTCGACTACACTGAGCTTTCCTGGATAAGGAACTGAGGGAGACCGGGTTTGCAATAAAGCCCCGGGCGAGGGCTTTAAGTGGACTGTACACAATCATTACAATGTTTGTTTACGTACGAAGACAGTGGACAGCGTGGTACATAGGTACAAAACACATTATTAAAACCTGGTTTAGTGATATCCACCTATCAAATACCAATCCTTGTTCAAGAGTTGTTACTGAATACAGTTTGTTTACATTTCTTAATGACATATTTTCGAGAACACTTGGTTATTTTTCTGGGCTCAATTTTTCTTAAATTAAGGGCCATTATACATTCCCTATTTTTTTACGTTGTGAGAAAACGATTGGATATTTAAATATTCTGAAATATAATATATCTTAGTAACGTCAACTCATGAGGCTATGTTGTGATTTTACGATCGAGTGATTTTTGTCACCAATAATAGTGTCCAAAATTAATAAAATAAATTAATTGTGAAATCACAACATAGCCTCATGAGTCATGAGCAATGACGTTAAAAAGACATATTATATTTCAGAATATTTAAATATCCAATAGTTTCTCAGAAATTTTGAAGTCCAAATGTAAAAAAATAGCTAATGTATATTCAGGCTCCAAATAAGTGAGTGCTGAGGGAGTTCTTGTCGAAGACCGAACAAAAAGTAAACTAACATACGGGCTCAGAAACAAACCAGAAAATAAAAATGGCCAACTTGCTCAGTTTCGCAAGAAAGCGGATTACTCTTTGAAACTTATAATTGGGCTGAAAATTTCGCCAGAGCAGTTTTGTGTAACGCGATTATCCTATTATTACGAGAACGCTTGGATGCATCAAACAAAGACACTTCGCTTTTCTCTTTTAAAAAGGCTAATGGGAGGACGCGCTCTCGCGGAACTTTCTTTGCTCCTTTCCCTTCTCATCACTGCTTTTGTACCTTCAGTTTTGATCACAGGTATCTCACAAATTACCTTTTTTCCATGGCGGGAACCCTGAGGTTCCCCCAAAGACCAATGTGCCACCCCCCGTTTTATAGACGGCAGTGGGTCCCTTGGCGATACCCGTTCTGTGTTTTCTTAAGAGGACGCTATACCTGACGATGCATATTTTGCCGCCCATAAGATTAACATTGGGAGCGGCGATTCATTTTCAAGGTTTACCCTTGGTTGGAAAGACACAAAAGTTTGCCTGTACCTAGCCCTAACAATATTCTAGGGAGTGTTTGAAGCAGATTTCCCAATTTCTCACTGGTTTCTTTTATTACAACTGTTTTGCAAATGCTAGCATCGCATACCTCAAGAAAAGTGATGTATCTCGAAAACCAGTAAAAAAATGGGAAATCTGCTTCGAACACTCCCTAGAACATTGTTATATAGGGCTAGGTACAGGCAAAATTTTGTGTCTTTCCAACCAAGGGTAAACCTTGAAAATTAATCGCCGCTCGCAATGTTAATCTTATGGGCGGCAAAAAATGCATCGTCAGGTATAGCGGACCCTTAAGCTGTGGCCCGTGGTGGCCACGCTACCGACAGAAAATTTCCAGCACCTGGAAAAAATACCTCATTCCTCCAACGAAGCAAAACGCGGTAGGTACCTTGTACCGAAGTAGAAATAGCCACATTTAAGTAGACACCTTACTAAGACTGACGTAGAAAAACTAAATAAAAATCGTGCGCCAATGCTCTGCCAATTGAAACGGCCCAAAATAATAAAAAAGAAGTTCGCCGTTCATCGATGATGCAGCGTTTCATTTGTATCTTCTAAAAGACAAAAGGTACAGAGGCCTAAAGAACAACCGCGTGGCCACCGACTCGAAGAGTCTGAAGACTCTAAAGCCTTCACCTTCATGGTCTCTAAACTACCTACCTATTTCAGACTATCCATAGTTCATTCCTCCATTCATTGATACTCGGCGCAGTTGGATTTCTAATATTTGACTAGAAGTTAGATTAATTTAATATCCATAGATTTTACCAAGTTCCTTATAAATTTAATTATATCTTGTATTGCAACTTCGAACTGTTTAGTTTTTGTAAGTATTTTGGACTCCCCAATGTTTTGGAGTCTCCCCAGTGAAGATTCACTTTCCCATATCTTTCTCCACCTTAATAAACCTCCAAATTGAAATCTGCCATTGTAGAGAAGAGTTCGCGATCGCTTTCTTTTCAAATTCGCAAAAGTATCGCAAAAGAGTGCGCAAATCGATCTACAAAGACGTCTCCGATGATTTCCGGTAATCCGTTGGAATTGTCAAAGGACTGCGGAAGGCTCTAAAAAGTTCCACAATTTCGAGTATTTTCGTTTGACTTTAAAATTCCCCCAGTTTTCTAAATAAGTGGCTGTGCTTTCAGCGTTATTCAAATGACGGTTAAAAGCTCCTAATAAGCGGGTGAGTGACGTGATTTTGATTATTAGGAAGCGGTTTCACCCTTTCCGTCAAAATGAGACTTCCCCTTCCGTCAGCATCGGAATGAAAATTGGTTCACAGGCACAGTTTCGGTAATATTGTACTAAATATAAATGAAAGTATGTCGATGAAAATTCTCCTTACTATATTAATTATGTCTTTCGAGTCGAGGTTCGAGCCCGCTTTTCTTTTAGAACCTTTTTTAAATTTCTCAGTTGCAAACCTCACTGTGTCAGAATTTCTGAGTCTTGAACAAAAAATGATTCAGCTAGAGTGGTCTCTCTCGACACTCTCTGTAACGAACGAACCCTACGGCGCGGAGCCAGTACTTTAGAGAGATGTAGAGAAGTTGTTCCTCAACAGTAAAAAATAGAACAGACTTTTTTAAAATACAAATCTAGCTTTATTCTGAAAAATTTCTCTATTGCGAACTCTCACTGTAGCGACCCCTGACGGTCCTTATAGAGAGAGACTACTGCATATCTAGACATCCTGTACAGATATGCCTGATAATGGTCCAGAGTGTATTTGAGACATTACGTTCTGGCCTCCAGGTCCAACCTTCGTGAAGTCATAATATACAACCTATAGAATACATGGACCTGTGACAGACCAAGGATAGATCTTACACCTGTTAATCCTACGTTTGATAAGAGTTGAACTCCGGGTACGGTGCGACCAAATTCACGAGGTTTCGCAGGCTGGATGAAGCTCTCCCATTATGAGCCTTGGGAACCTCTAAAATATTCATGTGACCCTTCATAAGGGTATTATCCCCCAGCTTCTCGTGGCTCATCGTCCCAAACCCTATGTCAGCAGTATGTAAAGCCCCCATGGCCCAACTTTTGCTGCGACCGTCGAAAGGCAATTTTAGTTTGCAAACAATAGGAGACGGACTGAATATGTCATCATTATTTTCGAGCCTCTTGTTTGATGTCCAAAAAAAAATCCCAAAGCTTAAGGTCGACTACACGAACTTGGTTCGCAATGCTACGTACTTCAAGCCCTACTCCGAAGTTACAGGTCGAGTGAAAAGTGTTTATAGGGGGATGTAAACCTGAGACTCTTTGTCGTGAGGTAGTGTTGTATTTTTGCATAAAATGGAGTAATAAGCCCACAGGAGCGGTTTTAAACAGTCAACTACCAGTCCACATGTTTTTTTGACAGATCGCGAAAACACAACACTACCGCACGCGGAATATTTTTTTGTAACGTTTCGAACTAAAAAATGTATGATTTTATCGTCTTATTTAGAAGAAAAGCTTGATAAATGTTTGTAATATTTACCGTTGCCATGTTGCATGTTGACAATTTTTATTTCACTTACGGAAGTGGGTAATTGCAACACCATTTCTCTACTTTTTCTCCTGTAAAAGCTAAATATACTATCCTACTTTCACTCGTTCGTTTCGCGTTCAAATAGCACACTATGTTTAGCTTTTAGAGTAGACACAACCAATACGATATTGCGATTACCAGTCTCCGGCAGCACTAATATGTAAACATTATAGTTTTGTCGAATATTTACTTTCGCACAGTGGTTTTGGTGGAGTTCGTCGAGAATGTATATACAGCCTTTATCAGGTTCAAAAGTCCTCTAGATTGGGAAATAACTCTTTTGCCAAAGCAAAAATTTTCTTTGCGACGTTTATTTGTTCCTAGTCGTCCGTCAAGGCATCAGCGCTTTTAAAATAATTTAAAGGAAGAAAAAAGCCATCATGCAAGGAAGGTCCCATATCTTTCTTAACTTAGAATCTCGCCAAAAAGTTGAGGTTTCCCCCAACCGGTGCTGGGTAGGCCCAGTCGGCCAGAGTCGAGCCTAAAACCTCTCTCGCTTCATAGGAAACCCTCGGGGACCTATACCTTCTTTGCAGCTGGTATTACCTTGCAAGAAAAACGACTCAGTTATGCAAAAACCTAGGTACAAAGTCATCTATTATCTACTGGCATGGCGCAGTGAGCTGTGAAGATGCCGCTAGTGGATAGTGACCTGAGCCCAAAGCTTTTGGCTAAGATAAAAATATAGGTATGAATACACCGTTAATGTAAAGTACCCTAATCCGATAAAAGCGCGATAAGTGCATCCCATCATGCAGATGTCTGCTGCGATAGCAGATTGAAATAACATTGGAAAATGTACATCTATGTGAAGCTGGCGACTCATGATTCATGATATCAATTATCCATGAGTGCTATGCGAACAATCACTCCTCAATGATCTCTTTCATCCGAATGGATAGCTGAAAATCGTGCTTTGCCATTTGTTCCAATACATGTCCTGTATATGGTGCAAACTATACATTTCCATAACTTAAAAATTAGGCAGCCTTTTTTGCAACTGATGGCTATCAGCTCCTTAGGCACCAAACAGTTGGTTGTCCGTTGAAGAACAAATTGGATATGAAAAGACCTGTAATCTTACTAGCAGGCTATTTAGGACCGTCTATGGTATAACAATAGGTTCAGTGATTTTTGGTTGTGTAAGGTAGGTAAAGGTACGTCAGCAGAGTCTATGTATGGTTACGCTATGGACGAGCCTTGATTCTTTCCTTGATTTGTGCCTCTAATACCAGTATTCTGCACCTTTATCTCGAAAATTTGAGGATCTCCGTCTGGCAGATATTTTTCCTCTCAAGTTTTAACTTTTATTTTTGGTGATGGATGAAGGTTCGGAGCCCACCTTAAACTATAGGTCCCGATGAAAGCCTGGGACGCTTGGTAACCATGCTCACATAAAGTGTTGAGTTGAATAAATTCTCCTGGGAACTGATCATGGCCATGGTGCGGAAAAACTCCTGAAGATTGGTTCTTTCGGGAATGATTAATTTATTTGGTCCTACCAGTGACTGGGGACGGTACAGTAGAATCAGGTACGAGGGGTTAACCACTCGTTGGGAATCTCGTTGGGAATCATTGGAAATCTTTATGAAATCTCAGGGAATCTTGGAATTTTTTGGAGTGGTTACCCCTTCGGGGTTAATCTTTCTATGAATATAGTTTGGAATCTTTTCGAAATCTTTATGGAATCTCAAGTTATCTCTGGAGTGGTTACCCCCTCGATTAGGTAGTACCAGGTAGTACCCCTCCCACCAAAAAAACTCCGTGACCTGCTTAAAATATTAGTATCTTCTTAGGTCATTTTATTAGATCATCTTAGGTCAGTACCTGACTTCTGCGCTTCAACTTAAAGAATTCAAAGTGTCCTACGCAAAAAAAAAACCTTTGAGCTATTTCAGTAAATGTAACAAATAGCTAATACCGCCAAGAGGTAGGTAGGCTTCCTCCTACTCAAACCGATCGGCGATTGATGCGATTCGCGCTAGCGGCGCATCAGGCCTTCTAATAGACGGCTAGCCGGCCGGCACCGCGAACCTCCGCGTCCGGTGTCATTATACTTCGGAGTCTTTGCCTCTTTTTTGGGCGCCAACTCTATAATTAGTCCTGAACTTTTCAACAGCTCTCTTTTTGATAAAGGACCTGGTTAGTACCACACCTGCTCCTTTTTACTCCCAGGTACCAGTCATTACCCTGTCCTTGTTAGGAACCTTTCAAAGCGCAACCTTCTTGGGATAATTTACCTTCAGGTGTAAAAAACTCAGTGACATCTTAAAAACTTAAAAATAGTGGGCACTTTTTCAAGGTATGAACAAGGACCCGCAACATACCTTCATGCCACGTCAGCTATTTATCATCCTTCATTACCAATTTCGCTTTTTCATTTTTCCACGGGCAAGAAATCACTAACCCATTGATTTATGTTTTACGTATTATTCATTATATAATATGAGTACTAGAGTATTGAAGTTGTGTTAGAAAAAGCCATTAATTTTAAATAGGATCCATAAATAATAGACAACTACCCTTGAAGCTAGGTTCAGGTTCAGGTGGCTCGATAGTCACTGGTAACTCCGTGCCCAGTCTCACACTTCTTCAACCACACGGTAATTTACACCTTCGAAGTAGCTTCAGGAACCCCACATTTGGCAAATATCAAGTCTGGAAATTTAGCAGGGAACTGTATTCTGCGTAATGTGGACGGACCTAACTTCCGCAATCCCACATAGGTATGTAACATTGTTAGCTCTGCCTAGAATGGTGTACCTAAAGGTGAAGTATTCACAGATTTTTCAGTTATTTTGTATAGGTATTCCCAGGAAACCAAATTATTTGAAAGCCATGTTTTACTAAATGTACGGAGGAAAGCATGGGTGCAGATGCATTACTAGTATCGAGCCACCTTAACCTCGGTGCGGATGTCGATATGTTACGTCACCATTTTCTGGCTGGAGCCATCTTCCTCTTCATATCTAAATGAAAATCTACCAATCACCAGGTTGATCTCCTTTTCGAACCGTTCGGTGGGCTCGTTCCCCCATTAGTCTTAAGCGTCGGAATGAACTTCTTG
Organism: Mesopsocus fuscifrons; assembly: GCA_950004255.1. Classification (NCBI taxonomy): domain Eukaryota; kingdom Metazoa; phylum Arthropoda; class Insecta; order Psocodea; family Mesopsocidae; genus Mesopsocus; species Mesopsocus fuscifrons. Next base: position 19,656,793 of record OX465373.1, on the reverse strand, counting down.
TTCCTCTTAACCTTGACTGGGGCAATTGGGCATTTGTTTTCTTCTTTTCCTCCGACACTTCTGTCCGGATCCTCCGTGGACGTTGTGTAATCTGTAAACTGCGCCTTATTAACTTATTTCCCATGCAACCAACGTACCATGCTAACCTGACCAAAAATTCCTACCCTGGATTCCCCCACCCATAGGCGTAGCAAGGGGGGGGGGGGGACTTAGCTACCCCTAGGATTTTTCTGACCTACACAGAACGTCACATAAAGCTATGCCTACCCCCCAGGTAAGGAGAAGGTCTGGAGGGCTTAATCCCTCCCAGGTTTTTGGTACTGCTACGCCCATGAAGGGCCCAGGGTTGAAATTTTTGGTTTCATTGGCTGGGATTTCTTTCTCCATATAGAATATTCTCTGTACCTATATCTAGAAGTTTGGAAAAAATTCTTTCCACCTATGGAACATAGACTAAATTTTTATACCTCCCAAACGGACAAGCGGATTTTTACTTACGAAAAGAAATATTAACTCCTGAATCACGATCAAAATTATTACACAATTTTGAGCGAAAGTTTGTAATGGAAATGTTGTGCTGAAACTTCTAAACACCCATAAAATTTTCCGAAAACACTGATTAATCAGCTATAGTGGGATCAACGTGTTATTAGCGGGTAATTTTGCAAAATCGCCCTTATTCCCCTGTTTTTAATTTTTAAAAATGAAGAAATACCATGAGTGAACCCAGTTTTATTCAGATTAACCCTACCTAGTTCGATGGTGATATGATCAAAAAATTTTTAGGTCAGACCCATGAGACCTAACCCATGAGAAGGTATAGGGCGCGCGATATACACATGGATTGCTGCAACATATCGAAATATCTCTGAAGAGCATAGAGAAAAATTCGCTGTGGGAATCAGATCCATTACGGACTGGACTGGACTAGGTCAGCACTATTTTTATGAGCCCATTGCTGACCTATGGGAAATCAGCTGAAAACCGTGTTACTGATTTTACCAGAGATCTATAAATCGTGGAGCACTTACTCCAAATGGATGTTTTGTTTTTTCCTACACCTGCAGTCTTACCCTGATGATGAAACATTGGTCCTTTCCAACCTGGAGCAATCAGTGAAAATGTGCAAGGTGGAAACTAAGTACATAGGGATTGTATGTTTACTTTCAAAACGTAGCTATATAGCTGAGGGTTGGGGGGGGGGACAAGCCCAGCAGCTAGACCATTCCAAGAACTATCCATTGTGCTCAGCTGGCAGCACTACCAAATACCAGCTCCCCAGCCATCGTGTAAACGATGGGGACCTACAGTTTTAGGTGGGTTCCGAACCACCACAGCCTCGATATACATTTCACTTGACATGCTGAACATATCAGAGGTGAATGCCGAGCAGAAAAACTTTTTGGTAGGATCGGGATCAAACCGGTGTGACCCGGCTCTCACTGCTCCTCAAAAGTCGACCATTTAGTCCACTGGGCTATCGAGGTTGTTATGTTTACTTTCAAAACGTAAGGATCACATGATGTATGAATACTACCGCAAAAAGCTGGCAAGAACCTTTGTCTCCGGCACGGTATCCATTTCAGTAGGTACAACTCGTCAGGAGTTAAGGGCCACCATACATTCGCTATTTTTTTAAGTTTGGACTTCAAACACTGTGAGAACAATATTGGATATTTAAATATTCTGAAATATAATAAGTCTTTTTAACGTCATTGTCATTACTCATGAGGCTATATGTTGTGATTTTACGATCGAGTGATTTTTGTCACCAAAAAAAATTGTCCAAAATTAAACAATCGTGAAATCACAACATAGCGTCATGAGTAATGTAATGACAATGACGTTAAAAAGACATATTATATTTCAGAATATTTAAATATCCAATCGTGAATGAATATTACTTTTTTTTTATTTCAACCATCACTACCATCAGTTGTTTGTTAAATTTCTAACTACTTGTTCCAAGAGTTAAAAGAATGTAACATTTTCCAGAGCCAATGTACCTAAATACAGTCTTGATACCGACCGTCGAGGGACCATATTAATTTGTTCGCTATAGAGAGGGTTTCAAAATGAGTCAGGGTTTGCCAAGGGACTGTAGAGTTGGCTCGTTTTAGAGAGGTTCGTTATAGAGAGGTTCGTTATAGAGATTGTCGTGAGGGTTAGGACACCTGAAATATCACAGTACAGTAATAAAGCAATAATCAAAACAAAGCTCACTTCTTACCCTATTATATTCTTTTTAATACCCACAACAATACCAAAAGACGGGGTGGACATGGCTATAGCTATTCACTAATTTAATAATAAATTCGTTAGACTCACCCCCTCCAGCCCCCCTCCCCTGGTCGGGGTTTAAAACTAGCGCCATGTGCTGTCTATGGTTTTTTACCCCTTCAACGCCATCCCTTCCCCATCATTTTACACAATAATTAATCCTATTTCAATTCCGAAACTCCTAATGTTCCAAGAAGAACTAAAAAGACCATTAAATCCAGTTTTAGTAGGTAACCTCTGTTTCATAAGTTAAGTAAAATATCCAGCAATTATTTGTGCTGTATAAAGACTGTATAAGTTTCTTTTAAGGCTTTGATTTACCTGACGATGTATTTCTATCACTCATAAGGTTAACATTGCGAGCAGCAAATTATTTATATTTTCTTCCCTTACTTGGAGAAACCCTGAATTTGGTCTAGAAGTAGTTCTTTGGCGTTTCTAGACAGATTCCACACTTTCCCGGGGCTTTTTTGAACTCAGCAGTTCTGGAAAACCTACATTTTTAGGGGGGACAAGTGGGAAATCTCGAAAAATACAGGAAAATTGGGGAGTGCCTATAGAAGTCCTTGTAGAACATTACAAAGTCTCTTCAACAATGAAAAAAAATGGTGGTAGAAAAGCACCGTCAGGTAATGCGTAGCCTTAAATAAAAAACAATGAAAAATTTACAAAGTCAGCAAAAACTGTCGTTCGAGTTTCCTATACCTGGCGGAGAGATTCAAGTTAAAAATAGTAGTGGCGTAACGGGAAGTAGAAAGTCATGTGTAACTAATTTGTTATTACAGAGGGGCCCATGCCCCTATAGTCTAATGATTTACGACTGCTGGGGATGGAGAAAAAGTTCACATCCATTCAACTTTATATTCTTCAGCTCCGTATAAACTGTTGGGATAGCTTCGACTTCTCAAATTACTTTTTCTTCTCGTGCGGTCCTTGGGGCTGCCTTCACAAAAAATAGGACTTTGCGGTTTTCAGTATAGGCAAGTTAACTTCCGTCAGCATCGTACGTTCAGGGTTATTTTCATGGACTTTGGTCAAATGCTTGATCTACAGTTAAAGTTTGTCACAGTGAGGGTTCGTATACCAATGACCGTGTGTGCTTATGGGTCTTGAGTTGATCAGACTCTCCAAATTCTTTCAGTCAGTTTTGGCTGGTGCCTGGTCATATAAAATTCAAGCAGCTTCTGTGCCAGTTTCATTAGTTTCGAAAGCCAACTTTAACTGGAGATTAAATCCTCCTGTTACGGAGTGGGCCCAAAATCAGTGCCTATCCTATGTTAAATGTTAAATGTAAGAAAGTAAACGCTGATTTTTTTATTTTTTTATTTTTTAACGCGCGACGTTCAGTGAACATAATAGGCGCGGATGTTTCTGGTCGAAGCCGAAGTGGGATTCGAACCCGGACCTCTCAGGACACAAAGCGGACCCCTTGACCACTCGGCCACCGAGAGACGCTACGCTGATTTTAGATCGTCCGTTATGTGCTATGTAACCAATACCGCCAAACGCCCCCAAAAAATTAATTACAGAGTTCGGAAAAAAGAAGTCTCTCAATAAGGACATAAAGTGGGTAAGCCGAGGGGGTAACCACCCCAGATTCCTTGAGATTCCCAGAGATTCCATAAAGATTTCGAACGATATTCATAGAAAGATGAACCCCGAAGGGGTTACCACTCCAAACAAAAATCCAAGATTCCCTGAGATTTCATAAAGATTTCCAATGATTCCCAACGAGATTCCCAACGAGTGGTTAACCCCTCGGGGTAAGCACTCATAAAGTGGAGCGTGTGTCCCATTTAGGCAAAGCAAAATGAGCCGACGGCGCCATTATGCTTAGCCAGTTGACATGTAATTGCTCATTTGGCACAAGAACATCTTCGCAAAACCCTGCGAAATAAATAGAGCCGATGGAATGGAAAGCCCCGTTTGGAGTCAGCACATTGAACAACCTTCTGATTTCAATAGCTCGCAAGAAGCTGAAAGGTTTTCTGAAAAAGCTATTTGGACTGCTGAATCAATGGACTGAACCTTTTCTCATTAAGAATTATTTCGACTTGTTTACCGTTCCTTCTATTTTTTTTAATATCCGGAGCCGGTAACGGATGCCGGGCTTATATCTCCCGATGTTCCGGACTTTGCAAACTGAGTCAGACATCACTTCCTGTTTATCTTTCTCTAACTTCCGCTCTTATTTTACTACTACCATTATTTCGGATTTTACTACGCAAATTTGTCTACGGATGCAAATATTTAGATTCCGTTGATACTTTAACATTATAACAGCTCGAAAAATTCCTCTTAACGAAACTTCCTTGTAAACTCGGTCTCGCTCTATTATGACAGCCTGTAGTGAAATTTGCTGCCTCCTGGAGAAAGTGTAATAACATTGAAAATGTTGCTAGAGGCCTATTTACTCAAATTTTCGACGTAACAACGAAATAACAGCGTTATAAATGTTTCCGCGGAACTAGAATAGGGTGCCGCGCCGCAGCGTAGTGCGGCCTTAACGTTCAGTTCTTATTCACCACCTACCTAACTATTTCTTATCAGTGTCTACAATTTGAAAATAATCCTGGCAACATGCATAATTTAGACATGGCTTTGTTACATTGCACAATGTAATAAAAGGATACAATATCGTTAATCAACTTCAGTGGGCGTCTTGATTGGAAGGAAGGGGGAATTGTAAGTCTGCCTTTCTTGCACCCTTAATTTGATTACTTGTAACGGGGGTTTAGATGGTGCAGAGTCAGCAGTGCGGTTGGAATCAGCAATAGAACACTTGAGAACCAACTGATCCACATTTTCCAGTGCAGATGTCTGTTCCAGCTCTGCAGGAGCCACTTGAGACCTTTGATTTGCTGCTTTCCAGTAAACGACGAGGGAGTATGAAATCTTAATCTTAGTTTGATCTAAAATGTAGATGGTGGAAATAACGACGCTCTCTATAACGAATGACGAACGATCTCCACAATGCTTTTTGTACCTCTATTCTGTCTCTTTATAGCGAGCATTTAAAACCACAGTAGTCTCTAATTAACGACTGTCAATAAGAGACCATGTGAAAGTAATAATTGTAGTGACAGTCTGTAAATGTACCAAAAACCTACCGAACCCATAATTTCACTGATTTTCGAAGGTATACCCAGCACCAAAAGTTTGTACTTTTGAAAGAGACAGAACTTGACGAAGCCCGGTGAAATAGGTTCCTAGAAAAATAATGTAGGTAGGTCTTATCATAAAAAAAATGAGTTATGGGATATGGCATCGTTAAAACTAGGAATAAACGCAAAAAAGGCGAAACTTTATTGATAAAAATTGATTCTTGCCAAGGAGAGCATTTTTATTTTTTATGGTGATTCTTTTAAGTGAAGTTTCTTTGAATTTTTAGTGTGTTATTCCGCAAATGATTTGTTGGGAAATATACGACGTTTTGCAGTTGCGTGTATAGGAGAATTTTAGATTCTTATTTTATGATCCATTTATACAATGGACACGGGATTTTTATTGGATAGTTTTAGTGCATATTTTACGGGGTTAGCTACGTTGTCGACGTATTTGGATTGAAAATTCATAACGATTCACCCCACAACTTTGAAATTATGTGGACGGTACTAAGACTGAATTTCACCACTTTCCGATAGTGTCTATAACGAGAGGATTTAACGAACGGATTTAGTACTATTTTACTACGACAAGTGCGATCGCAGAGAAACAAGTGCAATCGCAAGGCATTTGTCGTAAGCTAAACATACAATAACGTAAATCCGTTCGTTAAATCCTCTCGTTAAAAGACACTATCGGAAAGTGGTGAAATTCAGCCTTAGATAGGTCGGTTAGCTAACCGAAAGCATCTCTATAATATACTTGGCCACTACGCAGTTTCCACTCCAACTGTTCCTCTCCATGAGCAACGGATTATGCAGGAAAGTCTGGAAAGTAACTGAATTAGTCTGAATTTTTTTCACCTTGGATTCAGCACTGCAATACAAAAATTCAATAATTCTTCGGTATTTGGCAGTAAAGTCCGGGTAATGGGGGCAACGACGTGTTAATCTCGTTGAGAATCATTGGAAATCTTTATGAAATCTCAAGGAATCTTGAATTTTTTGGAGTAGTTACCCCTTCGGGGTTCATCTTTCTATGAATATCGTTGGGAATCTTTGGAAATCTTTATGGAATCTCAGTGGAATCTCAAGGAATCTCTGGAGTGGTTACCCCCTCGGGGGGCAAGCTCATAAAATGTGACCTCCTATACCAAAAGTGCAGCCGTTTTTGAATGTTTCGCCACTGGGAAATCTATCAGACGAAAAGCGGGAGTTCGAAATTCCACAAAACAAGCATTCCCTTTCAGATTGATCTGACCGTGGAAAATCCGGCGTGGTATCTACTCTTCCCGTATGCTAATCTCCTAATCTATCTTCCCGTGGATCGGATTAGCCTCAGAGGGAGGATCCTTTCGGGCTCGGACCAGGGTGGGACGCCACATTTTTGGCAGGCTTGGGAATGTTATAAATGAGGATAATTCTCAGTTATTTCACTTTTTATTTTTCTTTCATTAATACTACAAAGCGGCAGAAAGGCCTATATCGGGGACTCGTAAAAAATTCATGATGTTCCAGGGAAAATCATGAATACAGAATTTTATTCCAGCAAGATTTGAATGGATAAATGAAATAAGGGAGAAAATTCATCGTACATTTTATTTTTTCTCTTCGAAAAGTAAATATTATTAGTAATCAATTGGACCGGATTAATCCTTCTACGGGTGGAAGCTTTCGCTTATTTCAGGGGAAAATGAACAGGTTCCATTTGGAAATCTTTTCAGAAGAGTGCTTCGAAGCTTTTTATGTAGGTACCAGGTGAGCTGACTATAAAAGAGACTCTTTAGCTGACGGTTGTCACCGGCTCGACCGATTTTATCAAAGGTTTTCTGATTGGTATTCACCCCTGAGATTTTCAACATCCCAAGTTACTGGGGAACAGCATTTGATAGTGCTGCCAGCTGAGCACTATAGATAATTCCGAGGGGGTAACCACTCCAGAGATTCCTTGAGATTCCATAAAGATTTTTAAAGATTCCCAACGATATTCATAGAAATGTGAACCCCGAAGGGACAACCACTCCAAAAAATTCCAAGATTCCCTGAGATTGCATAAAGATTTCCAATGATTCAAAAAAAGGGATTCCCAACGAGGGGTTAAGGGTCCGCTATACCTGACGGTGCATTTTTTGTCGCCCATAAGATTAACATTGCGAGCGGCGATTCATTTTCAAGGTTTACCCTTGGTTGGAAAGACACAAAATTTTGCCTGTACCTAGCCCTAACAATGTTCTAGGGAGTGTTCGAAGCAGATTTCCCATTTTTTTACTGGTTTTCGAGATATAGCACTTTTCTTGAGGTATGCGATGCTAGCATTTGCAAAACAGTTGCAATAAAAGAAACCAGTGAGAAATTGGGAAATCGGCTTCGAACACTCCCTAGAACATTGTTAGGGCTAGGTACACGCAAAATTTTGTGTCTTTCCAACCAAGGGTAAACCTTGAAAATGAATCGCCGCTCGCAATGTTAATCTTATGGGCGGCAAAAAATGTATCGTCAGGTATAGCGTCCTCTTAACCCCTCGGATAATTCTTGAAAAGTTCTAGTTCTCTAGATGAGTTGACTATAAAAGGTGGTGGATAGATGGTTGTCTTTTGGGGCAACGGTAAGAGCCTGGTCACGCGCCGCGGGTTCGATCCTAATCCCAACAATTTTTTTTCTGATAGGCGTTCGTGTCTGATATATTCATCATTCCAACTGATATATTGAGGCTGTGACTGTTCGGAATCTACCTGAAAATTTTGGACACCATCGTCCATGCCTACTCTACTGTATATCATTGAAAATGCAATACATTCAACCGTCAGTGGCAGTACATCCCAGTCTCACAACATTTGACTAAGTATAAACTTGGTTTTTAAGGGTCCGCTATACCTGACGGTGCATTTTTTGCCGCCCATAAGATTAACATTGCGAGCGGCGATTCATTTTCAAGGTTTACCCTTGGTAGGAAAGACACAAAATTTTGCCTGTACACTAGCCCTAACAATGTTCTAGGGAGTGTTCGAAGCAGATTTCCCATTTTTTTTACTGGTTTTCGAGATACAGCACTTTTCTTGAGGTATGCGATGCTAGCATTTGCAAAACAGTTGCAATAAAAGAAACCAGTGAGAAATTGGGAAATCTGCTTCAAACACTCCCTAGAACATTGTTAGGGCTAGGTACAGGCAAAATTTTGTGTCTTTCCAACCAAGGGTAAATCTTGAAAAGGAATCGCCGCTCGCCATGTTAATCTTATGGGCGGCAAAAAATGCACCGTCAGGTATAGCGGACCCTTAATTTGTCCCGTAAAGATAAAGTCTACTGAACAGCACAGAGGAAATAATCGAAGAAAATGGAGACAATCTTGATAAAAAAGTTCTTCCTCTGTGTAGTATAAGTGCCGCATTGTTTTATGGTAGAAGGATGCGAGAAATGGACCAAATGACATCGAAACATAACCATCCGACTCATTTGTCACGTTTTTGGCTTCTTTCCCCCATTTCATTCTTATGTATTCCAACGAACTTAATGTCATTTCAAGTACAATATTCTAAGTTTCCCGAAGAAGCTGGTTGGATTGTTTCTTTATAGGACGAAGATTTGGCAACTGTTCTATTCGAGGTCTTCTGTCGAAACCGTAATTTCAGTTTCGGATGGCAGTTTTCGGCTAGTCAGTATTTTCCATAGGATTCGAACCCACGCGTCTTTTATTTTTCTATATTCTATACCTAGATCTTGTTGAAGGGAGGTGGAAAATTTCCCTAAATTAGATACTACCGAGTTTCTGGTCACGAGCCCTGGCCGTCCAGGCTGGCCGTTCTACCGAGTTGGCATCCAGGGACGCATCGTTAGTAAGCAGAGATGTCAGTTTTTGTGTTGCCATTCCAGCACCTCCATTCCACGACGCATGGTACGTGACCACGTTAAGATCGCTGGGGCACTGCAAGAAGCATGTAATTGAAAATGTTCCCATCAATTTTTTAAAGATTTGTAAGTTCTCCAATCTGGAGGGTATCTAAAAGAAGGTTGGAGATGTGGGAATGCGATGGAGCGGGATGGGAAGTAATGGAGATGTCAGCTGCAGCATTGAGTCTCTCGTCAGCACTCGCAGAATCTCCCATCTCTGCTTTGGCTGTCGATACCTCCCCCCTAGATCCCGATCACATCTCGCCAATTCTTTTTGTCGATAACATCCTGCGTATGCTTTCGCTGACCGGCTCTTTCCTCTCCAGTAAGTTGACAGCACTCTAGAATGAAAGTAGAACTTTCAGATTAGGAAGAAAACGCTAAGCAGTGGTGAATCCAGGAGAATACTTGAAGCATTGTTCAGTGCCTATCGTCCATCCGCTTTGAAAACGAGTTCCTAACCAGCCGCACAATTTTGGTTCCCCTCTCGTCCGTTGAAACTTCTTGAAAGGCATATTTCTATTGTCAGTGCTTTCCTTGGAGGTCGTTGTTGTCAAAGCGCCCACTTTACACACCAAGTTAGCACTACTGTAGGTGTATTCCCTTTCTCGAACGCCAGAAAACCCACCCAACTAACACCTTCAAAATTTATTGTAAGAAGATAAGGCACGCCATGATGCAATATACTGAGAACAGTTCTTCTTACAATAAATTTTGAAGGTGTTAGTTGGGTGGGTTTGCTGGCGTTCGAGAAAGGGAATACACCTCCTGGTATCACTGAAAAATGGCGTCAGCACCTAGTTAAGCCGAAATATACTTTTCCTGTTTTTTCGGCCATTCTTTGACGAACGGAACAGAATATATAGTTATTTCCTCAAAATATTGTCGGAAAAAAAAAACCTACAGGATTGTGTGATGACCCTTAACTAGGTTTTTGAAAAAAGGCGGCAACCCCCTGGATATAGCATACCTATACAGTATGGGGTCGACTCGAAGGGGTTATTCAAAAAAGGGTTCGTGCAGGAGAACAATGTATTTTCAATTAAGCGGGTCCCTCTCAGTGGGTTTGGAAATTAAAAAGGGTGTGTCATAGTTTTACACTGTGTCATTACACACATTATTACCACCCCCAACCCCCTACCACCCCCTCCCCTTGGAACCGTCACGCCCGTAAAAAAACAGCCTCTTTGTTTTCCTTTTTTATCCGTATTTCCGGTTTCAGCAGGTTATAATAGGTGTCCTGCAATGAATTTTCGTGATAGGGGTGTTGTATTGTATATTTTACTGCGCTTGGAGTTGAAAGTTTTAGAACCTGTACCGAATGATCTTCGAGTTAGAAATTTTTTTGGGGGTACGACCTCCCTCAAACCCTAAGCTGAAACCAGTTTTCCAGGTGGGATTTTTTTTTCTAATAATGTTTGTCTCTAAGAATCTCAGTTACAATTATTTTGTATGCCAGCATACGATAACACAAATTCTTATAGAAGATTTATTCCGAAATCCAGACCAATATACCTGAAAGAAAAGGGGTCATCTCAAGATTATTTCCCTATTTACATACTTAAAAACATCCCCTTGGTAGGTATAGGTACTCAGTGGTAGAAAAAACATCCCATCAATCTCTGTTATAGAGAAAGTTTTCATTAAATTGTAAAGTTGTCCATTCTGGACGTTTCCAAGGGTTGAAAAAAGGGGGTCCGTCCCCTTAGTTCTTTAAACTTGGAATCGCATTGACCCCCTCGTCATTAGTTTAATTTTGACTCGACCACTTTACGCAATAGAATGCAATAGCGACTGTGATTCGTCATCCCCTTGCTTACTGCTTACCCTTGTAATTGGGGGAGGGGAGGAGCGGCCCCAACCCTTCTGGTGTGTTGCTGACTCACCAAGCTAGGCCCACTGCCCACTTTTTCAAGGGTGTGGGAGTTTTTTAGTGACTGGATTGAAATTTTCCGGAGATTTTCATTTTCTTTTTTTCTCTATTTATTTTCTTCTGACTACGGTAGTGGGAAACATTCGTTGTCAAAACTACTTCGAGGTTAGGGAAATCGGTCGAACAGACTGTTCAAATTTTTCAGAAGCCGAGTATCTCTCGAGACTTGAGTCACGACCCACGTCTCGATCGATAATGAGGAAAACTTGTTTATGTTTGAAACCCATGCACTGATATTACGATGTATATCCTGTATATTTATTCCGAGCCAGCAGCAAAATGTGTGGGTTGACTGGGAAAGTAGGTATCAGACGTGTGACCTTTTTCCGGGGAGAAGTGGGAAATGGGAAAATCAGTGGGCCACTTTCTCCGAAAAGAGAGAGGATGGCGTAAGAGTTTCGTCACGTTTACAGTCAGCACTAAAATATTCTCAAAGGATAAGCAGAGATTGGAGAGGCTAAGGTGCCTCTCGAGCTGAAGGCTCGGGAGCTCCTTTGAACAAGGTCCGGATACGAATCTCCTCACTCCTCCCACTCAAATATTTATGCTCCTGTCCGGGAAAAAGAATGGAGGCAGGCTCAGGTGAAGCTCTGCAAATAAGGAAAAAGGTCATGCGTCGTCACTGTTTTGTTCGCTGCATCCACAAGAATGAATTGTCGTGGGCAATTACTGACCAAACTTAAGGGTCCGCTATACCTGACGATGCATTTTTCGCCGCCCATAAGATTAACATTGCGAGCGGCGATTCATTTTCAAGGTTTACCCTTGGTTGGAAAGACACAAAATTTTGCCTGTACCTAGCCCTAACAATGTTCTAGGGAGTGTTCGAAGCAGATTTCCCATTTTTTTTACTGGTTTTCGAGATACAGCACTTTTCTTGAGGTATGCGATGCTAGTATTTGCAAAACAGTTGCAATCAAAGAAACCAGTGAGAAATTGGGAAATCTGCTTCGAACACTCCCTAGAACATTGTTAGGGCTAGGTACAGGCAAAATTTTGTGTCTTTCCAAACAAGGGTAAACCTTGAAAATGAATCGCCGCTCGCAATGTTAATCTTATGGGCGGCAAAAAATGCATCGTCAGGTATAGCGTCCTCTTAAGTAAGGTACCTGTACTGACTCCTACCTACACACAGCACTAAAAAGAAGGTACGTATAATGCCAGTATCCTTCATGTGCTGATTTTCTCCCACAGCCTTTCACGCAGTCAACTCTAAGAACTCTCTTTTTGCCCGCCACTACCTGGGCCATACCCCCCTTCCCCCCAAATATTGAAATACCTCAGACCCCTATGGTAGGTACTTTCTTGCAGAACCTACCTACCTACCTATGGTTCACTTAGGGAGCGTTCAAAAACCCTTCAGCAGTACTGTCAGCAGTACTACCGGTACATGATACGACCGATTTGATTCACGCTTGATGTGGGGGCGTCATAAATTATACTCAACTTTGTAGTATGGAACAGCAAAAAAAATACGGCCTAAAATCCTTCAATTATCTATGTGACTTTTCTTATTTTTCTCTTGTTGCGGGAAAGTCTAGTGCGACCGTTGTCGGACCCTTCCCATACGGTTCTGTAAATTTTCCTTTTCCACCTTTATGTAAAGCCGAAACCTGGTTATTATGAATTAGGTAGCTTCGTCAGTATGATGAGTGAAGTGAGACCTTTGTGAAAAACTTTCCCGATCATGGCCGGCAGTAATGAATATAAAAACACGTTTTTTGCACCCAAGGAGACTTTTGTAAACTTGTTTCAAATTCGATTAGAATGGAAATTTTTACCGATTTTAATTTCCACAGTAAAGTATTTCCACATTGTCGAAAAGGCTGGAAAACTCATTAAAAGTTGTAGGGTGTGTCCCATACGCTGGATCTCTGCAGGTCCAGCATTAGATGGGAGGGCACGTACAACCTTCTCCCGATAACGCTTTTGTTCAATTTACGTTTTCCGACACCTTTATCCGCGAACCTGCGGTCAGGTTTTGTTTTTCACAAACTCTATTTTTGGAGATTTATTTGGGTCCAAATTTTATTAGATTGTGCGTTAAATCTAAATAACATTCTAGTTTAAAGTGATTATTTTAAAAGGTTTTATCAGGCGATGACGTCCGTATCAGTCAGTATCGTCAGTATCGGTGGAGATTTTAAAGAAGTATTCCCAGAATTTTATGAGACATTAAAAAAATGAAAATTTTCATGAGGCAAGCAAAACAATGGATTTGACCTCTGGGATCATTACCTTGCACGAGGGGTTAACCACTCCAAGAGATTGCTTGAGATTACCTGAGATTGCATGGAGATTTCCTGAGATTCTCAACGAGATTCGTGCATGGAAAGAGGCACCCCGAAGGGTTAATTACTCCAGAAATTTCCAAAATTCCGTGAGATTTCATAAAGATTTCCAATGATTGCCTGAGATTTGCAACGAGATTCCCAACGAGATTCTTGGAGTGGTTAACTCCTCGAACTCCTCGACCATGCACTACATCAATAAAAGTGTTCTTATAGTTTGCCTCCGAGGGGGTAACCACTCCAGAGATTCCATGAGATTCCATAAAGATTTCAAAAGATTCCCAATGATAATCATAGAAAGATGAATCCCGAAGGGGTAACCACTCCAAAAAATTCCAAGATTCCCTGAGATTTCATTAAGATTTCCAATGATTCCCAAAGAGTGGTTAACCCCTCGTTTGCCTCTATAATTCTGCTTTATTTTGTGACTGAATAAATATTCAACTACAGGTGAAGCTGGGCCGAAATATCAAACCTGGGCCGAATGGCTTTATCAATGAAAGGTTAAATGGTTATAGGAAGAAATGTGAAAAGTAAAGAAATTGAATGACACGTTTACTGTAAAGCCAAAGCCCCCTTCGTTGCTGCAGGGGACAAAATATTTAAATTGGTGACGTAATGGAAGTATTTGTGAATAGAAGTAAGTGCCGGCGGCTTGTCTGAAAGGAATCATCCCTTATCTTATGTCCTTTGTACAACCCTCAACCCCCCCTACCAGCCCCAGACCCTATTACCCAATCTAGACAGACCCTTTTCCTTGTACACTACTTTTACACAAAACTGCTGAAGGCTATGTTTAAAATTAAAATACTGACCCTTAGTGGAAGGTTTACTAAAACGAAACGACCAAGGAATTGAGGAAAACTGTTTCTTTATTTTTCTAGTAATAGCAGAATTATTCCTAGGTTGTTCTGAAATATAATATGTGTATTTATAACACCAGAGAGTGTTCTTGTAAATGAGGAGGTGCAAACAACGTTGTTTCTACAGCCTCAACTCTTCTCTCAACTGAAAAGTTGGTGCCCAACTGTTTAGTTGGGGGGGGGGGGGGGGACAAGCCCAGCAACTAGAACACTTCAAGAACTATCCATTGTGCTCAGCTGGTAGCACTACCAAATGCCAGCTCCCCAGCCATCGAGTAAACGATGGGGACCTACAGTTTTAGGTGGGTTCCGAACCACCACAGCCTCGATATACATTTCACTTGACATGCTGAACATATCAGAGTTGAATGCCGAATGGCAGCAGGATCGGGATCGAACCGGTGTGACCAGGTTGCGACACAACAGGACTATAAAAGTCATAAGAGTCTCTCTATAATGAACGTCAAAGGACCAGGCAAATTCACTTGCTATAAGGAGGTTTTGAAAGGGCAACTGAGGTCACGGATACCGGTTACGTACTTTAGAAAATGTAGACCCAAGATTCCCTCCAAATTCCAGGAAAACCTTTAAACGAATGAATTTTGATGTGGAGGCCACGCCCCTTCTCCGCCACCAGCAGCGTCCCTTTGTCCGTCAACCGAAAAACAAGCCAATCCAAAGTTTATTCAATTCATTACTCAGACCATATGAAAGGAAAATTTTCAAAAAGCATTTCAATTTTAATTTGTATCAAGTCCCGTGGAGTGAAATCTGAATCAAAATCCGTTCGGGGAACTTTTCCCCTTTGCCGGTAGCGTAAAGTACATTTGAATGATTAAAAAATCTCCACCAATTGGGTTTTAAAAGTACCAGAGGGATGGAAACCTGCCGGAAAGCTTTTTCGTATATGAAGCGGCTGGAAAAGGGGGCCGCGGCCGGGGTTATTACAGTAAAAGGGTCCACGTACGGCGTACCAACCTGCAATTTTACGTATTGAAATTGATTATCTAAATGCCCTGCTTCCTGAAAACATACGCCCCCTTCCCACCTACTTCTGTTGATGTCTACGATGCCTTTTCAGCACTGCCAAATTTTTTTCTACGTTACAAATTCACGTGGTAGTGACGTTATCCATGTTGGAACAGTTTCAAATGAGAACTACACGTATTTCGTCAGGCCCAGTCAGAAACCCTGCCCCTCGGAACTACCTCTCCATTTCGATATTTAAATATCCGATCATAAAATCCAAATTTCGATCCTATATACCTGGAAACAGTAGTATCCGTCGGATGCTACACGTCAACCGCTCAGCAATTGTAATTTTTTTTTTTTAACGCGCGACGTTCAGAGAACATATGCGCCGATGAGTTGGTTGTTACATTTTTTGGCCGAAGCCGAAGTTGCAATGGCCGAAGCCGAATATGAGTGGGCCGAAGCCAGTTTAGGAGTGGGCCGAAGCCAATACATCCATGTCGGAAGCGGAAAATTTTTCCTTTCCGCCGGGATTCGAACCCGGACCTCTCAGGACACAAAGCGGACCCCTTGACCACTCGGCCACTGAGAGGCACAGAGAACATGTAAATATCCAGCAGTTTCCTGAAACAATTGGAGCGTACTCAAATGCCTTGAGTTAAGTACCAGTTAACTTAACCTGACATTAAACTACGATATGAACGTTGCACTATAGTTTTCATTGACGAAACGGAAAATTGCCAGATCGTCCCCTAAAAAACCTGCTATGCTATTCAGGTTTTCATGCTAAACAGTGTGAACATTCCCATTTTTCACACAATAGTATCATTTCCATTAAGCACGGTAGATGACTCCACATGAAGTGATCCAGGAAACGGACAATATCTCCTGGAGAGTCGCTGACTCGCTGACAGATGCAATTCAGCGCACGATCCCCCTAGAGAGAGGATCCAGAACACGTCCTGCATTAGCTCACGCGGTACAGCAGTGCAAGGCCATACCCCCTCCCTTTGGCTTTGGGGGTGGTATCACAAAATCAAAACACAGTGGTCTTCGAAAGGAAGAATTTTCGGACGGTATTACTAACTTCGAAAAAAAAAAAAATAATAATAATAATACCTACACATTTGATCAAGGAACCACGTAAATTCACTCGCTATAAAGACATTTCGCTATAGAGAGGGTAGCACAGTGGAGGTCGGAGAGCGTTTGCTCGTTATAGCGAGGTTATCGTTATAGAGAGTGACTGTATTGTTCCACGATTGGAGTATCACAATCACAGAAACAAAATTATCACTTCAAAACTATGACTTGTACACGGTTTTAATCTCCTAATCTTTACTTCTTTCTTAGAATTTTCCAATTCGTAGAATTCCTTGAGGCAGAGAAACCAAAGAAATTTGAATATTAAGGCATCCCTCAAAAATCAGCTGGCGGGGAGGGGGGGTCTTAATTACTCATTCCCTCAAACCAAATCTCATTCTGAAAATTCCTTTTCAAGATTCCAGAAGAAGGGAAGCATGTTGCAAAGCCGCAGTTATTTTTATTGAATACTAAACAATTCGGAATATTTTGAGTGTTCTTAGACATTGGAAATCAGTATGGAAAATAAAATTTTAACCTACCTAGATAGCGTGTCTAGCTAGACTGTAGAGTGTACAGTCGGTTGTCTTTACAAGAATGTAAACACAGCCGGATGACATCTCGAATGGGTCAAAGTTATCCTGTTCGGCATTTACCTCTGAAATTCACATTAAACACAATGACATCACCTCAAGTGAATGTATATCGTAGCAGCAAGGTGTGGTTTGGAACCCACCTCTCTACTAACACGGGCTAGTCATATTCAAAGAAGGCAATTTCGAATTTCAATGATAAGCCCGAGTTCTTGTGAAAAAGCACCAATTGCAAGGAAAGGTTAAGCCTGAGGGCCCTAGAGCAATTAAATTACCATGGTTGTTAAGCTTCTTTGAAGATTTCCCTTGATCCTCCGATTTCCCTTGTAAGAACCTCAACATTTTTCCCAATTTTCATTTCTTAATACTTTGTGCAAACCAAATTAAAGTACTTTTTAGTCTTCCCCTTTTCCTTCGCATATAACGTCAATTTTAAATACTTACGCTCCAGAGGAATTTGAGAGAAACCCTTGGTTATTGCTTTTATTACAGTTTTAAGCTCACCTAAAATCTTCTAAAGCCTACCACGGTTTTACTGGAAAAAGAGTAATCAGGTAATTTGTAAGAAAACGAGGTTTGCTCTTTTGGTTCTGTAGTTGCGCCTGCCGCTTCAGTTTCGATCCAACTAAGGCTGCGTCCCACCCTACTCGATTACAAGAAAATCGTCGATTTATTATCTACTATGTTTACCGTGCTAAATCGACTATTTTCTCTTAACCGAGTATCGTGGACGTAGCCTCAGTCGTTTAGGCTGGATTTAGGATCCAGATCAGGATCAGGATCAGGATGGAATTTACCCGAATTTTTTCGTTGCTAGGTAAATAAAGTCGGAATTTTATTTCCTTAGCAACGCGTGGCAACCTTGTTTAACTTACAGAAAAAAATCAGGGTAAATTCCATTCCGAAATTAGCTAAATCCAGCGTATATAAGTCTTAAGTGGCTTGTCCACCTAGTCGCTGTACTGAGTTGATTATCAACTAAGAGTTTGCAAGTGTTACAATTGCTTTGTGTCCTGAGAGGTCCGGGTTTGAATCCCGGCGGAACGGAAAAATTTTCCGCTTCCGACATGGATGTATTGGCTTCGGCCCACTACTAAACTGGCTTCGGCCCACTCATATTCGGCGTCGGCCACTTCGGCTTCGGCCATAAACATCTAATAAACCAACTCATCGGCGCATATGTTCTCTGAACGTCGGGCGTTAAAAAAAATTACATGTTCTGAAATATAATATATATTTTAGTAGGCTGAGTTAATAATAAGTAATATCACATTACGATGACCTAGCCGATAGCAGAAGAACACTATACTTGGAGACCGAGGGGTTAACCACACCAGGAATCTCGTTGGGAATCATTGGAAATCTTTATGGAATCTCAGGGAATCTCAAGGAATCTCTGGAGTTGTTACCCCCTCGTCGGAGACTGAGATCCTGGGTTTAAATGCTGGTACCTGCACACAAAATAGTCAGTGTACGCTTCGGCCAGACATCTGTGCCTATGGGCTGACGGGATGGGCTGTAAGCACCAATTGTGAAAAATAGGTTACGAAATTTCAGTATAAATTACTTGGTTAGGAGGAGGTACAGACCCATATTCCTATAGGTTCCTCCTTTTCAGAACTTGTATGGTTCATTCAACAAAAACGGAAATGTTCAGTGAAAGTCTACGTGTACGTAGAAGGAATAAAGTTGATATCTCAATAAGGCGGTTGATACAAATGATATCCGAAGTTCTTGAGGACCTGCCTGTATAGATGGCATCGCAGTTTAGGTGCTAGCCTATATGCTTTTAGTGCCGTTCCAATGCGTTTGACGGTCTGTCAGGTGGAAAGAACTCTAAGTGCTTTCCCGTTGTGCCTTTGACTTTGACTTCCGATGTTAAGGTAGATACTAGCCAAGATCTTTAAACTACTGAGGTTGTCTGATTTGAATGATATTCCATGTCGCACTGCCAAGTCACGCTTACTAGTCAAAGCGCTGGAGCGCTTGAAAGGAAACTGCTCTGATTAGCTGCGTTATTTGACGTCATAGTGTGCCCTGCTTCGTAGAAAAAAGTGAGAAAACTTTTAAAATTCATAGCCTTTGAAGACAGAGATCTGTAACCTAACGGTATTTTGATGGTTTCTTGTTGTGAACTGAATAAGGTATTTCTGAAGAATATATGGATTGGTTTCATAAAGTTTTTCTGCAGTGAATATACGTTGCGTTTCTTCGGGAAAGAATAATTTCAAATTAGAGTATATATACTAAGGAACTAAGGTATAAAAATAAAAGAAGGTATCCTGTCCTAGTTATATTGATAAATGCCAAAGAACCAAAGCCGTGGTATGCAACGGAACTCTGAAGAATGGCCTACATGAGCCGAAGTCAGCACTCAGCAAAGCTGGAAATAGAAACCCACCGGAAGAAAAGTTCTTTCTTTTTTGAAGCGGTCTGGAATCTGTCAAGAATTCTCATTTTGATGGGAAATCAAAATATATAGTGAGAGGGAGGATTCCATGAGATATTGGGGAGCTTATAGCCCCCACGGGATTGAAGGGAGGATTGGGAGTGCTGGGCTAAATATTGTACAACTCAGCCCTTCAGCCTTTTCCTATCATCAGCCAGGCGTCAACCACTCCAGGCATTTTAGAACTCACACGCAGTTTTCCAGGATTTCCAAAATTTTGACTTGATATATAGCCAGGTGGTTCTTGTCTTTAATTGAATCAGTCACCGGTTGGATGCAGATGTCCTCATCGAGTACCGCATTGAACAGAGCAAAAAATGTTTGAATGGTCTGTTGCCCCATCCATTCTACAAACTACCCCATTTCCTAAAAGGAGTACATACAGTACATGCTCAAGACCAAACTGCAGCAACCCTGAAGTTACATCAGCGATGGGTGACCTTGAAGTAAGACACTGTTTCATCCATGTTACTTTTACTACACCGGACTGGTCCACTGTGTAGGTACTAAGGAATAAAACAGAAATTTAGTTTTAGTTTCATACGTATGATTCCTGCTTACCCGATTGAGTGACTCCTTCAGAGGTCTCCTACACTTTTTCATTAGGAGAGACATCCTAAAAGGAAATATTAAAAAGAGTTTTACGGGGAGGATAAGGCACTTTATTTTCCTTGCCTAAAAATTTCCATATTACTCCAATATTCACAGAATGATTGAAAACCCATAGTACATAACAGAGTTAAGGGGTAACTCCGGCCCCTCTATGCGGGGATGAGTCACCCCTACAAACCCCAAAACTACCCTACCCTAACAATAGACACATGTCGCCCGAAACGCAATAAAAACAAGGAAACGTACTTTAAAAAATGACGGGAGTTGGTTGCGGGCTCACACCCTCCCGCAGGAAGCTGAAAACTAAAGGCATTATACCGCCATAAATCCAATGCATGCCATACGGAACCCGAGGGTCTGGTAGCTTATTACTTGAGCTATACGAGACCTATCAATTCCTATAAGTAATAAAAAAATAATAAAGAAACACGAGAAATCCATAAGATTATCGCATAAAAAGAAAGGGGGTGTTAGCCACCCCTATTACGGAGGCGATGCATAGAAGAGAGGGGAAAGACGGAATCTGTCTTTAAAGTTATATTTATACAATTAATTTTTGGCTTTAGCTGACGATGTGTTTCTGTCAGCCATAAGATCAACAGCGTGAGAATCAAAATTTTTTTTATTTTTTCCCTGCGTCGAAACATAAAACTTCTTTTAGGCCTGGCCTCAGTCGTGTTCTAGCGAAGAGTCACCAATTTCCGACTGGTACTTTGCTTGGAAACTACTATGGTTACTTATGCCCTGGCGAAATTTGTAGGCTCTCTCACCGTTCCCTATGTCATTCGTATAGGTTGCAGAAATGCACCATCAGAAGAAGCAGAACCTTAAGAACTTCTTGTTAAAAGAAGTAGTTTCATTTTACATCTTCTGGCATTTCAGACAAGAATCGAAACTACAGTAAGGTGCACACTAATTAAGACTGTCTGTTGTTCGTGACATATCCGATAGATGCTGTTAAGTTTTCGAACTTGGGGTACCTAATTGGGTAACTTTACTTTAGAATTTATTTGCATCATTGTTACTTTGTAACTCCGCCCTACTTTAGCTTCGATATATCGAGGGATATCTAGGGAGTGTTCGAAGCAGATTTCCCATTTTCTTTACTGGTTTTCGAGATACAGCACTTTTCTTGAGGTATGCGATGCTAGCATTTGCAAAACAGTTGCAATAAAAGAAACCAGTGAGAAATTGGGAAATCTGCTTCGAACACTCCCTAGAACATTGTTAGGGCTAGGTACAGGCAAAATTTTGTGTCTTTCCAACCAAAGGTAAACCTTGAAAATGAATCGCGGCTCGCAATGTTAATCTTATGGGCGGCAAAAAATGCATCGTCAGGTATAGCGTCCTCTTAATGGTGACTCACTGTATTATAGTCCACTTTAATGACCCCTTATAGTTGACTTTAGCGGTATCCATTGGTGCCAACTTTTATGGACACTATAGGGTTCTCTAAACCTTCGGTCCACATCAACCAGTTAAGTCCTAGTTACGTAGTTACAGAAGCGAAGTGTTACACTAACCTCCAGATTAATTTACCGGAGACCTGGAGCGTGTTTCTGGGTATAGTCGTGGTGTTTCCCGAGAAAATATTTCAAGAGTGAGCCGAAATAGTGTTTAAGCTCTTTTAACACGACGTCGTGGTCGGGTTAATAAAGACATCAGTTACGACATCGTAAATTGAACGTAATTAGGTGAGATGAGCTGGCACTTTCCTAACTAGAATGTTGTCCGAGACTTTAATACAAGGGCCCATGGGGCGTGGTTCACAGAAGATCCACAGAATTACTTTTGAAGTTTCGAAAGCTTAGACGAACGTCTGGCCTGGAGAGATAAGGAAAACAAGTAGATATGACCTTTCTTTTTTTAACCTGTTAGTGACACTTAGTTCGCACCTATACCTGACTCTCTACAAATTTGCACAAGGGGTTAACCACTCGTTGGGAATCTCGTTGGGAATCATTGGAAATCTTCATGAAATCTCAGGGAATCTTGGAATTTTTTGGAGTGGTTTCCCCTTCGGGGTTCATCTTTCTATGAATATCGTTGAAATCTTTGGAAATCTTTTTGGAATCTCAAGGAATCTCTGGAGTGGTTACCCCCTGAATCTGCAGGATTTAATTTTTAGGGAATTATATTTTTACTTATGGAGTTTTCTTGGAGATAAGGAAATCCATATGCAGGTAGTTTCTCTAATCTAGGAACTTGATGACCACGATGAAAACTTAACAGTAGATTAAGTGCAGTAGAGGAGGATTACGTGATGTCTGCTGAGCGGCGATATGAAGGCGTTACCTTAAGTTACGTTACGTTTAAGGGGAAACTGCACAGCCATGACCATCGGGCTCAGCGTCGCTATGTCGGAGCGGGGTAAGAAACAGGTCAAAAAACTATACAGGTTCCCTCGTTTGAACTTGAAGACGGGTCTCTCAACTACGTCAAATTATTCGGAACAATCAGATTTCTCGAGAGCTTGAGCTATTAGGGTTTTGTCTGGTCATTGCGATGTGACGTCATGGTGTGACCTGACTTAAGATCCAACAGGTGTAACCTCTCGGATTTAAGTACCTTGGGTAATATCCACGTTAAGCGACTGGCAGTAATGGACCGTTTCATGATGTTTCCCTATATTGCTCCTCGGCCATCATCGGCTTGCTATGGAAAATTCTTCCGTCTAACTGTTATTATGCACCGTATACGTGCGCCTTCTAATATTACACGAATTATTATTCTTCCTTTAAAAACGATGCACTTTGTCTATACCCACGTTGTAATGAAATCTTATGGTTTTACTGCTTTCTTACTAGGTTTTGTTGGTTGTTTGCACCTATAAATTCTACATAACTCCTTCTCTCTCAAACTGAATTTTTTTGGGATATTTTTCAATCGCTCAGACGTTGCAATTGGTCACCTTGTACATGTAAATGCAGCACTGGTCTTTGTAGCTTTCTCCTCCTGTAACGTGCGAAAAAATGTACATTTGCATGAGCAAGTGTGGCACTTGCACTATTGTGCTCTTTAGAAACTTAAAGGTGGCCCTTTAGGCTGGTGCAGTTTTAGAGTGAAATCTCTTCCGGCAAATGGAAAGCGGAACAGTCAGGAAGGCCAATTTTATTTCACAATATCAGAAATGGATACTACTTTCGCACAGAGCTTTAAAAGTGTCATTAGTAAGAGAAGGGGCTGTCAGATGGGATATTTCGAAAGTAAATTGTCCAAAGAGCCTGAATGTAGCTTAAGTAGTAAATGGTGCATTAACGCTGCAATAATCTTTACCCCCTCTCTTCCAAAGCAATCATCGTGGCTTTTGGAATAATCCATACGAAGCGGATAATTGCCGCTGGAGGGCGCAACCCTTTCCACACAGCTTCAGCCTTCTGCAAACCTTCATAAAACATTCTGTGTGATTAATATTTAAGCGTCTATCAAACAAGGAAAACGCCATCTCCAATAAAAGGGTGAACCTTTTGTACAATTTAATAACTTTTTCATTTCTCAGCTTCACCCGAAATTGAGCGAACCATTAGACAATGCCAGCCGGCCCGAGTAGGCCCTGACAAATTATTTTGGATTCTTTAAACCTTTTTTTAAAAAATGATACTTTAGTATTCAAATAGACAGGATCTGCGGGTATCCGTCTGCAGGAAAAACTATGGTGTTTCTGTTTTTTGACGTTTTTTTTGGGGGGGGGGGGGGGGAACTGCATTGATGTTTATTTGACCTGGAATCTGTCTTTTTTAGGGCGTTGCTTTTTTTTTCTGCACACTTTATGAGGAAACTATTGGATATTTAAATGTTCTGAAATATAATATGTCTTATTATCGTCATAAATTGAGAGGCCAAGTTGTGATTTCACGATCGGTTAATTTTGGACAATTTTTTAGTTGACATAAATCACTCGATACATACTTATTATATTTCAGAACATATAAATATACAATAGTTTCCTCATAAAGTGTGCAGAAAAAACGTAAAGGTCTCTCAACGTATCAACTAACAAAATCTCGGTATTATATTTCAGAACATATAAAAATGTCCAAGAGTTTCTTAAATAAAGTTGGTCATAAAAAATATCTATCTTTTGTCATCATAGCCCCTTAATGTGTGATAAATGTTCTTGAAAGGAAGGTGGATGAGGTCATCGGCATTGTAGAGACAGCTGAAGAGAAAAATGCAGAGGCACCCTGCACTGCAGGCCAGTTCATCATCCTACAGATAAGTCCAAGAAATGACATTTGCCATAGATGCCACTATGGGCGTGGTAGGTAATGGTATGTTGACCATACGAGGGCTAATCAACTATATCTCATGATTCATACCTGTCCCCTAGGTCCGGTTCGTTGTACAATACTTGGTTCTTGTACCTTAAAGCATAATATACATTTTTTTGACCATTTGCTGAGGACACTGATATTTAAATGTTCCAAAATAAAAATATCCAAAATGTTCTCAAAGAACGGTCGAAAAAAACGTCTCGATTTCTTGATAACAGGATTTGAACCTTAGACAAAATAATTGAATTGATAGAAACCACAAAAGCCACCTTGGACCAAGAAGAGAGAGGATTGCTGCAACCGCAACCTGACTTATATTAGGTACGTCGGAACCGAAAAATTGGGCGCTCTTCTCATTAGTCATTAATATCTCCTATTACCTCAGCCTACTAAGCTGAATTTTTCAAGGTAAAAAAAAAAATCTTAAGCGGACGCTATACCTGACGATGCATTTTTCACCGCCCATAAGATTAACATTGCGAGCGGCGATTCATTTTCAAGGTTTACCCTTGGTTGGAAAGACACAAAATTTTGCCTGTACATAGCCCTAACAATGTTCTAGGGAGTGTTCGAAGCAGATTTCCCAATTTCTCAATGGTTTCTTTTATTGCAACTGTTTTGCAAATGCTAGCATCGCATACCTCCAGAAAAGTGCTGTATCTCGAAAACCAGTAAAAAAAAAAAGTGAAATGAATCGCCGCTCGCAATGTTAATCTTATGGGCGGCAAAAAATGCACCGTTAGGTATAGCGGACGCTTAATGATAAGATAGATTTTATAAATATTCCAAGCTATGTACCGCTAGTCTTACCGCAAGGTTTTGAGGATGGTTTGCTTCATCTCATAAGCTAAACAATATGCTTCTTAAGTTCACTATAGCTCGAGAATTTCGAGGTCTCAGTAACGCGGTGCTCAATATGTCCAAGTTAAGTCCAATATTTGGCCACCGCTTAAATTTAAACTGGGGGTCATCTTCGTTAGACATGAGGCGATTAGATAGGGTTACTACAGCGTAGACCAAATCTAACAATCAACTGTAAGTCTCCATCATTTCCAACAATCATTTCTCAATGGTTTTATTACTATAATTATTTGAAGATTATGTAAATATGGATGCACTAATTGGCAGTTAATTGGGTACTGTTAGGTCAACTATTCACAAGTAGCCTATCTGTCATCTCTGCTTCAAAAATTTTAAACTTAGCCTTAAGAGGACGCTATACCTGACGATGCATTTTTTGCCGCAACAATGTGGATAGATTACAAGCCCATTCAAACTCTGATACACGTAGGTGAGAAAACAATCTTTCCTCAGGTTCACGTACCTACAAAATGAGAATGGTCCATCGGGACTGCGGACTTTTCGGTATACCTACCCTTTTAACATTGCCCGTCCGCTATACCTGACGGTGCATTTTTTGTCGCCCATAAGATTAACATTGCGAGCGGCGATTCATTTTCAAGGTTTACCCTTGGTTGGAAAGACACAAAATTTTGCCTGTACCTAGCCCTAACAATGTTCTAGGGAGTGTTCGAAGCAGATTTCCCAATTTCTCACTGGTTTCTTTTATTGCAACTGTTTTGCAAATGCTAGCATCGCATACCTCAAGAAAAGTGCTGTATCTCGAAAACCAGTAAAAAAATGGGAAATCTGCTTCGAACACGACCTAGAACATTGTTAGGGCTCGGTACAGGCAAAATTTTGTGTCTTTCCAACCAAGGGTAAACCTTGAAAATGAATCGCCGCTCGCAATGTTAATCTAATGGGCGGCAAAAAATGCACCGTCAGGTATAACGGACCCTTAAGACTCTGGATACTTTCTCTGGCTCTTTGTTGACGTTTTTTAATGACTGTGGAAATTGGAGGGTATATTTCTTTGATGTAAAATATACAATGTTCATCGGGGATTGGGTGATTTTTGACAATTTTTTTTTATAAATCACTCGATCATAAAATCCCAACTTTAAAAAATAAGCCTTCTAGAGGGAAGTTCGGTTCTTATGCTGATGTAACCCCGCGAGATATGACGCTTATACATATTCAAGAAGCGTAAAGAAATTGTTGCGGTTGAACAGCACCCAGAAGTGCTATAAAGAAAAGAAATAGACTAATGGAAACCAAGTCATTACATATTAATTTTACGGTCTTACATAGAAATTGCGCGCTGCTTTTCGTCTGCTTCTAGGAGGGGGAAACAATGCGGAAGATGTTGGGGGGGGGGGGGGGAGGTACAGAACTAAAGTATAGGTACCTAATGCTCTTCCAGCTGAGATTAAATCTGAAAAAAGTTTAACAATATTTTTAAAAAAATGCTAGAAGAATCTTACTGGAAAGCTAGCCCCAGCATTTTTAGGAGGGACAAAAAATAGGTCACTTTCAAAATAAAAATAATAATTAGGTACATGAAATGGCTGGAGCTATACCTACCTAAGCCCTGAAGTGGTGTGTCCAGTGGTAGCACTCCATGCTTTCTTTCCGTTCTCTTAATCCCGAGCACGATCCGATGAAAATAAATGGGGCAAAGTGTTGGAAAAGGTGACCACGTGACTGGTAACCCCAAATCGCTGACGCCCCGGCTGACCACCCAGAGTGTCTCCATCACGTGGCTTAATCTCTTCTCCAGCGAGGCCTGCTGCTGACAACGCCGGTGCCTCATTTTCTGAGCTTCCCATTTCTATGATGGATATTTGTGGCAAAATCTGTTCAGCGTCCCCCGACCGCCAAATCAGTCACCATCATTTTCAGCCTTAATTCGCTCAAAAGTGATTGTACGTTTTTCTGTAGTTCACGGAGCATACAAAATCGTTGATAGTAAATGTAAACAATTTTAGGGATCACTTCTGGACATTAAACCTTCTCCAGAATAGCCCCCATAGCTGACTGGTCTAGATGGCTATCTCTAGCTAGAGGAACATTGAGGAGTTCGGAGTTCACCTACAGCTCCATAGGTCGCCATTGTGTACCAATACGATGGCTAAGGAGCTGCTAGTGTGAAAACTAAGCATGAGGAAATGATTCTTCAAAAAATGGTCTAGTTACTGGGCTTGTCCCTCAGCCTTACTACTGCTACCTTTTCCAGCTCGTCTACAGAAGTACTGTATGTGAATAAAAAGAAGTAATATATTTTAGACAAGGGGTAACCACTCCAGAAATTGCATGAAGATTTTCAAAGATTCCCTGAGATTTCCAGCAAGATTCCCAACGAGATTCCTGAAGTGGTTAACCCCTCTATTTTAGAAGTTGTAAGGGAGTTACACAGAACGCACCCTAAGAAAGAAGACAATCAAGGCAGAAAAGGGTGGTGGGATCTGGAAAGCTAATCTAGAACCCCGAAAGAAGGGTGGCAATGTAGGGAGTCATCCCATTGTATGTCTCCACCCTTAGTTATAATAGACGCCTAAATCACAAATTCTTCCAGTGAACGTTATCATACAGTCCATTTATAACTGAGTCGAGATGGGCGTGAAATGAGTTTTATATGAGTTAATATTTCTATCTCGACGAAGCCCTATGATTGCGAAGAGGGTGCACATTCCTTTACATGGGGATGGTTTTTGGTTTTTCGGAGGGTCAGAAGGTCACGAAAGTGCATGAAAAAGTCTTGAAAAATAGAGGTGGTGAAAAGGGGAGCAGGCCCCATGAATCACAACACAATATGAGAGCCACCCCTTAGCTAGATAACCTCAACCACCCCATAGATATTCTGTCAGGTTGAGAGACCTATAAATAAGAGGGACGCTGCCGCTAGCTTACTGGACTCTACAATTATTAGAACTTTCCTATTTTTCTCTCCAAAAATAGTTGCGGTTATTTATTTATTTATTTGTTTGTTTGTTTTCAGGTATGTGAATAATAATAAGAGACGAGCCGGGTGAAAATTTGCACTGGTGAGAACATTTTTTATTTTTTCGTTTTGGTTTCCCCGTTTTTTATTTATTTATTTTTGAAGATTTTACGAGGGCTGCATGTAAAGGTGTCTATCTTTATGAAAACCGATTTTTTGCCGAAGGAGCGTTTGAAAATTGAAAATTTTTCCTATTCAGCATCAGACGGAGAAGTTTTTTTAAGGTTGTAGTGAAAAAAAATGAAAATTTAAGTTTTACCTAGGAAAATAATATGGGATAAGTTAACAGTTAAGTTAGCCTGACGATAGGAACCTACTAAAATCCCAAGTGACAGGTGGCAAGGACTTCCTCAGCCCACAAACCTCAGGACCTGAAGAATTAGGCACTCAAGCTCGTTAATTAGACCTGTTGTAAGTAGTTAAAATGCCTGCCCAAGTTGATTATCTGCCATTGCGGTTTGGTCTGAGCATATGAAAATCACGTCGTTAGCTTGTAAGCCCTGTAATCGTAATTTGTATTATTTCATATGTAACGATCCATCTCCGTAGTATGGACAGGATCCTGCGAAATAGCATACCTGAATCTATTTACCGAAATTTCTTCTGGATGACAGGCACGGTCTGGAAGAGCATAGGTTAACCAGGCCCCGGATGATTACAGAATATTCTTCCCTTCAATTTAAAAGCGAGAATTCGATAATATAGCTTCACGTGGAGGGCCGGTAATGGATGCCTTCAAGTCAAATAACACGATGGTTACCGAGGTGATGACATGTTCAGAGTCATTGAAATCCAAGGTCTCAGACCACGAGGCGTTTGCCTAACATCGGTGCACTTCCCAAAAGATTACATGGCAGGAGGAAAGTGGCGTGAAGGAGCAATCTTGCCGGCCCAAGGCGAAAACAAGGTGGGACGTCCGATGTACACAAAACTGCCGTAGGACCTCGATACGCTCCTCAACCTACTATTTACCCAAGACGCGTTCAACAACCAGAAAATGGATTGCCATTATCAAGTTACTTTGCTGCGTTAGCTCAGTGGTAGGTGACAAGCCGTGAAGCGAATGAATACAGAGGTTCAAATCCTGATGGATTTATTTTAGCTCTGGCTCTGACGAAACTGATAACCAAATCACAGTCTTATGTACTCTGTAAAAAGGTGAGACCAACGTATCAAACACCTTGTAAAAATAACTAATTGAGAAATTCAGGTTAAGGGCCACTATACATTCTCGACGAACTCCGCCAAAACCACTGTGCGAAAGTAAATATTCGACAAAACTATTGTTTACGTATTAGTACTGCCGGAGACTGGTAATTGCAATATCGCAGTTGGTTGTGTCTACTCTAAAAGCTAAACATAGTGTGCTATTTGAACGCGAAACGAACGAGTGAAAGTAGGATACTATGTTTAGCTTTTACAGGAGAAAAAGTAGAGAAATGGTTTTGCAATCACCCACTTCCGTAAGTGAAATAAAAATTGTCAACATGTAACATGGCGGCGGTAAATATTACAAACAATTATCACGCTTTTCTTCTAAATAAGACGATAAAATCATACATTTTTTAGTTCGAAACGTTACAAAAAAATATTCCGCGTGCGGTAGTGTTGTGTTTTCGCGATCTGTCAAAAAAACATGTGGACTGGTAGTTGACTGTTTAAAACCGCTCCTGTGGGCTTATTACTCCATTTCATGCAAAAATACAACACTACCTCACGACAAAGGTCACAGGTTTGCATCCCCCTATAAACACTTTTCACTCGCCCTGTAACTTCGGAGTAGGGCTTGAAGTACGTAGCATTGCGAACCAAGTACGTGTAGTCGACCTTAATCATGCTTTTTCAGTCCCATTAGGCTTGGGGAGCTGGATGATTATGGTGGAAAAAAATATTTTTTCGCAATAATAACTGGTGAGAAACTAAATGAGCGCTTCTTTTTTCCGAAATGTTTGATGGATTTTGACATCTATCCATCAAAATTTTATTTATTAATTATTTTATCACCCAAAAACCCTTGCAGCTATGTTTGAGGAAGCTTCT
This sequence comes from Mesopsocus fuscifrons, assembly GCA_950004255.1. NCBI lineage: Eukaryota > Metazoa > Arthropoda > Insecta > Psocodea > Mesopsocidae > Mesopsocus > Mesopsocus fuscifrons. The sequence goes on along the minus strand of OX465373.1, from coordinate 19,626,567 downwards.
GAGAGATACAGTGCTACATGGTCATAAAACTATAGAAAACATAATTTGTTTGAACAAAGCCTGTGTTGGCTCAGCTTTCGACAAGCGAAAGAAAATTAACAGCAGGGGGGGGGGGGGGGCATTCATCCCCCAATAAAATTTAATATAATTTCCCCCTTTCGTGGCTTCGTTTTCGAAAGCGATATTAAAACTAGGGGTGAGTTCTGTTTTACGCCAATTTCAATTCAGAAGGGTTACCCAATGGGCCCCCTGACTGTCACTATTTGTAAGGGGGCTCTAACGGTTACTTGTGAATTACTTTGGGCCTCCCTGGGGCCCCCCTGCGGCCACCCGTCCTTTTTATGCCTGGCCTACACCCCCTCCCTGATTTTATTCCTTCTTTTACGATCCGTAAATGTAATCTTTTTGTCGTTGTTTGTTTTCCTCTCAGTCTGCATTAAGTTTTCTTCGAGGGAGGGGAGTCGAAGGTTCGATTGAGTAGGGTAGGGGAAGGAGGATATCGAAAACACATTACGGTTATTTATACACCGTGTTCAGGGTACTCCACGAATACAAAACCACCGTGGTAGAGGTGGCTATCTACTTCAGCCAATTTCGATTCCCTTTTTCTTTTATTTGCCTTTTAGTGAGTAACTTACAGAGGAGAGGCGAACAAAACTATTCTAAAAATTATTAGAAAAAGGCAAATATTCGCCAGGGTTTTTTTGCCACATTTCTACTTCTTGGGGTATACGAATATTGACACGACACCGGCGTAACAATGGCCGGGTCACACCGGCCAATCGTACCAAAAGTTTTTTCTTTTGTTTGGCATTCACCTCTGATATGTTCAGCATGTCAAGTGAAATGAATGTTGAGGCTATGGTGGTTCGGGACCCACCGAAAGCTGTATATCTACTTACTGGGCTTGTCCCCCCCACCATCTAACCAACACGTCTTAACCCTGGCTTTAAATAGTTTTTTGAGGAGCCAAATGAGGTGTTCAGTAGTACCTGGATGTACAATGTAAACTATAGAAGGGAAATACCTTATCGGTAGCATAATTGCGCCTGACGGTTCTGTAGAGAAACAATAACAGGCGAGTGAGTAATTCTTTGCATGCTTCACGACTCCTCTAATTGTACAGTGAGAATTTTTTATGGTAATATCTATGTCTTTGCTCCCGGCCGAAAGTGCCTAGTACCTGTACCTAGATGGTACTTAGCTATCATTTCGACTCGAGAAAGAGAATCATTCTCTTTGCCACATGTTCTTTTAAATACCGAAATTAAAAAAATTCGTTTTTGTACTTGGAACTTGGGTGTTCCTGAGGGGTTCACCACTCCAGGAATCTTGCTGGGAATCTCAGGAAATCTGTATGAAATCTCAGGGAATCTTGGACATTTCTGGACTGGTTAACCCTTCGTGGTGCATCTTTCCACGAATCTCGTTGAGAATCTCAGGAAACCTTTGGAAATCTTTATGCAATCTGTTCCGTCCGGTGAAGGTATTGGATTTTGATTTTCAGCGATTTATTAAGGCTGTAGGTGTATTTTTATGTCCGCCAAATATCCTCTGTATAGTTCTACAAAATGTAGCAATTAGGTCATTTCGGAAACTATTCCTGTCGATGCTACACCGCGATACGGGTGGGTTTCGAGCTACCGCAGTTACGCAGGGTTAACGCTGACTAGTCTGTAACGAACCTGATCACATGGTTGTTCGATCTATTAAATGTCTAGTTAGGGTATTGTGTAAAAGAACACACAAAGTAATCGATGATAGGCCGAGGGGTTAAAATTTCCTCAAACAATAGATAACATATCAACAACAATTCCAGGTTTGAAATTGAGAATCCAGGTATCTCCTACAAAAAACGGATATGAGTAGACTATGACACCTATTAAAGCGAGGTCTACAAAAAAGGCGAGTTGATCGGACGGTTAAATGATGAAAATGAGCCATAACATACGCAGTCGAGATTGATCTTCTTAAATTATCTCCCGATATGAAATACAGCTGCTTCACTTTATTATCGAAATTTCGATCCATTTTTTTCAGCTATAAATTTGGTTAACGAGACAGGGTTCGAAATGAGTTGGAGAGGACATGGGTATGGTTAGAAGAGAGATTTGTTGTTTCGCTTATGGCTACTTGGTACAGTGTGCTCACTAAAAGATACCATCGCCCATGCACCAACTCACACTTACCCAAACCTTCCGAACCTTTGTTCATCGTATTAAGAGGACGCTATACCTGACGATGCATTTTTTGCCGCCCATAAGATTAACATTGCGAGCCGCGATTCATTTTCAAGGTTTACCCTGGGTTGGAAAGACACAAAATTTTGCCTGTACCTAGCCCTAACAATGTTCTAGGGAGTGTTCGACGCAGATTTCCCAATTTCTCACTGGTTTCTTTTATTACAACTGTTTTGCAAATACTAGCATCGCATACCTCAAGAAAAGTGCTGTATCTCGAAAACCAGTAAAAAAATGGGAAATCTGCTTCGAACACTCCCTAGAACATTGTTTGGGGTAGGTACAGGCAAAATTGTGTGTCTTTCCAACCAAGGGTAAACCTTGAAAATGAATCGCCGCTCGCAATGTTAATCTTATGGGCGACAAAAAATGCACCGTCAGGTATAGCGGACGGGCAATGTTAAAAGGGTAGATATACCGAAAAGTCCGTAGTCCCGAAGGACCATTCTATTATTTTGTAGGTACGTGAACCTGAGGAAAGATTGTTTTCTCACCTACGTGCATCAGAGTTTGAATGGGCTTGTAATCTATCCACATTGTTGCCTTTTTACGTTGCCGTACCTGATTTAAATTCTCCTTCACATGTCGCGAACCAGCTCAGTAGGTGTTTAAAACGATAAAATTTACAGGTCTTCGTAATTTCCAATTTTCGTACACACCTATTTTCCGCCTACTTTCATGAAAATGTAATCATGCGTCCATTGAGTTCGTATAAAAAGACGACGTTTTGTACCCAGTTTATAATTTATCCCCTGAAAAGGAAGAGATTTTTGGCTCCAACTGTGTATAGATAACCAGGAAGATGAAAAGATAGGGAGAACATTTTAAAAAGAGGGTTCTGTGCCTGGACCCAAGCAGGTATACAAGTCCGCCCGCCCCAGGCTCTTTGCTATCCCAAGCATCAACACGGTACCTCATCTACATTTTTGTGCGCCAGTTTTTGTTGGTTCGGACAGAGGACGACTCGAACCTGCAACTCTACCTGCGCACTCCTGGCGCCCAAAACCTTATTCACACCCAGGCTGCAGCCTCAATGGCCGAGTGCTCTGCAGATGGTTCACTTTATGAAAATTCGTCGTGCTCAGTTAGCAGACTTAGCAGCACTTCCAAATACAGGTTCTGGACCACCGTAGCCTCACTTCAGATGTTGAACATATCAGAGGTGAATGCTAATCAGAAAAACTTTCATACGATCGGGATCGAACCGGTGTAGTGTTCCTCTAAAGATAACCACACCGAGGGGGTAACCACTCCAGAGATTCCTTGAGATTCCATGAAGATTTCTAAAGATTCCTAACGATATTAATAGAAAGATGAACCACGAAGGGGCAACCACTCCAAAAAATTCCAGGATTCCCTAAGATTTTATAAAGATTTCCAATGATTCCCAACGACATTCCCAACGAGTGATTAACCCCTCGAACCACACAATAGTCGGCTAACAAAGTTCTTTCACATTGGGAACGAAAGATGAACGAAATAAAATTCAGGTAGGCGGTTCGGTAAATCCCGCAGCAGTCCACATATTGTAAAAAGCTTTCTGCTTCAAAGAATTAAAAGCTATTTTAATGGAATTTTTATACAATTTCCTGGGAGCCTTTTTTTGCATACTGCTGAAAATTCAATGAAATGCCAATAAAAATGTCTGCAGTCGTATGTGTTTCACGTTTACCATTATCAATAATAAGTGTTTCAAATTTTAAAATTTGTGGGATAATATGGTAAAATGGAGAAAAGTGGTTCGCTTTTTTCGTTCACCTTTTCGGTCGAGAAAAATAATTTTTATGGCTTCAAGATATTCGACATTATGTACCTACACGCTACGAAAAAGTCCTTTCAGGGTTAACGGTTAAACTCCAGTTAAAGTCAGTTTTTACCGTGAAATAATTAGAATTTAACTGGAGTTTAACGTTAACCGAATATGGTGGACTTAGTCCTATAGTTATAGCTTATAATCTAAGGTTCAGGTAATTTAGCTGAATTTATAGCAGTCTCCAGTTAAATTAACTGGTGATCTTATGATGAGCCCTTATAGTCTCATGCGAGGGGGTAACTCCAGAGATTCCTAGAGATTACATAGAGATTTCCAAAGATTCTCAACGATATTCATAGAAAGATGAATCCCAAAGGTGTAACCACTCCAAAAAATTCCAAGATTTCCCGAGATTTCATACAGATTTCCAATGATTCCCAACGAGATTCCCAACTAGTGGTTAACCCCTACGTCTCATTCCTCCCATTACTGCTGTTTAAGTTTAAGTTCTTACTGCGTCTCATTATACCTGGTTAAGAGAAAATCGTCGGTTTTCTTGGGAATTTAATAATGTAAACATGCTGGTCATGATATAAACCCTGGTTTAATTTTAAACTTGGATAATGATGATGGTTAAATAGAATTCCACGGTTAGGTTGAAGTATGTTTTAATAAAGGTTGAGGCACGAGTCATAGCAGGATTGTCAGGTCGTTCTACGCCTGAAGTCAAAAATATTTACCTCGTTAGACTTCCGACAAAAACCTGTTCAAATTAAACTTATTATTTTAATTCATATTAATTATTGAGTTATTTCAACTTGTTTGGTTTGTGACTTAAATGATAATTGGCTCCCTCTCCTAGTAAGGGAATCATTAACGCAGTTTTTCTTTGATCTAAATCTGAGATTAAGATTGGCGAGTTTTGCCTTTTATGGTCTCATTTGTGGGGATAGAAATGGCTACAAAGTTAGGTACCTGCTACATTATAATACAACTGTATTCAGGTACGTGTGAAATTCAATTTTAATTTTTTACGAACTCGACAGCTCTATTCTACTGTTTATTTCTGTTTCCACCCATTTCTGTCTATCAACGAATAAAAAAGGTTTTTAAAAGATCGTAATTACTGATTAGTTACCTAAAGTGTTGAGAAAAGGCTATTTTAAAAAGGTCTGCTGAACTCCTTTTCATTCAGCCTCAACACCTGTCTAGGTCGTAATGTGAAAGGGGCGTTTAACTGAAAGGGTTGATTGAAACAAGGTTTCAATGTTATATACCCCTTGTTCTTCCTGTTATAACTGTTTTACTTGCAGGTAGATAGAGGGATATGAACGTATGAAGTACATTACAAGATACAATGTTACTGTACTTTGTTCGGAAGCGTAACGATACAGTAAACTTTGTATAAAGGGATATAAAGGAATGAAGTACCTTGCAAGGCAGGTACAAAGTAAACTTTAACTGAGCTTATAGTGGACTTTAGTGGCTTGTCAAAGTCACATAAGGGGGGTACGATGGGGACCTACAGTCTTAGGTGGGTTCCAAACCACCACAGGCTCGATAAAAATTTCATTGAGATGCTAAACGTATCAGAGGTGAATGCCGGCCAGGAAAACTTTGTGTAGCATCGGGATCGAACCTCGATCTCAATGGCAACCATGTAGAGACGAGGTGCTCGTACGAGTGGTTGACCACTCGTTGGGAATCTCGTTGGGAATCATTGGAAATCTTTATGAAATCTCAGGGAATTTTTTGGAGTGGTTACCCCTTCGGGGTTCATCTTTCTATGAATATCGTTGGGAATCTTTGGAAATCCTTATGGAATCTCAAGGAATATCTGGAGTGGTTACCCCCTCGTACACGTATATCAACAAGGCGATTTCTACAACCAATATGGAATTTCAAAACCTAGCGCAAAGAGATTATTATTATAGCTCAAGACATGCAATATCATGAAACTTTTCCAAGTCATATAACAGACAGGAAACGCCTTCTAATTTAAAAAACCATTTCAACAAAGAATTTCAAAGTTAAGCGGATTTCCCTTGAGCCCAATACCATTTCAATCCAATCAAAGTCGAGACAGATATCCAATGTTTTTGGTTTATGGTTTTGTTTTTATGCTTTTCTTGGGGATGAAGAAACATGTGTGTTCACATAGGGAACTTTTGTTACCTACTCCAAAAAGACAAACGGTTTTTTGACAATGGTTCTGGAACGACAATGAAGGGGTTTTTCTACTTCCGCGATACTTTAATTTAAAAAAAAGTAACTAAGATTTTTAGAATTTCGATTTTTATATTAAATTTTTTTAACGTGAAATGCTGCAGTCTATCTCTGAAATGGCCCAGGCCGACCCTAGAGAAAGGCATTATTAATTTAAATGTTCCAGTCCGACCCTGGAATAAGCCTAGTTATGTGAAATGTTCCTCCACACCACCAACTACAAGTTGGGCCTCCGTTTTCTAATTTAAATTTCTACAACTTCCCCTTTTCTCCAGAACTTTGAGAACTGGAATAATTAATCACAATTATCTTGTACATATACTTAGACAATTAAGATCTCGGGGAAATGTTCTGCCTCTGCTTCGAGAAAATTCTTATTTCTACTCCCACCCCTAGACAGGATTTCATAACCCGAGCCTCTTTCTCATGTGAAGAAGGTATTTAAAGGGCTCTGTGATTCGAGGCTGAAAATTGACTACTTTCTTCACTGTACTTTTCAGGTTGAGAGAGTGACGTATGTTCACAAGTTTTTCGCTTTTCCTGAGGAAGGGCCACTTGACCTCGAGATTTCCAGGTTCAGTGACATTTCTGTGTTCTTTCTTATCTTATTAGAAGGTCAAGAAGCAAATGTAAGCTGGGCCTCGATAGCCGAGTGGACTAAATGGTCGACTTTTGAGGAGCAGAGAGAGCCGGGTCACACCGGTTCGATCCCGATCCTACCAAAAAGTTTTTCTGCTCAGCATTCACCTCTGATATGTTCAGCATGTCAAGTGAAATGTATATCGAGGCTGTGGTGGTTCGGAACCCACCTAAAACTGTAGGTCCCCATCGTTTACTCGATGGCTGGGGAGCTGGTATTTGGTAGTGCTGCCAGCTGAGCACAATGGATAGTTCTTGAAAACGGTCTAGTTGCTGGGCTTGTCCCCCCAACCCTCTGCTAAGCTGGGCCTGAAAAATCTGCTTTATAGACCAAATTAAATTTTAAATATTCAGGGGGATGGTATAGCAGACTGAAAAATATTTCCCCGCCCTCTCTCCCCACAAGAAGTTAACATCATTCACTTTTGTCGACCCTGCCATATCACTTCCCTGTAAGCTAAGAATCAACGTATCAACTGGACCAGTTCTTTGGAAACTCATACCGCTCATACTTTCCTGCAATTTACATGACTCTTTCATAATAAATAAGTCACTGATGAATCGCTGTATACCATGGCGTGAATGGCCTGGATACCCGAATCACACCGGTTCGATCCCGAGTTTTTCTTATCGCTGTCCACCTCGAATATGTGCAGCACCTCAAGTGCTTGGGAACCCACCTAAAACTGTAGGTCCCCAATGGCAGGGGAGCTGGTATTTAGTTGCGCTGCCAGCTGAGCACGATGGATAATTTTTGAAAGAGTCTAGTTGCTGGGCTTGTCCTCCCCCTGTGCTACCACCCATTGCGTGAGTGCGTGACGCGTTGTCCTGGCTCGCCTTTCTCGTTGGCTCTCCCCCCTCCCTCCCCCCGCCGATACCGGTAGATAATGCCATCATCCCCCTTCATTCCGTAACGGTAGCAGCCCCCCTCCCCCCAGTAATGGGGTACTTACCTTTCCGACCTCGTCTTCCCCCTTTTATGAGCTTTCATTCTCTCCACGTGGCTTCCCTACTATCGTTTCACCTGTTTTCCTATCCAATCTCGATATATGTTCTTTTCTGATTTTCTCAAGCCTGGTCATTTTTTCTACAGAGGGTGGTTTTTTCACAAAATGATCACTCTACAGATTTTTTAGAGGAAGGTTGGAAGGAATATGGCTGAATTTCACCACTTTCCGATAGTGTCTATAACGAGAGGATTTAACGAACGGATTTACGTTATCGTTTTTTTAGCTTACGACAAGTGCGATCTCAGAGAAACAAGGGCAAGCGCAAGGCTAGACATACGAAAACTTAAATCCGTTCGTTAAATCCTCTCGTTAAAAGACACTATCGGAAAGTGGTGAAATTCAGCCTAAGATAGTTGTAGTTTTTGAATTATAAATGCGTTTGGAAATTGGTAAGTATATCCTTTCAGATGAATATATTTTTCACCAGAACCGGGGAAATTCGTTAAAGGTAACAATTTTCTTCTTAAGCCAAGTAGAATAATTTGCTAGGAACAGGTCGGACACAACTAATTCCTGGGTGGGACTCCCAAGTACTTTGGCCAGCAGAAGGTATATCGATATTCACTCGGAAATTCATAAACGACGAAACGAGAAAATTTCTCCTTGCAAAATTTCTTAATGAATAACAAAGAAGTTCTTATACCTTATGGACATCCTGTATAATAAATCATATTAATATTTTTTGTCTTCGTAAATTACAATAGTACAGTCTCTCACCAACCGAGCCGACACCCATTCATTGAAAGGACAATGATTGTAGGCATTAAAAAGACACCTCATCAGTTGAATAGGTTGTAAGTGATATTCCTACGCCCACACCAGTAGCTGTTTAGTAGGTGTAGGTACACTTGACTCTGGGGTCATTAGATGCATCAAAAGCTATCAGTGCATCTTTTTCATTTACTTACTGCGGGAACGTGGGCACAGAAAAATGACGGTGCCACCTATACCCTGCCAGAGCAGTTTGTCAACAAAACTACATTCTTGTGTTGGCTAAATGTCTTCGGGATTGGGTTACTTTCCGGACGAATCAAGCTTTGGATGACCTTTTTTGAAGGAAAATCCCACTGCAGTATATCGTTGAAACCTGGAACTGAAACAAGGTGTCTTTATTTTGGAGATTGCCTTCCCCCCCCCCCCCCCCCCCCATATTGTGAAAACGTAGTCGTCTCTCTCTCTATAACGGCCGGCAAGGGACCATGTAAATTTACTAGCTATAAAAAAGATATGCTCGTTATAGAGAGGTTCTCGTTATAGAGGGGGACATCTCAGGTAAGTCATAAACTCCTTAATACTTTCAGTGTCAGGTTTAAGTCCACACCTAACCTCCAGTTAAATAGCTGGATTGCTGAGTCCACAAAAACCAGCTAAAAGCTTGAAAACCCAAAATACCAGTCAAAAAGTTTCAGTGCCTGAATTTCAATAATTTCTTCTGCTGATTCTATTATTTTTCGACCGAGAAAAAGAAAGTAAAAAAGAAATTCATTTTTTCTTGGTAGACCTACAGACCCGGGTCTCAAATATTTATTCATTGAGTTTTGTGAATGGTTGGAAAACCCCCCAAGATTTCCCTGCGTGGCGATTCAGGTCCCCTGTGCCCAAGAATCAGCCAACTTTTAAAAATTCATCTCCGGTAAGAGGACTTAGGTCTCCCTTGGAGATATATCCGAGTTTCCTTATTTCGTACGACGGAAGGGGCGGGGTAAAGGGTTAAGGAGTTTTTTTTTACCTTCTGGAAATTCTGCTGGAAATTTATATAAAGACCTAGAAGACAATATACTAGAGTCAATCTCACTCTTGGTCACATACTGTTCTAAAAACAAAAAATACAGGTTTCCCAAAATAAATTTTTTGTCAGAGCAATTAGGTCTCTAGCGGCGAGATAGAGGCGTTATAGGCAGGATAGCTAAAAGTTTTCTTTTTTTTCTGAAGGATAGGGATACATATAGGGAGCTTTATTGTGGAGATAAGAAACTTGCGGAATCCACCCTTAGTCTGGTAGCAATTTCGGGAAAGGGAAGATTACGTGAGTAATTTAACCGACCACCCCCCGAATTGCCCGCAAAGCCGTTATAACTGATTTCGTTGACCGACAGTAACGACTCCACTGGGTCTGCTACCCTCTGTTGGTACCCCCCTCACAGTCATCCCCTTTCGCACTTCCCCAAATTGCAAAACTTGCATCCCCCACAAATTTCTGCTCTTTTTACTCAGAAGCACCTTAAGGCCTGCTACCAAAATTTTGAGTTACCACAGGGGCAGCTTAATTTTTTAATGAAGTAACTACAAGGGTGAAATAATGTATCAATCAATCGTTGACACTTACAAATTAAAATACTCACCACTAAAATTCTATAATCGAGCTAAGTTAGGAATTTTACGCTCAGCCCCTTCGTTGCGGTAAGCTCTAGCTAATTTGGAATAGTTTTCAATCAAGAATATTGTTTTTTGATAGTTTCAGCAACTTTTGCATACCAGTTTGCACCCTTACAATGGCAGTGAGCCCTGTAGTATGCGTTTTTTTTTTTACTTTTTTTTTTAATTGTCAGGGTGAAAAGCAGAGGCGGTATCAGTAATAAGTGTTCACTATTATTGTAGATAGCATTTATTATTTTTTATTTTTTAGGATAAATAGCATCAAAGAGTACCTTAAGTATACTGCAGTGATCGGCAGTGAAAATATTAATTACACCATGGGATATTAAAAGTTCCCATCGAAGTTTCTGAGAAACTTACCCTGTGAAACACATCGGCTAAACTAACATCACTACTCGTAAATTTTTAATTAGCAAAGAACCTCACTCCTCACTCGCAACCTTCCTATCACTCAATTATTCACCGCTTGACTTGGGAACCCTGATTCTACCTTAGAGGTCGGAGGTTGCGTCGCTAGAGAACCATTCCTTTCCTGTCCTGAATTATCCCCATGACCCTACAGAGCCCTTTTAAAGGGATTTACCCACTGAAGTCTGCGAACATTGCTATTTAGGTATTTCGAATAAAATATTCAGTTTCGTATTTGGTCCCATGGGTCGTTCCATTTGGATGTGACGGAGAGACTCTTAATGATTTTACTGGCAAGGAACCTGCGTCATTGGCCAAATTATCTCAAAAGAAGGGAACCCCTGGGATTTAAGAACATGGAAATACCGTCGTTTACGTGCTAGTTAACTTAGTCAGAGGTTTAAGTCACTAAAATTTACATTAAAGCAGTACAAAGTAAGCATAATGTTATAGAAGAGCTTCAGCTAGGTAGGGACGTTGTATAGCCTTATTTGTGATCTCAGGTATAAGGCAAAGTTGTTCTGAACTCCGAAAATTTCACTGTGCTGAAAATTCACCCAGACTTAGTCCTGTAGAAGTAAAAATAGTAGCTGAGCGAGGGGTTAACCACTCGTTGGGAATCTCGTTGGGAATCATTGGAAATCTTTATGAAATCTCAGTGAATCTTGGAATTTTTTTGGATTGGTTATCCCTTCGGGGTTCATCTTTCTATGAATATCGTTGGGAATCTTTGGAAATCTTTATGGAATCCCAGTGAATCTCCAGGAATCTCTGGAGTTGTTACCCTCTCGTAAAAATAGTAGCCTAGCGAGGGGAATCTTGGAATTTTTTGGAGTAATTACCCCTTCGGGGTTAATCTTTCTATGAATATCGTTGGGAATCTTTGGAAATCTTTATGGAATCTCAGAGAATCTCAAGGAATCTCCGGAGTGGTTACCCCCTCGTAGCTGAGTGACGGAGAAGAAATCATAGGTGATTTCTCTAGAACGAGCCCAGGGGCTCCACCTTGCTCAGCCTCCAGAGCCAGGGTGACGGACATGTAATAGATGTGCCTTCACAGCCATGGGACGCCACCACCGTGACTCGCCCGAAGAAATGGGCTCTGCGATGGACGGGACTGATATTCGGACTGACAGGGGAACAGACACTGGGACTTATTCAGGGAACCGTACCATTTATAATGGAATATTTGTGATTGGTATCAGCACCCTCATTGCATTCTCTGTGTGGCACCTCACGCGGGCTATTCACACTCTGTTGTTCCTAGATCATCCGGCCAATCTCAGCCTCCCCTCACACTGGTGTCCCGGCACTCCTCAACTCTTCTCACCTTCTACAACTCTTCAAGTTCTCGTGTGGTACCAGTACCATGAACCATCCTGGCAGGTTTGCCCGCAGTCCCTAGCTCGAACTGCAAACCTATTCCAGATCTTTGTTCGTTAAAGCTTTTAGCTGTACCACGTCGTTGTTCTCTCGTCGTTAACTTTGCGTTAACAGATCCAGAATAGACCTACTGGTCCCTCTTCCTTTTTCTCCTGTTGATTTTCATTATTCAATTTAGGAAGCTCTACAACTCCCACATGTGCGGAATGTAGAACCTGAAGGGATGCGTAGTCGTCAAATATATCGTAATGATGATATTTCGACATTTTCCACAAAAAGGGTTGTGCCATCAGAACCTTTCAAATTCCCCTTAGAAGTGATAAAACAGCGCTGTTTCATGAGCAAGATGACTTTCCCATAGACTTCGCCGCCCGGAACTCGGAATAAACAAAACGAGTCCTTAATTCAAGGTCATGAAAACAAAGGGTTCCTCCAGTCAACTGCAGGTCAAAAAGGAATGATAAAAACCAGGGGATAATAACGGTCTGTGGCGTGGTGGCAAAACCCCTTCAGACCTAATTGAAACCTGTTTATTTTAACGACTCGGGCGGGAACGCCCACTTTCCACTCGAGGTACTTGGACGATCAAGGTGCCATCGCCGGCCTACCTGTGCTTTCCAGGTGCCTCGTGATTATATAGGATGTCAACGGGCCTGATTCCTTCGGGCGGCGCTCGAAGGGCTTCTACATCCATAGCTCTACTCTATTTTTATTATAGCGGATTTAAGGAGACTACTTTAGCAGTGGAGCTCAAGTAAATAGGTAATAAGTAGACGAACCTGGTTCTAAGCTGCTGTGGGTAGGTATAGAGTTTTTTGATCAACGGTATTAAACAACTTGCCTTCCAATGGATTTGGCCGAGGGGTTACCCACTCGTTGGGAATCTCGTTGGTAATCATTGGAAATCTCGGGGAATCTTGGAATTTTTTTGGAGTGGTTACACCTTCGGGGTTCATCTTTCTATGAATATCGTTGGGAATCTTTGGAAATCTTTATCTCAGATAATCTCAAGGAATCTCTGGAGTGGTTACCCCCTCGGATTTGGCAGACTTTGCTCAGTCGTCTCTGTCTCTGACAACCAAGGCACCGAAGACTAAGATTCAGTTGGATAGCTTTGAATACGCCCTGGAGTCACCCCACTTTTATGACGTCGCGCTATTTACATTTAACAACATAAAAGAGTATTCACCATCATACCTATCTTTCTTCCATAGCCGCCATGATAATAAACTGTCTTGTTAGACACCATCGAAGCGCAACGGTTTGCAGTCTTCGTCGAGGTGTGGGTACCAGGCGCCGGAAGGAAGGGGCGGTCCTTGCCAATTAGGGCACTGCCCGCAATTACCCACTGGGTCCCCCTAAGACTGCGTTGATCCCTTATATGCCTTCTAATCAAATCACTCCTCCAGCCACTTTCTTAGACCGAAGGGGCGGCATGCGCTCAGCCCGAAACATTCGAAATTTACTGCTCGGTTGATATCGCTCCTCCAGACAACAAATCACTGTAATGACCGGGGGTGTGTCTTCTTGGGATGATAAGAAACCCGCCCTCTGGTTATTTCTTTTATTTACGCTACTTAGTTCCCAGAGGAAAAGAGGGTTGTTGGTTGCTTCATAAACAGTTCTCGGTGTAGCGCCCTTTCTTTACTTTCTCAAGTCTCAGCTTTTCCTTGATTAGGGATGTTCCGTTTAGTGATGCACGATGCAAGAACAAGAACAAGAAACGGCATTTCTTGTTCTAATTTAAAAAAATTTTCAATCAAGGTTCTTGCTTTTTCGAGAGGAATTCTAACTTCTCTAATGATTTGCTTCTAGTCTCAAGTACATTGGCATGTCTCAGTGTACTTTTGCTTTTACAGTTCATTTTAGGTTGTAAAGTCTGTAACCAAGGCCGTACCCAGGAAAATATTTCGGGGGGGGTTTAGGTACCTAAGTAGCACAAAACTATGTTTTCTCCTTCAAAACTCAATTCTTTCTAGTGTAAAGCCGTGTAGTTTCGGGGGGGGTTCGAACCCCCCTAACCCCCCCCCCTGGGTACGGCCTTGTCTGTAACACCTTTTCCCATTAGAAAGTTGGCATCGAACTCTACAAATAAAAGTCAGTTGGTTTGTGGGTGGATCGCATCCGCTGCAAACCCCTTTCAACTGCCCCAGTATATGAGACCTTGTAATATACCTTTTGTTACTTCTCTTGACTCGAACCTGGTTCCTCTTGCTTCATAGCTCAGCGTCATTGCGCTAAACCCACCCCCATGAAGCCTTGTGTACAGTTAGGGAGGGGGGAATGGAATCAACGAACCCTGCATGTAGCTTTGATCCATTAGAGTGCCCTTGAGATAGGAGAGCCCCCAATACAGATGACATTCATGCATCCCGTTTTGAATTTTCCCGCGCAAATGTTCCGGAAACGAAGTCGTACTCTTTGAAAGCATTGTATAACGTCAGCACTTTGGGGTCCCTTTGACGGAAACCGATGCTTTCAACCGTAAAGTACACGTAATGCCTACTTCAAATTTTTTTCTATATAAGGAGATCGATGTAAGAATTAAGTTTCAATGCCTTCTGTTTTTCCGTTCACTTGGCCCAGCCATGTTCATATAAGTTCTAAAGGGTTCCCAGAGAGATGTCGATGGCTGGTGGCTTATTTGTTTCTATACCATGAATTCATAGATATTAGGTCTCTATCTGCTTGAGGGCAGAATAAAATAACTCTCAAAAGTTGAAGTCGAGATTTCATCGCGGGTGTAGTAGAAGTTCATATGTTCGTGGGTGGGTAAGGAACGCTGAAAGGCTTGGGGCAACCGTCAACGGCAAAACACCTTGTAATATACGGTACCAAAGTTCTGACAATCTACGAAGAGACGTCACTTGAAGTGTGCTGTTTCAAATATGCGAAATTTAAAAGTCCTCGATACCCGAGGGGTTAACCACTCGTTGGGAATCTCGTTGGGAATCATTGGAAATCTTTATTCTTTATGAAATCTCAGGGAATCATAGAATTTTTTTGAGTGGTTATCCCTTCGGGGTTCATCTTTCTATGAATATCGTTGGGAATCTTTGGAAATCTTTATGGAATCTCAGTGGAATCTCAAGGAATCTCTGGAATGGTTAACCCCTCGTCGATACCTCTAAAAAAACATCTAAAAGTGCAAAAGCTGATGATAGAGCAGCTGTCAGGAGTCACGACGTTCAGGATGATGAATATGCATTTGGACGTACTATCAAACCCCAATGCTCAGCCCGTGACCCACCGAATAAATCACGGATTAGTGAGAACCCAACACCACGGGTCATCCCCAGGGGAAGCCTTCATAAATAAACGACTGATAGCATCAAAACCAAAACTACATATTGGGCCTCTCCGACTACACACGGAAAATTATCCCGAGGTGTCGCTCATCGAACGAGGGACGCGAAGAAGATGGGAGGACCCCCGGCGACCTGCAGAGGAAGGTGTGACAGGCCCAGGTACAGCTTTTCCAGTTTAAGAGGAGTCCCTACACAGCCAGAAACCTTCCTAATTAACGGTTCATATTCCAGACTGAGAGAAAAGCCTTTTTCCATGCTTAAAATATAGGTTTGTATAAGTACCTATAATTTTTCTATTTTTACGACACTTAGGCTGAATTTCACCACCTCACGATAGTGCCTTTTAACGTTCGAATAGCTATCGATTCGAAAAAGCAGACATCCTCTCGTTAGGTGTTGTTGTGTCAATAAAATTCGCCTGCTTTGTTTACGTCAAATTTATTTCAACAATTTCAATCTAAAAGTGGAAATAAACGTGAAAAAACCCCTATTTTTTCGGAGAAAAAAGTTAAAATGTTGATTAGACTACATTAGACTTCACCAAATGAGTCGTAGGTATGAAAATGATCGTTTTCGCTAACGTACAGAAAATCCACTCGAAAGCTAACGAAATGGTAACGGTGCATGGTGAAAGCCGTTAACATTTTTTACCGATACGATAGCGCTATCGTGTACACGATAGTCTTCGCGTTAAAGTGGTGAAATCCAGCCTTAGGCGTTGATAGCAATATTGGATTCAAGCCTGAGAAGCGGAAAATAAAAAAAATAAAAAAATTCAACACAGAAATATATTTTTCGTTATAGGCTCTTAACTTGTCATACTGATTGTGATGGCATATAGCGATAGCAGTGCAGTACAGACCAGCCGTCTGGCTACTTGTTACCAACTTGTTTTTTTGGGTCGGGTGCCAGATGAAAATGAATTGGGTCCTTTCTTAGAACTGACCAATGTTTTTCAACTGTGACAGCTCAGGTGCAAGGACCACTTTTCGAATGCACACCTCATATTGAACAGCATGTCTCAGTCGGAATTCCGTCATTTGTGCGAGAGCCCATAAAATGTTTGAATAAATAAGTTTGTTTAATTTTTAATCCTCCTGATAACACACTATGCTAGTTTATCGGACAGATATAAGGGGACCTTATAATAATAGCTGAGGGTTGGGGGGGACAAGCCCAGCAACTATAGACCGTTTTCAAGAACTATCCATTGTGCTCAGCTGGCAGCACTACCAAATACCAGCTCCCCAGCCATCGAGGAAACGATGGAGACCTACAGTTTTAGGTGGGTTCCGAACCACCACAGCCTCGATATACGTTCCACTTGATATGCTGAACATATCAGAGGTGAATGCCGAGCAAAAAAACTTTTTGGTAGGATCGGGATCGAACCGGTGTGACCCGGCTCTCACTGCTCCTCAAAAGTCGACCATTTAGTCCACTCGGCTATCGAGGCCATTAAAGGTGACCTTTAACTGGTCTGCAGTGAACTTTTAAAAAACAAGCCATGATGGTGTTGCTGAATTAAACAAAAAGAGGCAGTATGGGGGACCTTTATGTATATTTAGTACCCGCAGAGTTCGCTTACAAAGCAGATTATTCAGGGCCGTTTTAGCAAAAATAGGACCACTACGCACTTAGTTTAAAAGCGCGTAAGCCTGCACCGTTACAGGTACCTATTTTTTTTTAATCAGACGATATGGGTGCGGTAGTATGGTAATGGTTATTTAATGTTGAACAAAAATAGCAATCGTTATTTATTGACTAGTCGATAGCATGCATATGCCCAGTATGGTTCGGGTGGCGACATGATTTCCGCATTAGCACACCTATTAATTTTCCGCCTTTTTCGCTCTCGCCCTCCAAAGAATTGATCTCCCCGCGCCAAACATGAATTTCAATGTCGGTGGAAACAATAGCGGGTGTCCAGGCCCATTAAGAGCCCACACCCAGAGGTACAAGGTACACGGGCCCTCGCTCTGTGGGTCCCTCACTGCTCTCTGCTCTACCTTGTTCTGTGAGATGTCTCTGGTATAGTATCGCCACCCTGACCTGCCTGGCCCGAGGGCATTCTGCTATGTTCACAGTTCACAGAATGCCCTTGGGCCAGGCAGGTCAGGGTAGCGATAATATACATATTTTCTGTAGGTCTACCCTGATCCTGGGTCGCTGTTCTTCTCCAGAAACATTCAAATAAAAAAAAATGTATCTTTACTCCAAAGGTGGATTTAGCATATGATCAACTAAACCTAACCAAAAAATACCCATATGCCTACCAGTATTTAGCAGTAGGTATGTTTTCAAACGTTTCTTCAACTATTCGGGTAAAAAGAAGCCATGATTGCCGTACCTATGTTCAGCTCCAAGTACTCTGTAGCTGTAGGTACTCATATACCGTGAGAAATTCTGTCACTTTTGGGATTTGAATCTGGGGCCTCACCGTCTTACGTGTATATTTCTAAGGTTGCTGTAAAACACGTACACGTCCCTAGTATGAATTGAAATAATTTTCACATGAAGTAAAGTGCAAAAGTTTCGGGAGTTCCTATTGAAATCCCTCAGAGTGGGAAAAATCAAGTTGCAGGAGAAACGTAGGAAACCTTAACGAACGAATTGTACCTACATCACGAAGAGGAACATTTTGAAAAGGAGAAGGAAGTCGGAAAGCAAACAAATGAAGTTAGATGGAAATTAAGTGAATTAAGTTAATTAAGTTAAGACTGCTGTGTTCGCCTTAAAGAGGGAGATGAAGAGGCGGTGTGATGATTTTAGTTTTTCTTATTTCCGGCTCAACTATATTCGACTTAATTCAAATACGTCTCTATCATAAAAATTGGTTTTCAACGCGGCGGTGCACGCAGCCAAGTTAAGAAACAGACACAGAGAAGGGTGTATAATTAATTCCTAGCGGACCCGATAATTACAAAGCGTACAGTAGATTTAAAATTATTCAAGGAATAAAAATGGCTGATGGTTTCCGGCTTCGTGCTTGGAAAATAAACAACCGCGTGTTGCGTGTGCAGTTTCGAATTTCGGGAAAGCAGTACCCTTCATTTTGAGACTCAAACGTTGGGAAGCCAAAGGGTGTTTGTGGCGTGGCGTCAGTCACAACCTGTCTAGGATTAGCTCAGCCCGCCACAAAAAATGCATGTCTAATGGTGTTTTAAACTATTTATCGTATTTCCCTCCGTTTTATTTTCCCTTGCTAAGTTTTTCCAAGCGGAAGTCCCGTTTGAATTTTCCTCGCCATCGTGTAAATAAAATCGTTATTAGTAACTGAACTATAGTAGAAAGGTCGAGGAATTTCTTTGAGCCTTTCTTTCAATTTAATAATGAAAAGCAGAAAACATTTTACTTTCGCCACGTGTAGAATATAATAATATGAAGAAACAAGGAAAATCACATCAATTTTTCGGGGTCTATTAAATTCTTCAGGTTTCCATTTTTTTTTTTTTTTTTTAAATTATTTTTAACCCCAATTTGGCTGGAAGTTATGAAATGATGCTGTCTGTGACGTGACAGTGGAACAGGATGTTTGAAGCTGAGGGCGGCAGAGGGCACAGGGGGTGCGAGGTTGGGCGCCGGCGTGTTGGAGCCCTTCGCTCGGGCTTCGGCTCGGGCGCGCTCGGCGGCGTTCGGCACATGGAGCCGGCAGTTCACAAACGCGCTGGACCCGACCAGTCGCGGTCGAGCCGTTGTCCCGGAAGGACATCTCGCTACTTTTCCTCTCTTTCCCGAGTCGTTCACTCCAGCCACCACCCGCATTTCATTTACCCTCGAATTTTTATTTGTGAGAACTATGTGTGGAGTGCCTCACGCGTCAACATGATAGCACCGGTGCTAGTTGTGCTGCTGTTCGTCAGCGGTAGTCTTTCTGCGGAACTGACATCGGCGTCACCGCTTCGTTATGACGCCCCGGACGATTGTCAGTGGTGGCTTCGCGATGGCCCCGATGAAGTGGCCCTGGTCTGTCGGCTGGAGACCATCAACAGTGAGTTCGAGACAACCAATTTCAGTGTGATTCCTTCGGAACACACGACGTCGCTTCGGATACAGTGTAACGCAGACCTCATGTCGAAGAGTTCCTTGGACGAGCGGAGTTTTTCACACTTGACAAAACTTCGTGAGCTTATACTGGACCACTGCAAGCTCGGGAAGTGGCTGCCTGGTACGCTGTTTGGTCTCAATGACCTTCGGAATCTGACCGTGCGAACGCGAAATACGGACTGGCCGCCCATGTCCTTGGAAGTATCTCCAGAGAGTTTCCTGACGGTACGGCAACTGGAGAGACTTGACTTGAGTTTCAACAATATCTACTCTTTTCCTCCGAGCATCTTCTGCCCTCTCACGAACCTCGTCACCCTCAATGTCAGCTGGAACCGTCTTCAGGACGTCGGAGACCTTGGATTTCGAGAAAAGCCGCCTCCATCGCAAAGCCTAATCAGTTCTCAAGACGACATTGCAGACATCCCTCTCAGAGCAGGGAACCTTGCTCCTTGTTCCTTAGACATCCAGGTCCTTGATGCTTCATCCAACCTTTTCGTTCTTATCCCCTCAAGTGGGTTTAGCGCTCTTCGGAGACTAAGGGAGCTTCGCCTCAATAATAACGCAATTTCCATGGTTGCTGATCGTGCCCTTGTTGGATTAAAGAATGTCGAAATCTTGGACCTGTCGAGTAATAAGATCGTGGCACTCCCCCCAGAACTATTCCAAGATGCGTCTGAGGTCCTCAAACAGATTTACTTACAGAACAACTCCATCAGTGTCTTGGCTTCTGGACTATTTTCTAACTTGAAGCACCTCATCTCTCTGGATCTAAGTCGTAACCAGCTGACAAGGACATGGATTACATCCAACACTTTCTCGGGACTGATCCGTCTGGTTCTTCTCAACCTCGGATATAACCGGATATCAACATTGGATACAAATTTATTCAGTGACCTGTACACTCTACAGATTCTCAACTTGGAACATAACTTCATTGAAACTCTACCAGTTGGGACGTTCGCGCCGCTGAAAAATCTGCACACTCTTGTCCTATCCTTCAATAAAATAAATACTCTAGATTCAAACTCACTAACTGACCTCTATGTGCTCAGCTTGCTGTCTCTGGATAACAACCTCATTGAAAATATTCACCCCGATGCATTTAGAAACTGCAGTAGTTTGCAAGAACTGAACCTTAATGGAAATTCAATCAACAGTGTTCCGACGGCACTCCAGGATATGCGACTCCTGCGAATTGTAGATCTTGGAGAAAACTCAATCTCCGATGTCTTGGATCCAGGTTTTAAAGGAATGGATAACTTGTATGGGTTGCGGCTGATTGGAAACAAGTTGACAAACATCACAAAGGACAGTTTCGCTCAACTCCCAGCTTTACAGGTACTGAACTTAGCACGAAATAGAATAAAAAGGGTTGAACAAGGTGCTTTCAATGAAAATGCCCATTTGCAGGCTATCCGTCTAGACGCTAACATGCTGAATGACATCACGGGCCTTTTTTCCGATATGCAAAATCTCCTCTGGCTCAATGTTTCCGATAACAGACTTCAATGGTTTGATTATGCCCTTTTCCCCCGCACGCTTCAATGGCTGGATTTCCATAAAAACGCGGTGAAAGAGCTCGGAAACCATTATAATCTTGACAGCGAGTTACACTTACAAACACTCGATGTCAGTTTCAACAAATTGACGTCAATTAACGCGGCGTCGATCCCCAACAGCATCGAGCTGCTTTTCCTCAACGATAACCAGATCCGACACGTGGAGCCGCACACGTTCCTCAAGAAAACCAACCTGACCCGCGTTGACCTTTACGCCAACCAGATCGTCAACATGGACCTAAACGCTCTCAGGCTGTCTGAGGTCAGCGAGGACAAACCCTTGCCCGAGTTTTACATTGGGGGGAACCCCTTCCAGTGTGACTGCACGATGGAGTGGCTGCAGAGGGTCAACAACCTGGACCATCTTAGGCAGCACCCCCGCGTCATGGACCTAGGAGGTATCTACTGCAAGCTGCTCTATAACCGTGACAAGATGTACGTCCCTCTCGTGGAAGTCGACACGTCCCAGTTCCTGTGTCCCTATAAAACTCATTGCTTCACCCTGTGTCAATGCTGTGATTTTGATGCGTGTGACTGTGAAATGACCTGCCCGCCTAACTGCACGTGCTACCATGACCAGACCTGGAAGTCGAACATTGTTGAGTGCTCAGAAGCAAGCTACACTGCAATGCCGGCTGGGATCCCCATGGACGCCACTGAGGTATACTTAGATGGTAATAACTTAGTGGAACTATCCAGCCACACCTTCATCGGACGCAAAAACCTTCTGGTTTTGTATGCAAACAATTCAAACGTCGTTGGGGTGCATAACCACACTTTCAGTGGGCTCAAAAGACTAAGAATACTACATTTAGAGAATAATCACATAAAAGAGCTACTTGGGTTCGAATTCAGCAGCCTAGAAGATCTCAAAGAGTTGTACCTCCAGGGAAATCAAATCCATTACATAGACAACAGAACTTTCTCGGAGCTGAAACAGATTGAAGTTCTGCGGTTAGATGGCAACCGTCTACGAACTTTCCAAGTGTGGCAATTTGCCCTGAACCCTTATTTGGTGGAAATTGCTTTGAGTGCAAACCCTTGGTCTTGCAATTGTCAGTACCTACAGCAGTTCCGAAGTTGGCTGCAGCCGAACCACGTCAAGGTCATTGACGCGTTCAACATTGTCTGCGTGATCAACAACATGACAAACGTTCGTGGTCCGTCCCTTGCAGACTACAACTCGACCACGTGCTCGGCGTTCACTGGTGACAGCCACGCAGTAATCGAGAGTCACGTCATCAACGACTATCTTCCACTTCTTCTCTCCACTATTTGCACCTTCATTGTTTCCATAACCCTTGTTTGCTGTGTCTTCTACTACCGTCGAGAACTGAGAGTGTGGATTTATTCTAAATGTGGTTTGCGAATGTGCTATAAAACCACAGCATTTGAGGAAGAGCAAGATCGTGACCGTCTTTTTGACGCCTACGTCAGCTATAGCGTCAAGGACGAGAGCTTCGTGAACCAGGTGCTAGCCCCTGGCCTAGAACTGACTGACCCTAGGTACAGGCTGTGCCTGCACTACCGTGACTTCAACGCTAGTGCTTACATTGCGGACACAATAGTCGAGGCGGTGGAGTCTTCGCGACGCACCATCGTCATATTGTCAAAGAACTTTCTTCACTCAGAGTGGTGTCGCTTTGAGTTCAAGTCTGCACTGCACGAAGTTCTCAAAGACAGGAGAAGACGATTGATTGTGATAGTGTTGGGTGAAGTTCCACAAAGGGATTTAGATCCAGATCTCAGGTTGTACTTGAAAACCAATAAGTGCATTGTGTGGGGTGACAAATTGTTCTGGCAGAAGTTGAGGTTCGCGATGCCGGACGTGAAGCGGAACACTTGCACAGCCGTTCGGCACGCGCGTCCACATGTCAACGTCAACTTGTACTCTACGACGGCCGCGCCCAGTGCGGGTGTGCCACTGCCACCTATACCGAGCACGAAGACATTGCCCACCCCATTCCTCCACCACCAGAACAACCTGCACCACGCCTCATCGCAGCAGCACAGAGGCCTCCTCCAACCTCTATGGGCGTAGCGGTTATTATTCCGCAGGTACGTGCCCCTCCAATCTAGTCACTTGGTTTGTCCTGTCAACACCTCTCCTTGATTTGTAATTTTGTTTTGTCATGCGAAGTTTGAAGACGCTCTGCTTATGACTGATATAAGGTACACAAAACACAAAATAACAATAATTAAAGTAAGTACCTACACCTATTATTGTCTCAGCTCTGAGAAAGAGATACAAAAAATAACCCCTTTACTTTAGAAAATTTGTAGACTGGTTGTATACGTTAGGTTATAATTAATTTTGGCGACAGGGGTCCTATATATACCTATACTTATATTATGATTTTAACCGCTCAAAATTGAAAGATTCTTGTAAAAGCGCAGATCAACAACGAACTGGTAAAGAATCACAAAATATTATTACAGCTGACTCTCTTGTAAAATTCCCTCGACTAAAATAAATTTTGGATTCGCAGTGTGAAAGCACCCGAAGGCGATTGGTTGAGAGGGCTCGGGTTTCCAAGGGAAAAATGCGGGATCGGTGGCGAAATGATGCGGATAAGTTTTTCTTTTGACGGGAAACGAACTAATAATCCGGTGGCGTTGGCTCTAACAGGCTCAGCCAGCGAAAAGGCTTCCATCCCCACCGCTTCCCCCTCAGGCTTATTCAAACCTACTCGCTTGCGACCCAAAACCACTCGTAACTTGCTGCCTCATTTCTTTCATCGCAAAATATTTCCTTTCAAGTGTTTACGGAGCATTTTACGTTAAAAATTAAAAACTTTTGAAATTTTCATTTTTGACATTTTTGAGTTTTTTCTTTTTATATAGGTAGACTTTCTGAATTTTCTGACTATATTCAGGTACGGAACATCCTCTTGGCAACTACTATATTTTTATGTTGTTCATCAGATGTTTGAAAATAATTTGTCGGGTCGGTCAACCGAACAGCTGTGCCGTCCTCAGCCCCTCGCATTGAAAACGCAACCTCTCACGTCATTGGAATGTGAGGTTTGGTAAAACGTTTAAAAACGTATCTGAGCATGCCTGTGGCTACCAAATAGCTCATTTGCCCTTTTTATAACCCCATGTAAGGGAAAGGAAGAGAAATGCCGTGAATCTTCCACAAAATTAGCGGGTTGGAATGCATGGAAATGACGTGCCGACTTGCCGACGTGCTCGCCCGTCCACCGTTAGAACCGCCGATCCTGACGATTTTATAATGGGCAAATTGGCGGGTAAACTTGGTCCAGCCGGTCATACTAGGGCCCGGCCTAATGCCCGTCTTTAATGAGGATATTTACACGACTTACCGACCTATGCAATTATGTGCCGTTCCTCTAAATAAGATGTCATTGCTGCCTGATTCATTTGACAACGGCCGTATGACCAGTAACGGGAAAGTGGCATCATTTCTCTTAGGCAGCCTGCTCTCAATTTGAATCATGGAGACGTGACTGATAGCAATCAAACCATTTTATAGCGGTAGTGGGGGTGCAGAAAAGGTTTTGGGGTGATCTCCCCCGCTACCCAAAATGTCGTTAGCGTACCCCTCTTATTCACAGAAAATTTTCAACCCTCAACGGATGCGTCCGCTGGAAGCTACACAGGAATATTAACTGGTATTAACTACCTTGCGAAAAGATGGACAGACAAGCACCATGAGAATCAGTCCTGTTGAAAATGATCGTGTAGCATTAAGAGGACGCTATACCTGACGATGCATTTTTTGCCGCCCATAAGATTAACATTGCGAGTGGCAATTCATTTTCAAGGTTTACCCTTGGTTGGAAAGACACAAAATTTTGCCTGCACCTAGCCCTAATAATGTTCTAGGGAGTGTTCGAAGCAGATTTCTCAATTTCTCACTGGTTTCTTTTATTGCAACTGTTTTGCAAATGCTAGCATCGCATACCTCAAGAAAAGTGTTGTATCTCGAAAACCAGTAAAAAAAATGGGAAATCTGCTTCGAACACTCCCTAGAACATTGTTAGGGCTAG
Organism: Mesopsocus fuscifrons; assembly: GCA_950004255.1. NCBI lineage: Eukaryota > Metazoa > Arthropoda > Insecta > Psocodea > Mesopsocidae > Mesopsocus > Mesopsocus fuscifrons. Next base: position 19,601,605 of record OX465373.1, on the reverse strand, counting down.
GTACAGGCAAAATTTTGTGTCTTTCCAACCAAGGGTAAACCTTGAAAATGAATCGCCGCTCGCAATGTTAATCTTATGGGCAGTAACAAATGCACCGTCAGGTATAGCGGACCCTTAATGTTTAAATAATATAGGACCTGAGAGCCAGGTTGTAGGTGCACTCATTCGTGAGAAAATTATCAGAAAAGGCCGGTACGGCGGAAACGAGTTTTACTTTGAGGCTTGCCGCCAATGTTCTCCCTACGCATTATCATCGGGATTATGAGATAATACTTCTACTTGACCGATTGTGATAATTATGCCCACGGCCTGCTCTTCGCTGACTTTCATGTCAAGGTCAAGCTGGTGGCCCCCACCTAGGTGCATCTGCCCATTTACACGAGAACTAGATTAAGAGATTTCATTTTTTCTTTGTTTTCCGGCGTCTACGCAGCCATGTTTGTTTACGTTTTTTCTGTGAGGATGCTGTTGGATATTTAAATGTTCTAAAATATAATGTGGTTTTTTAACGTCCGAAAATAACCAACTGTTCTGGTGATGTAACGATCGGTTAATTTCGGACAAATTATTGTTTGTTGACGAAAAGTCACTAAATCGAAAAATCATCACACAGTCTATTAATTTCGACAGTTTAGACGACATATTATATTTCAGAACATTTAAATATCTAATAGTTTCCTCATAAAATGTGAAGACAAAAACGTAAACAAACACGACTGCGTAGGCAACAATTTCTTTTTTAACACCACGGAATATTAATACCAGGTTTGCCAAACCTTCGTTATTTGCATTAATAGTGAAAACAACAGATAAATCTGCCCCTATCTCTTTGACTTTCTAACCCCCTTCAGTAAGAATTGATATTTAACTGGGGTTTAACCACTAACCGAGTATGGTGGAGCTGATTTCCTACAGTGTGACCTTTTTCAATGACTTTGGAAGCTTGCAAGAATCACTCACCTCATTTTCGAAATTCTCCAAGGCCATTTGTTGACACGGAAAGTGAAAAGGATTGTTTTGACCATACACGGGCTCCACAGGTCTCCAACCCCCCTGAACCCCTGGCGCCTGTTTTCAGGTTCGCTTGTGTTTTTAGTGGAAAGGTTGGCTAGATCCCTGCGGGCCATTCATTCTTCGTTTTCTGTCCATCGGACTAATGGGGCTTTTCATACTTTGTTAAGGGTCTGCCCATGTTATTGTCATTGTGGTTCTTTGTCTGGGAACAAAGCTTTGTTGCAGGACCTTCATTCAAGGACTCGGGTAGGTCAGGTGACCTTCCCAAGGTTTTGGTACCTAAAAATACCCTAAAATAATCAGAATAAAAACTTTCAGAAACCTCCATATATGTATTAGGTACAAGCCTCGATATAAAAATGAAAATCCAGCAGTAGAATTATGAATAAGTGTGCGTGCATGCATGGAGCCTGAGCCTAAGGCACTGTTGTAGAGCAGGTGATTGACTTCATTTGATCATGATAACGGCATATCAGTAACCTTCAAATTGACCGTACCTGGTAACTGAAGTTTAACAGTTAATCGCGATTACTTGCGGGGGAACTTTAATACGGTCGCCGCTGGCTCAGAAATTAGCCTTAAGTAATAGGTTTACAGTGAGACCCAAAGTGAGCTCTAGTACCACCTACCTGAAAGTACCTACATCTAATGCGAAAATGCAGATAGGTACATTATGTTGACCCAACTGGATACACTTAAGGTCGCACTTAGTATAACCGTTCTACATCGTCATTCCGCAAAATGCAAAGTACCAAGTGTATACAAGTACTCTAATTTTGCAGTAGCTCGTCCCCCAGGATTCGCATAATAATGTGTAATTTTGAAACGAGCCTGTGTCTGGAAGAACAGACCTGGTTTACCCAGGTACTTGAGGTAATGGGGAAGTGTACGTGAAAGATACTTTGAGGCCCACGGGCTTACGATGGTAATCACATGGTACCAGCTCTCTTCCAATGATGGAACATGGGTCACGACTATTCTCTTCAGGCCCATTTTGTTTGACGTATATATTCAAAATTGGGCTTAGTTTGTACGATTGTACATCACTGGGAAAAACAGGCTTGTTAAAAAAACCAAAAGAAAATTCCAGGAAACAGAAATATCTTCAAAATGGTTTCCAGTTTCCCCAGCAGAATGTACTGAACAGGAATACAATTTTTCCCCATTTTCAATAAGCCCAGTCTGCTTTCTGGCGTTTCTCACAAGCCATGTAGGCACGATTTGAGCCTTTCGTTGTTAATAATACTTTTGGAAAAGGCTGTCTGTTTGTGTTCCCTATAATAAGATCCCATTCCTAAGTAAATTCTTAGATACTTCTTTGTTTTTTAACGTCGAAACTATCTGACTGCGGGGTGGGACAAACGTGGTTCGCGTACTTTGACTTAAACACGAGGTTAACCTAACGAACGGATAACGGTAGGATAACCGTTTCCACAGTTAATCGCAGTTAAACACCCGAGTTATTTTTTATCGACAGAGAGTTGAAATATCATTTCTTTGATTTGTTAGATCAAAATTCATTATGTTTATTCAACAATATTTTAATTTATTGTTTATAATTTATGGACCTTTTTTTACCAGTTCGTTGAGTTATGATTAATTTTCCATATGATTTCTATATAAGTACTTGGGCCAAATATTTGAAAGGTCCTTCCACATATTTTGCTGATCGCGCTCTGGTATTTGCGTTTTATGTGGAGGCGTCTTGATTAGGAACTGGTTCGAGTCCTATATACCTAGGTATGATAATTTGGTCACCTATAGCACTGCCGGGCCTTCCTATAAACTGTTGGGCAATTATTTCGCTTCGTCCATAATTACATGGTTCAATTTTAACGAGTCACAGTCTTGTTGAGAATTTTGCTTTTTTTTCTACGGAAAAGATTTCTATCGTGAACGGTTTTAATTACATTTTAATATCGGTCTCTGCAAGCTCGAGGCAACTACGTCATCAATCAAAGTGGTCTGTTGAAAACAGTATTAATGTATAATGTATGATATTTGTTAATTTATTCTAAATTTTTTGTAGGTAAAGTTTCCGAGGTCGTAGTTCACTTAAGAAGACGCTATACCTGACGATGCATTTTTGCCGCCCATAAGATTAACATTGCGAGCGGCAAGGTTTACATTTGATTGGAAAGACACAAAATTTTGCCTGTACCTAGCCCTAACAATGTTGTAGGTCGTGATCGAAGCAGATTTCCCAATTTCTCACTGGTTTCTTTTATTGCAACTGTTCTGCAAATGCTAGCATCGCATACCTCAAGAAAAGTGCTATATCTCGAAAACCAGTAAAAAATTGGGAAATCTGCTTCGATCACGACCTAGAACATTGTGAGGGCTAGGTACAGGCAAAATTTTTGTGTCTTTCCAACCAAGGGTAAACCTTGAAAATAAATCGCCGCTCGCAATGTTAATCTTATGGGCGGCAAAAAATGCATCGTCAGGTATAGCGGACCCTTAACTGGCTAGTTCAGGGTGTCTTCAAACCTTGCATAATTTCTTGTATTATTTTGTAACCTCAGGTCATGTGCATGTATAAATAAAATTGTTAATTTTTTACTTTTAATTTGAATTTTAATTTTGTCCTTTTTGACTGGTCGGGGAAAAGGGATCCGTTATTTAGGGTGGAGGGAGATCTGGAGTATTTTTAGATTGCGGCCTTTGTGAAGATCGGGAACAAAATTAATTTCAGGTCTCTTTTCAATCTGTTTGGATCAGGGTCAGCTTATCATGTACCGAAAGAAGGAAACAGCAAAAGTTACTGTTAGTTTTGTGAGCCAGGTTAACTCCCAGTTAAATATGTGGCTGATCCATGAGAACTGAGCAAATAAGACTTCTCTCGCGTGTTCTTCTGATTTCGATAGATAGATTGGTTCATAAAAAACTAAAATGTATAGCGACTGGCTTTCTTGCACCTACTAGTTCAAATTTAGCTCCAAATAAATTTCATTCTTCACGCGGCCCATGCGCCAAGTCCATGCTCTCAAAAACCGCGGCTTGGCGCGGCTAGGTGGACGGGGTACTTGAAAAGGCAGGGAGGAATGTGTAGGAGGCACCTACAACCTCAGGATTTGAACTTCGGCATTTCGCTATCTATTACCACAGAGGAATTATCCAACAGAGAGGCGGGTAGGGCGCATCTCCGTATCCAGCCAGAGACGGCCGGAGAGAGCCAACTTAGACGTCATGCAATAAGGGCCTCAACGCTACCAGCTGGAGTCACGTGGGCACCCTGCAGCGTTTGCTAGGGCAGCTTTGAGTTCGAGCGAGTCCACTGTCTCCAGCGAAGGCTGCCACCGGCTGCCACTCAGCCCTCAGCCAGCCCTCGCTCCTTCTCTTGTTGCCTCCCATTCCATGCACTAATATTCGCGTTCGCATTATAAAACTGATCAGTTCCCTTAGGCGGATACGTCCCACCACACTCGGTTAGCAGTAAATTGTTAATTTTCTTAGTAGGAAATTGACGAGTTTTTCTTAACCGATCATTGTGCGGGACGCAGCCTTAGGGTGCGTCCCACCCATAGGCGAACCAACGGGGGAGCCCCCCCCCCCCCCCAGAAACCGTTTAGCCACCCCCAGGATTTTTCTGACATACACATAACGTCACATAAAGCCTTGCCTACCCCCAGGTGAGGAGAAGGTCTGGAGGGCTTAGCTCCCCGTAGGTTTTTGGTCCTGCTACGCCCCTGGTCCCACCATGCCGAGCACCATGCCCAGTTAAGAGAAAACTGGAGATTTTCTCCCATGTTTACCATATATAATTTCCGAGAAAATCGGCGTTTTTCTCTTAACCGAGTATGGTGGGATGCACCCTTAATAGTAATAGCTGAGGGTTGGGGGCACAAGCCAAGAAACCAGACCGCTTTCAAGAACTATCCATTGCGCTCAGCTGGCAGCACTACCAAATACCAGCTCACCAGTCATCGAGTAAACGATGGGGACCTACAGTTTTATGAGGGTTCCGAACCACAACAGCCTCGATATACATTTCACTTGACATGCTGAACATATCAGAGGTGAATGCCGAGTAATAAATCTTTTTGGTAGGACCCGGCTGACCCGGCTCTCACTGCTCCTCAAAAGTCGACTATTTCGTCCACTTGGCTATCGAGGCCTTCGGGATGCACCCTTATTAGCTTGCTAAAACTCTCTCCCTTGGGGACTTGGGCAAATTAGTGACCTCCACTGTGTAGGGGGAGGGCTCGAAACCAATATGGGGGCAAGCATATGTATATGCGAACCATTTCTCACTATTTTTACTTCTATGAAATTCTAAAGGAATGTAAAAGCTATTTTCTAACAAATCATTTACCTACTTGTCTTTTCTTAGATATGTGACATGTGAAAATTTTAATTACCGGCAGCTGTGCCTTTGTCAGGCTTACGTCATCTCTGATGAAATAAAGGGTCGCACATGGCTTTTTCGCTATTTTTACGCCAGCGGTATCGAAAATTTTGATTTTTTTTACGTAAATTATTTCCTTTTGGGCCAAAATTTTAACTTTTTCTAAAAAGTATTTTGCCATACACTGGACAATAATTACGTGCACCTGCATACTGAATTTCAAACATATCCGTCAAACAGTGAAGTGTCGTTCGACGCGCAAAGTACATGTTTCCTATTTTATGTCTCACGGTCTTAATTTTCAAGTAAATCAAAATCTATTGAAAACATCCTTGAAGCATCTATCTGAGACCACCGTCACCAATTTTCAAGAAAATCCATCAATTAGTGTTGTGGGAAACCTGACCTAACCAATCAAAAACGTGATTTCCATTTTCGGAAAATTTTCCTACGATAATGCCAATATTGACCATAATTATTAAGTTGATTTAATTTCTTTCGGTAAAACTTCAAACTAGGTTAAAGTACACCTCCCTACCAATTTTTATTGAAATCGATCGAACAGTGCCACCGGAGTGACGACCCACGCGTTTTGGCCTAAACTGGGCCAAATGGTTATAAATAACTTTTAATGATCTATTCAAAAACACTTCTGCAAATTTTTAAGGTTCCAATTTGATATACCTATACATAGCCTCCAGCCCTTCCTAATAACTGTCAAAAAACACGATTTTTTGCCTTTTTACTTTCTCGCCCGTATGTAATACATGGGCTGAGAAAGTTATGTTATCGTGCGAAATTTCGGTTTTGAGATTTTCATTGCAAAAGGCGTTTCAGAGGTCCTAGATACCAAAAAAGTGGTTTTTAGGTCATGTCCGTCCGACGTACGTACGTACGTCCGTACGTTTGTCTGTAGCGCGGCTAGAGGTCACACCAGTCAACCGATTTGGCTCAAATTTGGAATTTAGATGTCTAAAATCAGTTCCGAGATACATTTTTAATATAATTTTGATTACTCAAAAATTGCGCCCACTATTTTCAAAAAAGTGTCAAAAAAAATTCAAAATCGTGGTTTTGTCTACTCAAGACGCATTTCACGGTACGGTAATAAAGTTAGAACCTTCAAATTTTGCAGTCGTGTTCCCAGAAGGATGCTCCAGGATCATTTTTATTGTTTTGGAGATGGGGCAAAAATTTGGGCCAAAATTGGCCCATACGTGAAAATCTTTCTCAGGGCGAGAAAGTTATGTCATCGTGTAAAATTTCGATTTTGAGATTTTGGGTTTCCCATGATCCTGGAGGTCCCCAGAGTCCAATTTAACTAATTCTCGTAATAAATAAGTACTAATTCGTAGTACGTACTTCCTGCGCTGTTAGGTTGGTAACATATTCATATCACGAAAATCTAGGTGATATTTCCCTTGCACCTTGATAGGAGCAAGCTGCAAGCACATAGCTCAGAAGGGGACGAAGCGCACTATTGTTAAGCTCCTAATGCTGAAACTTAAGTAAACACCACTTCGTCGTTATCAAAGTCGTTAATTTTCGAAATAATAGGTATAAATCTCGATTAAATTTGGTATAAACCTGTCTAAAATCACGGTCCAGTCAAATTGTCGGTTAGCCAAGTGCGCCGTATATGTAGTGATACACGAAAATTTCTTGTCTTGCTTTTGTTCTTGCATTTCTTGCATGCAAAAAAAACAAGAGTTAATTTTCGCTGCAAGAATAAGAACAGAAACTGACTTGCAAGAACAAGATTTCTTGCAAGAGTTCTCGCAAGAGTCTTGCATACACCCAGGCAGTTTTTTTCCAAAGCTTTATTCACAAGTGACCATGGATAGCAGTCCATATTTTATTGTACGAAAAACTTTGCAGACTAGCTATGGGACGATCGATTGCACTTGAAATGGCCGTTCGGTAGGCAACAAACCATATTATAATCGCGGAAAATTTCTTGTGTTTGCAAGAAATTGCAAGAGCAAGAATAAGAACTAGAGCAAGAAATGATTTCGACTTTAAGAACAAGAACAAGAAAAGCCGTGCATCGTGCATCACTAGTCATATGCGTGAAATCTGGAAGTTGTGATTTTTTGCAGAGTTGTTTAGGATGTTAACGGCCACCATACATTCTCGACGAACTCCGCCAAAACCACTGTGCGAAAGTAAATATTCGACAAAACTAATGTTTACATTTTAGTTCAACCGGAGACTGGTAATTGAAATATCGTATTGATTGTGTCTACTCTAAAAGCTAAACATAATGTGCTATTTGAACGCGAAACGAACGAGTAAAAGTAGGACACTATGTTTAGCTTTTACAGGAGAAAAGTAGAGAAATGCTGTTGAAATTACCCACTTCCGTAAGTGAAATAAAAATTGCCAAAATGCAACATGGCTACGGTAAATAGTACAAACATTTATCAAGCTTTTCTACTAAATGTGACGATAAAATCATACTGTTTTAGTCCGAATCGTTACAAAACAATATTTCGCGTGAGGTAGTGTTGTGTTTTCGCGATCTGTCAAAAAACATGTGGACTGGTAGTTGACTGTTTAAAATCGCTCCTGTGGGCTTATTACTCCATTTCATGCAAAAATACAACACTACCTCACGACAAAGAGTCTCAGGTTTACATCCCCCTATAAACACTTTCCACTCGCCCTGTAACTTCGGAGTAGGGCTTGAAGTACTTAGCATTGCGAACCAAGTACGTGTAGTCGAAAATAGCGAATGTATATTCAGCCTTAAGTACTGTGACGCATACAATAATCTAAGTTTTCGACCTCGAGCTCCGAACGCAACCTTTCTCTAGTTTTTGGTGATTTACTCGTTACTCGTATACCCTGAAAAACCGTAGTTTTTTGGCTACAACATATTAGTACTTTTTTACAGGCAACAGAATTTGCTACAATTTACAAACAAAATGGTTTGTTTTTAAATTTTTTTAATGCTATGGCTTGTCGAAGATTCGAAGAAATGCCACAAATCTTGTATACGAGATGATTAAGGAGTAAATGTTTTAATTCTAAGAATGGATAGGGGTGTCCATTTATATGATATCTCGCCAATCAATGTGTCCGGAAGTGAACGGCTACCGAGATAAAGGTGCGGAAGCAGGTAAATCTTCAGGTAGTACCTCATTCAGTTTCTGCATGTTACGAATTGATTTTTTTGGCAAACAGTGATGGCTTTAGAAAGGGCCTATCCAAGAAACACAGGGAAGTGTCAACTTGATCATACTCCCAGCACTAGTTCCCGCATCACGGTAACATCCTAAACAACTCTGCGAAAAATCGCAACTACCGGATTTCACGCATACGGTAATGTCTAATTTGATTGGACTATACCTATACAGTTTCGGGAAAGTTCAAACAAACTTTGCCTAAGTGAAGTTATTGACAAAATAGGGACGAAAAAAACTCCTCTCACGCGCGTCAGGTGAATCCTTATAATGCAAAAACAATGGTCCAATGACTGACTGACTGACAGGCGTACGATACGTCAGATGGACATTTTTTTTAAAACCACTTTTTTGGACTCGGGGGACCTGCAGGATTATGAAAAACCTAAAATCTTAAAATCGAAATTGCTCACCTTGACACAGGTAGGTACGATTCCTATACCTGAGCCGTGAAAAACGAATGACAATGCTTACAAAATGTTGGCACTGATAATAAATAATACCTATTTTTAATGCCAGGTTCCCTTCTCCCAAAGGTACGCCAGGTTGCTTCGAAATTCAATTGGGGGGTCGTCTAAATGATGCCAGCACGATATAGTGGGTGAAAAAGGTGAAACTGGGGGATTTTCCGGACAGTACTGGACTCGAGACTGGACTGGACCATAACGAGGTATTTACACGTTGTACTGGAGTTATCTATGGTAGTGTCCAAGAGAGTAAAGCAAGTAAGGAGCAAGGTATCTCATATCCGACCAAAAACACTATGTGTAAAAAAAACAGCCAAACAACTCTCCAAAAATTAGCCTAACTCAACAGCCCTTAAAAGGGTTTGATATCAAAATTGTTAGCCAAGTTCATTCCCGCGATCACTCAGCCCCCAAATTATTATTATATTTTTTTATTATTTTATTATTACAATACAATTACAATATTTTTGACATTAATGACTCCTTCTGCTGGGCAAAAGCCCGTGCGCAGAATATGCAAGTTTACTTACATGGTTCACATTCACATAATAAGATTCACAGAAACAAGTGATACAAACTTAAAACATTCAATGAGACACGTGGACAGCTATCAATAAATAAAGAAATGAGACGGTGCTGGTATTAGGTATTTTTCAGCCAAACTGAGACTTTTTTTCTAAAACTACTTATGGATCGAGAATTTTTTATTAGTGATATTGAATTTCATTTTATTTTATTAGAATTTTATTAGTGATATCACTTATTACAGGGCCAAACCCTTGGCGCAAATTGAACCTGAACCTATAATACTGAAGTTACTTCGGGTTTGCGATTTTTCTGGGTGTCCAGGGGAAGATACATACAAGTGTGCTGAGTTTCAGTTCTATCGTTATGCTGGAACATGCTATTAATTTGTATAGGTGAGTCAGTCAGTCAGTCAGTCAGTCAGTGACCCTCAAAAACAGCTAAGCTTGGGATGTCACTGCTCAGGACGGTTGGACATAGAAGTTCGAAATTTAATTAAGGAGGTCCCGTGGGACGCTACTACAGGAAAAGAGTACCCACTGTTCGAGCTACGCCCCCTTGCCACCTGTAGAGAGGCACGAAAAGGAATCATGGGATGTAGCGCACGGAAACTTAGCGCACCGACTGATATCTGCAACTTAGCGCACAGCTACCTGAGCGAGAATTTTAACTTGGCAAGTGGTATTGTTCACTCATGGGTCATCATCATGTTCATCACCTACCTATTATGCTAAACACCTCGACACTTTAATTGCCAAACGACAAGTGACGACGAAAATGGACTAAAATTTACTTCTCTCGCATCATAGAATTATTAAAAGGTACTTTGCTAGGGATGAAAGATACCTAGGAAGGTATCTATTTACAATTCAAAGTTTCTTTGTCAAAAATAGATTATTAAGGGTGCGTCCCACCATGCCCAGTTAAAATTAAACTGGAGATTTTGTCCTATGTTTACCATGTTAAATTTAACTTTTGAGTTCAATTTAACATGGTAAATCTCCAGCTAAATTTTAACTGGGCATGGTGGGACGCACCCTAAAAGGTTCTGAATTAAGGGTTCGACAATGGTCGCACTTGACATTCTCGCAATTTTTATCGAAAATTTCATTTTTTTTTTTTACGTGAATAATTGTCAGAATTTTAATTTTTTCTAAAAAGTATTTTGCCTCACACTGGACGATACTTTTAGGCACCTGCATACCGAATTTGAAACATATCCGTCAAACAGTGAAGTGTCGATCGACGCGCAAAGTATATGTTTTCTATTTTGCATGTCACCGTCTTAATTTTTAAGTAAATGAAAATCTATTGAAAATGCCCTTGAAGCATCTATCTGAGACCACTTTCGCCAATTTTGAAGGAAATCTGTCGATTAGGGTTGTTGCAAATCCGTCTTAACCAATCAAAAACGTGATTTCCATTTTTGGAAAATTTTTCCTACGATAATGCCAATATTGGCCCAAGTTTTTGGCCCATCTCAAAAAGAATAAAAATGATCCTGTAGCATCTATTTGGGAACACTATTGCGAAATTACAAGGATCTAACTTAATAACTGTAGTGCCAAATCCGTCTTGACCAATCAAAAACGAGATTCTAGTTTTTTTTCCTATTTTTCACTTTATTTTGCCTATATTGGCCGCAATTTTGAATTGATTGAATATTTCTTCGACAAACCTTTAATGGTGGATTTAGCTAACTGTGAACGTTCCGACCCCAAGTGTTGAGCTGTTAAGTTAAATATGGGTGCCACATCGTTCCTACGAATTCCGGTTCCAATTTTTTCGCTCATGAATTTTTGAACCTGGTCTGAAAAATACGGGCATTCCGGCCCGATATTTTTTTTTTTATTTTTACTTTCTGTGCATTTTTGTGATATCTTGTACATCCAGCTTCATTGTTGTGCGCTGTTTTGCCTGTAAACACGGAACGAAAATTCTGAAATTAGGAAGTTGAAATTATTCAACTTTTTTTTGTAGAACGTCGTGGAATGTCCAAAATTTATACGATTATTAATTTTATATTATAAATTAACATATAAATTATAATTAGGTTCCAATAATAATGGGTAATAAAGAAATAATACGAAAATTAAAATTTGAAAATAACAGAAATTCCCCGCGCAAACCAAAAAAGTTTCAAACTGTTTGCAACTACCTTCTAAAGTGTGTGTTTTCACAAAATGGCCGGATCAACAGGTTCGTATTTTGTATTTATTTTTTATAATATTTCAGCGAAGTGAAAGTAATAGGAGTACATTATACTTGTGAATACGATAAGAACTACTAATATGAACTTAAACCCAAGTTGGAAATCACAGAATTTGGAAATCGTAGTAGAAACTGTTTAGCATTTTTACCATTATTTCTTTGATATGTTATGTTTATTGTTTTCGCAGCCTCTGCCTTCCATAATGAAGAATGGAGTGGAGCGAACAGTGGCTATGCGGATCAGTTCCAGTTCCAGATTTGAGTTGGGTACGTTGATAAGTAATTTTAAAATTGATAGATAAGGGTGAGGGTGAGGACCGACGTTGGTCGGTATCGTACTTCCTCCCCCCACCCCCTTTCAAAGGTAGGGAGGAGTGTATACCTATAGTTGGGTGAGATGTAAGTATCTAGGAAAGGATATTGTTAGTGGATCCATTGGCTGAGTGGATAAGGCGTTTGGTTTGGCAAGCCGCACTAGCGGTTCCGATCCCGGCACAGAAACATTTCCTAACTCGCACTTCTGGGTACTGATGCCGAGACAAAAGAAAAGTACTGTACTGTATACCTCTCCTTCCCATAGCCGTATCGACGGGGTGTTTAGGGTTAACCCCCCCCCCATGAGCGGAAAATTATTAACATCACTGCCAACGTGAAGCAAAGATAGATATAGAGTATGACCCCCCATACGGACCTGCTCCTTCCTTACAAATAGGTAGGAGGGAGAACTTATTTCAACAACGTAACAGCTGGGACACTGCTACCCTCAATTACTATAGTGTGTCTCTATTGTTACAGACTCCGCACCATCGACAGGAAGGATATCGAGGATTTCAAATGACTGGCCCCCTTCACCAAGAAAGAAGAAAGAAATAATTAGTTGCACCTCTTGACATTACATACCTAAAAACTGGCATTGCATACCTATTCGTCGCAGTACCACTTAATTATCCCTTTCGTGTGGCCGGTATAGCCAGTGACGTCATATTTCAATGAACTGGGACCTGAACAACATAAATTGATGCTTATCCTTTGCTTGTGAGGAATCGAAAATGTGTACCTACCTATTTCTCAATACTAGTATTAAGTATTTTCCCACGAACAGAGCCATGTAGGTACCTACTTTTGTAAACTGTTACCTATATGAAATATTCGGGACAAAACGAGGTGTGCTGACGTGGAGCTATTTTAAGTTTAGCCCTGTACAATAGCAGTGGACCACTCTGCCATCTATAGGGGTCTCAAACAGTGAAATATGACGTCATCGGTCACTTGGTCTCAGTGAGTTGCCAAGTAGGTATATATCACCAAAAAAATATTTGGCGTAGGTATACCTATAGGTACTATAGTTCGGTGTTGTACGAGAAGTACCCACAGCTGGATTGATTCCAAGAAAATCAGCCCTTTTCAACTTCCTAGGGCCACTCAGGCAGAAAAATATCTTTCATCTCGTCCCTCCGAAGCATTTCTAAATACTTAAACTCTATTTTTGAAAGATTTCGAATCATTCCAATTTTCAATATTATGAGTAAACACAAACTGTTACCAGGTTACCAAGGTAAGTTTGTGGATCAAAAGTTCCTCTTGGTTTTTATGTTCACATTATGTTGTTATGAGAATGGAACGTCCAAGGGCGTTCCGTTCGCAACTAGCTAAATCCACCATAAGTCATGTTATTAAGCACAAGTTTATGGATTTTTGTGAAATTCCGGCTAATACTGTTCATGGGGCCAAGATTTTCACGTATGGGCCAAGTTTGGCCCAAATATTTGGCCAATCCCAAAAATAATAAACATAATCCTGGAGCATCTATCTGGGAACACAACTGCAAAATTTGAAGGTTCTAACTTTATTACCGTACCGTGAAATGCGTCTTGAGTAGACAAAAACACGATTTTTATTTTTTTTTCACACTTTTTTGATAATAGTGGGCGCAATTTTTGAGTAATCAAAATTAAATTAAAAATTTATCTCGGAACTGATTTTAGACATCTATATTCCAAATTTGAGCCAAATCGGTTGACTGGTGTGACCTCTAGCCGCGCTACAGACAAACGGACGGACGGACGGACGTACGGACGTACGTACGTCGGACGGACATGACCTAAAAACCACTTTTTTGGTATCTAGGACCTCTGAAACGCCTTTTGCAATGAAAATCTCAAAATCGAAATTTCGCACGATAACATAACTTTCTCAGCCCATGTATTACATACGGGCGAGAAAGTAAAAAGGGAAAACAAGCCTACTAGAAAATAGCAAGTAGCAAGACTGGCCGAAAATATATAGGTACATTTACCTCCATACCTCTGGGTCGGAAAGGGTCGCGCTATTCTTATCGGTGCGCTATGTTTCCCGTGCGCTACATTACAGTGCGCTAGATGGATGCTAGGATCTCCAGGATTATGGGAAACCTAAAATGTCGAAATAGAAATTGTGCGCCTTGACACAGGTTCAATACCTAAACCTGACCGGTGAAAAACGAATGGCGATGTTAGCAAAGTGTTGGCACTGATGATTAACAATATGTATTTTTAATGCCAGGTTCCCTCCTCCCGAAGGTACGCCAGGTTGCTTCGAACGTCGGTGGGGGGTCATCTAAATGATGCCAGCACGATATTGTGGATGAAAAGGGCGAAATTGGGGGTTTTCCGGGGAGTACTGGACTGGATGACGTTGTACTGGAGTTATAGGCATCTATGGTAGTGTCAGTGTCCAAGGGAGTAAAGAAAGTAAGGTGCAAGGTATCCCATATACTTAAAACTCGTTTTGATAAAAAAGATTGTCTAATTCATAGTAGGTAGGGCATTTTAGTCCTCCTAACCCACATTGGTTACAACCATACACTTATACCTGTAGGTACATTTTTAACAAAGCTGCGAAGCATTACCATATTTCTTTTACCAAGAATTTGCTACTTCGCTTCGGTAGAAAAAATTGATATTTAATTATTTTTATTTTTATGTAGTATGTCACCTGTGGTTTAGTCTTGTACCTATCCTGAGGCCCGTGACCGTCACTACCCTGCCTATTTTGCCTCACAGTAACCCCGGCTGTGCTTATTCTACCAAGCAATAATATAATCGGGCACCGGATGGCAAGGAATTTCCAGACATGTTACGCGAGGGGGTTGAAGAAGTACGCTAGCGCTTGGAGCGGCTGTGGGCCAAAGCTCTCTGAGCTCTGACGGGTGTGGGCTTTCGCTTGAAGACAGATTTTGTATTGAGCCGCCAGCCCCCGCTATTACCTACCTTGAGTTTTATAACTTTCATGCAGTATATGTTAATTTGCCAATCCCTGGGTACGCCCAAAAGTTATAGCCGAACTTTACAGTGTAAATGCAAGCAATTGCAACATTACTTCACAACTCCACCAATAGTGACGTACTAAAGGTCATCTGCCAATTGCAATCTGCCATTCAGTGCCTTGATTTGACGTCACTGAGAGGCCCTATTCAATTTAAACCGAGACATCCTACAAAGCTTAATTTGAAGTTGAGTTCCTTAGAGCCATTGTAAGGGTCAGTCGTGAATTTTTGAGTAGCCTACGAAGAAATCGTAAAGAAACAGTAGCGATGTTCCAATTTAATTGGTCCATAATATTATATAGCCGGTAGAACGGAAATGTTATAAATATACGAGTTTTGATGGGAAACCTAAACACTGGAAAATGCGCTTTTTAATGACGGAAAAATACATTTTCTTGCCAAGAATTTATGATTGCGGACTAGAAATTTTACACAACTCTGTTTACTTGATATCCCTAGAGTAAAATGATATGCAAAGTGAGATCAGTGCAGTGCTGAACTAACTGGAACTGCAGCTTAACTGAGAATTGCCAAATAGGCGATTCGGACAGTCTGCAGTGATTCTATTAGGTCTGTCAAGGACCAAGTGCACCAGTTTGATTATGTTTTTTTTCGGCCACTGTTTGAGGAAGCTCTTGGATATTGAAATGTTCTGAAGTATAATATGTCTTTTTAACGTCAGAAATAAAAAATTTGTCCAAAGTTACTAATTGCTGACGTTAAAAAGACATATTTCAGACAGTGTCCTCAAAAAGTAGAAAAGAAAAAAACGATTGATGTGTGTTAGTCCTTAACAGGTGTCAAAAGAAAATTAAAAGTAAAGTATCTCTAATAAAAAGTTGAAGAAGAAACACCATTACCATTTTCATTCAAAACGGGACTTAGTGAGACTCCGTCGTTGCACTAGCTACTTATCAAATTTGGAAATAGACGGAGGCTATCATGCAACTGAGGCCTGGATGTTGCAATTGTTGCTACATTTTAGCCATTCGTGATACCCATCAGGCTGGCTAATTTTGGGTTCCAACTTGGACAGAACGGGGCTATGGAGCCTGGAGCATGCGGGATGTGTTCTGAGAAGGCTGGATAGCCAAAGGTCCTCCAGAGCCTGTTAGGTGTACCTACGCATGAGACCTGAAGCGGCTCGACGAGGATGGAGGTGTGAACGCAAATCTCGTAGAAATCTGACGCACCAACGATTATATAGAGGTTCATTCTTTTTTAGGTACGTTCCTAATTCTTTCGAGTATTTCTTTCTGTCATAGGTTAAAACCTAAATTGCACCAGAATGGTTTAATGACTCTTTTCTATGGCAACCGCCGTACTTTATTTTGGCCCATCACCGGCCACTGAGAAATTGGCCAGTACGTTACCACTCTGGCGTACGAAAGCAACCTTCACCAGTGCTGCTGCCCACACAATGGACTCTACCATTTTTCCCCATGCACGATCTGAGTGGGCCATATAGGTAGTGCCAGCTGAGCTTTGTACATAATGGCGATGGCTTAGACTTGCTGAGCATCGCCAGTTGTATATTTGAGGAAATATTACCATTTTCCACCTCGAAAAAACAAAAAACTTGGTCATATACCTCACCAGAGTACCGTCATTCTCTCTAGAAGGGGTTAGGTACCATAGAGACAACCTGAAGACGGAAAGAGCAAAAGAGGTACAGCAACGCCTGCTTCCTATTCCATAATAAGAGCCTGTGCGTATAGCGTGGTCACACTAATTGCACGCCTCAGTTGTGATATGCATAATAACTGCATATAATTTCACAGCAGGCATTTAAGTGCAGTTCGTGTGAAAAGGGTCACTGACATGCCAGGTTGGGTTGCACACGCAGAAAAAGTCCCAAGCCCAGGGTCCCACCCAGCCTTGCGTGTTTTAGTTCAAGAATGCCGTAGGGTGTCATTTTCTAGCTGAAAACTCGTTGACAGCTTGAAGATGAATGAAATTTGGCAAACATTGGGTGATTATTTATATAATTTGACAAACGGAATATGATGTAGGTGTATATTTAATGTTCTAGAGTTTCTAGACTCTATAGAGTCTCAACTTATGCTGGAAGAGTCTGGAAAAGGATAGTACTTCGTACTTTGACTCTGGTTGAATTCGAATGTAACCGGGATTCAAACCCATACCTTTCAAGTCACAAGCGAGGGGGTAACCACTCCAGAGATTCCTTGAGATTCCCTGAAATTCCATAAAGATTTCCAAAGATTCGCAACGATATTCATAGAAAGATGAACTCCGAAGGGGTAACCACTCCAAAAAAAAATCCAAGATTCCCTGAGATTTCATAAAGATTTCCAAAGATTCGCAACGAGATTCCTGGAGTGGCTAACCCCTCGGTCACAAGTTAGCTTGTCAGACCACTCAGCCACTGTGAGGCGACGAATGAATTCGAAAAAGGCATATAAACAGAACTCCAAACAACCAATCCTTCATTTCAACAAAATCTATTAGGTAGTAAAAAT
The DNA here is from genome assembly GCA_950004255.1 of Mesopsocus fuscifrons. Classification (NCBI taxonomy): domain Eukaryota; kingdom Metazoa; phylum Arthropoda; class Insecta; order Psocodea; family Mesopsocidae; genus Mesopsocus; species Mesopsocus fuscifrons. The sequence continues at coordinate 19,584,071 of OX465373.1, read as the reverse complement.
TCTTATTTCAGTGTAAGAACCTAATTTAAATATATTCAACAGGTACTGTGTTATAAATTGAATTTCACACAATGTGAGTGGGTTCTAACATTTACTTGAGGTCAGACTGACGCCTCAGAAAAGTATCTTCAGAGTGGTAATAGCTATACATATAGGTACGAGTGCGAGGCTGGTGAGGCTCCCACGAAGCCGTGAGGTCCCGAGGTCTTCTCACTTCTCCAAATATCCTTCCAATGACAGCCGTGTTTCTACGTTTGGGGAGCTAGCCAGCGGCGCACACGGTAGCGTGAATTTTAGGTACGTATACCTAAAGATAAGCTACAGCTCAGGTCCTCGACTCCCACGACTTGGTGTCGGCGGATTAGAGGTCTCCGCAGGTTTTGCGCACCCGCGCCTGCAATTTTGTCTTCACCCGGCTTCCACGCCCACCTCCTCACGAATCGGCTCTCGGTAATGTAACGGCTGTACCGTTACTTTGGGTTTGAGAACAGCCAGAGGCAGTTCTTAAGTAAATAGTTTTTTTGGTTGGCGGCTTTTAGAGAGAGTTGACAAATGGGTGACATGTTTTCGTGGGATCGGCCTTGGCCCACTCAGGCAGGTCAGGAATAAGTAAATAGGGGGTGTCATATGATAAATATAGAAGGGGGTAATTTTGGGTTTTACAGTTTTGGGCAGAGGAGATATTTTGGAGAGGACGGTTAGGAGAGTCGTTCGTGATACTTTGGAGTGGACGGTTCGGAAGTTCGTGGAAGTTTGTGGTGGAGCAAGGTGGTGGATAGGTGTGTGATTTGGGAGAGTAATGTATGAAATAGAGTAATATGGACAGGAGTGTAATGATGGAGAGAGACAGTGAAGTGTGTTTGGGAAGAAACGAAATAGACATGAGGATGGGGTAGGAGCCACCCCTTGGGTCTCCGACGTAGGAGAGCCCACCCCGCAGCCTTAGCAACAACAGCAACAGCAACAGCAACAGTCACCTACGTCCGGGCAAGTTCTTTCTAATTTCTACTTAATATTTGAAGAGAGCATAATTCGTACCTGCGGTTCGTCTGGGCCAGGACCAACAGGATTAAGAAGACCCAGTGGCGCCCAAGAAGGATTTGTCCCCCCCCCCCCCCCCCCCCTTTCTTTTAAACATGTTATAGGAGTGCACTCATTTTTATTGTGAACCTTTGAGCCTCCCTGACCGTGTAAATTTTGAGTGATGTTTAATAGTACTTAATAATGAAATACCGTCTTTTTCGTGATTAGGACACCTAGCCGAGCCTTGCTCAAATTAGTCTGGAACACCTACACCCTGAAGAGAGCTAGCCAGGGTAGCGCCCTCAACAACCCACAGGGGTATTAGCCTTTATTTGCGGCCCCCTGACAAAAATATGTACGTATGCAGAATTTGGCAGTACAATTTTGGCGCCCAACGTGGGGCACGACAGTTAATTTGAGTAAAAATTTGAGTAACTTTTTGAGTAATTTTTTTCATTGACGTTTGCGTAAATTTTAGAATTTTTTTGATTTGGCTTCGACAGTTTAATTTGAGTTTTTTTCAGTGGTGTGTAATTTGAGTAATTTTTGAGTAAATTTTGGTGGAATTTGGATTCATTTGATTTTTGGTGTTATTGCGAGAAGAAAGTGGAAATTTGGATTTTGATTTGGGTTAAATTTTTTTATGCAGCTCGGCTTGGTGTCAGGTAGGATTTTTCTCTTAGCTTTTGTCTTGTAAGGTGCGCGACGGTTCGGTGACTTTTTTTGTTAGGTTCGGTTCTTTGTTTAATTTTACCATGTCCATTTCTACCGGCTCAGTGTGTGTGTGCATGGAAGCGTGAGTGAATTTGTGGTTTTTGTGCATGCCTGGTGACGGTAGGGGTGTGGTAGGTTTTAGTTTTTTTGATTTCATGGTTTTTTTTTTGGTTTGTTTGTTGCTGCTGTACTACTGTGGGGGTGGGTATCTTTAGGACGGGGACCCAGGATTTGGATTTGAAATTTTAGTGATTTTTTGTGCTTTCGAGGAGTTTTCGAGTTGATAAGAGACAGTTTTTTTTGTTGGTGATTTCGGTTGGAGTTCTTGTATTCTGTGGAGAAGTTGAGTTTCGGAGAAGGAGTAAAGAGTTCGTAGAGTTTTTTTTGGTTCGGATTTTTTTGGATTTTTGTTGAAATGGCTCCAAGGAAGAATGGGCCGTGTAGCTCGGGAGAGGACGAGGGATCATCGTCCGGAGTAGGTACGCAGGCGGCTCTTTTAGCCATGATGAAGGAGTTGGTTGCAGGGAGAACGGAGAAGTCAGAAACGAGGACGAGGAAGAGGTTGGGAGAGCTGAAGCTGAGATTTTCAGGGGAGGAAGGAGAAAATTTACCGAAGTTTTTGAGGAAGGTAGAAGATGTTCTGGAGTCTACGAAGGAGAAGGGACCAGAGGCAGTGAAGTTGGTGGCAGAATTACTTTGTGGGAAGGCTGAGAAATGGTACGAGGGGAGGAGAGAAGAGCTCAAATCATGGAAGAGGTTCAAGGAAGGATTACTGAACAGATTTATGACACAGGACTATCAGTACCGACTACTGTGTGAGATTCAGAGTAGAAAACAAAGAATGGACGAGTCGCTGCAAGATTTCATTACGGAATTGAGAGAGTTGAACTCAAATTTGGATGAGAAGCTGTCAGCGGAGCAGCTGCTGAAGACTATAAGGTTTAACATGAATTTTGAATATAAAAAGATGGTGGGAATCCAGGCAGCGTACAATACCTTAGATGAGTTAGAGGCACTGGCCAAGGTGGCAGACGAGGCTGTAGAGGAAGAGAAGCGACACTACAGGGGACGGCAGCATGAAGAGAGAAGAAGGGAGCCTCCTCATGGCCGACCACGGATCCACGAGATAGAAAATGGACCAACGCAAAAAAGAGATGGAAGACAGGAGCAGGGACGGAATCAGGGCCCTTACAGATGTTACACATGTGGACAAGTAGGTCATGGGTCACGTTGGTGTCCTAGGAATCAGAGGAAGGAGGAACCTCAGAGGGAAGTAAGGAGGAATGGTGCACCGGAACTGGAGCAAGTGGTGACACCAGAAGCGGATTCAGGTAGAGGAGAAAAATTCTTTGTAAATATTAATGTTAATGGTTGTAAATTTGCGGCACTAGTAGATTCTGGGTGCACAAATACGTGTTGCGATTCCAGTATGGTGAGTGATCTGCAGAAACTAGGAATCCAGATCCGGCCGTTGGAATATTCTGGATATGCGGCGAACCGATCGCACTTGGATGTAGTGGGAATTGCGTCGGTTGTCATTGGTCTAGGACACTGCGAGTGGAGTGGGGATATATTTGTTATCAAAAATCTGGCCCAAAAATGGTACTTTGGTGTGAATACCATGAAGGACATGGGTGTAATGGTTGATTTCGCCAACGCAAAGTTAATCGTGAGGGATCAGCTAAGGACGACTACTGTAAACCTACAGAAATCTGATGCCGTCACAAAGGGGAGTAAGTCGGACATAGGACGTTCTAAGCTCCCTCAGAAGAAAGAAAAGGGCAAAAAGCCGAAGAAGGAAGAAAAGAGGCAAGAGAAGAAGAAAGAGGAGAGGACAACTGTAAATAGTATACCTATAGATATTTTAGATAACGCTACTGTCAAGAATTTCAAAGATGCGCGAGATGCATGGTATCTGGATTTAACAGAGAAGGTAAAGAAGCAGCCTAAGGCATACCCGCAGTTTCGGGTTGAAGGTGCGCTGTTGTACAAGAAGGTTGGTGAGAGAGGAAAGCCGAAGGAGTACAAGGTGGTTGTACCTACGCCAGCGAGGAGAAAAATTCTGGAAGACAGCCACGAAGTTGGAGACTCAGGAGAACATTTGGGTGTTGCGAAGACTCATCGTGCCATCGCATTGAATTTTTATTGGCCGATGATGGCACGGGACATCGCAAGATTTATACATGGCTGTAGTGGTTGTAAGGAGATTCCAGTAGCGGATCCAGAATTTGGGGTGCCGATTGGAAGACCGAACGAGTCAAGAAGAGATGCAGGGCCGAAGGAAGCCCAGATTTGGCAAGCTGGACGAGGAAGTTTCAGGTGTTTTAAGCCAGAATTTGGGGCTAGACCTGACCTGAGGATGGACAATATGGAGTTGTTTGTAGATAGAGATGACTAACAAAAGGTGGTGGTCTAACTTTTTGTATAGTATTGTGTTCTTTGGGTTCTGAGTTTTTTTTTTAAATTAATTTGGGTTTTAGTTGTTTTCACTGAGTTCTCTGGGTCAAATCTCTCTTATTTTTATTTGGGTTTATTGAAATTGTAACGGCTGTACCGTTACTTTGGGTTTGAGAACAGCCAGAGGCAGTTCTTAAGTAAATAGTTTTTTTGGTTGGCGGCTTTTAGAGAGAGTTGACAAATGGGTGACATGTTTTCGTGGGATCGGCCTTGGCCCACTCAGGCAGGTCAGGAATAAGTAAATAGGGGGTGTCATATGATAAATATAGAAGGGGGTAATTTTGGGTTTTACAGTTTTGGGCAGAGGAGATATTTTGGAGAGGACGGTTAGGAGAGTCGTTCGTGATACTTTGGAGTGGACGGTTCGGAAGTTCGTGGAAGTTTGTGGTGGAGCAAGGTGGTGGATAGGTGTGTGATTTGGGAGAGTAATGTATGAAATAGAGTAATATGGACAGGAGTGTAATGATGGAGAGAGACAGTGAAGTGTGTTTGGGAAGAAACGAAATAGACATGAGGATGGGGTAGGAGCCACCCCTTGGGTCTCCGACGTAGGAGAGCCCACCCCGCAGCCTTAGCAACAACAGCAACAGCAACAGCAACAGTCACCTACGTCCGGGCAAGTTCTTTCTAATTTCTACTTAATATTTGAAGAGAGCATAATTCGTACCTGCGGTTCGTCTGGGCCAGGACCAACAGGATTAAGAAGACCCAGTGGCGCCCAAGAAGGATTTGTCCCCCCCCCCCCCCCCCCCCCTTTCTTTTAAACATGTTATAGGAGTGCACTCATTTTTATTGTGAACCTTTGAGCCTCCCTGACCGTGTAAATTTTGAGTGATGTTTAATAGTACTTAATAATGAAATACCGTCTTTTTCGTGATTAGGACACCTAGCCGAGCCTTGCTCAAATTAGTCTGGAACACCTACACCCTGAAGAGAGCTAGCCAGGGTAGCGCCCTCAACAACCCACAGGGGTATTAGCCTTTATTTGCGGCCCCCTGACAAAAATATGTACGTATGCAGAATTTGGCAGTACAGTAACCAGGTTCAGGCCTGCGTGAACCTTGACACTGTCTTCAGAATTTATTGTAGAATTCTACAGGTCTTAAGGAGGTTGGAAAGTCAAGGAAACCACTACTTTTTTGCTCTGGTTCTGAGGGGAAAAGGAAAAGCGCCCAAAGCAGTTATTACCGGTAATTTCAATGTTTACAGCGTAAAATTTTGAACTTAAGGGCCACCATACATTCTCGACGAACTCCGCCAAAACCACTGTGCGAAAGTAAATATTCGACAAAAGTAATGTTTACATTTTAGTACCACCGGAGACTGGTAATTGCAATATCGTATCGGTTGTGTCTACTCATAAAGCTAAACATAGTGTGCTATTTGAACGCGAAACGAACGAGTGAAAGTATGACACTATGTTTAGCTTTTACAGGAGAAAAAGTAGAGAAATGGTGTTGCAATTACGAACTTCCGTAAGTGAAATAAAAATTGTCAACATGTAACATGGCGGCGGTAAAAATTACAAACATTTATCAAGCTTTTCTACTAAATGTGACGATAAAATCATACTGTTTTAATCCGAAACGTTACAAAAAAATATTTCGCGTGAGGTAGTGTTGTGTTTTCGCGATCTGTCAAAAAAACATGTGGACTGGTAGTTGACTGTTTAAAATCGCTCCTGTGGGCTTATTACTCCATTTCATGCAAAAATACAACACTACCTCACGACAAAGAGTCCCAGGTTTACATCCCCCTATAAACACTTTTCACTCGCCCTGTAACTTCGGAGTAGGGCTTGAAGTACGTAGCATTGCGAACCAAATGGGTATATTTCCCCTTAATTTTCCTTAAACTGGAATGGTGGGAACAGCCCTAAGACCTATCTAACAACCTAATAACCTATACTTGCATGACTCTTCGAATAATAGAAACTTTTTTTTACCCAAATTGGTCTGAATGCATGTTTGCCATACAAAGTATAGCAGCACCGCCCTACATGGCAGCCATCGTAGAAAAGTACCTAGTTTTTTTTAAGAGAGCAGGTGTTCCCACTATAAATACATATAAATTAATCAGTGGCTAAAAGGAAGCATTTTAAACTGCATTAATGGGTTTGATAATTAGCATGAGTACCTATTCGTTAGTACGGTCTATGTTCACGTATGGGCACAACAGGTTGGGGAAAAAACTGACTTGTTTTTATAGCCTTCCGATAATTAACATCCGGATGTCTGCAGATTTGGCAGTTCGGTGTCGGTGTCGAGTCAGAAGTGTAGGTGCTTTAGGCAGATTCCGAGGGGGTAGCCACTCCAGAGATTCCTTGAGATTCCATAAAGATTTCCAAAGATTCCAAACGATATTCAAAGAAAGATGAACCCCGAAGGGGTAACCACTCCAAAAAATTCAAAGTTTCCCTGAGATTTCATAAAGATTTCCAGTGATTCCCAACGAGATTCCCAACGAGTGGTTAACCCCTTGGCAGATTCCGAAGAAATCGTACCTGTCCTAGTGTTCCAAACCGATATGTGTCGATCAGAAAAACTTGGATAAGATCTTGATCGAACCGATGTCGGCTCTTGACGTTCTTCTAAAGACCACTCGGCTACTGGGGCTGTACTTGGGGGAATAGATATGGGTCCTCTTCACTAAAGGTTGTCATCGGCAATGTGCTAGGAAGTAGGCCCATTGAGGAGGGCTGAAGGGAGCTATTTGCCTCTGGAGGGGGAAATTCGTCATTAGGCACTGCGGGCAGCGGCAGATACTGAGGGGCCCTGGAGGGGCAACATGACGATGATGGATGGGGGAGGGGGGGGGGGGTACTTCAAGTCCTTCAGGGACTGACGGATGCTTCACCTGCGACATACTGAGCCTCGTTAGCACAACTCTCTATGTCAAGGCCCTAAAATCTTCCAAGGAGACCGAAATTCGTAATGGGAGTATAGAAATAGTCTCTCTCTCTATAACGACTGACAGGGGACGATGTAAGTTATCTCGTTATAGAGAGAGCAGTTGTTGTAGAAAGTGCCGTTATACAGAGAACCGTTCGTTATAGAGAGTATCGTTATGCAGGGAGCCGTTCGTTATAGAGAGTGCCGTTATAGAGAGAGTCGTTCGTTATAGAGAGTGTCGTTGTAGACTGTACATTAAATTTGTGGCTTGAATTTCGTCCCTATATGTCGAGAGCAATTTTATATTATTCGTCTACACTCTATATCAATAATTATTTAAATTGACGTACTGCGTACCAGTGTACCTATACATGTCAGTTATTTAAATTGATAAATCCTCACATTGTCCGACGATGAGAAAGCAATAACTTCCCTTCCTCATGCTTTGTATGTACCTATGTTTCGCCATCACGCAGAAAAATGTAAAAATAAATGAGAACCTAAAGATTGGTCGAAAAACGACCGTAGAAGTGAAAGTCTCGTTTGTTTTTTTTTGAAAGGAAACTATAGTTAAGAGGACGCTATACCTGACGATGCATTTTTTGCCGCCCATACGATTAACATTGCGAGCGGCGATTCATTTTCAAGGTTTACCCTTGGTTGGAAAGACACAAAATTTTGCCTGTCCCTAGCCCTAACAATGTTCTAGGGAGTGTTCGAAGCAGATTTCCCAATTTCTCACTGGTTTCTTTTATTGCAACTGTTTTGCAAATGCTAGCATCGCATACCTCAAGAAAAGTGCTGTATCTCGAAAACCAGTAAAACTTTAGTAACTGTTCTTTATATATCACTAGTTTTTAATAGACTCTGAACTGCAAGCGTCTTGCACGAAATATCCGTAGTATTAAAACACCTCCGCTCTTTTCTCAAAAAATCAAATATCAATATCATAGAATTAAAAAAATATCCCAGAAGTAAATTGAATATTCGTGTAGGAATCTGGGGTGGTTCCCCTGGCAGCTTTACCTGGGTATAGAATTCCAATAGGAAGTTCTCCATATGAAAAGGGGCGACACCTGCTTGTTCCCCCATACTCCTCTGACAGATTTGACATCCGTATCGGCGAGACCCATCGCCGATCGGCTCTCGTATACCTACCCCTCTACCCCACCACCCCATTCCCATGCTAAGCCCTCAGTTTGTACAAAAGCCCTTAAGTGTTTTTCACGACACCTCCCCGGTTTCCAAAATAAAATACTTTATTCTTTCTTTCAGTAGCGCAGCCCTTATCTGGGCCCAAATCAATTCAGTCCTGCCCTTTTTTGAGCCTTTTTATATAACGTACTCTAGAGAGGAATTGCCTGGATTTTTTCTGGACTGCTAACGGAGGGGGCCTGCGGTTATTTTCGGTTTAAAAAAAAACTGTTTTTTTTTGTCTCAAGAGTGAACGTTGTATTGTACAGTAGGTACAAAACTGCTTTTTTGACGTTTCTGCGGAATTGTTGGATATTTTTAACATATTATAAACAATATGTTTTTTAGAGTCAGAAACGAGTATTAAAAATTTTGATTTTTTTGCAGTAATCACTCGATCGTAAAATCACGACATATTAAACTTGCCCCTAGCGTTAAAAATACTGTTTAGTTGCACCAAAAATTATGAATCTGCGTGCGAAGCTGGGGATTTTCGGGTCTCTATTTTTGAAAACCAAATTTAGCTGTGATCTCTTGCTTAGAATAACAGTTTTTGTGAACGCAGAGCTGTGAACAGGCTGGCAACGCCGTTATTTTGAACAGTCACACAATTCACCCTAAAATGCCCTCTGGGGGAAGCAGGGCGAGGTCCACATTTTAAATTATTTACTGCACACATTCAGCAATGGGACGGGGGAACGTGAAAATTCACCCCTCATCAACGAAGGCCCTTGTTTATTTTTTGTTTCAGGGTTAATAAAAAAACTCATAGAATTCCCCAATGAAAAATCCGGTGTGAATTCGCAAATTCTCTGGGTAAAAGAACAATGAGAGAATTGAGTACCTGACGTAATTGCGAGACCCTGGAATTTATTATATGGAACCCCAGAAAGCCACCCTCTCCGTCCCCACCCTTATTAACTTTATATAATGAGCCCGCTTCAAGGCCGGAGTTGAGCAAAAAATTACTTAAGAAAGGAAAGTCAAATTTTGAGAAAAGGCTGTCACTGTATTTTTCGTCCCCTTCCACATCTGTCAGAGAAATGTCAAAAAAAAGTTATTTTATTTTCATTTTGAGATGATCTTCTTAAATTTCGCTTGGGTTCATTTCTTAAATTTCTATCTTATAATTCCTAAAAATGTTCCGCATTTCTTTTGGACTTTTATGTTTGATCCAGCGATCGTTATTAACCTCTGGTTAACTTTAGCGTGTTGTCCTGTTGGTAAATAGTTGGTAAATATATACTTTTTGACCAAAACTGAGGGGATAACCACTCCAGAGATTTCCTGAGATTCCATGATGATTTTCGAAGATTTTCTGAGATTCCCAACGAGATTCCTGGAGTAATTAACCCCGAGTGGCTAATCACTCCAGAAATCTCGAAGATTTCGTGAGATTCCATAAGGATTTTCAAAGATTTTCTGAGATTTCCAACGAGATTCCTGGAGTGGTTAACCCCTCAACCAAAACTTGGGCCAAAGTGTGGAGAGCGCTTTAGTTTAAAGCCATCCCTGTACTTATTCCTTTTTTCTTTTCATCCTTTGCCCTCAGAAGAGAAAACCGGTTTGAAAAACAATATCAGAGAGGAAATAATCATTTTCTTCACCCGAACAGTTCTTCTCCATTTTCGAGCAAAAAAAATGAACCAAGCGATGTCAAAATTGGGAAAGTAATAAGAAGCAAGCCTGGAATACATATCAACAACTCCTGCACTATTTTCCAGCGGATCAGTTCCTCTTGCTCCGATGAAAACGTATAACTGATACATTTCGAAATTTTATCGGAACTTATTACCGCCTCCCACCCTGATCGTATATTTACTTTGCAGCGAGTCAGTCCGTATCTCCTTACCTTCCCTCTCTATTTGTGGAAAGCTGAAATTGGGATTTTCACCGAGCTAAGTGGCTTATTGATGTTTATCTCAGCCCCCGGTGCTTTTATGGCTACTGCAAATAACTTCGTTTTCCTCTCGTGGGTTTTGTGGGATACTTTTTGTCAGGTGATTTTTTTTTTGAAACCTGTTTATTTTGGATGGCACTAAGGTTCTTCATGCAGGATTTTTATACATTGTCAAATTCAACTGACTACCGAGTCTTTCTCAAGCTGATCAATGATTTTTTTTTTTTTTTTTTTTTAACGCGCTACGTTCAGAGAACATATGCGCCGATGAGTTGGTTTGTTAGGAGACGAAGTGGCCGAAGCCGAATATGAGTGGGCCGAAGCCAATACATCCATGTCGGAAGCGGAAAATTTTTCCGTTCCGCTGGGATTCGAACCCGGACCTCTCAGGACAGAAATCGGACCCCTTGACCACTCGGCCACTGAGAGGCACCTGATTAATGATATTGACCGTTTCAAGGGGCATGCAGTTTGAGGTAGGTTCCGAACCACCATAGCCTCGACATAGGTTTCACGTGGACATATCACAGGAAAATTCTGATCAGAAAAATTTTGGAAGGGTCGGGATGGAACCGTTGTGTTTCTCAAAAGTCACCAGTCTGGACCATTGGGCTGTAGGTATATAACATCGGTCTCACAAGTTTTCAAGATACGACGCCATCGAAAAACCTAATGCACTTCGAAACAAGACGACCTAACCTAACCTACGTTTACGTTTACGGATGTAAAAATCGTACACACGTGATGTCTAGTGGATTCTAGAATATTTATTCTGCGTGTGAAAGCGTCAACAAGTGGCGATGTTTGTGATAATTAGCACATCTCTGACATGTTACTATATGAGACACAATGATAACGGAGACCTGTTTATCCTGTGAACTTTTAATCACAGTTATTACCCGAACAAAGAACTATACTCCTGCGTGCTCATACTACATTTACTAGTAATTAATACAACGGGGAAACAATTCGAACACATACTGAACAGACAGCCGTGCGAACTCTTCTGCAATTATTTTCTAGAAAATGAAGTTATTTGGAGCGAAAACAAGTCCAAAATAACAGTCCGAACGTATACTTCCTACTTTATACAACAATGGATACAAGTATACGTCAGCACCAAGTTATTGTTATTCCTCTCTCAATGATAATTTTCTTTGGCAACAGTGTAGCATTCTTCTTCTTCTTGATAATTAATTGAAGATAGTTTGGCAGTATTCTGAAATAAAATATACATTTTTTGCTTTTTGTTTACGTTTTTTGAAGACACTGGTGGATATTTAAATACTCTGAAGTACATCCGAAATTAACTGGCTATTTTAATGATCAATAAGAGTCGTAAAACCACTAGGCAGCCAGTTCATTTCTGACGTTATAAAGACATATCACATACCATATTTCAGAATATTTCAACCCAACACAGAGTCCTCAAAGAATGGTCACGAAAAAAACATAAACAACCACAATTGCGTGATCGCCCTTAAGCCCCAGCTACATCGAATCTCCCTGATATAAGCTACAAGAAGCATATTCACAAACTCATCTGAAGGCATCGTAAGTAAACACCCTAACGTGACCTAACGGAGACGTCAGCGATTAACCGGCAAGTAACGTCCAGGGGGAACGCGAGATACGCGTAAGCTGCGTCACGTAGACGGTGATAAGTTGTACCTACCCTTAACGAACACCCTGCTTGGTATTCATGGGCATGGGCTTCGCGCTAAAAATGAGATGATCACAGTTTTGTGTGTTTAACGTTTTAACACTATCATGGCCGGACGAGGGGTGACTCTCAATGAGTGGGGGATGCTTTTTGCAGGGGTGATTTTTTTTTGTACAATTACCGTGAAACATTGGGTTTGGTTTTGCGTCCCCACGTGCAATCCGTCTCTGTTTTTACCCCTTTCTACCATAATTCACTTTATGGCTTTCATTCGTCTTTTTGAGATTTTTTTTTTCATTGCTGTTGAGTCATAAAAATTGTAGTTCGTTTTTTGGGAGGAGGTTCCGGGGGTTTTAGTTGATTGTTGGAGTTCATGGGTATGATTTTAACACTTTGTTCTCTTTCATTTGAAAGAATGAAAGCACACTGTGTGAATAAGTCCTCGTACCTCATCGTTTTAGACGTTAATACCTATTTAATAGTCTCCTCCGAAAAAGGTCATTGAAAAACGTAAACAAACAATATGTAGGTATCCCCAAGAATAACTAGCCTATACAGAAAATGATAGGACAAATTATAAACTAAATATTCCTTTTAGGTTCCATAGGCTTAGTAAGGGGGGAGGGGCTGGGGGGCTTAGTCTTCCCCAGAAACCGTTTAGCCACCCCAGGGATTTTTCTGACCTACACATAACGTCACATAAAGCTGAGCTGAGCCCCCCCAGGTTTTTGGTCCTGCTACGCCCATGAGGTTCCTTAGAAGCACGTATGGCCTAGCAAACATACAACAACAGTTTCATAAAACGATAGAGGCAACACACAAACACAGACGGTAATAAGTGTGCTGCATGTGTGCTCTCCTGTACAGGATGCCGAACCTATTTAGTTATTCAACACAACACGCATTCGTTTTTGCTTCCGGCCTTGGACACATGCAGCTTTAACACCCTGTAGTACATGCACTCTTGAGGCGTTGTCACCAACTTTACACTACATTCTTAGTTTAAGGGGGTTCGAAAGTCATCGAGACCCTCGTTCCTGTCACTGTCAAACCAAAAATTAAAAAATGATGTTTGTACAATATTGCGCATTTTAGGGCCACCATACATACTTCAAACTTTGTGAGAAAACTATTGGATATTTAAATATTCTGAAATATAATATGTCTTTTTAACGTCATTAGTCATTACTCATGAGACTATGTTGTGGTTTTACGATCGAGTGATTTTTGTCACAAAAAAAAAGTGTCCAAAATTAACCGATCGTGAAATCACAACATAGCCTCATGAGTAATGACGTTAAAAAGACATATTATATTTCAGAATATTTCAATATCCAATAGTTTTGTCAAAAGGTTTGAAATCGGAACGTTCATCCTTAATATGCGACAATAAAAAAATAAAAATAAAAATAGTCACCTTACCAAGAAATAGGAATCTATATGCCATATAGGTCTGTACTACCCAAGGTAATACCCATTCGTTAAGTTCTATTGTTTACTATACCTACATTCTTAAAAAAATCTAATACCGCACACATTTTACGCGCAATTCTCTTTAGCATAACCATAAGCCATGTACTGAAATGAAAATTCAACACCGTAGAAAATTTATTTATCCATTATTTTCTTGAAAATTACAGATTTTCGCATGCCTATGAGAAGGGTAGACTATGCTTAAGCAAACTCTGTGGCAGATAGTTAGGAGCAAGCATGGTGATATTAGCATCTCATCGCATAATAACGGGGGGATTTGCATAGTCTTGCTTGCTGGGGGACGTGAGAGCTACGTAGCCCACTGCACCAATTCGGACCGGGAACCGGGCCGTCATTACACATTCAAATGTCCCATACCCGCCCATCAATTATACCTGCGTGGAAAAATGACGAGCAGGGCCACAGGGGCCAAGGTGAAAGGACAACCAACGGAACTACGACAAAGCGTATACTACCGGTCTCATTCCTACCCAACAATTTAGTTGAAAATGAAATTGAAATTTGCTTCCACAAAACATGGCTCGATAGCCGAGTGGACTAAATGGTCGACTTTTGAGGAGCAGTGAGAGCCGGGTCACACCGGTTCGATCCCGATCCTACCAAAAAGTTTTTCTCCTCGGCATTCACCTCTGAGATGTTCAGCATGTCAAGTGAAATGTATATCGAGGCTGTGTTGGTTCGGAACCCACCTAAAACTGTAGGTCCCCATCGTTTACTCGATGGCTGGGGAGCTGGTATTTGGTAGTACTGCCAACTGAACACAATGGATAGTTCTTGAAAAAGGTCTAGTTGCTGGGCTTGTCCCCCCCAACCCTCAACTATTATTGTTATTATTATATTAACCTCCGAAATTAACTGGCTATGTTGAGGTTTTACGATCAATTAGTTTTGGACAAATTTTTCTTTGACAAAAATCACTCGATTGTAAATTATTTAAATATTGAATAGTGTCCTCAAAAAATGTGCGAAAAAAAACATAAACAGGAAATAATTTTGTTTTGACTAAAAAGTTTCGTTGAATCTATTATTGATTTCGGCTCGGTTCTCGTCTCTTGTCTCGGAAGGACTTAGCGGGGACTTGGTATAACGGCTGTCATCACCCTATTTAATTCTCTCCGGCTTAAAAAGAGGCAATTTTGTATTATATTGAGAGGCCATCGGATGTTTTTGTCGCCTGGTAAAAAATGCACAAAAGAAGTTTTTGAATGAAAACTTGACTCATTACAAAGTTTCTTGGTATTGTATTTATTTGAGAAGTCGTCCGAAGTGATTTGATTTTGAATGGAGTCACAATAGGCCCCGGAAGCAATGGAAAGTCCTTGCGTTATTATTTGACTTTGAGAAACAGTTGAACAGCAATCTAGAAAGGCAGGAAACAAACATGGCAACAAAAAACTCCTTTGAGACAGAATCACAATTATTGTCAAGTTTAGTGAAACTTCCAAGTTGAACTGCGACAGTTCTGTGAAACTTTCAATATTGTGTTTTCCGCGTCTCGTAAAACTTTAAGAAGAAGGAAACTGTGAATGGCATGCCCTCAGAATGGGAGCAACGGCACAACTATATCCCCAACTTCTCCATACAACCTACTTTCAAATTATTTTGAGTGCCGGAAAACGGAACTTGGCCATTGCTTACTATTTGGCATGACTTTGGTCTCACCCTGAGATTCAAATATTCTCCAATTCGAGCGCTTAAAAACAAGTTGTTATTGGTTAGTTGAACAATTTGCCTTATGGCAGGACGAGGGGTTAACCACTCGTTGGGAATCTCAATGGGAATCTTTATGAAATCTCAGGGAATCTTGATATTTTTTTGAGTGGTTAGCCCTTCGGGTTTCATCTTTCTATGAATATCGTTGGGAATCTTTGGAAATATATATGGAATCTCAAGGAATCTCTGGAGTGGTTACCCCCTCGGAGTAGGAAGCTCGGTGCTAGGTGGACGAGGTCCTTCATACTCTGGAATAGTGGAATTCGACAACGTCCCATTTTGAAACGTACAAGTGTACCATCGTCATAAGCTGAAGAGGGGCGGATGAACTGGCTTGAAGAGCCATCGAGCTAAATCACAGAACAAAAGGAATTAATTCATTCGACAATTAAACTATGACAAAGGCAGCGGCAGCCAGCTATTTCAGCTCACACTGGAATCGTCAATCGTGACCCAACGATTGTAAAAAAATTCTATTCACTTGTTCAAGAAGAGAATAGATTCTTTGCATAAGAATTTGCCTTTGAGGCGTATAAGGGCGAAAGCATCTTGACTTGCCAACTACCGAAACGATTTTGAGAAGACAATAGGTCCCCGTGAGCCAGGTTAAGTCCTTTGTGGCTGTAGAGATTCTCATGTTCCTTCTCCTCGTCATCACCTGTCGGTACTAAAAAAATTCTTGTTAAGGCCAAACAAACTGTTGGATATTTAAATATTCTGAAATATAATACGTCTTTTTAACGTCATTACTCATGAGGCTATGTTGTGATTTTACGATCGAGTGATTTTTGTCACCAAAAAAAATTGTCCGAAATTAATCGATCGTGAAATCACAACATAGCCTCATGAGTAATGGCGTTAAGAAGACATATTATATTTCAGAATATTTAAATATCCAATAGTTTTCTCACAAAGATTGAAGTCCAAACGTAAAAAATAGCGAATGTATATTCAGCCTTAAGAGGAAACTCGTTTCGGCCCGTCCATGCTACCGAAAACGGCGCTGCGGCTAGATGGACGACCTCGTTCAGAAACCCCTTCTTGGAGATCGGGGCCTTGACGTGCCCTTGTCCCTCCCGGAGCTACTGCTGACGTACAACTTCCATATAATTAGCCGGTCCCCTATCTTCTCGACGCAGTCGACTAACTGTTAAGCAAGTGCACTCAACCGCACATGACTACTTAATTAAATAATTGGAGTTCACATTTCACATGTCATAAGGTCACCCAGCCATTCATACGCCATCAACTTGCGAGAGCTCGATGACGTGTTGAGTATAGACTGGTTCTTAAGGTTCTGCTGTACCTGATGATGCATTTCCGCCTGCCATATATTAGAATTGCGAGCTGCGAGTCTTCTTTTAATTTTTCTCTTGATTGAAGCAATTCCGAATTTTGCTTTGACGTGGTTTTAGAAGTTTTTCAGGGACGTATCCAAGGAGATTTCCGAGGGGTTAACCACTCCAGGAATCTCGTTGGAAATCATTGGAAATCTTTATGAAATCTCAGGGAATCTTGGAATATTTTGGAGTGGTTACCCCTCCGGGGTTCATCTTTCTATTAATATCGTTGGGAATCTTTGGAAATCTTTATGGAATCTTAAGGAATCTCTGGAGTGGTTACCCTCTCGGAGATTCCCCAATGTTTCGGTTACTTCTTTGCTACTGTTTGGGGTAATATTTGTCTTGGCCTTCCTAGAATACTTGGAAGAAAGTGGAATTATTTTTCAGACATTCCAAATTTGTATTCCAATACAGAATTAAGATGATGGGATGTAGAAGAACCGTTGGTTGGGACATTTAGCGCATTTGATTCAAGGAGTGCTGAGTGGGTTCGAGTCCCAGCACGGTCCAAAAGTTTCAAACTATGCCATGGGCTACCAGAAAAATACTTTTAGAAACGTACCTACACAATTTCGAAAGACAAATTTTATCACAGTTCGCAGTTAAATTACGGCTCAAGTTAAAGATTGATAGTGTCTAAAAGGGATAAAATCAATCGTTGGCGACAGGATTATATTGCAAAGAAAATGATGATAAGAGCGGGAGAGGGAGAGAGAGTAGAGAGAGGATGAGAAAGTAGAGATCCTGCAGTAATCCGGGAGACAAGTTTGAGAGATGGAATCATAAATTGTGGTGAATAGTGTCTTGTCAAGTTTATGATTGGCGATTCTCAGAGATGGATCGGTACTTAGAGAAAGAGTCAAACTGCATTGATCGGAAGTTGCCCTCTATGCACGGTGATAGGGAAAGGTCATTTTCATCATTCCCATATTTTATGACATCTTACATCAAAGTCACGTTGTTATTTTTCTTTATACTGGCAAACGTCTCGCCAATGTCGAGAAATATAGCTAGGTATGTAGTTGCAACTCGCAACAGTTCTTGTGTTAAGCTCTTATTACATGGTGTGCTAAACTCGGGTTAGTTGAATAAGTTAACATATAAGTGCCTATTCTAGTTCTGGTAGTTCTCAACACGATAACAGAGTTATCAGCGTGCTGGAAACTAACTTTATAACTATAGAGTATAGGCCCTTCTTTGTTAACTTGTTCAATTTACCCTGGTTTTCTCTGATTACGAAGGTTTTACCTACAGGTACAGTCATAAGTACAGAGACAAGGGGGTAACCACTCCAGAGATTTCTTGAGATTTCCTGAGATTCCATTAAGATTTCCTGAGATTCTCAACAAGATTTGTGGAAAGACCAGAAATTTCCAAGCTTCCCTGAGATTTCATAAAGATTTCCAATGATTTCCTGAGATTCTCAACGAGATTCCTGGAGTGGTTAACCCTTCGTACAGAGATCTCGTCCATGAAAAACGTTAGTACCAATGCTAAATATTATGACTGATAACAGTGATAATAGTGATAACTCTAGGTAGACATTTTTTCGAGGAAACTTCTGAAATATAATTTAACTTTTTATCGTCAGATAGTAGGTACATTCAACTAGGTACGTCTGTAAATAGACAAGTGAGTACCTGACAGTGTCGAGAAAAATCGAGTTCATAAATGGGAGAAAAAGAAGCCAAAGTTTCCATCGTAAAAAAAAGGTAATGATGTTGTTAGAAATTCCTAAAAAAAAAAGAAACTCAGTTACCTTCTATGGACAGTTAATTACCCAGCCGTGTCAACACAACATTTTCCACCCAAAGAGTTTACTCATCAACAATGTTGTTTTGAATGACCTGGAGGTGTATTCCCTTTCTCGAACGCCAGCAAACCCACCCAACTAACACCTTCCAAATTTATTGTAAGAAAATAAGGCACGCCATGATGCAATATACGGAGAACAGTTCTTCTTACAATAAATTTTGAAGGTGTTAGTTGGGTGGGTTTTCTGGCGCTAGAGAAAGAGAATATACGTGCTGGAGCCCCTCCAATCGGCTACCTTGTTTGTACAGGTATCGCCGGCTCGCCGTTTTTCCAGATGTTGTTATTGTCAAGGCTCATCGATTTGAAAAATGTAATTTGAGTTTTATTTTTCTTTCTATTGAGGTGCCGACCCAAAAATTGTTGATGGAATTGGTTTGGATGTATTCTTAAATACTTAGGTAGCATTTTGTGGGTCCCTGCAGGTGTATTCCCGTTCTCGAACGCCAGAGAACCCACTCAACTAACACCTCCAAAATTTATTGTAAGAAGAACTGTTCTCCATATATTGCATCATGGCGTGCCTTATCTTCTTAGAATAAATTTAGAAGTTGCTAGTTGAGTGGGTTTTCTGGCGTTCGAGAAAGGGAACACACCTGCTGGTATCCCTGATATTAATTATACCCAAAACCAGTGATTTTTTAAAAAATTCCACAATTGTTGCGTTAGGTTCCGTTAGGCGGTATACTCCCCTCTTAAACTGAAGCTCCTTCCACTTTCTTCCATCCATAACACAGGTAATAAAATAGGGATTAAGTCTAATGGGTTATTACTTGTTTTATTATGAGCCTTGCGTTGTTTAACTCAGGCTGAAGCGCAACAAAAAAGGAGTTGGCTATGTCGTGTGAATTTTTAATTGACCTAGTTAGCATGGCCTTCCTGAGGGGCTCGAAAGGGTCAGCAAATTTACGGTGCCTATAAATTGTAAACACTTGCGCCAGTTCTTTAACAATTCTTTGATTAATCACCCAATTCACCCAGTTTTATTTAACGCCACTGTTGCTTACAGTAAATTGCTATACATTGTGATTTTAACTTTAAAACAGGGAGCCAATGAAGAAAATAAAGGAAAAATTACCTGTGGGGACCTGAACCTTTTTTATGTGTTCTCGATTTTTCATGGTAACTTTTGGAGTCTTGCATACATTTTCACTGGGAATTTGTTGGATTTTTTTTTGTTCTGATATATAGTATACCAACGTAAGTTATACCACTGTCACTGTTATAATATGTGTGCTTTCGGACGTTTTTTTGTCGAAGCTTTTTATACCGACCTTCAAGTGTTAGATATTAGATTGCAGTAAAAGTAGTAGACGTTAGTTTCTTTAGGAAGAAGTCAGAAAAAGCTATTTGGTACAACTTATAACCAGGGGTTAACCACTCGTTGGGAATCTCGTTGAGAATCATTGGAAATCTTTATGAAATCTCAGGGAATCTTGGATTTTTTTTTGGAGTGGTGGTAACCCCTTCGGGGTTCATCTTTCTATGAATATCGTTGGAATCTTTGGAAATCTTTATGGAATCTCAGTGAATCTCAAGGAATTGCTGGAGTGGTTACCCTTATATTGTATTTCTCGTTTATCCGGATCTCCATGCAATACGAATTCAACAATTTTAATGGTGGGGGCTATTGTCTCTATTTTACCAAAACATAAAAACACCATACATTGTCGCACTGCTCAGGGGATGGAGGATTAGGTAGATTGAAGAGAGTTAGTTCTGAGTTATGCGTTTAGGAAGTAAATGAATTGTCTGAGGGTCTTGATCTGGATTTTCGTGGGAAGAGAGCTCATAATTCTTGTTAAATAGAAGGGGGATCAGGGGGCAGATATCGGGTTTTGTAGAGGGGGGGTAATAGTCCTCCATCAGTCCTGAAGAAGCACGTTATCAAGCGCTAGCATTCCCCGTGCCGCGCCATTAGCTTGATGCGCTTCCACCGTACTACACAAGGTTCCTCTACTCCTGAGGTACCCTCACCTTTTAAGGACGTCATACTTGGTGGAACGACTGAAACCATTCATTTTTTTGATCTAAGAAGACGTAAGGCTCCATTCCTTTTCAACTGTTTGTCATGTTACTAAACTGCAACTCGTGAAAACTAAACTGTTCACTGAGAACCTATAGATCAGTGTCGCTAAAATATTTTTGTGTGAATTCTATCAACGTGCGATAGCCCTTGTATTGAAAATATACTGTAGTGAATAGAGAGTTCGCTATAGAGAGGGTGATCTTGTGAAGATAGGGGTTGTCGTTCGTTATAGAGAGTGTCGTTCGTTATAGAGAGTGTCGTTCGTTATAGAGAGTGTCGTTCGTTATAGAGAGTGTCGTTCGTTATAGAGAGTGTCGTTCGTTATAGAGAGTGTCGTTCGTTATAGAGAGTGTCGTTCGTTATGGAGAGTGTCGTTCGTTATAGAGAGTGTCGTTTGTTATGGAGAGTGTCGTTCGTTATAGAGAGTGTCGTTCGTTATAGAGAGTGTCGTTTGTTATGGAGAGTGTCGTTCGTTATAGAGAGTGTCGTTCGTTATAGAGAGTGTCGTTCGTTATAGAGAGTAGCATTGATCTTCGTGATGAGTCCAAAATCAAGGTAGACATTTGTGATTTTACAATTCAGGAAACTCACCTTAACTTTCGTGCTTCCTTAACTCATTCACAACCTTTTTACCTCCTTATTTGAGTTGATCTTTTGATGTGACAGTGAATTTGTCTCCCCCATTCAGACAAGTATCAACCTCGTATGGATTTCCATAAGGGGCGGTTCTCATTTTTCATTTTCAAGATACGTAGATACCTTTTCCATTTTTATGCTCTCATGTCTTTTTTACCTCGAGTTTATGCGAAAAGAAGTTTTTTTATTAAATAAAGCTCTTTGTGTGGAAGCCTTGAAGTGAAAATAACCAGTATAAAGAGGGCTTTTCCCATCTTCGCCCGGAGATGGCTTCTCGTCACCCTTAATGGCCCTTGCATATTTTAAATACGCAGATAAACGTATAACGTGTACCTAATCTTGAAAACCGTCGAAATTACCTTTCACTGTTACGTTTTTTCCACTATACAAGTTTAAGCTTAAACTCGGTTATGTTTAATTCAGGTTTTACAGGGAGAGAGTAGGAATTAAACTGCGGTTTAGCCTTAGTTTACTGTTTGTCTCAGAAATAACTAGGATAGAATATAGGTTTTTTCCAGAGGTTCCAAGACGAAAACGGGACGTTAACTTACAGTGTTAATTTCGTATCAACTAACTTAGGGTGGGATAGACGATCCTCGGTTAAGTAACAGTTAGCTTAACACGGGGTACCGGTCCCAAACTGCTGTAGATAGGTACTCCAAAATCAGAAAACATATACTTACCTACGATTCGATCTAAATAACTGAAACCTTCCCTCTAAAGTTTTACGAGGGGTTAACCACTGTTTGGGAATCTCGTTGGGAATCATTGGTAATCTTTACGAAATCTCAGGGAATCTTGGAATTTTTTGGAGTGATTACCCCTTCGGGGTTCATCTTTCTATGAATATCGTTGGGAATCTTTGGAAATCTTTATGGAATCTCAGGGAGTCTCAAGGAATCTCTGGAGTGGTGACCCCCTTGTAGTTTTAGGTCCAGTTGTATGCCTGGACGGACGGAACAGAAACCACCTGTTTCGAATAAGGAGACTCCCATAGAATCAGGGGATACAATAAAATCTCTGCTCAAAAACATTATTTTCTCCAGGTAACACTGAGAAAAACAATTGAAGGAACCATAACTGTGTCCAGGCATGAACAATTAACGTTTCCAGAGATTACAGTCGCTGAGGCGCAAGTTACGGGCCAATGATGCCCAAAATTGAAATTATGGACGCAGGATGTATTGTACAACACAGGGAGAGATATGGCACAGCTCATGCTTATGTTCGGATTGGATCCCTTGATTTGCTGTGGTCACTGAATCAGAGATATACCCCATTGCTGATTGGAATTGTGTTGTGATTTAGCCCGGAAGCTGCAGCCCGCGTCGATCGATCGGTTATTGTGTCATCTCTTTCGACTTGTAGTAGGTACTAGGTACTGCCTGGAAAATGTTTGTATAGTGTTATTAAGTTCACAGTCCCAGCTCTTATTAAAACTTAGGTCTAGTACCTAGAGGCACCTTCCCTTCACATGCACCTTAAACGAATATTTGGAGGCAATGAACTGCATTTTTTCTACTGTAATTTTTCTTTATACTTCCGGTTCTATTCTGTAGATTTTTTTATACAGCTCCTCGTAGGATACTGTACTGACAATACCTACACTCCCATACTGATACTACTCAAAATTCTCTTCCGTGGAGCATACCTAATCAAAGTACTTACCTGTCGTATTGTCATAAACACCCGAGGGGGTTTTCCATAAAGATTTCCAAAGATTTCCTGAGATTCCCTACGAGATTAACCCCGAGGGGTTAACCACTGTAGAAATTTCCATGATTTCCTGAGATTTCATAAAGATTTCCAAGGATTTTGTGGCATTTTCAACGAGATACCCAAAATACGCACACTGCATATCCTTGTAGTGTAGTGATTAGGTTGGGCGGCTGTACTGGAACACCCCTCTAAAAGTATTCATGGTGTTTTTTACCTAAACATCCATTATCTCACAAGCCAACATTTTGTTTCATGAACTGTGAAAATAAATTTGGTATTGATAATTAGAATAGCAAGGGCAGTGAGTAATTGATTCGATGGGTCTCTGTTTACAAAAGCGCGCAGCTGCTGTTCATTTCAGTTAATTGCATTCGCGTAAGTCCATAACGAGTTTTCAGTCATGCCATTATTTCATACGTGAGCTGGAAAACGTCACGAGGTCATATAGGTTTTGTCAGCAGTTTTTTTCTAAACCTTTTAATAGGATCTTCAATATATTGTTTATTTGTATCTACAGTCTCTACTCAACGTTTGGGAACCAATTTTGAATATGTTTTGTTTAACTGCCCTGTTGGAAAACCAACAGTGTGTAGTAACCAAGACTATATCGAGGGGGTAACCACTCCAGAGATTCCATAAAGATTTCCAAAGATTCCCAACGATATTCATAGAAAGATGAACCCCTTCGGGGTAACCATCCCAAAAAATTCCAAGATTCCCTGAGATATCATTTCCAATGATTCCCAACGAGTGGTTAACCCCTCGGAGAATATACACTCTCTATACTGTTGTAACTCTTTATTACGAACATCTCTCTATTACGAGCCAACGCTATAAGCCATGGACTTATGTATAAAACGAATCAATTGAAAAAAATAAAACTTGATGAACTTCCGACTGTAGTTCCGAAATGCCGGAGGAAAAGCTTTAGGAGAGCGGAAAGGCTCGAAAGATGAAAGCAAAGTGGTTGTAGAAGTCCCGAGGGGAACCTCAGAATCTATTTCTTGGATGAGCGAACCAGAACATCAGTGACAGGGCACAGCCGGAGATCGAACCTAGGTCAAATCAAATTCTAGAGAAGAAAAAAAATCCAGTGAAAATGGGAAACTCTTTGATGTGTGTGACTCGATTGTTCTCGTAGGGTTTTTATCTGCAATATATCTGCATTATGTCACTTGTTACATATCCCTGAAGGTCTATTAACTTCATAGGTTGTCTCGTTTGAATGAGATCTCGGGTCCCAAGATTACGCTCTGTTAGAGTTGCCGGACTCTTTCAAGTTTTTTAATATTCGGTGTATATAAAAGGTACGATTTAATCCGAAATAGTGATGCTGGAATATAAGAGTTCGTCAAAAACGTCTCTTACACCACCTGGAACTTCTTTTTCCCTGAATTTACAAGCCTGCATGGAACCTATAACTTCATTGCAACAACCTAATGTAATATTTGAAGATCCGAGGTTCTTCACCAATTTGTAAAATTTCTAGTCCAGTAACCTGACTGGAACTCGTTGAGTTTTTGCCTGATCATCGCTTTGAAAGGGGAAAAGTCGAATTTCATCTTTATTTGATAATAAAATGAAAATTAACGCAAAGTCAGAAAAGTCATTAATGGGCGGGTTCTGATGATAACTGGGAAGGAAATAGCATTAGGAGGGGCTGGGGATTATAATCGAGCGATGCGGTGGTGACGGAATGAAAGCCATTTCTTTTGTGGAGGACAAAAGAGGAAACGCTTGGGAAACGGGACAATATCCCACATCGCCTTTCGTCATTTCTCCCGATTCCTCCTCAGCCCACTTTGTCTGTGAAAATTACTTGATCCCGTGAGACAAGAATTTGTCATCAATCATTTATTGTCCTCTGTAATGAAATTTTTCGTTCTGGGACAAACAACCGCCTACTGGTATATAAAGATAGCCATCCACCAATCGTCAGTTTTCCGTTCTAGACGAGAGGAATCTCGTTGGGAATCTCATTGGGAATCTCAGGCAATCAATTGGAAATCTTTATGAAATCTCGGGGAACCTTGGAAATTTCTGGAGTAGTTAACCCGTCGTGGTGAATCTTTCCCTGAATCTCGTTGAGAATCTCTGGAAATCTTCATGCAATCTCAGGCAATTTCAAGCAATTTCTGGAGTGGTTACCCCCTCGGTGCTAGAGTTCGATCCCGGAGTCAGTTAACCTTCAGTTAACTTCAACCGAGGATTAAGTAACGAGTATCTACCTAGTATTTGTCTTCCTTGGAGATAATAGCCAACAAGACCACTTAACGTTCCATTTCAGTCTTACCAAACAAACGGATATGGGTTCCAAGTTGGGCCAGTTAAGGGTCCGCTATACCTGACGGTACATTTTTTGCCGCCCATAAGATTAACATTGCGAGCGGCGATTCATTTTCAAGGTTTACCCTTGGTTGGAAAGACACAAAATTTTGCCTGTACCTAGCCCTAACAATGTTCTAGGGAGTGTTCGAAGCAGATTTCCCATTTTTTTACTGGTTTTCGAGATACAGCACTTTTCTTGAGGTATGCGATGCTAGCATTAGCAAAACAGTTGCGATAAAAGAAACCAGTGAGAAATTGGGAAATCTGCTTCGAACACTCCCTAGAACATTGTTAGGGCTAGGTACAGGCAAAATTTTGTGTCTTTCCAACCAAGGGTAAACCTTGAAAATGAATTGCCGCTCGCAATGTTAATCTTATGGGCGGCAAAAAATGCATCGTCAGGTATAGTGGACCCTTAAGCTAATCTCAGTTAAAATGTGGGTTTGGACCGTTAACTTAACCTTTCCTTTCTAAGAGTTTTAAATGATATGAAGTGACTGAATTGGACTACTACATTCAGTAGTAATATTTTCTGGGAGTAAGAGGTGCTGATTCCATTTTGACCCCCAGAATGTTTTGTTTCACATTCTCCACAATGCTGGAGAAGGGTTATCGGGTTCAAGCGGCTGGAAGACCAAGGAAGTTGCTGAATGACCAAGTTAGGGAAACTTGGAAGTTTCGGCCTGAAAAGTGGCGAGGAGGGCTGGAGGGATGAAGGAAAGGGGGGGAAAGGAGTTATGAGGCGGGGGTGAAGGGGGGGGGGGGGGTATAACGATCGCCTGGCGGTCAGCTGCTTTATACTTCACGACTTTCGACAACTTCATGACCCGTGATGTTCTTAGGGACAGTCTGACGTTCAAAAAACTTCCCCGGCACATTTCTTACTTTCGAGATGTTTCTGTCTTACCTTTCACTTCAAGGCGAATCTCTCTCGCGCTTCAGGGAGCTCCTTTTTCATTACTGCTGTACCAGGTGTAGAATAGGTATCATAGGTATCATGATGCCAACTTCTCGGACCTGGCAATCTTCACTTTTGTGCATTATCATTCTTCAGGAAGAAGCATACAGCGAAGAAAGCGTATCTTGTCGGTTTAACGAATTTGTCAGTCCATAGCTTTCTATGAAATAGAAATTTCAACCCTTGAAGGTATCTATTGTTTGGGTCAAAATTCGTCAGTCGGCTGCTTGAAACGAAATGTCGCTTGAGTTGACAGTTAACTTCTCACAATGTAAAAGTAGAATTGTTGTAGAGGGATTTTGGGCAGGTGCTCAGCAAGTTTTTCCTTTTTTGCCGCGTTTTCTCGGGACCTTTCTTCTGCGCACTTTCCAGCTCAGATTTCGAAACAGAAACAGTGAGTTCAGAGACTGAAAATTCTGAGTGGTGGTTCTAGGTTCAAATCTGGCGTCAGAAAAAACTGTCTCCTGCTTACGGCATGTACGTAAAAGCTTCGCTTTTCTGAGGGAAATATAAAGTCAGCAACACCCCGACGCAACATAAAATACACTGATAGGAAATCTCGCAGCATTTTTTAGCTTGTTTGTTGACAGAATCATTGAGTGCACGGAACTGCGAGAGCTTCGTCGCGATCAAAGAATGCGAAAAAATTGTCAAAGTACGGTGCAAGTGAGTGTCATGTACAAATAGCGAGGTTGTTGATTTTGTTTTTTCCGCACTTGAAAGTGTTTGATCGATACCTGACGTGTCGAACTTTACACTTTTACAGTGTTGCTGTTTCTGTGTATATAGAAAATTTTATAAAATGAATGTATGTTTCTAAAAAATTTACTACCCAAATGTCAGCTAATATAATAAATAATATAATAGTATAGTATAGGTAATTGCAAACGAACTAAAAAATGAATTTCTGCATATTGCCTCGTTAGACTGTACAAGGGTATCCCGGTGACGTTATACTAGGGTCACGGGTCAGTGCCCCTTGGCGCTCAAACGTACTGTGATTGGTCAGTGTAACTTGACATCATCGGGAAATTTCCAAACCTTTAATGTAGACTGACGGCATTGTTTGTTTACATTCGGGAGTCTGGCGGTCGGGACCGGGGACTTGCATGTTTTTGTTTCCGTTTCAGCCCGCCAACGAAATCCATTACATTGGAGGGTTCTTTGCGAATGACAACACTGCTGAGGTAAATTTGCATCAATTCTCCGGGGATGGTACCCCACTCGATAGCGGCGCCCGCCTCCCACTTCGACATCTGGGACATGAAAACCGCTCCTCCGGTAATCACAATATTTGAGTATGGTAATGCTGTTAGAAACATGGAGTGAAAATGATGACTCAGCACTATATCATTCTACAGGGGGCCGAATTTTGAATACCTGGTGGGGGGCAAACTTCCTGAACGTTCAAAATGTTCACCGCCTCCCGTTCACACACCCAGGAGTGCTTATGAAGCCGACTTCCCCCAGACTCCCGAAAAAATTCACTTTTCTTGTTATTTTTTTTTTTTTACTCAAAATTTTAAACTTCCCGTCGTTGGGTTTCAAAATTTCCTTTTTTCGGTTTCAACAATATCGGACATAGCAGTTTAATTTGAAACCTCGAAATGGGCCGACGGGCATAGGTATGCACCTTTACAACTTGCCCCAAACTGTACTAAAATAGAAATTAAGTACCACCTGCTCTAGCTATAAACTGGGGTTCACTGAAAGCATGACCTACAGGCTGCAGCGCTCATAAACTAAACGTACTAGACATCAAATAGAAAGCTAACAAAACCGACATCACTCAAAAGGGACATTAACATATAATTTCAATACAGTAGATGGGGTTCGGGATTTTAGGAGAACCGGTGTTATTGGTTTAGGGTTCAGCCTTTCTATACGTCATCGTTCATTTTTGAAACCTCCCAGTACCTCAAACATTTTTTGTTCTAGGGGCATAGGAGGGAAAGGGAATTTGAGTCAGCTAATACGCCACAAAGGCGGTGAACCTCGAAGTAAAATACTGATTATTGGTTTAATCTTATTTCTTCGGTATAAATAACTGAGAAAAGTATCAGTCTTTGCTCAGTTTTATTTGGGACAGCGTATAAGGAGCTAATCGAGAGGAGTGGCTTAATGGCTCGTGTCGCAATCATGCAGCACAAGCACTAAACTATAACTGTTCAAATAAGACCAAAACTAGAGACTGATGACCTATTTTCGACAAAACAAATTCCCCCTAGATTTTCCTTCCCTCTCATTCGCAACACCCTTCCGTTTATCCATAGATGGCAGACAGCCCGGATCCAATCCGTGGATCACTAATTATTTTCTTAGATTTCCGCATTAAAAATAGCATAAATATAAGAAAAGTAAGTTGAGAACTAGGGTTTCTCACTGAACGGCGTCTTCGACAGCGATGCGGGCGGTCACCAGGTGACACGGGACCTATGCCACGGGACAAGGAACAGGGATACGGGACACTGGGTTAGCAATTGAACCAGGGCCGATACGATCGCTGGTCCAGCGGAAATGCCACTTCTCTCTGACACCAAGCCAATGACAGCTGCCGCAATTTCAACCCTTGTCAGTGACACCACCAACAACGTGTACCAATATCATTCTCATTTTATTTTTATTCCAGAAATATGTCACACCCAAAACTTTACCATGATTTCGCAGCACTCAAGAAGTGTTCCGAGGGGTTAACCACTCCAGAGATTGCTTGAGATTGCATGAAGATTTCCTGAGATTCTCAACGAGATTCGTGGAAAGATGCACCCCGAAGGGTTAACTACTCCAGAAATTTCGAAGATTCCCTGAGATTGTTCGACGGGGACCTACAGTTCAAGACAACCATCCCTAGACCAATAATTGCACTATTCTCCCGCTACCACCCTCACATCGAAACACTAATTCTAACAATTCAAAAGAACCACTCACAAATCATGTCGTTATTAGATTTTCAACAAACCGATCGACAGAGCGTATTCATGTGCGATTGGTAAATGTCTGAATCGAATGGTTTTGGCAGATGTGACCCAGCTATTACGTTTATTACGTAAATGGGGTCCGAGCATGCATTTTCCGAGCCGTTAACCGCTGGCTTGTGAGCCTAATTAATAATATACAGATGTCCATCAGAAGGGCACCCGCCAACCAGGGTCTTTGTTACCCCTACATTACCATGTTACCATTACCAAACCCCTTTGTATTACCCTAGGTGGGTTGTTCGCTACATTGTTCGTTTGGAGTACAATAGCTTACAATTGTTCACATTTTCAGTTTTCGCACTTTTATTTGTCAACGAAACGGACGTACAGATATTTCGAAAATGTGACAATTATTTTTAGCTACAGTTGCTACTCTCTATAACGAACAGATTTACATAATCTCTTGACAATCATTGTCAGTTATCGCCAGCCTGAAGTTGTAGTTGTTCATTCAACCCGCAAGATTAAGGTCGGTTTCATTATTTCTAAATGACATCTTTCTGAGAAAGAAGCTATTCAATGTGTCCTTGTTCTGAAATATATATCATCCCAAATTAGTTTCATAAAAAGTACGTATTTAAAACACATACTTAGCCTTAGCTCTAGCTCTAACTTTTGTCTGTTGGGGATTTAAAAACAAAAAAAAATTCATGACTTTACACTTTACCATGGTGAAATGTTTTTTCTCCCCTAGTGTCCTCATTATCCGCAAAACAGAGAACCCTCCTCCTCTGTGGAAGTAGAACAGACAGAACATGTCTAAAACTTTCATTGTTAGAGAGCCAAGGGATAATTCTTTAGGGAGAAGGCCATGAATCAAGGAGCAGGACACGGAGCAGGACGTGGACCGTGTCCGCGACCTGGCACTGTTTGCGGAAGGCGTCCGGGACTTGGTTCTGGAAAAGTTGGCTGGCAATTAGTCTCCGTTGGGATGTGATCCTGGAAGGTTGTCTCCGTTCCAGTTCGTATTACGTCTGGAGAGTTTTCAGCGGCTGTTGCTTCCGCCTGTCTGTCAAGGTCACACAGCTGACTCAGACAATTTAACCGTCACTTTTTTCCCCCAAAGTAAACTAGGTTCTAACATTGAGAAGACATTGGGAAAGTTAAGAAAGTTCCTCTCAGTACGTGCGGTCAAGCTCAATTCCGATAGTACTTATATTTTATAACAAAAACATCCATCTTTGTCGTCAGTGTCCCTTTGCGTACTGTTCGTTCTGAATGTATCCAAGAAGCAGGGGAGCGCTGAGGAGCGGCAGTAGCACTTGGGGTAATGCGTTCGTGTTTACCCCCGGAGTCAAGATGGATGGCTGTATTATTCTTTGGGTTGTCTCCCATGCTCGGCTGCCTCCCCGCACAAGTCGGCTGCTGACTGTCACCACCCGGAGAGGTGTTCCAAATATTCTCTTTACTTATTTGGAGGGAGGTTCTAAAAATCTCTTGAATCTTCCGAGACCGAGTGATCTCTTTGCATGTAATAGACTTCTATCCACTGTCTCCAATTTCTGCCAGAGTTTCGCCGCGTTGTGCTTAGTAGACTCAAATGGGTGTTGCTCAAGAAAAACGTCTTACGTGTTCGATATAGAGAAGTGTTCGTTATAGAGAGTGAACACTGTAGTTTGAAACCATTCAGTCCCCAAAATATTGATACTAAAACGCCTCAGGTACGTATACAACTTCAAGCCATTAAATTTTGAACACCCCGCGGAGCATAAAACTAAAGGCGGATATTATTGGTGGGTTGGTGACACGGCCATGACTCCCCCCTAGTCATCACCCTAAACCTTTTTTTTTACCCACCCCCTGGGAACGGGACCCCAATCCACCCCCCCTACCAGTCACCGTCCCTTTTTACGTTCAAATAAATGTCGGATTTCTTGGTTCGAATGTATTGAGGCTCGTCTCAAAAACCCCACCCGCTGTTTCAATGCCTCATATCCAATTAATTATTTCAGCAAAAAACGATAAACTTTTTTGAAAATTTAAGGCAGGTGTCTGGCTTAAAGTTTGAAGGGGGTATTTTTCTGTTTTCATGAATTTTTTAGTATCCATTTTTCGTTTTTATGTCACCCGTTTGCCCGGAGACAATTCTTCGTTCTACGTGGGTATCCCTGTTTACAAGTATTGTAAGTTGGTTTATATTTCATGGTGTTTCTTTACATCTACATTCTTTATAACGACCGTAAAGGAACCATGTCAATTTGTTCGCTATATCGAGTGTTCGCGGTAGAGACAATTTCAAAATGGATTGTCGACTTGAACACCAAATATTTTTAGAAAAGGTGAAAATCTAATTTCCACTTTTCAACAAATTCAACAGTCGCAAAATTCTCCAGAAAGAGCCCAAAGGGTCGCTGACTGGAGAGGTCCGCAATCCGATAACCCACTAAATTTAGCGGGGGCTGACCAACTTTCAGTTTTGGGTTTATTCCCCCCCCCCCCCCCCCCCCAGCTCAATAAATGCGTTCCACTGAGTTCCAACACCAATACTTATCGGAAAAATCATTCATCCAGATGTACAGGCTGCTAAAGCTGGTGGTCAGCATTTTCCTCGCGGTTTGTCGATATCTGTACAGCCGTTAATTATCACTTTATTTTGTTTGGGTTTCACGTCTTCTGCTCTTTTCAAATAAATGGGGTTGGTTTGGAAGGAAGCCCGAGTAAATGAGAAGCTTTCACAATCACCCCTCCAAATTTATAATACTCTAGCGTACGAAGCGCTTAGGCCAGAGTGCGGGAGACTGAGTTTCGGCGCGGCGCTCCGTGCGGGCGCGGGCTGACCAGTGTGGGAGGAAGCGTATGCATGATGCGGCATTTTCCTCTCATCGCAGCCTTCAAACACTCCAAGTGTGTTTCCCTACAGGCGGACAAAGGGGCAGAATTCCATTGTTCGGTCCTACCAGGTAGGCACAGGTAACGCCTCCAACGCGTACCAATGCGCCGGGTGATTGGGTCCATTGACTGGTCGGGGGTACGTTCGCCGCGGCTCCTCAAATCTACGCCAGTGGATGATGTCTGATTGAGATCATCAACGATGCTCAATAGTTCGTTAGCTTCAAATTAAAATGGAATTTTTTACCTGGATAAAAAATATTTCTACTCCAGCGAATTGATCTCTGTAGTTTTCTCCCTTCTGTGATTGAAAATTGACGATAAAAACCTGAAAATGGAACCGGAAATCGCAGTAAAACTACTGCTTGGTGGGAGTCCTGTGTTAATGCAACCACAACTAAACGTCGGTCGATCAATTGAATATTTTCCCTTTCTCCTAAGAAATTATGCCTCAAACTTTTCAGATGATCTTTAGAAATTTACTAGGTATATCTACATTGCTACTGGTCACAAGTGCTCAGCGCTACCTGCCCTCTCTCGCACGGTGAAGTTGCCAAGTATATGAAGACGTCGAACTGTCGACAAAATTTTTAACAAGAACTCATTAAAACACCCTGAAAACAACGGGAAAACAAGGCTCCTTATGGGTCCTTAAATCTCAAGAAATGAGCTGTTAGGTGGAAAACAAAAGTTCCTTTTGAAGCAGCCAATTCTTGTGGAAGAACATTTCATCAGATCCGTTGTAGCAAAGCAGGTCGCTAATTTTGGATTGACTTTGAGGTAGTGACTTCCAGCCGGGCATGAGCTTAAGCCTGTTGACCCGAATACAAGGTGAACCGTACTCTCCTAAAGTTTCCTTGATGGTCAGTCTTTCTCAACTCGACTCAATTCGAACCAATTAGCGAACTCTGCTAGATGTCAAGAATGAAGTGGACGCTATGAAGAACGTCTTGCTTACGTTTACTGGTCAAGTGGTTCATGATGTGATTGTGGTCATTTTAAAAATAAACGGTCTACAAGCGTTTGTAAAATGTAAATTCATGAC
This sequence comes from Mesopsocus fuscifrons, assembly GCA_950004255.1. Lineage (NCBI taxonomy): Eukaryota > Metazoa > Arthropoda > Insecta > Psocodea > Mesopsocidae > Mesopsocus > Mesopsocus fuscifrons. Next base: position 19,551,345 of record OX465373.1, on the reverse strand, counting down.
AAGTACTTTTTGTAGGTCTCGGACCTACGCCGATTTAATGTCTTCGACGATAGCACTACATCTGGGCAGGTAATTTGTGCTCTCAAAGCTAAAGTGTTGCCCAACGCCTTCAATTTTCTTTGAATGTCATAGTATTTTCATCTGAGAGAGTGTCTCAAGGTTGTAATATCTAACACAAGTTACTTATGCGCTCTTTTGGATAATCACACCAAGAAGTGTTCAGTACTCATTTCCCCCTGGTAGAAATATTGGACATTTCAGTCTGAGAAACTTTGATACCGATGTGATTCGAACCGATGTGTTTCTGTTAATGAAGTGGCAACCATTCTAGAGTCCAGCTAGAGCACTAGAGCACTTGCTTAATGAGGCACTATAGTGACCAAAGCAGTGCTGCGGCTACTGGAGCTCTGCTTCGCAATCGCTTCACTTAGCTTCAAGACATGTTAGAGCTGACTCTCAGCAATAGCAGCTAGTTCCTGGAAGGGCGCATTCGGATAATGGAAGCCTTGGTTCCCACATTGTTCTGTTTAATGCTTGGCTGCTCCGTCAGTGAGCTTTGTGGTGTAACAATCCTCTGAATTATATCCAAGACAATTGCTGTATACCTTGTCTGCTACAATGCTTTCGTGTGTTCGTGCAAAAGCCACATTTGCGCCCCATTTGCTGCTGACAGTAGTTCTCCCTAACCATGTTTCACTATGAGGTGTTGTGTACTCCCTGATTGGGGGTTCTTCAATTTGAAGGGAAAGGAACGAGGTCAAGAAGTGTAAGGTGTGGAGGTACAGGTTCGGTGGCTTGGCGCCTCACCCCGTGCTTCGTCAGGGTGGGTCCGGCCCAAATAAAAATTCAAGTTCCCAAAGTCCATTTAGGTTAAAAATTATTTTATTTAGAGCCTTGGATAGGGCTCCTAGGTGTTTTTTTTTTTCATCTAACCTTCGTCAAAAAGTCTCCTGTTGCTGGAATGCAGTGGAAATATTGGGATGGCGGGTATCCACAAAAAAACTGCCATCCCTTCCCACTAACTAGACGTCCAGGGATGCCAGCTCGGTAGAATTCTTTCCCATGGAGCTGGAAGCAAAGGACTATGACACCCTTCCTAGCCCACAAAAAGTAATCGGAGCTTCACCAGCGCTCATAGAGCGGTAGGCTGGTGACTCCCTAAGGGAGAGGGTCCTTCCAGAAATGACAAATGTCAGTCCATGATTCATACTCGCGTGTTTTTAACCTTTCGCCCCACATGAAGGACTAAATTGGAGGGTGGCTTGACTGGCAGAGGGTGCAGGGGAGGTTCGACACACCCGAATGCTCACATTGCCACATATAGCTCGTCAGAGCGGGGTCTTTGTTTTATTCAGCTATCTCGCTCCGGTTTTCGGCCCCGATTAAAGTGGCTGGTTTGTCTTTTCAGCCAGATGAATATTTGGTAAGCGGGATGGAGACATCCACATCTGTTGATTTTTTTTGCCACACCCCTGCACCGCGGCTCCTTTTGTCCAAAACCTTTCAACCCTGATGTCTGGTGTATTTCATGATGCACACACATGAACAAGTTTGAATCAATATTCAAATTTTATTGGAGGTTTGAATAGCGGGCTGGAGACAGTTTTGTCGGGATGGGTTTTGTATTATCGGTGGGGGGAGGAGGCTCATTTTGAGATCTGCTCCAGACATCTCCATTAGGAGCACTGGCAAATACGCATAGAAGATATTTTCTCTTGAAAGAATCACGGAGAAGTAAAGTGGGTATTTCCTACACCTGGGAATCAGGTTTTCTGAGCTGTTTTTGCCCAGGCCCCCAGAGGGAAAAATCTCAGTTGGAAACAGTTTGGCGGGCATTGCCAACTCTGCTCAAAAGAGCGATCTTGGTGGCGTGAAACTCCTCCAGATTGCAGCGATATTTTTTAACAAACAGATTCGACATTCTTCCTTTTTGTCCCCTCCCTTCAGTCACCTTTCGGCCGGCTGGTTGGTAAGCAGATAGCTAGGTACATAGCTAGGTACATAGCTAGGTACGGTACTGAGCACGTGGTGCCCGTGTTCTTACTCTTCACCGCCGAGAACCTCCCGCGCTGGCCATTATAAGCCCAATCAAATTTCGATTAGCGCTCACCGACTCAGACTGGCCTGGCGTCAAGTTCCCGCCTTTTTACGCGGCTCGCCGGACGTTGCTTCAACAATGCAGACGTATGCATTGTAAACTGGATGAAGCTTGGCCGCACCAGGGGGAATTAGGGACTACTTCCTCTATCCATAACCAGCTGTCTACGATACATGTGAATCTTATCGCACGAAAGTTTCCAACTCTCAGGCAGATGCCAGATTCTGTTAGTTCACGATGGGGACTTACAGTTATAGGTGGGTTCCAAAATGTCACAACCTCGATATGCAATTCACTTGAGCTGAACGTATCAGAGGTGAATGCCGATCAGTAATTTAAAGGTCCCCGTCCACCTAGCCGCACTTCTTATAGCATTGAGTAGGAGTGCCGCGGCGCCATGTTCTATCGAGGGGTTAACCACCCCAGAGATTGCTTGAGATTGCATGAAGATTTCCAATGATTTCCTGAGATTCTCAACGAGATTCGTGGAAAAATGCACCCCGAGGGTTAACTACTCCAATTTCCAAGATTCCCTGAGATTTCATAAAGATTTCCAATAACTGCCTGAGATTCCCAATGAGATTCCCAACGAGATTCCTGGAGTGGTTAACCCATCGTATCCTACCAAAAACAGCGGTGCGGCGCGGCGCGGATATTTGGACGGGGAACTTGACTCACTATTTTCAGTGGGGAACTGAGGGTACCTGTATCGTACAGTTTACAATAAGAAGCAACGGAAGGATGCCACAAACAAGCCTGAGGTGTATCACTGGAGTTGAAGCATTTAAATAAGAACGACGCCTCCAGATATCTATGAAAGGGTGGAGAGGGCTTTGTTAAGAAAAAACCTGGAATGGGATGCCATGAAAGAGAGAATTGCATTGGTTGAGGGAGACATGAAACGGTAATGATCCCCCTTTTTAAAAAATTCTATTTCCCATCCCCAGCAAAATGGGAAAAACCTCCCCTTTACATTCAAAGACAAACTTCATAGAGAAAAATATAATGGGGGCTTGATTGAAGAACCACGGTTAGATAACTTGGAAAGTATTCGAAAGTAAAGTGTAAGTGGGAATGATTCGGAGACCATCCATTTTTTTCTTTTTCACAAGTATTAGGAAGAGATGATTCTTACAAAGATTCGGGTGGGAATTTTCCTGCGCAAGGACGAAAATTCATTTTCATATTTTAAGGAAAAATGAAACTAATTCCTCGGGAATAGTAATTTTTCATTCCCTTGGAGAGAGGGCTATCTTGGAAATTAATCGGCGAAAAGCAGCGATTGTTCTAACAAACTTCCGGATTTGTAGCCCTTTTGTATAGGCACAGGTATAGGCTTTTGGAGGCCACTCAAATCCTTGTGGTTAGAGGTTTAATTTCGGTATTTTTCGGTAAGAACAACGTATAATAAGTAGGCGCAAGTATAGTTGTGATAAGACGAATCTTTCTGTTTGTTGCTATTTTTCAATGTCCATTTTCCAAGAAGTTATTGAAAAAAAATTCGTCCAGTCGTGAAGTCATGTATAGATAACTAGTTCTTACGTTAAAAAGACATTTCATTTTTCAGAATAAATAAATAAAATAAATAAAATGGAAATATTGGATGTTCAAATGTTCTGAAATATAATATATCTTTTTAACGGCCGAAATTAACAGGCTGTGCGGTGATTATACGATCGAGTGATTTTTATCCACAAAAAATTTGTCCGAAATGAACCGATCATAAAATTCCCACATATCCTGTTAATTAATTAATTAATTAATTAATTAATTAAAAAGACATTATTATATATCAGAACATTTAAATATCCAATAGTTTATTTATTTCTTACCTACTAGTGTAATCAGACGACTAATCACTAAAACTACATGTGCCTCTCAGTGGCCGAGTGGTCAAGGGGTCTGCTTTGTGTCCTGAGAGGTCCGGGTTCGAATCCCGGCGGAACGGAAAAATTTTCCGCTTCCGACATGGATGTATAGGCTTCGGCCCACTACTAAACTGGCTTCGGCCCACTCATATTCGGCTTCGGCCACTTCATCTTCTACATAATAATAGCATGGAATTTTTCCATTTTACATCGCTTGAATTTGATGTTATACTGTAATATAGGTACACATGTTTTCAAGGTTCCAAACAGTCAAACCGTAAGGAATTCAGTTAAATATGCAAAGGCTAACTATTAAGTAGCTACCCAACGCTCACAGATCGCATTGGATCTCGTTTAGCAGATAAATATAGGTAGATAACCGAACCTGTTTGGTCTCTTGACCCATTACATCTTCCCGGGAAGTGAACGTCTTCAAATAGCTGAATTATTTATAAGGTTTTATGCGCGCCAAGTTATTTTAGAAGTCCTATTGGAACGAGCCTATAATAAACTACTTTGATTTTTTTTGAGGACCATTTCTGAGGAAGTTAAGTATTTATTCGATCTGAAATACGAAATATGTCTCTTCACCGTCGTTAAAAAGATATTATATATTTCAGAACAAATAAATATGGAGCGTTTTTAACTGCACATTTTATAAGGGTACTATTAAATATTTAAATGGTCTGAACCCATTTTTTGTCAAATTACCACACAGCCTGTTAATTTCGGCCGTTAAAAAGACATATTATTATATTTCAGAACATTGAAATATCCAATAGTTTCCTCATAAAGTGTCCAGAAAAAACGTAAACAAATAGCGAAGGTATGTTTGCTCTTAATTCAATAGGACAAGCTTTTGTAAACGAAGCATAAATTGCAATTTAACCACGATTACGTTGTCTTATCATTTATTTCGTAGGCTAATAGGTCTCCAATTTGTCTCCAAACCTCTCAAATTAAAAAACCTTAATTTGCACCTACCGACATTTTCCATCAACAAAAGCATTCTTCCTGCGATTTTGGTGGGGATTCAAGTTTCTCATGCGGTATAATCAAAATACCTACTCTGCAAAAAATAGCTCGGATGTCACGAAGCTATGGGTATGTAGCAATGAAAAAAAAATGGATTTTTCAGTAATCACAAAAAATATTGTGTGCAGTATTGATTGCGGGAAAAAAATAGAATGAGCCGCCAATCGGAGAAATGCCGCGGATAGTTTTTCTCTAACAATAGACGTAACTCCTCGTTAGATGCGTTTACCCTGCTATGTAGAGGAATCCGGCTAAGCGACTACAAGACCTGTCATTCAGTGCTCTATCCAGTTAGTAGCCAATGCTATATTTGGTATCATCATTTAAAACTCGATACAATTATCGTGTAATTAGTGGAAAACTATCGAAGTTTTTGTTCGATGCTTCTGGAAGTGGGTGGCCGTTACCTTGACCGCCCTGGAATGCGGGGCCTGGAGTGGCAGTTCTGGGATGTTGGGTACTCAAAAAAAACTAACATCTCTCCCGAGGGGGTAACCGCTCTAGAAATTGCTTGAGATTGCATGAAAGTTTCCAAAGATTTCCTGAGATTCTCAACGAGATTCGTGGAAAGATGCACCCCGAAGGGTTAACTATTCCAGAATTTTCCAAGATTCCCTGAGATTTCATAAAGATTTCCAATGATTGCCTGAGATTCGCAATGAGATTCCCAACGAGATTCCTGGAGTGGTTAACCCCTCGATCCCTCCCTACTGACGATAAGTCTGGGGATGATGCCCTTCCTCCAGAAAAGCCGTTCGGGACGCATCTTACTTAGCATAGGTACCGAACATATACCTAAGAGGGTAGCGACACAGTGAAGACCTTAGTTTAAGCAAGTATGGAGGAATAACCTTCATTAGGTATACCTATATGTATACCTGGGGCTCTAAAGAAAGATTCTTTGCAGCAGGAACAGTTTTAATGAGCAGCATGTACCTTTCTTTGACAATTTTTTTTCTTCTTTTTGTTGTACGAAATTTTTCTATGGTTTGTACACATGATAATGACCAATTAGGAAAATTAATTACGTGGAATTTGTTTACTCCTCACGTTAGAGGTTCAGAGCTCAAAAGCATGGTGCAAGTCAGATTTTTACCTAGTTTTACGAATTAAAAAAAAAAAAAAAAATTTGGAGTGGTTACCCCTTCGGAGTTCATCTTTCTATGAATATCGTTGGAAATCTTTGGAAATCTTTATGGAATCTCAGTGGAATCTCAAGGAATCTCTGGAGTGGTTACCCCCTCGAAATAAACAATTTATTCGGGAATGTTGTCCTACCGTGGCATGTTTAACCAGAAGTTTTTCAGCTAACCCGGGGTTTGCATAATATGTAATGAGGCCTTTACACAAATTCCTTGGAGAAAGACGGGTGACGAAACTCATTGCTTCGTGCCTCTGATCAGTAAAAAAAAAAAGAACAAAACCTTGTAAATCTTGGAGCTGCCGGCTTGGTTTTTTATTCAAATGACAATAAACAAGCATCCATCAGGGGAGGAACAGGCTGGTCGAGACAGAACAATGTGTTAAATGTCTGCACCGGACGAGATATTTTCCATAAATATGCCACTCTTCCACCGTATTTTCCCCAATGCTATTTTTTTCCAAACCAAAAAAAAAGTTTAGGAAAAAAGGAAGCGGCTCCTCTCATTTAGCGAAGCCCATTTCGTGTGGGACCCAACTCACGAGGGCGAGATTCATATTCGTCCATGAATTTTGACCAACCTCATTTACATTGATAAAAAGCCGAGTCGCTTTTCATTTGATTTCAATTCTATATAGGTTTTAAAGAGGAATTTTATTCGAACTTGACTCTAGGCTGTTCTACTGCATATATACAATTTTGTTATGACTGCAGGTGCATTTTTCTTATGTTTGCACCTGTACCTATTAAGGGCCACTATACATTCTCGACGAACTCCACCAAAACCACTGTGCGAAAGTAAATATTCGACAAAACTAATGTTTACGTATTAGTACTGCCGGAGACTGGTAACTGCAATATCGCCAATTGTTGTGTCTACTCCAAAAGCTAAACATAGTGTGCTATTCGAACGCGAAACGAACGAGTGAAGGTAGGACACTGTGTTTAGGTTTTACAGGAGAAAAAGTATAGAAATGGTGTTGCAATTACCCACTTACTGAAGTGAACTAAAAATTTGTCGACAGTATAATGGCGTCGTGAAATAGTACAAACATTTATCAAGCTTTTCTACTAAATGTGACGATAAAATCTACATGTTTCAGTCCGAAACGTTACAAAAAAATATTCTGCGTGAGGTAGCGTGGGGTTTCCGCAATCTGTCAAAAAAACATGGTAGTTGGCTGTTTAAAACCGCTCCTGTGGGCTTATTACTCCATTTTATGCAAAAATACAACGCTGCCTCACGACAAAGTGTCTCAGGTTTACATTCCCCTATAAACACCTTTGACTCGCTCTGTAACTTCGGAGAAGGAATTGATGTTTGTATCATCCCCTTAAATATCCAAGTCTCCTCGGAAGGGGACATGACTTCAACTTCAAAAACGTGTCTAACGGCTGAACACGAAAACGTTACGGGAAAGGAAGGGTCAGCATTTCGATCAGTTTTGCATCCGCAGACGAGATCCTCTCCTGCAGTCAGAGGAGACTGCTGAAGGCAGAATGAGAGACTCTATTTACTACAAGCACGAGACCAGAAAATCCATTGTCCAGTTTCGCCTGAGGCTCGAGTCCTTTATTGCACTGAGTTTTCGTCTTCATCAGTGCGAGTGGTCTAGCGTTCCAGCAGAGTCCAGCAACTTTTTCTTTTCCTTTCAGTGCGATTTTAATTACATAAATGGGACTTTATTTTTTATGAGACTGTCCAAGAGGGGGTGAAAAATATGGAGATGGTTATCGGCGGTCCGGTCGCAACCCCACCCTTATGAAAAGTGACGAAGGCTGCACCCGGTTACATGAACCTTTTTTTTTTTTTTCAAAATTCTTTCAGCAAAATTCGAGCTTTTGAACATGCTGCTTCTGTCCCAAGACCGCTTACATCACAATCCTGTTGGTGTTTTTACTTTCCCATACATTCGAAGTATATAAGAAAGTATTGTGATCGTGCAGAAAATCGATTTTGAGTTTTTCATTGCAAATCGCGGATCAGAGGTCCCAGACGCGGTGTGTGTGTATGTACGGAGAGCCAGGGCCCAAACCGTTCGGCCGATTTTGTTCAAATTTGATACCCAGGTGTAAAAAAATAATGCGCAGACTCAATTTCTTCCGATTTTAAATTGGTGAAAATTGGGTGGCACAGCCCCCCAAAAAACTCAAAAAATCATGTTTTTAATTTATTTCTCAAAATAGCGCGTACGATTTTGTTCATTTTCTCAGTGGTAATAGTGCATATTATGGGTACAAATACCCAATTAGCGGTATATCTGGGAAAACTCGAATTTGGGAGATACAACCGGACCCCTCAAGAGGTCAGTTTTTTGATGTTCACAAAATATGCCATGTGGGTATTCAAACTACTTGGGGAGGCTTCCTCAAGCGAATTAAGTGGTCAAAAAAATTCTCGAAGTATTTCCGACCCCCCACCCCCACCGGGTTGAGTTTTTTAAGGTTTATAAAATATGTCATGTGGGTACTCAAAATACTTGGGGAGACTTCCTCATGCTATTCATCTCGTCTAACAGCTTTTCCGAGGACTCAGAAACATATAGGATGGGAAAATTTGTGAGAACATTCTCGTACTCCTTGTTTTCGTCATGACCATTTATGTGATCTGAAATACATATTACTTATACTATGTATCTCTAAAACAAATTCTAGTGCCACGTTTTTTCACCTTTAATTAATACCTATATTATTTTCTTTCATTCCAGGTAAGAGGAGTTTTTTCATTCGTTCATTCGTTGCCGGGATGACACGGAGTACCTGACCTCTTCTAAAAATTCCTGTGGGCAAACTTTTCGTCGGAAGAAAAAAGTGAGATGTTTTTCATATTCCGAAGGAATGGACGTTTCCGAAATGTATATGCAAGTTTCAGTGGCTTTTGAAGTCTGGGAGCAATGACGGTTCAAAGTTGAGGTTTGCCAAAAATTGGCCCGCACGAATACAATACTTTACCTTACGTATACTCCCTATACAGGTAAAGTAAAAAATATGAATGACTACTGGAAGGTACCGTAATATATCAATGAATTAGGTACCCGTTTTTCAGCAGGTACACGTAGTCCGTACCTATAACATTCCTCATGTTCGTCATATACGTGTGTAATATTTTGGCTCAGGGTTCAGGGTAAATGTGTGTAGGAATCAGGTGCAGTAGGTACCCATAGCCAAGTTGTGGAGTACTCGAGTGTGTGGACTGGAGATAATGATAATGATGCCTAACAAGACCTGCCCCAGGCACCCAAACCTGCCGTCTTTTATATTTATCCGCTCGTTAAAAAAGTAGCCCAGCGTTGTTAATTTTATCACAAAACTGAACCAATTCATCTCGCTAAAGGTTTTGGGCCTTTATGACCGCCTCTTTTCCACTTGGGATGCAGGTTGAAGAAGAACTTTGTTCGCGGTTTTTCGCTGACATTTTCTCTGTACGAAGTGCCTTGTTTCACGCTCTGGCCTTTCTCATGTTTCTGTATAGTACGGTAATTGCACCACCATTGTCGCCACTATAAAACGATATTTTCCTCTGTGGTTTCCATGGCAACCGCTGTGTTTGTCTATGGTGTCGTCGCACTAAAAGCAGTATCGATTCTCGATTGATCATAAACAAAATGTTTGTTTACTGAACAACCGCGGGAACAAACCATGGATTTGTTTACAAACATTTACCAGCACGTGGCTCCTTGTGGAGGTGCACCACTTGAAGATGACCGCTGAAGGGTCCGCTATACCTGACGGTGCATTTTTTGCCGCCCATAAGATTAACATTGCGAGCGGCAATTCATTTTCAAGGTTTACCCTTGGTTGGAAAGACACAAAATTTTGCCTGTACCTAGCCCTAACAATGTTCTAGGGAGTGTTCGAAGCAGATTTCCCATTTTTTTACTGGTTTTCGAGATACAGCACTTTTCTTGAGGTATGCGATGTTGGCATTTGCAAAACAGTTGCAATAAAAGAAACCAGTGAAAAATTGGGAAATCTGCTTCGAACACTCCCTAGAACATTGTTAGGGATAGGTACAGGCAACATTTTGTCTTTCCAACCAAGGGTAACCCTTGAAAATGAATCGCCGCTCGCAATGTTAATCTTATGGGCGGCGAAAAATGCATCGTCAGGTATAGCGTCCTCTTAATGGCGCTGGGTGTACCAGTATTCCAGTTCAGTCATTTCCATTATATCATTGTAATGAAGCCTTTATTTATAAATATTTTTTATTACATTTTGTTGACGTGATCCCTCGTAATAAGGATAAGAATAAAGTCCATTAATAACGTTAAAAAGGTACGTGTAAATAACCACAGAAAATGAGAAGTGAAATAATTCTCAAGAAATTTTCGTCTCCCGAAAAAAGTGTTCGGGATCCGCCCTTGGAATAGACTGGGTCAGGAGCTCGGGGTGTCGCAGATAAGGGTAGGTACCACTTCCGGGGCAGGAGCAGTGCATCACGCTCCTAATGATACTCCGATACTTATCTCCCAGGCGATGGCGCTCCATTCTCAGCTAGCAGAGGCGCAGACGCCTTGCTATTTCCGGGGGTCTCCTGCCAAATGGCTGCCATATATCTTGCACCCTCTCCAACATATCAGAGTAGAGGGTGGGGGGGGGGGGGAGCAATGTGTGCCATGAAATGCTCTCCAAGTATCTACATGATGAGTGGTTTGAGTTTGAAGATAAGATGCGCGTACCCCTTTTTACTTTACCTGTATACGAAGTATACGTAAGGTAAAGTATTGTATTCGTGCGGGCCAATTTTCGGCAAACCTCAACTTTGAACCGTCATTGCTCCCAGACCTCAAAAGCGACTGAAATATTAATATACATTTTGGAAACGTCCATTCCTTCGGAATATGAAAATCATCTCACTTTTTTCCTCCGACGAAAAGTTTGCCCCCAGGAATTTTTAGAAGAGGTCAGGGACTCCGTGTCAGTACGTATGTAGCTAGCTAGCTAGCTATGTATGTGGCATTGACCTGGACGGCGCACTTTTCAACCGATTTTCTTCAAAATCGGTAGTGACCTTTCTAAAATTGGAAGAAATCAGAATCCGGAAGCCTAGTTTCCCCCCTTCAAAATTAAGGGGGGTTACCCCCCAAAAACTCCCCCAAAAAGTAGAAAAAAAATATTTGCTCAAAAATGGCTCTAACGATTTTGATCAAATTTTGGGCAAATATAGAACAAAAAATTACAAATCCAATGATACCACCCACTACCCCCGCATAACTCCCTGGCCTATAAAAAAAGGGGGGAAGTCCCCCCTGGACCTGTAAAAGGGTGAAATCAGTGGATTCAGTTGTTTGTGGTATATGAGTAGTTCTGGATATGACACGTGACAACGGCCATACTCGTCACAAATGGTATATGGCTTATTTCAAGCCTCCCCCCCCCCCCCCCCCAGGGAGGGGGGCAATTTTGAGTGACTTTTAAAGTGCGGCTTATGGGGTCTCAAACTGTTCGGGCGAACGTTGTGAAGCAATTTTTTGTATCAAAAAGTTTTTCTGAACGTATCCAAGCACCCCACCCCCTGAGGGGGGTAGATTTGAGTGGTTTGCGAAATATGGGTTGTGGGGGCTCAAAATGATCGGGAGATCGTTCTGAGGCAATTTATATGGTCAAAATGATTTTTTACCACACCCCCTCCCCCCCCCCCCAATGGGGGGAGTTTTGTATACTTTCCAAAGTACGTTGTATGGGGTATCAAAATGCTCAGGGAAACGTTCTGAGGCAATTTATTTTGTCAAAACGTTTTTCCGAGCTTCCCCATCCACCCCACCTCATTTTAGGGGGTAGTTTTGGGTGGTTGCCGAAGTATGTCGTGTGGGGTCTCTAAGTACTCGGGGTAACATTCTGGGGCCATTCCTTTCGTCAAAAGGTTTTTCCGTCTCCAACCATTTAACCAAGGGTTTATTTCTAGGAATCACGCAAATAAGCAGGTAAAGTTTTGTCCGACCGTGTCGTACCGCTTGTTTGTTTTTGTTCTTTTTTTAACATTCGCCTAGGGCGAGACAACACAACAAATTTTTTACGGTTACCCTTAAGAGGTAGATGAGACTCTAAGGACTTCCAATATCACAGAAAACCCAAAATTTCAAACTGGGTTTTTCGCCATTTTAGCACTGAAAAGTCGTATTATTGATGAATGGAATAAAATCACGAAATAATAGAAAGTAGTGGTAAATGAACACGTGGTTTTATTTTTGCAAATACGAAGCAAAATTCCGATACTTTACTGGACTTCTGTGGAAAAGTATTGGGAAAAAACTCCCCTATTCCTCCCCCCTCAAAACCTCCAAATGACTTTATTATTCGACGTTTTCCCTATTGTGGTAGTTTTCTCTGTTAATCAGGGAGGGGGCTGTTCACGTGAAATTGCGGCGGGGGTGGGTTGACGTACAAGATGAGTCTCCCAGGGGAATATATCAGTCTGAATAGGCAAAGTGGTGTAGTCAGCCAGTGTTTCCATGCAAATTTCATCCCCTCCAACCCCCGGGCAGTGTGAGGAGGATAATGCAGTGGGGGATGCGTCTGCCATTGTTTCAGTTTCAGCCCAGCCTAAACAAAGCATGAAGAGCCGGCTCTCCCTTCGTATCAAACAGTACAGGCTTCTAGGGGTAGAAATAGGCATATGCTTCAACGCCCTACTATACAGCAGATCAAGGATAGTAAGAAGGCTGTTCAGGGGTTATTTTTACTGGCAAGGGTCAGTGTTTCATTCGAGGGGGTAACCACTCCAGAGATTGCTTGAGATTTATTGAAGATTTCCAAAGATTTCCTAAGATTCTCAACGAGATTCGTGGAAAGATGCACCCCGAAGGGTTAGCTACTCCTGAAATTTCCAAGATTCCCTGAGATTTCATAAACATTTCCAGTGATTGCCTGAGATTCCCAACGGTTTCAACCTTTCCGTTCCCTACCCTTCTCCATGCTATGGACGATCTGATTTCATGGAAACTCCCTCTTGGACTGTAGACAGAGAGACTGGTCCTTTTAGACCGCAGAGATGTGCTGAAGAAGTGTTCTGGCCACGAGCGACGAGGATGTGCGTCCTCGGTCTTGGAGCGGTTACCCTGACCGCGGCTGGACTATCATTACCGGCCTCGTTGAGCAAGAATTACCCGCGGACGGTGTAATTTACCACCGGTCCACCGGGCGGACGGTCGGACGTGCTCGCCCGACGTGTCGTCCCCAGTCTGACACCTCTTCGTTCCTGCCCGCTCACTATTCAGTCAAAAGGGTCTAGTCACTCTAGTGGGAATCTTTTTTGTTTTATTTACTTTTTATATGGGAGCCTTTTAGTGTCTGGGAGGTCACGTCAAGTCAAGTCAAGTCATTGTTATATTTCGTAACACACAGAGTTCATACCTCATTGCAAACGATTCAGAGGAGTACGTAGAATAAGGGAATGCAATTCCAAACTTTTTGGAAAAATTAGAATCGAACTGAATGTCCGCAGCCCGCCTTACAAGGGAAAATACAGAAGTATTTGACCGTCAGACCACAGTGAAGCCGATATAAACTACCCAGAATCCAGCAAAATTGCAAACGATAACTTGGGACTTCCGGTACAATATTTGCAATAAATTATCCTAATTTGGTCCCTTCTCGGCCGTTCCAAATTTGGAAGGTAAACCTTCTGACCCAAGAAAAGGTGGAGGTCCAGATCACCCCGTCACTTACCCAAAGTTAAGATCCTCTGGACCAGTTTGTTCAATTAGTCAGTTGAACTGACGATTATAGGGCGAGGTAAACAGGCGATTACTGTAGGGCTTCGCAGAAGGTTAGAGGATGGAGGGGGAAGTTCTCCCCCCTCACCTGAACAGCTGAACCTGTAACTTATCCCCTCCCCTGCCCTTTCCCCCCACCAGCAGCTCAGATCAACTTCAGGACGCCATCCTCCCAAAGGCTATCGCTGTAACTTCTGCAAATTGTATAATTTGTTGGGCTATACTCAGGTGAACTGTTTCTAACGGGAGGCAAGGAAGCTACGTACACATTGTTCATTGGCAAGAAGGCCGTTCAGTGCAGAATCGCTCCCGCAAATAAACGTAAAGGTCCGACCGAGATGTAGCATAAGCCCAATGCAGCCAAAACTTTCACGTACCATGAAAAACAGGTAAAGAGTTCAAAAAGTCGTAGTGAACTTATTGTGTTATGTAATATTTCCCAGTATCATTTAAAATCATTACCCCCTTCCACCGTATTCAGTAGGGGTATTTGAACGTAACGAACGGAAAAATACCCCCTCCCCCCCCCCCCCCCCCCCTGGAACAGTACGCTTTACTGATGTTTACGAACATCATTTATTTTTAAAAAAAACAACAGTATGATCCCTAAAACGTAGGGAGATAGCAGCCCGTATAATCCACATGGATTAACCAAATCCAATAAACCGCTGACCGGGCGTCGGGCGCACAAAAGACAAAGGGGAATTAATAATAATAGGCTGTGCTGCGGATTGGGGGTGTGTAACTTGCAATCTACCCCTTGCATCTTTAAGGGTAGTTACGCATTGTATGACGTCATGGCGTTACAATATGCATATAGGGGTTATTTAGTTATGAGATGTACACGTGTGTATGGCCACCCCCTATAATCCCCCCTCTCTTCTGTACATGTTTTCAAACCATAAGCCTTTTCCCACGTAAGCCTGGTAGCTGGTTGGTACCTTTGTTAGGAAACTGTGCGCGGTGTGCCTGACTAAACCACGTGCGAAAGAGTTAAGAAGTTCCTGTCATTTTATCCACCTAGGTAAGGTTAAGCAGATTTTATCTATAGATTTTATCTTGCCAAGGCTACTACGTACACACCGACAGCTGAAATTTCAAGGCCTTATGACGTCATAGGGTATAAACTCCCTCCCTAAGCTCCCTCTTAAACAATTAACCCAATAAAGTACAGAAAAAACGAGCGAATTCTGACAAACCCTATTTCCACAATGTCACCCTCTCTCTGTAGCGAGCGAATTTGCATGGTCCGTTAACGGTCGCTATAGAGAGAAACATTACTGAACTACAATTAATTTACAAGATTTAGAGGACGGTTTACCTCTTCCCAAAAGTTAAACGTATGGAATATTTTTTAAACAGTGCCTCTCAGTGGCCGAGTGGTCAAGGGGTCCGCTTTGTGTCCTGAGACGTCCGGGTTCGAATCCCGGCGGAACGGAAAAATTTTCCGCTTCCGACATGGATGTATTGGCTTCGGCCGACTCCTAAAATGGCTTCGGCCCACTCATATTCGGCTTCGGCCACTTCATCTTCGGCTTCGGCCAAAATACATCTAACAAACCAACTCATCGGCGCATATGTTCTCTGAACGTCGCGCGTTAAAAAAAAAAAAAAAAAAAAAAAAAAAATCATACAATTTATATTATAGTTAAGTTGGAGTGGTGAACCCTACCCTGACTGGTTCCGGCACTGTGTACACCCCTACACAACACCGATACAAACAACCCCTATTCCCCACCCCTGTGAACATGTATGGCATGCATCCTGTGCCGGGTTGTCACTAATTACATTTTATGTTCAATTAAATTCTGCATTTAACATTCCATTGCTCCCTTATTTGCCTGTTCAGGCATTGTCCTCGGGTCCTCTCCACTCCCGATTCTCTCTTTCAAGTCTTTTATGCAAAGTTCTGTTCATTTCACCTCCCAGTAGCACCAAACAACGGAGCTGCCTCTTTGTAGTTCACCCTTTCACGATGACCCTGGGAGATGAAATTTTTTAGTGTGAAGGAAAAGGAAGGAGGTTAACATTCAAAAGTGACAAAAATAATTATTTTTTTGTTGATACTGTAGTTTATTTTATTATGTACTATACCGGAGAATTATCCGTCAGACACGGCTTAGCCCAAAAATCAGTGACGTAAAAAGGCGCAATGTTATATTTCAGAAGAAATAATCCTCTACAGGTTGTTCAGGAACGGATAGAAAAACAGACACAGACACTTTTCTCTCCAAACATTGTACCTTTGTTCGTTCCTTAAAGTTGCAAACCTCACTCTGACGACGTAATAAGTTCGATAAATCGTTAACACTTTGTATATGAAATTAACATTATTTATTTATTTATTTTTTGTTGTTACCTCGCAGTGCTATCTTTAATAACCCATTATCTCTAGGTACTTAAGGGTCCGCTATACCTGACGGTGCATTTTTTGCCGCCCATAAGATTAACATTGCGAGCGGCGATTCATTTTCAAGGTCTACCCTTGGTTGGAAAGAAACAAAATTTTGCCTGTACCTAGCCCTAACAATGTTCTAGGGAGTGTTCGAATCAGATTTCCCAATTTCTCATTGGTTTTTGAGATACAGCACTTTTCTTGAGGTATACGATGCTAGCATTTGCAAAACAGTTGCAACAAAAGACACCAGTGAGAAATTGGGAAATCTGCTTCGAACGCTCCCTAAAACATTGCTAGGGCTAGGTACAGGCAAAATTTTGTGTCTTTCCAACCAAGGGTAAACCTTGAAAATGAATCGCCGCTCGCAATGTTAATCTTATGGGCGGCAAAAAATGCATCGTCAGGTATAGCGTCCTCTTACCGTCACCGAAGCACATTGGAGCATGATGGAAGATTTTGGTGGGCCACATCGGGAGTGATTTGTGCTGGAGTGATTGGGTCTGAGAGCGATTGGTGTATGAGTGATTGCGGTCGCTCCTGACTAATGACGCGCATTTAGCGTTTGCGGCTGGAGTACCGCCCTGCGCCTGTAGCTCCAGCCTAGCCAGCTGCCAGCTCATTTCTCTACTTCCACCTACCGAGCACAAGCACGCCCTCTACCAATAAACCCTCAGGTTGTGCTAAGTTCCGGTTAAATCGGTGGTAAGGGAATATTTCCAAGTTCATCCTTAACTGTACGAAGGGGAAGCCCTAAATTTCTCGCAAAAATTTAATGCCGGGTCTGACAATTGAAGTATTTGTTACACGCATTTAAAAGATTTTTACCCGAGGGGGTAACCACTCCATAGATTCCTTGAGATTCTCTGAGATTCCATAAAAATTTCCAAAGATTCAAAACGATATTCATAGAATGATGAACCCCGAAGGGGTAACCACTCCAAAAAATTCCAAGATTCCCTGAGATTTCATAAAGATTTCCAGTGATTCCCAATGACTGGTAAACCCCTCGTTTGTACCTATAGATGTATCAGGCTTTACTAAAACAGTCGGTTAAACAGTGTTGGCACTTTTTACTTTCCTACTGCTTAAATTTTTGTGAGTAGCAAAATTTGTCCAAACTGTGGGAGTGGGATTTCGTCCGGGCTCAAGATCAGAGCTCCTTGTTTTATTCAAAAAAAGTTAAAATAAGCAGTTTTCTAACCCCATCTGTCTGCTAAAATGATGAGGAAAAGAACAGATGAAGCAAAGGGTTCAACAATTTAATGCAGCGTTTCCCAGTGGTCGAATTCATCAATTGCTCAAATCCGAATAGGAACAGCCTGGCCGCTTCCCGGGTGCGCCTCGGGTCTATTTTTTACAAGCCAGTTGGAATTTACGATTTTTGCCGAACGTCCGCTAATTTCCTTCCCAATTTACGACAGAATTTAACACGAACTCATTTAAATATAATAATTACTTGATTATGACTGAATTGCTTTTTTAGGACAGTGCTACTTTTCTTATAGTGCAGAGTAAAAAAAAAATAGCTTGTGGTGAATACCTGGCATTTCTGACTTCTGTCTTAGAATGTTACATTCTCGGTTAAGCAGTTAAACTTCGGTTAAATTTTGTCGGGAACATAAGCTAATTGATATTTAACGGCGGTTTAGTTGTTGTTGGGAATCTCGTTGGGAATCATTGGAAATCTTATTGAAATCTCAGGGAATCTTGGAACTTTTTGGAGTGGTTACCCCTTCGGGGTTCATCTTTCTATGAATATCGTTCGGAATCTTTGGAAACCTTTATGGAATCTCAGGGAATCTCAGGGAATCTCTGGAGTGGTTACCCCCTCGTTGTTAACCGAGAATGCTGAGATTAAAATAATTGGTTTTCAGTCAACAAATTGTCTCTTAATTGTTTTAACGACTTTTTTGTTTAAAATATCCATCATTCATCTACAATAATTAGACAATTAGCTGTGTACCTGTATGTTCTTAATTTTAAGATATTTGGACTAAACCTACAAGTACCTGGCCTCTAAATACCTTGCATCCGGCATTTCAGAAAATTACTATCCTTTGCAAGCCTGCAGAGAATGCAATAATCTGGTTTCCACAAGGAAAGAAGTTAAAGAAATTGGAGGGCTTGAAGAAGTTGGTTTGAAAGAAACCACACATGTTAAGTTGTTTCCGCCGGAGGAGTTGGAGAATTCTTTCCTTCTAAGTTTAACGGTGGCTTTGCAAAGTACATTTCCATTGTGAGGCGGATATAGAAGGGGGGAAAGCTATGGAATATTCCAGCTCCAGATCCAGCTCCGGCTCCAGCTCCAGGTCTCGGTGAGAGAGGAGCACTCACAAATACCGACTCTATTCATTGAACCAGTCACCACTCAACGTTTCTTATTTTTTTTTGCCTACAGTTTGTTTCTCCAGGAATTTTTTTTTTCAATTTCTGCCTGCAAAATTTCAAGAAGTACCTTGTAAAGTGTAGAATTAATCTCTAGTGATCACTAAAACCATAGAAAAAGTGACGGATTCTTAGAGAAAATGGGTCAAACTTGAAGTTTGCAGACTTGGCTATAAAGATTTTAACGTGAAACTTCTGATGACGTTATAGAGATGGTGTACTGATATTAATGAGACATTTTCAGAACTTTCCTTAATCAAAAATTTATGTTTACCTACTTCTGCTTTTAGTGAGGGTTAGACCGATAGTTCGTCTAACCTATCATGATTCCCGAGACTTAATCAATTTTTTCGAGAACCCCTACCTGCCTTTTTCAGAAAACTAAAACTGCCCTTGTCGGACTTGTTCCGAAAAGGATTGGGAATCTGTAGGCAGGAGAGGTCGTCGAGAGTCCAAACAAGCAACTGATTTGGAGAGTGAACCGTCTGTGGGATTCTGGTCCTTCGAGAGGGTTGGGGGATCGTCTGGAAGGTTCGATTATCCCTGAGCACGGGGAACATGGAAACTAATTAAAAAGCACATTAGGGGGAAAGCAGAGGAGGAGAAGAGATCCCAGGGTGACGTGTGGCCCGGCCAAAGCCCCATACCCCCATACCCTTTCCTTTATCTCCCAATTCTCCCAACTCGGTCCTAACATCCCTGAGTCGACCAACTGTCTCCTCCAAATTCTCTCTCGCTCAGTAGTTCACCAATTAGATGAAAGCTTCGAGATTGCCTCCCTTTTCTCGTGTTTGCACGTGCACCGTTCTTATGGTTGCACGTGCACTTTTCTTAGCGCTCCACGTGCTATTTCTTACTCTTGCACATGCACTTTTCTTAAGGTTGAATATGAATCTTATGGTTCAATGTGCTAGAATCTTCCTTTGGTTGCACGCTTACACGTGTAATTTTGTGCAGTTTTCGTCTTTTGAGAATAATCAGTTTTCTCGAAAATGGACACTAAAATTGGCCGTCACCTTCCTCTGAAATGCTTGTATTTGTACTTCAGAATATAGATACCTCCGCGCTTGGCTGCACTCTTCTAAAATCCTCACCTGCAACCTATGAGTCCAGATTTGGCCCCCTCAACTACTTTCTCTTTTCGGATTTGAAGAGAAAACTGAGGGGAACACGGTTTTCCACGGTTGACGACCTGAAAGTGTCAATTTCTGAGCATTTTTCAGGCCTGTCAGGAAACTATTTTTCTGACGGACTACGGAAGTTAATTGGCCGATGCAATAAGTGCATCCAGGCACGAGGGGAACACATCGAAAAAGAAGGTATGAGTCGTTTTTCTAACCTCGAACCGTTTAGCCTCTATGGACCTTCCCTCTTAATACCCACGCTCCTATAAAAATCTCTCTATTTCTTTCCTCCTAACGAATGTAAAGGGATGAAAGTCCCAGAAGGCATGGGCTATATAAAAGAGAAGGCAGAGTCTGGGTGTGATGTGATTCAAGGCTGGAGGTTAGGGTGTTAGTGTAGTAGAAACTAGAAAGGGTCTGCTCGCAAAGGATCTTTATCGCACACCTGTTGAGGTGCCTTTAAAGCTATGGAGTTGGGCTACTGTCGCTACAAATTTACACCCAACGACAAGTTACCTTACTTTGACTTCACTTCGTGTAATCGCTCTTTGTTTTCAATGCGGTTTTTGCCCGGAATCACCCGACTCTTTCACCAACTAGGAAGACCAAATCAACCTTTCTGTCCGGAGGTTACTACTTGGTTCTCTAGTTCTTCTTTGCTTCCATTCGATCTGGGATTTGCCATTTTTTTTACCCCATGGATTTTTCGGAACTTTGGGTGGTAATTTCGAAAGGTAAGCTAGAAGATCCGAAATGGATAGATCTCGTGGCTCAATTTCTTTGATCGGATGACTACTGAAATTTGGACGGAAGAAATAGTTAATAGAAAAATGTAAGTAGCGTCTACCTAGGTACTTGCGGTCAGTCGGTTGAGCTATTTGATGAAAAGACGAGGGGTTAACCACTCGGTGGGAATCTCGTAGGGGATTCATTGGAAATCTTTATGAAATCTCAGGGAATCTTGGAATTTTTTGGAGTGGTTACCCCTTTGGGGTTCATCTTTCTATGAATATCGTTGGGAAACTTTGGAAATCTTTATGGAATCTCTATAGTGGTTACCCCCTCGTGAAAAGATCTGCTGACTGATCACTCCCAAAATAACTTCAAAGGTCTCAGATGGCGCAGCAAACTTTTCAGCGAAAACCTTTCATTTCTTTTCACACAAAGTCGTATAGTACGACATACAACCAATCCGTTTTTACGATTGTAAAGTCGTTTCGACTCCTCCCATGTCGACCTCCACAATCGCGAAAATTTTACAGAGTTTGGAAAAGGTTTGAATTAGTGTACCTGTTGAAAGGGGCGGATTAACGACGAAGCCATAGCTGGGTGCTGCGACCACAGGTCTAATTCACTCCCGAGCGTTTGGAAATTGCAGCTAGAGTGAATCCGACTCCAGCGCTGAATTATTGGAGCTGCGACCTGAATAAGCCGTGTTTGTCCAGGCTGCCGCAGCCATTTCAAACTTTTGTTCGATAATTGGTCGATTTTCCGGCATGAAAGGAAAAAGAGGTGGCGCTACCAATCGCCCGGACATGAATAAATTGTTTCCGTGATTTTTTGTTGAACTCTTTTTTCGAAAAAAAGAAAAATGAATGTTCAGGTTTTATTTACCTAGTCCTGCAGTGGTATTCCCATTCTCGAACGCCAGCACTCTACTAACACCTTCCAAATTTATTGTAAGAAGATAAGGCACGCCATGATACAATATATGGAGAACAGTTCTCCTTACAAAATTTTTTGGAGGTGTTAGTTGGTTGGGTTTTCTGGCGTTCGAGAAAGGGAATACACCTCCAGGCGTGTTTTTGTTTGAAATGAGAAATGACGCATAGGGGTAGCAAATGTGTTCGTATAGTTCATGTTCCATATTGACAAGCTGATGGTTCAGCCCATACCACCTTTAAATTTTAGTAAAAAAGGCTGGTTTTAGCTAATTTCAGAATGGAATTCACCCGATTTTTTTTTTGTAACTTAAACAAGGTTGGCATGCGTTGCTAGGGAAACAAAATTCCTACTTTATTTACGTAGGAGCCTTGTTTAATTTAAAATTCGGGTAAATTCCATTCCGAAATGAGCTAAATCCAGCCTCAGTGAAACAAGGTTGCCATGCGTTGCTAGATAAATAAAGTCGGTCTTTTATTTCCCTAGCAACGCATGACAACAGAAAAAAATTCGGGTAAATTCCATTCCGAAATTAGTTAAATCCAGCCAAAGGGGTACACACCTTGAGCTAGTCTGGGTTCCAATTCAAGCATAACCAACATTTTCCGATTATGGCATAGATGTAGTGACTTCGGCCTGTTCCTATACTAAACTCCTGTGGTGTTTTGCATAGGATTGTTTTTTGGGACTACATCACTGAATTCAAGAATATGTTTAAATGTTTGAAGTGGAAAGTACCTATACCCCAAGTACCATCTACTTCAATGAGGAAATGGGTGTAAAGTTTTAAGGGGCAATCGGAGCTGTGAAAAGCTTGGCTGAATAGAAACTGAATGTGTTAAAAGTTTGGGCAGTTACAGTCCCGTCATATAAAGATTAATTATACGGCCATTCAGCTGCTCAAGTTCCGAGGCCTTCCTTTTATTCTTTGACCGTCCACGCATTCATGAAGTGACCAGTCCATGTGAAGTCCCTTGTTTGAGATAAAGAAGTTGCCCGAGAGGTTATTACTAAAAGCCCCTTCACCACCGCCCGGTGCGGATTTCGCCCATCTTATCCACCCTGGGCTAGATCCACTTATCAGCACTGCCCTCATTTGCCGATGAGGGGTTAACCACTCGTTGGGAATCTCGTTGGGAATCATTGGAAATCTTTATGAAGTCTCAGGTAATCTTGGAATCTTTTGGAGTGGTTACCCCTTCGGGGTTCATCTTTCTATGAATATCGTTGGGAATCTTTAGAAATCTTTATGGAATCTCAGGGAATCTCTGTAGTGGTTACCCCCTCTTTTGCTTCCCTACCTACCTACCCACGACCAAGAGACAGCGACATAAAATATGTTCGAGGAAATTTTATAGCAGACCGGATTCGAACCGCTGGAGTAGATACCAAATTGATTCTTATAAATGACTCTATCCCATTATCGACTGTAACCAAATGGCAAATCTCCCAGGTAAAAAAATATTTACTGCTATCCATTCAAAGTTGGTTTGCACCACTTCTTAAAGTATAGTATAGTGCGATTGCACTTATCATATAAGCCAAGGGGTTATCCATTCCAGAGATTGCTTGAGATTGCTTGAAGATTTCCTATGATTTCCTGAGATTCTCAACGAGATTCGTAGAAAGATGCACCGCAAAGGGTTAATTACTCCAGAAATCTCCAAGATTCCTTGAGATTTCATGAAGATTTCCAATGATTGCCTAAGATTACCAACGAGATTCCTGGAGTGGTTAACCCGCTAAGGGTGCGTCCCACCATGCCCAGTTAAAATTAAACTGGAGATTTTGTCCTATGTTTACCATGTTAAATTTAACTTAAAAGTTAGATTTAACATGGTAAATCTCCAGTTTAATTTTAACTGGGCATGGTGGGACGCACCCTAAATCTGTTTGGTATGAGCCACTACTTTAGAGAAGTATATTGTTGTGGAGTAGTTCTTTTACGGATCACGGGTCCGTTTCTGCACTATTTCCTGAAGAACCCCGTTATTTTTTGAAAGATCACAGTATGAGCCACCATGCAAATCTCAAAAATTGAATACCTAATCGTTTGGAGTAAACATTAAGCTGGACGGGTCCATTTGTAAATTTCTTCACCTAAATCTAAAGAAATATAAATACTTATTTTTCCTCCTGCTACCATTTCTTCCACTGAAATAATTTTTATCAAGTTGTATCGCCCTGAAAGAAGGTATTGAACTGTTGCACCTATTGTCTCGCCTAATAGATAGCTTCCGAAGCCTGCAGGCTGCTCCATGTGCCTTAAATGGTCAGGGCGTCGTCCCTCCGGAGGTAACCAGTAGAAATAGTTGCATCAATTTTCTTTTATCAAGATGTTGGTTAGGGGCTCCGCCCGAATTTAAAGATTTATCCTCGTACATGTACTTATGGAAACAATAGAGAGCTGTAATAAAATTATAATTTTAGTAGGTGGTGAACGACGGGAGCGAAGTTTAAATTCCTTGATAATCAAACAGGAAGAGAGCTAGAGACAACTGGTTACTAAGGCTCAATTTCACCACTTTCCGATAGTGTCTTTAACGAGAGGATTTAACGAACGGATTTACGTTATCGTATGTTTAGCTTACGACAAGTGCGTTCGAAGAGAAACAACTGCAAGCGCAACGGATTTGTCGTAAGCTAAACAAACGATAACGTGAATCCGTTCGTAAAATCCTCCCGTTAAAGACACTATCGGAAAGTGGTGAAATTCAGCCTAAGGGTTACCAAATGGAGAATTGGAATTAAGGGCCACCATACATTCGCTATTTTTTTACGTTCCGATTTCAAACGTTGTGCGAAAACTATTGGATAATTAAATATTCTGAAATGTAAAATGTCTTCTTAACGTCATTATTCATGAGGCTATTGTGATTTCACGATCGGTTAATTTTGGACAATTTTTTTTGACAATAATCACTCGATCGTAAAATCACAACA
Source organism: Mesopsocus fuscifrons (assembly GCA_950004255.1). NCBI lineage: Eukaryota > Metazoa > Arthropoda > Insecta > Psocodea > Mesopsocidae > Mesopsocus > Mesopsocus fuscifrons. Next base: position 19,526,976 of record OX465373.1, on the reverse strand, counting down.
TAGCCTCATGAGTAATGTCGTTAATAAGACATATTATATTCAGAATATTTAAATATACAATAGTGTTCTCACAAAGTTTGAAGTCCGAACGTAAAAAAATAGCGAATGTACATTCAGGGCAATTCAAGCGTGTCTGTTTACTTTTTTCTGCACATTTTATGAGGTCACTATTGAATATTTAATTGTTCTAAAATATAATATGTCTTTATAACTGCCGAAATTAACAGGTGGTGTGGTGATTTTACCTTCGGTTAATTTCGAACCAACTTTTATGTTGATAAAAATCACTCTATCGTAAAATCACAACATAGCCTCTTAATTTCGGCCGTTAAAAAGACAGATTATATTTCAGATCATTTAAATATCCAATAGTTTCCTCATAAAGTGTGCAGAAAAAACGTAAAGAAATAGCGAATGTATGTTCGGTATGGGTGCATGCGTAAGGGCAGAAATACGGGCATGTTGAAGCTGAACACAATATGTACTATCCTTACATAGGAACAGATACATATTTTCTGAAAGAGAAAGTCAAAAATTTGTGATGTACCTACAAGAAGAAAAGTTTCTTAATCAAAGAACATTTTGATATCTCGTGACGGAGTTCATCGGCGCATTAATCATGAGATGTGGCGTCTTCATAAAAGAACACGGCGAGGATCAAAGGAATTTTTCTCGGGGCAAGTTGGCAGCAGTGTCAGCTATCGCTTTGAGTCGGCGGCGGCAGAAGGAGGGAACGCCTCGCGTTCGCACCTAATTATCCGTCTAATGACGTTTTTGCCCCGTGTCAATCACCCCCACTCTCTCCTACTTTTTCTCGACCCCCACGTCGTCGCGTTACATTTTTCTTTACAGCTTTTCTGAAACTTACAACTATCGAAATTTTATAGCTTACAAGAAGCAGCGGTCATCGCAAGGTCAACGCGGCTAATTGTCGGGTCGAGGGATGGTTAGGTTAGGTTAGGTTAGGTAATTGAAGTTATGCAGGAATGCGATACCAGTTCTGGGTGGGTCAAGCCGTATACCTATAGGTTAGGTTAGGTTGTATTTTAGAAAAGTTAGTCAATAAATTGTGGAAAGGGTCGAATCAAAGCAAGAGAAGTGGTTCACAATTTGGAGTGGTGAGTCAATACTACCAGTTTTTTAAAATTGTCTTCATTGTATTCCAGTTCTCGAAAAAAAACTCATCAAAATTCCCGTCAATGTCCCTCAAATAGTTTGATAAGAAAACTCTAAAACAGAAAAGTTGGTTTTAAAAGAGATTAACAAAGTCCCGTTTGTCACGCACGTTTGCTAAAGCCAAACTCCCAGAGGGGGGATTTACAACAGGGGGAAGCCACAAAAGGGGCAAAATACGACTCAAATACAAACTAAGTAAATAATGCAAAACAGTGGTGATACCTACGTGCCAACGCGGCATCTGGTGTCCCCCTATATTGGAACAGGACTCAGGACCCTCGCGTGGCTGGCCATCCCCCCTGTCCCCCCTAATAAAACGGATGATGATCAATGATGTACACGTACTAAGCCCCCCCCCCCCCCCCATGTTTTTCTGCTGAAACTGCATTGTAGCCGCAGGTGGGAGCGGAGACGCATATCGATCGAGGTTTCCATCGGCTGGTACATTCGTATTCTCCCCACGCGTCCCCAAATGGAAAATGGCGCTACTTCCTTTTCCGCCCTTGTCCGCAAACCTTTTTTCTCCTTCGCTAAGAATACTATTTTTTGAAATTCCGGTATCGTAAACGATACTTTGCCACCCGCGACCGAGTTTCCAGTTTTTCCAACATACCCAACTGCCCGCCATCGCCAGCGTGAAATTGGGAGTGAATTTTATTTTTATTGTCTCTGTAAAGAGGAGAACTATCTTCAGTTCAATGTAACTGTTTGAGGATCTTTTGGAATTTTTTGTCTATAAAAAGACATATTATTATACTTCCAAATATTATCCCACAATTACTTCAACAGATGGGTATGGAAACATAACATCAAACGTCAACGAACAACTTACATTCATTTTTTTTCGTTCCGCAGGCAATTTAAAACTACCACAGGTCGGCAATAAAGCTGCACAAATTTTCCGCCTTTACTGCACGTGCCTGGGGGAAAAAAAAAGAGCGGCAATTTTTTAGAAAATTAATGCGACGTTTTTGCCGTTGCTGAGAGTGGTGGGGGTTGGGGTGGTTAGTGACACTCCCACCCGTGCTTGGCAGCAGATACAAGAGTGTAGCTGAAGTTGATTAATGTGCTGACTGGGCTGTCCAGCAGCAGGCTATCAGGCCCAAATGCTTACGTAATGCCCGCAGCGCGCGAAACCAAAATTTGGTCGATGCCTGAAACTGTGAAATTTTCTTTCGAACTTTTTGTAAAAGCCTTTTTGTCTATGACGTACCTTTTGCTTATTGACTCAGTCCTGGGTGGCTACTCCTGTACTGTATATTTGCTTGGATATTTTTTTGTGTTCAGTAACGAAAACCTTTCTATAACGGACTCTCTTTATAGCGACCAAATTTACCTGATTCCTTAAAGGCCGTTATAGAGAAATAGTTGCAGAGTAAATGGACCTTCTTTTTGTGATCTGTTTTCTGAGTCTGGCACTGACGCTCCCATTAATACTGCTAGCTAGCTAGTTAAGCAGTTTCTAAAGCTGCAAGATTTGTATAATTGAAGATATGTACCTATAGCATCAAACTCTCCCAACTTCCGGAATCCAATTTGTTGCTAATTTGTAATTTTCAACAGCCTGTGTTTTGTCAAGTGACGCAACTTTAGTTTATAATACGATAATAACATAAAACAACAAATCGGATATGGAATTTGCCAAGCGTGAGACTTCTAATTAAAAAACTGAAGAAGTTTCGTTCCTAGACTAACAGGAACACGGAACCACGCTGGAATGCTCTTATTTCATTACTTAACTTGGTAACAAGCTTTAGAAAATAATCCCTTCAACTTTGTTCGACGGCGGAAGACTCAGTTATCAAAGGGCTGCAGGATTTCTAGAAAAAAAGGAACGCTGAAGGGCATACTACATTTATCCGTTTTGCTGATGCAATTTCAAAACTTGGAAGGGTGAAGGATTTTCCGTGTTTTTAAAGAAAAAAGTGTTGAGAAAAACTAATTTGGTGGCCTCATTTTACTTAATTGAAATTTTCCGTACAAAAGCGAGCGCAGAAAAAGAAGTTTTGCAAAGAAAAGTTTTAATGACCTCACCATGGTTTCTCATGTCGTTAAAAAATTTGATTTTAATTTCTTTTTTGAGAGCTCTGAGCATCAGTTTTAACTAAATTTTGAGTTATGGCTCTAGCGCGACATCATTTGTTTTCTTTTTTGGGACAGGCGTCTTTCAGATTTATTGTTTACTCTAGTTTACAGTAAACTACCTAAGTCCTCCTCACTATTGGATGAGAAAAACGGCACCTTTTTTTTTGTATAAAACACAGGGCGAGGGGTTAACCACTCGTTGGGAATCAATATCTTTATGAAATCTCAGGGAATCTTGGAATACCCCTTCGGGGTTCATCTTTCTATGAATATCGTTGAGAATCTTTGGAAATCTTTATGGAATCTCAAGGAATCTCTGGATTGGTTACCCCCTCGACACAGGGTTTCCAAAATTATTTTTTGTTCAGAACAAGAAGTAGACTTAAGAAGAAGGCAGCGATAATTCACATTTCTCAAGTCTATCCACCCCAGGGTACGACTGTATATCTCGTCCTATAGAGTGTACGAGATGGGCTACTACAAATAAAAGGTACCTACCTACCTACCTATAGTATACCTACACGTACTTGAACTCTCTTCCATGTTAATTTTTTGTCACTAAAACAACATTAATCATACTTAAAACGTTTATTAAGAGGACGCTATACCTGACGATGCATTTTTTGCCGCCCATTTTCAAGGTTTACCCTTGGTTGGAAAGACACAAAATTTTGCCTGTACCTAGCCCTAACAATGTTCTAGGGAGTGTTCGAAGCAGATTTCCCAATTTCTCACTGGTTTCTTTTATTGCAACTGTTTTGCAAATACTAGCATCGCATACCTCAAGAAAAGTGCTGTATCTCGAAAACCAGTAAAAAAAAATGGGAAATCTGCTTCGAACACTCCCTAGAACATTGTTAGGGCTAGGTACAGGAAAAATTGTGTGTCTTTCCAACCAAGGGTAAACCTTGAAAATGAATCGCCGCTCGCAATGTTAATCTTATGGGCGGCAAAAAATGCACCGTCAGGTATAGCGGGCCCTTAAATACATGGTTCGGGAGCTCGTGGGGACAAACATGCGTGAAGGGCTTGACAATTTTCACCCCCCCAGCGGGATGCGGATTTGGTACAGTTGTTCAAAAACCGTTTTCTTGCTGTTGGGGTCTGGGGCTTTTAGCCCCCAGAATTTTTTCAAAAATCAAAAAAGGGCCTTTTTTCTCGGGAGGGGCTTGATGGGTTTAAGTGATGGGAAATGGTGCGCAGTAACCCCCAGTCACTAGAAACACCAAAGCAAGAAGGTTTGTCCGGGGCTTTCCCCAAACAAGAAAGGTTCCAAAATCTCAAAAAGGGCCAAAAAAATCGGGAAAAGCTTGATGAAAAATTCCTTCACCGGGAGGTTCCCCATGATGGCCCGAGTCCAAAAAACACTTTCTTGGTGTTGGGGCCCGGGGCTTACCCCTCCCAAGAAAGCCGTTTTTGGAAAATTTTCGATTTTCCACCTGAAAAGAGTGAAAAGGTTGGTGGACAAAATCGGTCGCAAATGGTGCGGAGTAACCCCCATACACTAGAAACACCAAAGCAAGAAGGTTTGTCTGGGGCTTTCCCCCAACAAGAAAGGTTCCAAAATCTCAAAAAGGGCCAAAAAAATCGGGAAAAGCTTGATGAAAAATTCCTTCACTAGGAGGTTTCCCATGATCGCCCGAGTCCAAAAAACACTTTCTTGCTGTTGGGGTCCGGGGCTTTCCCCTCCCAAGAAAGCCTTTTTTGGAAAATTTATTTATTATTTTTGTCAATTTTTTTAGAAGTAAATCTCACGATTTCATATGGGTGACTGATAATATATAATATAATATATTGTTCTATTTATCGCCATCAGACAAGATTCCAATTTCCAGAAATATCCTACGGTTACAAGCCGTGTTAAACTGTATACACCTTTATGTGTTGGGATAGTGGAGACACATTGCACGAATCACGAGTTCTCTACTTCACATGCTATATCCTTATTTTCCTCGTTATTTCTAAAGTAATGGTATTTTTCCCTATTTATAAATGGCATTCCACATTGTTTAATAGAATCTATCGACTGATAGACATTGTCTCGCCAAAAACTGATTTTCAACGATTATCCGATTTTAAAAAATTTGAATTAGTTGGTCAACTTTTGAATTTCCCGCGCGCGATGTAAAATGCTGAAGAACAAAAAACATGCACTGTTTTTTAACAGGGAAATGTCTTTGCTCCAAAGAAGAAATCTTAGTTCAGGCCGAAGTTATCTCTTTAAAAAGTTCTTTGAAACTATGACATGATGCCAAGAGATGGGAATGGTTGCAAGTCTCTCTTTGTTTCAAAGACTTTTAAGAAGTAAGGAGACGATGTATTTAAGAAAAATTAAGAGATTTTCTCTTTATTTTTTTTCTGGTTGTTTCTACCACATAAAGTCTTTATTTTTTAATATCCCTTCTCTTTGTTTACGAACACTCTTTACTGCAAAAGTATTACCTCTTAAGATCAAATAGATTGGCGACAAGAAGACAGAAATTTTTGCTCCAAAGACCATTTTCTCTTTCGCCTAAACAGACCCTCTCAAAAAGACATGTCTCTTTCACTCATTTCTCTCAGTGTAGTCACAGTTTGTACAGTACCTATCATAGCCATATCCAGGGGGGGGGGGGGGGGGGAGGGAGGGGTTAATCCCTCCATGAACGGATAATTAACATGGTAATGCCAACGTGCAAACTGCAAGAGGTAACAGTAGCCTGCGGGTTATTTGCGAGGATGTGCTCTCTTGCCATTGAAAAGAAGTTGGACCTTGAATTGGTTTTAGAACACTCTTTGACGCCTTTACCTCTTTCACTTGCGAGTATTGATGGCACTATGGCAAAAACTAACAAGGCAGCACTTGTGGAACGCTTGGAAAAGTTTCATGCTAATGCTGAATCTCCTTCGTATTGTGACGTTGATGTTGTAGACAGTATGGTTTTCCTTCATTCCCTTCCCACAAGGAACTTGCCAGAAACCTTCGGCGAACTGGCCAGATATATCCTCACTAGACTATGCGCCACGAAAGCACCTCGAGTGGACATAGTATTCGACCAATACATCACACCTTCAGTGAAAGATTGTGAAAGGCAAAGAAGGGGAGACGCAGCAGAGGCAATCGACTATATCATACAAGGTCCGCATCAGAAGGCCCCCCGGGATCTTCAAAAAGCACTCCGAAATTCGAATTTAAAAAAATCGTTGGTCAACTATCTTGCGGAGGAGTGGAAGAAAGAGGAAAACCAGAAACTATTAGGCACGAAAATAGTTTACTTTACTCAGTAACAATAATGGTGCAGAAAACCAGGAAGTTTCTGAAATGAGGTGTGACCATGAAGAAGCCGACTCAAGGTTATTTCTTCATTGCTACCAAATATCTCAGTCGATGTCCCTCAAAAAGGACCTCCATTTTATGGTAAAAACAAACGACACCGATGTTGTCATAATCTTCATTATAAATATCGATCCTTCACGACACCAGTATTGGGTAGAATTCGGAACGGGTAGTAAAAAAAGAGTTCTGGACATCACCGGACTGGCGAAGAAACTGGGACTTAAAGTGAGCAAGGCCTTGGTTGGTTTTCATGCCTTCACAGGGTGTGACGCAACAGCGGCATTTGTTGGAAAGGGGAAAGTACGGCCATACTCCCTTATGTTAAAAAAGGATGCATACCAGGCTGCATTCGCAGCCTTGGGCACATCAGTGGAGGTATCAAGTGAAACGAAAGACGCCGTAGAAGCCTTTACTTGTGAAATGTATAGCCAAAAATGCAAAAAGGTCAACGAGGCAAGAAAAAACTTATTCACTAAATATGCGAAGCCTGTAGGAGGGAAAGCTCCATTCGCCGCAATTAAAAACATACTACCATCCCAGTTCCCTCCATGCCAGAGCGTATTCTTCAATTAAATTCTGAGGAGTAATTACATTTCACATATCTGGCGGCACCCCCACCTTGACAATCCGAACAGGGAATTGTCCCCTACAGAAAACGGGTGGGAACTGAAAAATGACCGCTTCAGTCCTCAGTGGGACTCGAAGCCTCCAGTTCCACAAGACCTGGAATTTCCCAAAGGAAGTGAGTCGGAAGAGGAGGGCGACGACGATGAGGATGATTTTTCTGAATCATCTGACGGCTTGGATCATGACTCTGAATAAAAAAAAGTAAGGCACAAAATGCGGTGCTAAATAATAATAAATAACTCAAGCTGTAGAAAGAACGCAGGTTTGTAGAGTTTCTTAAAACACTACTGTAAGGAATCTGTCGCAATGTTGATTTTTTCTAATTTTTTTGTCTGTAAAAGTTGCCAGAATGTCCTCAGAAATTTAAGAAACGGCAAGAGCCGTTTTCACACCTACTTAGCCTTAAAAGTAGAACGTCAATTGGGTAAATTGTTGCATTGGTACCCATATCTATGTACTTATGTGATAATGATAACTTTCCGTGATTTTTGTGACAATAAATTAGGAAAGTGCAATGAATTAACAAATATAGAAACTTATCATGTTGATAATTTAAAGGGTCATAACTAAGACTAACTACATACTTACAATATATTTTCACTTGCTTAGATATATAAGAAACCTCCTTTAGCTTAACCTTAACCAATTTTTTGTTTGCGAAGCGCGACGGTGCTATTTAGATATATAATTACCAGTCGAAATGTGAAGATACACTTGTGGCAATAGGGGAAAGCCCCGGGCAAACCTTCTTGCTGTGGTGTTTCCAGTGTCTGGGGGTTACTCCGCACCATTTGCGACCGTTTTTGACGATCAACCTTTTCAGGTGGAAAATCAAAACATTTCCAAAAAATGCTTTCTTGGGAGGGGTAAGCCCCGGGCCCCAACAGCAAGAAAGTGTTTTTTGGACTCAGGCCATCATAGGGAACCTCCCGGTGAAGGAATTTTTCATCAAGCTTCTCCCGATTTTTTTGGCCCTTTTTGAGATTTTGGAACCTTTCTTGTTGGGGGAAAGCCCCAGACAAACCTTCTTGCTTTGGTGTTTCTAGTGTATGGGGGTTACTCCGCACCATTTGCGACCGATTTTGTCCATCAACCTTTTCACTCTTTTCAGGTGGAAAATCGAAAATTTTCCAAAAACGGCTTTCTTGGGAGGGGTAAGCCCCGGGCCCCAACACCAAGAAAGTGTTTTTTGGACTCGGGCCATCATGGGGAACCTCCCGGTGAAGGAATTTTTCATCAAGCTTTTCCCGATTTTTTTGGCCCTTTTTGAGATTTTGGAACCTTTCTTGTTTGGGGAAAGCCCCGGACAAACCTTCTTGCTTTGGTGTTTCTAGTGACTGGGGGTTACTGCGCACCATTTCCCATCACTTAAACCCATCAAGCCCCTCCCGAGAAAAAAGGCCCTTTTTTGATTTTTGAAAAAATTCTGGGGGCTAAAAGCCCCAGACCCCAACAGCAAGAAAACGGTTTTTGAACAACTGTACCAAATCCGCATCCCGCTGGGGGGGTGAAAATTGTCAAGCCCTTCACGCATGTTTGTCCCCACGAGCTCCCGAACCAACAGCATCAATACGGAAAAGCCAGAAATCGCTGAATTTGCCAACTATACATACCTTTAATAATTTATCAAATTAAAACATTCCTCAACCTGGCGTGAATTGTTATTTGATTGCTCCGGACCAAAACCAACCAAAATGCAAGTCACAATTATTAGAAAAATAGCTGCGTTAGACAAAAAATACGTACATGACGCTCTTGACGGGCTAACGACTCACTTCGGACGTTTGTGCCTATTTGTCATGGTGCCAGGTAGCCAGACACCTACTACCCTCGTCACCCTCACTGACAGCCCAAGCCTGGATGATGTTTGCATCCCGATTTGTTTACATTTATCGATCAACAAAATACGAGGGTGGGCTAATTTTGTCTCCCTATTGTCTGGGTCAATAGAGGCAGAGGGTCTTCTTTTATGAACTGCCCTCGTTTTATTAGCGACCAGGGTAATTTTCAGGGGGTTCTTTTTGGAAATAGGATCTCAAAATTTCAGGGTGTTGTGTGGGGATGCCCAGAGGTCAGTGGTGTCTCTCTGTTACGAGTTAGAGAGAGTTTGTTATAGAGAGAGTTTGCTATACAGAGAGTTTGCTATAAAGAGAGTTTGCTATAAAGAGAGTTTGCTATAGAGAGAGTTTGGTATAAAGAGAGTTCGCTATAGAGAGAGATTGCTATAGAGAGAGTTCGCTATAGAGAGAGTTTGCTATAAAGAGAGTTCGCTATAGAGAGAGATTGCTATAGAGAGAGTTCGCTATAGAGAGAGTTTGCTATAGTGAGAGTTTGCTATAGAGAGGGTACCCAAACTATTCCTAGAGTTTGGACCTTGAAGTCTCCTGTATTATTCAGGAAAATATTGAGAACTGTGCTCGTGATATCTAATTTGTTATACCGAATAGCAATTATCTTGTCGGACTTAACGACTGTTCAATCAACAAGATAGTGTTCTCTCCACTGTTAAAAGTGCTTGATTGATTGAATTTGTCCGGGGAGAGTTTTGCTTTAATGGGATTCGCCGTTTGAAGTGTAATATTTGGGAATATTTTCCTTGCTCTTTGAAAAGAAATTTAAAACGAATCAGCGAACGCCTTCTAAATGGCTTGATATTCTGGGAATTATAGTGGCGACATTTGGAAAAGGCAGAGCCTGACATGAAAAAAGTCTGGAGGTAATTTCAGATAGAGAAGAAGTCAAAAATATTTTCGAAGGAAAAGAAATAAAATAATATCGTGTATGAGGTTAGCCACCCCATCAGCCTCCTATCCAATCGGTCCCGCATTCAGTGCCGTTCGATTTGCCGTAGCTGAAGTCAGCAGAAATTGCGTAGGGATCTAGCCCGGATATGGGAGCAATTTTCTAGGATTTTCACAGAGACAAAGGCGTGGGATGGGGAGGGACGTGTGGGAGCCGGGGGATGGCGGTTAGAAGAGGTGTTCAGGGACTTCTCGGGTACCAAATAAGATCTACCCTACTCTTCTGCTTTCTCGCTCTGTGTGCTTAGATGCTATACCGTGGGCAGTATCCAATTCGTATCATGGATTTTAGAGGGATCTTACCTACATTAGGACGAAATGCCAATTGGAAGCCTACACCTGCCACAGTACACCTTCAGACTTGTACTCGAAATTATTGGTTGTTGGGCCACCCAACATGCCGGACTTTTTGGTACAAGTTTGTGGAAATTTTGTGTTTTCAGTCATCAGTTGCAATATGTATATACATCTTCAGAAATATGATAAAAAACTACATTCTAAATTCACATTCATTTTTGGTCCTTCGAGCCGGATCGTTGGTTGTATAACTATAATGCAATATCATCAAGTGACAATCGTGTATTTTAATTTAAAAACATAGATAGATTCAAACTTTTTTTCATCCCTACTGTGGTAATAACTTCATTAGAACACAACACAGTTCATTTGGTGTTACAAGTACCTACCTCATTTGGGATCAGGCACAAAACGGCTAAGAGGGTTTCTGCATGATAATTATTGCTTCTTGAATTTTTTCTTAAGGGTCCGCTATACCTGACGATGCATTTTTTTCCGCCCATAAGATTAACATTGCAAGCGGCGATTCATTTTCAAGGTTTACCCTAGGTTGGAAAGACACAAAATTTTGCCTGTACCTAGCCCTAACAATGTTCTAGGTCGTGTTCAAAGCAGATTTCCCATTTTTTTACTGGTTTTCGAGATACAGCACTTTTCTTGAGGTATGCGATGCTAGCATTTGCAAAACAGTTGCAATAAAAGAAATCAGTGAGAAATTGGGAAATCAAACACGACCTAGAACATTGTTAGGGCTAGGTACAGGCAAAATTTTGTGTCTTTCCAACCAAGGGTAAACCTTGAAAATGAATCGCCACTCGCAATGTTAATCTTATGGGCGGCAAAAAATGCATCGTCAGGTATAGCGTCCTCTTAAATGGCTGGTAGGTTCAATCTGGTCGAAATAAAGATAGGTATAAACGAGACCACAGTTATACTAATCGTTAGGTTGCAACATTCTAAACGTAGTCATAGGGGACTCTTGGCTGGCTGTTTCCGTTGTTAATGTCTACTATAGTGTTTCATGTAAGTTTACTTTAGCGTCCCTCCAAAAAGTATAGTATAGGTAATAGAACGAAAATTTCAAAATGAAATCACTTACGCCTGACAAGAAAAAATCAACTAAAAGGGAGTGCGTAATGTTATAGCTAGACTCCAATTAGCGGGCAAATAGGTTTGTATTTAGAGAGGCATTGGATGATTCAAATGAACGCTGTCAAAACTGTAGCCTTTGCTGGAAGCAGCGCAAGAGTGATTATACAGAGTCGATGTAATTCATGAAGGACGCAATCTCCAGATCGTCCATCACGAGGTGAAAGCAATTACAATATTGCAGCAGGAAAGGCGCAATCCTGCCGTTAATCACCTCCTGACAGCAAAGCCTAAATGAGGTACAACATTTCAAATGGGTGACACCTCCCGAGGGCCCAACCGTTTTAAGAAGTCTTGCCGGATTGATGGATTACTGATAAGAACTTCCAAATGGAATGCTAGATCAATGTAGATTTAGATAAGTATCAACTACAAAAAAAACGTCTATATTTCACCCCTCTTCTTCTGCTTGCTGAGGGCCAAGATGTAACAAGAACGTAGTGCCGTTAAGACTGAACATACATTCGCTATTTGTTTAAGTGTTTTCTGCACACTTTATGAGAAAACTATTATGTTCTGAAATATAATAGATATATGTCTTTCTAACGGCTGCGTTGTGATTTTACGATCCAGTGTTTTTCGTCAACAAAAATTAGTAAAATCAAAACACAGCCTGTTAATTCGTGACGTTAAGAAGACATACTATATTTCAGAACATTTAAATATGCAATAGTTTCCTCATAAAGTGTGCAGAAAAAACGTGAACAAACACGACTGCGTAGACGCCCTCAACGATCATCTTGTTCGCCATTTCAAAGCCCAAACTCGCAGCGCCGGGGGAAAGGTTTCAACCCTCCCTGCTTCAGACAGAATACACAACCTTTTCACTTCTACCCTTGAAAAAAAAATCCTAATTAAAAATATGAATTACCTCTCGGCAAAATATTTCTGAAAAAGTCTTAAAATATTGCTGCTAGAAGTGGCTACGTCCGGGCTCTACAAGTGAGTAGAGAAGATAAAAGCTACCTCTCTGCGTGTTTTCTGCCTGGAATAAAAATCCAGCACTTAAGTAGAGCTCATTAATTAACTTGTTTCCACAGTAATTATTAGCTCGTGGACTAACTACCGCTCTGAAGAGAATAAAAAGGAAATGAACTCAAAAGCTGGGAATATTCTCTATGATCTGCTCAGCTGAAAACGGGAGCAAAAGGGAGAACGTGGCTTTCACGGAAAGGGGGAAACAAATGAGCATTCGCCTCTTAAAACTAAAAACCACATAATTAAAACTCTGGGGACAGGGAAAGGGAGGGGGGAGGCTTTTCCTGCCAGCCTTTCCAGTCAGCAACGACCAAGATCAAAGCGACAGGCACCAGTTATGCAAATATTAACCCAGAGTTATAACAGTTCGAGTTCATGATCTTTCACAAAGAGTAGGCAGCTTGTGGAATAATATTGTATAATTTAGGATCTTTCATTTTTCTTCTTTGGTAGTGGCGGGGCACCGCCGTGCCTTCTTCCTCAAAGCATCCCAAACAACAACAAAACAAAAACCACACCACCACTCTCGAATTCTTCGAACAAACCAAAGTAGCGACAGGTATCTACCTAATTTATGGATTACTCCATTAATGAATTGAAAAACATTTTTATGATTGGAAAAGAAATGTTACAACTCGACCTCTCTTCCAGAAAACAGCTTGAGAGCTACAAAACAAAACAACAAAACAGTAGAAAGAACAAAACTGAAAACAGTGAGACGACAATGAAATGGACAGGACATCCATTCAGGTATCCTCAAATCTTGTATCATCATCTACTGACTTCAAATGACTTGTTTTCCTTTCATTCCACATTTTCATGACCATCATGATGTTCCCTATCCTCATTCTCATTCCCCCTAGATGTTCAGAACCAGCAATCAAAACAGTTACTTCCGGATGAGAGGCCATAACTATCTTTAACTGAGACCTCAACTCCTGAGTTGTTACAGTTACATCCACTACTTTCTCCTCACTTAACAAATTAAATTGTTCGACTGCAGCAATGAGTTGCTCCTGTCGCATCGAATTAAGTACCTGAATAAGTGTGTATTGATTTTTCTCCGATTCCGACTTCTTAGAAGAAATAAATAAAACACCTTTCTAACTGACTTCCCTTCGAAAGTATTCAAAATTTTTGGCGCGAAGTCAATCGATATTTTTATAACTCTTTGATTAAATCGAATATTAAGTTGGTGTCTCTGAATAACAACTTTCAAATTCTTTCCAGAACGTGAACCAGTTGTCCAAATAAACAACAAATTACTTTCACAATCAAAATACATACGAAGGCTAGCGGCCTCCTACCACTACCATAAATACCTGAAAAATAAAAGATCAAACAATACAACACGTACATACAACCTGCAATGGGGAATCATAAATTCTATTTTCTGTGCTTTGCTTACCTATTAATTCAATTTATAGACAACTGGTCACAGAGAACACTAACCAGGATTATAAATTAAATTCGTAAATGAACTTTATGACGACAAAGATAATAACTCATAAAACTCGTCATTTACACATAGGCCAACATCACTAAGAAAACTTTTCCTACTATCACTTCTGGGAAAAATTTTCAACTTTCTTCCAAACCTAGGTACCTACCCCACTAATTCACATATGAATGACCACAAAGAATAATAGTCAAACAAACCTGTAAAATAATACTATGACACCAAAGCAAAATCATGTCATGTTATTTAAAAACCACAACCGGGTACCTAAGCATGCAAGATACAAAGCTCCCATTAAAAGTCTCCATAAAAATTTCGAACATTGGACCAAAACTACATTTTTGTTTTAAAGAAAAATCCTACCTATACAAAACCCCTAACAAAAAGAATGTTCCCACGTAGCTGTAGATAGAAGAGAAGCAAAATGCACATACCACGAAGATGAAGATCCATACCCATCGACAAAGAAAACCCGACGTGCAGAAGATCCCCTCCGGTACATGACTGCATCCATCCCCACATCATAGCCACTGAACAGTCTCTTGCTTACAATCCCAAAGTTTATATATTTATCCCATGCAGATGTAGTACTTCCTCACACAAACTTGCCTTTGACCGACGTTGGGCCGCCATTTATAACAGTTCGAGTTCATGATCTTTCACAAAGAGTAGGCAGCTTGTGGAATAATATTGTATAATTTAGGATCTTTCATTTTTCTTCTTTGGTAGTGGCGGGGCACCGCTGTGCCTTCTTCCTCAAAGCATCCCAAACAACAACAAAACAAAAACCACACCACCACTCTCGAATTCTTCGAACAAACCAAAGTAGCGACAGGTATCTACCTAATTTATGGATTACTCCATTAATGAATTGAAAAACATTTTTATGATTGGAAAAGAAATGTTACAGAGTCGTCTGCTATTTTATTTAGATGCATTAATTTTTCTGCGCGTGTAAATTGGAATTAAATTTTTCTATTAAGGTTAACAGCACAAGAGGCGGCGGAATGGGTTTGAAGGCATCTTTTTAAGGAAATTACTCTGAAATATAATGTGGCTTGTTAGGATCTATACGAGGGGTTAACCACTCGTTGGGAATCTCGTTGGGAATCATTGGAAATCTTTATGAAATCTCAGGGAATCTTGGAATTTTTTTGGAGTGGTTACCCCTTCGGGGTTCATCTTTCTATGAATATCGTTGGGAATCTTTAGAAATCTTTATGAAATCTCAGCGAATCTCAAGGAATCTCTGGAGTGGTTACCCCCTTGGATCTATACTTCAGAAGAGATAACTGCGGTGAGCTGGACCACTATAGGCGCAGGGGGCTAAGATCTCAAGATCGTCAGTTAACTGTCAGTTAATTTAACTTGCAGCTATACATTTTACCCTTACAACCTACAACCATCGCCGAAAATTATACCAAAGTAATTCCCAAAATTTCTCGCAAACTAAATGTGCAAAGCTATTATACCTGAATTTGAGATAAAAGAGAACTATAAATCAGCATAGAGCCTTGAGAAATGACAAACTACTTGGAGACAAATCTCGGAAAAGTCTTGGTTCCAAAACGTGAAAATTTGAATATATTTATTCCACGAAACAAAGATTTTGCCTTGACATCTCCTTGATTCACTCTTCCCATCCTCAGACAGAGAGACAGAATTCTGTTGCCGTTCCCCGGTTTTGGAAGCTTTACGAGACCTTTCAAGACGAGACTCAACTTTCAGCAATTTTCTTGTAACTTGCTCGCGACGTGTATTTCAAAACCCAGCAGCTAATGACGTCCCATTAAAACTGGAAGCAGGTACAGGTTCCTGTATCAAAATTTTCTTGGTTCAGAGTAGAACAGGGTGTGAGAACCAGGTGAAACTCAAAGGAACGTTTTTTCTGTTTTTCATAAAATATTTCGCAAAAAGAAAAAAACCGAAAAAATACTAAGTGAAAATGTTTCGTGCTTTTTAACTCATAGGTATACGATATTAGAGGTTTAAAGTTCCACATCCATCTAGCCGTGTGTTGCCGAGCCCTAGCCGGGTGAAAAATAGATACGGGGTACCCCATGCCCTCGACCCTGCCGACAGTGCCGACCCGCAGAAAAGTGTGACATACTGTACCCGGTACCTCACTTTTTCTCGGTGCGTGAGGCTTGGCTTGGTGGCCGGGGTTCTTTAACGTGCAAGACATACCTGATATGTTAAGTTCTAAAGAAGAGGTAGGTTACCGAGCACGAGGGTGTACCCCAGACGAGTATTCTTCCAGCTGAGCGCACCCCAAATCGGAGACCACCCTGTAGTTTTCAGCACCTGCACATCTTCAGGTTGTGCGGTCTGGTCCTATTAGTCTAGAGATCCCTTGTAGTCAGGGCGACCATATGGCGAAGGTACAGAGAACAGCTGAGTGATCCCGACGATCCTCTTCTGAGGCACTCTGTTCGATTCCACAGGCACTCGTTGGGAATCTCGTTGGGAATCATTGGAAATCTTTATGAAATCTCAGGGAATCTTGGAATTTTTTTTGGAGTGGTTACCCCTTCGGGGTTCATCTTTCGTTGGGTGTCTTTGGAAATCTTTTTGGAATCTCAGTGGAATCTCAAGGAATCTCTGGAGTGGTTACCCCCTCGGTTTAACTCCACCCTCTGCTTTATTACATTTCGTAATAAAGGGTTGATGCATTACAGTACATTATTCGTATAGTGGAGAAAAGAGCAGTAGTACGTGTTGGTATACATATACAATAAAAGGTTGAGAATGACAGTAATTGCAAAGTCCCTGGGTTCAGAATGAACCGTAGCATTCCACGAAGAATGGAAAAGCTGGTAAATGAGGTGATATTTCAAAAAGTTACTGTTACAATTACTAACACATGCTACTCGTACGGGCGAGTGTGTGGAAAATGTTTTCAGGGAAAGGGTCGCAGTTGGAGAGTTGTGTCCGTCCACTTGTGACTTAAGGGGGATCGAAACCTCGTTAGGACTTCACTCCATTCTTTTACTGACTTGAGTAAATATTTTTGAGGGATACTGGCTGTAATTTACAGGATATTGAAAACAACCTGTAAAAAAAGGAACCCCTCCAGCAGTCTTAGATGAATCGATCGTAAAATCACAACATAGCATCATGAGTAATGACGTTAAAAAGACATATTATATCTCAGAATATTTAAATATCCAATAGTTTTCTTACAAAGTGTGAAGTCCGAACATAAAAAAATAGCAAATTTATATTCGGGGGAGAAATTGGTTTCGGTTCAGTTGAACTTAAACAAATATCACCTTTCCCATGTCCTGTTAATATTTCCATAAGTTGGGAGTAAGTTCACGTTGTATGTGAATTTATTATGATCTGATGATGGCACCCACCCTGGAGCCAAACAATTATTTCCATATATTTTTAACTTTTCCTCTTTTCCTTTTTTGCTGGTGTTGTGATATTTTGCTTGGAATCCGGAGGGATGCGCCCGGCACTTGGTTATTTATCCATGCCACGTGACGCCGCTACTGTTGTGGTGGAGGCCACATTCATATATCATTTTCCTAGAGAGCAAAACCTGGAATATTCCGTGATTATTTTACAGCCAGCAGTTTTCGGTTTTCTGGGTTGGAAGGGATGGATGGCTTTATCATTACTGGATACTATTGAGTTATCCGCTTTACTTTTTTTTTCGGATTTAGCTCGGTACGTCAGTTTTCGTGGGTCCATTTTTTTTTATTGACATTAGAGTGGCTTTTATCAGTTGTTTAATCTTGCCGTTAAGAGGACGCTATACCTGACGATGCGTTTTTTGCCGCCCATAAGATTAACATTGCGAGCGGCGATTCATTTTCAAGGTTTACCCTTGGTTGGAAAGACACAAAATTTTGCCTGTATCTAGCCCTAACAATGTTCTAGGGAGTGTTCGAAGCAGATTTCCCAATCTCTCACTGGTTTCTTTTATTGCAACTGTTTTGCAAATACTAGCATCGCATACCTCAAGAAAAGTGCTGTATCTCGAAAACCAGTAAAAAAATGGGAAATGGGAATGATTTCCAATTATTGCCTGAGATTCCCAACGGGATTCCTGGTGTGGTTAACCCCTCGTACTGGATCTACTGAGTGGGCGTTTTTGATCTAGAAATTACGAATATTTGTGGGGAAAATGTAGGTTACAAGGGGGGGAAAATCCATTTTCTATATGAGGTACAAGCCGGGATGTTACGTAAGAAGCTGAGGGAAGGCGGAAGTGCGTAAGCTACACGAGTCAGCACTCAGTTGAATCGACGGATTTCTTCCCAACAAGAACGAGCGCGGCGTTACGCAAAAGGGTCAAAGTAGAAAGAATCTTCAGCAAAAAAAACTTAGCTTTTATATTAACTCCCGAGATTTCCGCTGCTTTCTCGGTAACTTCCAGATTAGATTTTGGATGCGTAAGGGAAATGAAAAAAGAGCGATAGAGAGAAGTTATAACGCGTGAATTTCGCAGCGGTAACAAGACTTGAAAGCTCCAGGCGGGGGATTAGTGCTTACCCAGCATTTTTTTACGTCCTTTATGGCTCGAATCGTAATTGTAAAAGCCGGATGCCGAGTGAATAAAACAGGAAGCACGGCGTAATATCAGTTACAACCATCTTAAAATATCCACATTTTACGGGAAACTGCTTCTAGTTTTATTGTTTGAGGATGTACAAGTGACAAAAAGATGTATGGCGGCTTGGAACAAGAAGGTGTTTGTTGTTGATAAATAGGGAAGGGCGAAGCAGATGGCCTGACGAACCTGCTCTTCGGGCGAACATGCACAGGGACACCGGCATTCCCCAAATAACCCGCAGCGGCACCGTAAATATATCAACGTCTCCACGCTCATTTCCCTGAGTTTATCGCTTTGATATTTCCGAAGATTGGTGAACATCTGAGGGACAATGGGTGGGAAGGCCACGTGAGAATCGTCCGCTTGATAAGCCGTGCGATTGAGGCGACACTCTATTTTTTAGTGCTTTGTTTATGGCTCATTAACATATATTACACCGTTTCAAGTTAAAGTAAATGTCGCCTCTTCGTTTTAGTGACTTGGTGAGTGATAAATTGGTTGCGTAGAAACAAAGGAGTGGCGAGTAATGACACGTGTGTGCCTGTGACAACTCACAACTTATCTGTGAACTCAACCAAACATCCACAAATCAAACAAGCTGTGCATCAACCAGCACGTTTTGAGAGGGCGGTGACAACCCGACTCACTGGGTTGAGACCACCTCTATGAACCAGCAACTCCAACCGTTATTTTCCAGCCTGCTTGTAAGCTGATTATTTCAGTGACAGGCTAATTTTTTAGAATAAGTTTTTTTTACAGTCACCATATCGTCGGTTGGCGGAACTTTTACTAGTTCGCGAAGGAGGGGGACATCTTGTAGGTATAACTACGATAAGAAGAGTCCGAGGGGGTAACCACTTCAGAGCTTCCTTGAGATTCCACTGAGATTCTATGAAGATTTACAAAGATTCCCAACGATATTCATAGAAAGATGAATCCCGAAGGCGTAACCACACCAAAAAAATTCCAAGATTCCCTGAGATTTCCAATGATTCCTAACGAGATTCCCAACGAGATTCCGGGAGTGGCTAACCCCTCGGAAGAGTCAGCAGGTTGCTGACTGCCCGTCATCTTTTATATTGGTAATTTAATGACTGCATACGTAACTGAGGCGATTATAATGGTACTATCATCCCAACAAAAGTTTCTTTACCATGCAATCTAGAATTCGACTTTGACTTTCAGGTACTACAAACTCCGTAACTTTTCTATTGTATGATGAAAATTCGTACCTATACCAAGGGGTTAACCACTCGTTGGGAATCTCGTTGGGAATAATTGGAAATCTTCATGAAATCGGAGGGAATCTTGGAATTTTTTGGAGTGGTTACCTCTTCGGGGTACATCTTTCTAACAATATCGTTGGGAATCTTTGGAAGTCTTTATGGAATCTCAAGGAATCTCTGGAGCGGTTACCCCCTCGACCTATACCTACGGGTTTAAAAAGTAAAACTTTTTTTCAGTGACTTTAAAATTGGAAAATTACCCATTTGTCAGAAAAAATGGAATGCCAGTAGAGGTTGCTTTGATCAGGGCTGATGGTAAAAAACAAAAATTATAGTTCATAATGTCCGCTTGAGTTGGAATTAGGTTTTTATAAAAATCGGAATGGACAGAAGGTCGGGGCCTTGAGGGCAGCGAGCGCACAGAAGCAGAAACAATAGGCTGATGTAACCCTAGCTTTGAGGGGCAGTGGGTCGTGGGGCCTGCCAGTGATTTCGGATCAAATAACATGCGAGGAGCTACCCCGCGCGCCATGTGCTGTACCTGTGTCCGGCCAGCCAGTGCCGATGCTTCGCAAAAACCTTTCAAAACAAGGCTCAACACTTTCAGTTTTTTGACATACACAAAGTGTTCGGTTTCAGTGATCATCCTCCCAGGTACTGGCAGCAAAAACACGTTGTACTATAGTCCAAGTCAGGCTGGGAGCGTACCGATTATTCATAATTTCTTGAAGATTTCCGGATTTGGGTTCCATATCCTACCATACGCTAAAAATGCCAATCCGACCCTGAGTAGATATTTCCCTGCTCAAGAAGACGTTTTGATCAGCCCTAGATTTGCAAGAAATTATGAGTAATCGGTACGCTCCTAGCCTGACTTAGACTATAACAGTGTGGTATACTGTGGGGAGCTACAGTTTTTAACGTCAGAATTTAGTTTTTGTTAGTTATGATTTTACAATTTGATTTTACTTCCCCAAAATGGTCAAAGAAAACCTAAACAAACAGGGAATGCTGATCAAAAAAACTTTGACATTATCAGGATCGAACCGGTGTGCCCCGTCTCTCAGTGTTCCTCTAACAGCAGCCATCTATAGACCACTCGGCTATGTAGGTACTCTGAAGCGACCTGAGCCTGCAGCAGGTTTGAGAGCAATAAGTAGAATATCCATCAACAAAGTGATCCGCCTCCATAAATCAGGCGGGCAATTGGCCGTATGGACCACCTATTTAGCTATTTATTATTAGCCAGGCTCACGATGGAATTTATACCATTCATTACTTATTTGGGTAAGTCTTTGGTGACTGGTCAAGTCATTAGTAGATTGGTAGGTATAGGTACAGCATGTGAGGTATTTCTGTGGTTAAGCCCCCTGCTGCGCGGCTCGGCGCCGATAGCTAAGATATACCGTTCCTATGACAGCTCTTTTTTACTTACTTCTGTATCCGAGGTGAGGCCGAAATTAAAAATTACATACTTAATTTGCAGCCGTATAATGCGAAGTTAATATATCTGAGTTAATCTGCGGTCTCTCTAAGTTCAGAAAATTCATAAGGGAAGTTTCAAAAATTTAAGTATCTTTAGTCTATAGATACTGTATGAGGTAGTTGCATCGTATCGAATTTGGAGAATCTTCCAAGCGGATTTGTAGAACTCTAAATTTGTTCCCAAGGTTTTCTCCCTTAGTAGATATACCGGGTTGAAAATTTCTGGTTTCATATTTGAGACAGTAGAGTAGCTGTATCCTTGTGAGACTTTGATGTTATTGTGATCGTGCAGAAAATCGATTTTGAGTTTTTCATTGCAAAGCGCCGATCAGAGGTCCCAGACTCCAAAAAAGCGTTTTGTATGTGTATATGTATGTACGGAGAGCCAGGGCCCAAACCGTCCAGCCGATTTTGTTCAAATTTGGTGCACGGGTGTAAAAAAATAATGTGCTGACTACCCTTTTTTCGATTTTCCATTGGTGGAAATTGGGGAGCGCAGCCCCCCAAACACCTCAAAAAATCATGTTTTAAATTATTTCTCAGAATTGGCGCCTACGATTTTGTTCATTTTCTCAGAGGTAATAGTGCATATTATGGGTAAAAATACCCCATTAGCGTTATTTCTGGGAAAACTCGAATTTGGGAGATACAACCCGTCAAGTGGTCAGTTTTTTTATGTTCACAAAATAAGGTCATGTGGGCATTCAGAATACTCGGGGAAACTTACTTGCTCAAGCGAGTTATGTGGTCAAAAAAAATCTCAAAGCATTTACGACCCCCCCCCCCCCCCCCCACCCCACCGGGTTGAGTTTTTGAACGTTTGCAAAATATGTCATGTGGGTACTCAAAATACTCCGGGAGACTTCCTCATGCTAGTTATCTCGTTTAAAAGTTTCTCTCACCCAAAAACATTTAGGATGGGAAAGTTTGTCCGACCATTGTCGTATCCTTGTTATTTAGTGGTAAGAATCTATAATGCAAAAATATAGAAACTAAGTCAGCCATCGGACTACATAATCCTATAATCCAATCATTTCCTGAGGTACTGATTTTTCACTATTAATTTCAGTAGAGTTTTGTCACCGCGCAGGGCAGAGTAAGTGCGGACGGACTTGAGGACGTCGCAACTCGTAATTGACCCCTTGAATTTGATAATGTCCGATGATTAGGGCTTAGGGCGTGCAACGTGCCCCGTCACGCTGTATAATGGTCCTATTACCGTAAACGTTCTCTGAGCTTTGCCTTATAAGCCTTCCACAGCCGTCTTTATACGTTGTATCATTCGCAGTATGAATGGTTACGCTGGACACATTGAGGGGCATTAGATCATCGCAGAAAAAACAAACAAACTGTTTCAGGCTCCAAAAAAGGCTGAAGTTAGAAAATAGATTTGATGTTGGTACCATACGTAATGATATTTTTCAGGTTCAAAAAAAGAAAAATATATTTTTGTAAAGGTGGAGGTACTGGTTACAGGTAGGGAGAAAAATTTTCAGCGACCGGCGTACCAAATTGGAATATTCACTTCAAAGGTAAACAAAAAAAAATTTTTTAAATAGAAAACTGGCTTCTACAAACTACAAACAGTAAATACAGTAGTCTCTCTGTAACGACTATCAAGAGACCTTGTAAATTTGCTCGCTATACAGAGAGGTCACTAAAAAAAAGGTCGCTATAGAGAGAGGTCGCTATAAAAAAAATGACTGTATAGAGAGAGGTTGCTATTAAGAGAGTTCGCTATAAAGAGAGGTCGCTATAAAAAGAGGTCGCTATAAAGAGAGGTCGCTATAGAGAGAGGTCGCTATAAAAAAGGTCGCTATAGAGAGAGGTCGTCGCTATAAAGAGAGTTCGCTATAGAGAGAGGTCGCTATAAAAAGATGTCGCTATAGAGAGGGTTTTAAAATGAGTCAGAGTTTTCCAAGGGATCGTAGCGTTCGCTGGTTCGCTCAATTCGGAAACATCTCTCCAACGACTTTGTATACCGATATATTTTTCTTTGAAAAAGAGAAGGTGTACCTAGAGTCTAGAGTTACCTATAACCTACCTATAGATACTTAAAACCATTAAAAAATCCTCTTGCCAAAAATGAAAAAAAAAACCTATAATGTTCAGCAGTAAACTACGAAAGTGAGAAAAAGAAAAATTTGTCACTCGCTGGGCGATGCTTTGACTGTGGACTCCGTGAACCCTCAAAATTAATGACATCCGTACCTGTTTCGGTGTGGCTATGGCAGGCAGGGGAGATAAAAAACAGGTTCATTTAGTAGTGAAACCAACGCAGTCAGATAAATTTCAGTGCTACATTGTTAATAGGGAACTACACTTCATTATCAGCATTTGTGAAGGATATTTATGATAACATCTTTACTATTTGAAAATTACTTGTGCCTGTACCTATATCGTTTTGGCATTATAATTTAGTGTCTTCCTAATAATAAACAATTATTTGGTGTAGAAAAAAAGTCGTTAAGGAACCCTATAAACGACTTAAGATACATATTACAAGTCAAATCGTGAGCTAATGTCCAGGAAATCGAACCCACAGAATATGCCTTAAGGCTGAATATACAAAATTCGCTATTTTTTTACGTCTGGACTTCAAACTTTGTGAGAAAACTATTGGATATTTAAATATTCTGAAATATAATATGGCTTTCTAACGTCATTACTCATGAGGCTATGTTGTGATTTTACGATTGAGTGACTTTTGTCACAAAAAAATTGTCCAAAATTAACCGATCGTGAAGTTAAAACATAGCCTCATGAGTAATGACGTTAGAAAGACATAATATATTTCAGAATATGTAAATATCCAATAGTTTTCTCACAAAGTTTGAAATCGGAATGTATGGTGGCCCTTAATATGAGATTTTCTGTTTATCTTTGGAGCCCTGCGCTCCGTTTGGTTCTGATCCTGATTCATTCGCTGTGAATATATCCAAAATATTCTGGACAGCACCTGGACTATTGTTATCCCTCCAGGAAGCAAACAGAAATCGCTCTATTTCATTCAAAATCTCGTTACCCAAATAATTACAAGTATGACAGGCGTAGCAATGACCACTGTGCTAGAAACGTCACAGCCAATAAGCCACCCTAAAGTCCGCATTCTGAGTCGGCGGCACAGACCTCAGATACGTGGGAATAAATAACCATGAACAGTTTCCGTGAATGGGATCGAACTTACAACCAGCGTACCGAATGGAGACCGCTGGGGTCCGTAGCCAATCGAGGCTCCCGGGTCGGTTTTCAATATATTCGGAACGAATTCTCCTTTTACTATCGGATACTATACCGTAGTTCGTTCTGCCCTACAGCGCTGATCGATCTCTTCGTCTTTGATTCAATTTCCCATATCGAGCCGTACATCTGCTGCTGCTTTTCTTTCAGCCTGATTATTCATGGCTGGATAGCTGCTCATTTTCATCTCGTTTAAGGTAGCGGTCATTCTCGACAAATAATTTTATGCTATCCCTATTTTGTAAAGACTCAAAATTTCAGCACGACGTAAATCCATATTCTTTGAGTGAAGTCTCCTTTCTTTATAGCAACTGTCATCGGACCATGGTAATTTCCTCTCTATAGAGAACCAGGATTTATCAAGGAATTGAGAGGTTTTCGTTATAGAGAGAGTGACAAACTACTTTAAGTAATTCACGGTTCGCCCAGCCTCTTATCCTATAGCTGGCAAAAAAATTATCTTTAAGAGCGACCACACGTTTACGTTTTTTTTCCACACTTTATGAGAAAACTATTGGATATTTAAATTTTCTGAAATATAATATGTCTTTTTAACATCATAAATTAAGAGGCTACGTTGTGATTTCACGATCGGTTAATTTTGGACATTTTTTTTGTTGACCAAAAATCACTTGATTGCAAAATTGCAACATAGCCCCATAATTTGTGAAGTTCAAAAGACGTATTATATTTCAGAACATTTAAATATCCAATAGTTTCCTCAAAAAGTGTGCATAAAAAACGTAAACAAACACGATTGTTTGTGTGTCGCTCTTAATCCAAAATATAAACGTGGCACAATTCTTAACTCTCTTATCCGAGAATGGTTTTATTTTCCAAGGAGTCCCTTAGATAAAGCGCCAGAATAACTCACTGAAATCAATGCAATACTTCAGCAGTCAACACCAAAAGTAGAGGTGTTATAAAAGTCAACTTGTCAAGAAGTTATATTATATCGAACTGCTCCAGATAGTTAGCAGGTGAGTCATGGGGATACTCGGGTAGGCGCTACTATTAACCAAAAATTAATGTCCGTTATGAATCAAAAGATGATCTGGTTATGAATCAAACTCCTAATGATCGAAATTATTTATTACACATCTGGTACAGTGGGCGACTGGTCCACATTTGTGAAACTCCACACTCTACTGCGACCCACTGTCTGATTAGGTACATCTGTCACAGATCAACGTCATTTTAGGCTCCAGTGTTCCCTCGCTATAAGGAGAGTTCGTTATAGAGGCGGGTTCAAAATGAGTCAGGGATTGTCGATGGACCATAGAATTCGTTCGTTATAGAGAGAGTTTTTTCCGAGGGGGTAACCACTCCTGAGATTCCTTGAGATTCCCTGAGATTCCATAAAGATTTCCAAAGATTCCAAACGATATTCATAGAAAGATGAACCCCGAAGGGGTAACCACTCCAAAAAATTCCAAGATTCCCTGAGATTTCATAAAGATTTCCAATGATTCCAAACGAGATTCCCGACGAGTGGTTAACCCCTCGGTTTTTTCTTGTACCAGCGTTCCTGACAGTTAGTTGTAGAAGTATTTTTCTTCGACTGTATTTTTCTTCATAGAATTTTTGTTTGTCATATAAAAATATTACTCATACTTGCAGAATTACAAGTTAATTTTTTTTTGCAATTTTATCATATTTTTACCCAAAATGTGAACGTGAATTTGGGCCTACCCAGTATGGTTTCAATTTACAATGTGGTTTTGTGTGAAAGCCTGAAGGTAAATGGTGGAAATGAAACGACAACTTAGAGATTAGATCACTAGCTGAATGACATCAATAATAGGGCTGCCAGTCCGGAACTGCGTAGCAACAAAGACCCTTTTTAAATTCTGCTGAAGTTTCTCTCGGGAAAGTCGTTTCCCCCGCTGGAAAAAGTAATAATTTTAAGACGTCAGGGAAAGTTGAAGAATGGTCAAAGGGGGAAGTTAGAAAAGGGAAAAGAGAGCATTTCCGACCTAATCTGTTGCGACTA
This sequence comes from Mesopsocus fuscifrons, assembly GCA_950004255.1. Classification (NCBI taxonomy): domain Eukaryota; kingdom Metazoa; phylum Arthropoda; class Insecta; order Psocodea; family Mesopsocidae; genus Mesopsocus; species Mesopsocus fuscifrons. The sequence continues at coordinate 19,500,580 of OX465373.1, read as the reverse complement.
TGTACGAAATATGGTTTGAGCAATGCCGGGGACCCCTACTTCAAAACTTTGGGTATAAATAAATGTGGCTGTTGTTGTTGGCCCATCTAGCTTCCACTTATCTGATTCGCTAAGTGAATTACTCGGTCCCTAGCATCCTAAATTAGTTTACCTGGTTTCGGAAGTTGCGGAACCGCTTTTGTGCGTTGCGAAGTTTCTGACAGACCCTTCTGTTCCCCCTTCTGCTACCACTTCTGTCGGCTGTCGTATCCTTAAATGCGTCATACATTAAGCTTTGTCTCCCATACCTCTCCGAAGGGTTCGGTTAATTCCCAAATGTTCAGCCAGAATACTGTTCTATACGGTTTCCCAAAAAAAGGCTCCCATTAAGGTTCGGCAAAAGGCCTCGATAGTCGAGTGGACTAAATGGTCGACTTTTGAGGAACAGTGAGAGCCGGGTCACACCGGTTCGATCCCGATCCTACCAAAAAGTTTTTCTGCTCGGCATTCATCTCTGATATGTTCAGCATGTCAAGTGAAATGTATATCGAGGCTGTGGTGGTTCGGAACCCCCTAAAACTGTAGGTCCCCATCGTTTACTCGATGGCTGGGGAGCTGGTATTTGGTAGTGCTGCCAGCTGAGCACAATGGATAGTTCTTGAAAACGGTCTAGTTGCTAGGCTTGTCCCCCCAACCCTCAGCTTGTAACATTTCTTTTCCAATCATAAAAATGTAATTCATTAATGTAAAAAAAAAAAACATTTTTATGATTGGAAAAGAAATGTTACAAGCTATAAGGTTCGGCCAAGTTCGTCAATCTCATTTTCACCCTGTTGCCTATGGCCTATGGCAGATCTTCAGGGCGGCACCTAAATTTTTGTGCCTCCACAATTTAAGCTAATCTCAAAACGGATATTCAGTAAGCCATGTTTGTTGTCATGACATTCGCGTCTCCCCAACAATAGAAGTTCAATTGAAAAGGTTCCTATATCCGACGGTTGATCCATGGTGCCTTTTGTCCCGGGTAAATGAAGGAAATGCTTTATCCCCCGGACTGAAATCAGGTCGGATTTATTTTTTGCTCTATAATAGATCTTTCTTTGAACGTTTAATGTAGGATTATATGGGTATGGATGGGTGCGACTTATTGGACCTTTTTCGTATATTGGACGTGAATACAGGCTATCATTTCAATTTCAATCAGTGAATATCTATAGGTGTGATAATAAAGTTTTGCATGAGATTTAAATTTTGGCCACTCGAAAGCGTAAACTGGATCATCAGGTTTTTTTTTCAACGAGGAAGGTATTAGTACCTGATCGTGGATTTGTCGTGGAATTTTTTCACCGCTGGTTCTTTTTAGTTTGACTGGAGTTAAAATTGTTGATGTTCAGGCTGTTTGTTGAGGTTTTTTCATCTCTTTTCTGAAGGAACTGTTGGATTTAAATATGGTCAGGAAAACGTAAACAAATAGCAAATGTAGTCTATTCCTTCTTAAGAAATAGCAGCAGATTTGACTAACAGAATAAGCTGTCCTTTCCGGCACTGTACTGAAGGGCAGAGGGTGTGTTTTATTGTGGAATTTACACTGAAATGGGAAAGTGGTGGAAATTCCTAGTAGCCAGTGACCGTACTTTCCAAATACCACTGCACCATTTTGTCATTTTGCATTCCGACTTTTATTGAATTGTTCTCGTAAGCGTGAAAGCACTTATTTCTTGACCCCTGTCTCAGCGATTTCACTCACCGCCTATCTCAGAAATTTTTACTGAAAAATGTTTCTTTTTTGTATTATTTTCAGGTTTTATCATAGTAAGTAACAACATTCACGATCATTTTCCTGGTAGATAGGTTCCTCTTTCTTTGTCGAATTTATTTGTACAAATTACCGGAGTGAGTCCAAGTCTCAGTGAGAGGTTAGCCGAAAGATAAAGAGAAACATTGAGACCACTTTAATGACTTGACAAGTACTTGAACCATTAATAGGCAAGCTGAGATCCGTTGGTTCTCAAGCAAAGTTCTTTGTTGATATTTTCGATGCCCATTTTTTCGATGTTTGACAAATCTTTCATTGACAAAAAGAACTCGATCGTAAAATCACTAGCGTCCTACATAAAAAAGACTTATTAGAACAACTAAGTATCCAAGATTTTTTTCAGAAAATGAGCATTAAAATAGGTCGACACAAGAGAGCCCCCTTGCGTAAATACTAAACAAAAATATTTTATATTTCAGAACAAAAACATTTTCCTCTGAAAGATGTCATTAAGAAAAGTAGACAAAAGAATGAGTTTCTTTTCTTTTTCTGTTTTGTTTAGAAAATAATTCTGGAACCAAGAAGGCAAAAACTGAAATTAAACTGATGGTAACTATTAACGAATGAAGTCCCTGCCAACTTATTCTAGAGAGAGGGGAGATGTTTTGCGAATTCATATAAACATTTCCGAATATTTAGAGCACGAAGTCCAGACTGTGCGGGTCTATGAATGCCGCTGAAAGGGCCTATAGCAGCGGCAGCGGCAGCGTAGTATGGATATGGCTCCGAGCCAGGACCCATCCCCTGGAGAACGACAAATGGCGGTGATTCGCCTGCTTGCCAAAATCGATAATTTTTTTATTTGCTTTAAATGTTAAAATTTTATACCAGAGTGTCTTGCTTTCTGTGTCCTTCACTAATGAGACTTCTGCCTCAGACGGGGATTTATATTTGTACATATTCAACTCCACGATCTTTCAGCGATTCACCAAATACCCCCGAACATCTTGCCCTATTCTCGTTTTTTATTTCTTTTGGCTACCAAACTTTCGTGGGTCTGTCAACAGCGGAGTTGGCAAACAACATGGTCAGCAAATGTCACAAAAATACGACGGGTTTTTTGTTCAAAAGAGGTTTCTAGACCAGAAAACAAATAATTATTCAATTATTATATTCTTGGGTGAGATAATACTTTTTAGAGGGCCCAACGTGGAGGCATATAACCATTATTACCTTAGCGGTACCTACTTACCTACCTTAAGTAATATTTTTACCAAACTTCTTCTGTGCTTTGAATACCTGCCAACGATCAGTTTGTTTAAGGCTGCGCTTCACCCATTAGATTACCATGTTATCTTCTGAATTTTTTTTAATTTTTTCGGGCCGACGGATTGCCTTGAAATTTTGTATAGAAGTAGCTCCAGTAAATGTCTAGGGAACGTTCGTAGCAGAATTTCGAATTTGTTCTCGGATTATTAGAAATTAATTTTTTAGTAAATTAAAAATCGTGAAACACGGTTTTTTCAAACGGCTAGGGAGCGTATTTGACTGGGAATAAAAATTTCGAATTATTACAGTTGTTATGTAGAAGGTGTAACTTAGTTCGTGACCGAAGCAGTTTTTTGAATTTCTCCTTAGGTTGGCAAATAATAAATGATAAATATGTGTGAAAAACACATTTTGAAAAAAAGTCATGGTCAAGAAGCAACGCGCGGTCACAGCTCAGTATGGTTTGAGCACTTGCGGGAGAAGGTTCTCACGTCTCTCGCCCGCACTAGCTCCGGCCGGAAGATCCCGACCTGTCTTCTTATGTCTGACATGTCGATTGGTTGATATGAGCTGCTTTTGTGTAACATCCTGTCATCTGAGAATCGTAGGTGTCGTAGGACAGGACTCGTAGGTAGGTATAGATTGGGTGACTTATGATGACATCTACTGTATTGGGGGATGGGTTGCAATTTGCAATTAGGTAGGTACCTACCTACTTATCTAAATTTTGTAATACAGGAGAGACCCTTATTCTGTGACTGCCGTGTCGTGGGTAGGTATATAGGTAGGCTGTATACTTACCTACCTATCTGCCACATTCTGTGGGCATAGGTTTATCTAAAAAAATGATTTTTGGATTTTATGTTATGTTGGACACCTATTGCATAAAATGTGGATCGCACATCAGTCAAATCACTAGGAGGTACGTAGGTAGGTACCTACCTAATATTGGTTTATTACACGTACCTACCTTCCTATGGTGTGGGTAGGACCTATTCCGCAATTTTCTGTTTACCCATAGGTTAGGTTAGACTGGTGAGGGGGGGGGGGGGGGGCAAGCCCAGCAACTAGACCATTACAAGAATTATCCATTTTGCTCAGCTGGCAGCAATACCGGTAAAGGTCTACTCATCGCACTTCCGTGCACCAAGCGGCAGAGTGAGCCGCCGCTAGAGGTGAATCACAGGGCTGTTCCATATAATATATAAAAATATCCTCCAGTCAGTGCGACCCGTAACCAGGTGCACCAAGCGGCAGAGTGAGCCGCCGCTAGAGGTGAATCATTCTGGAAAATAAAAAATTCGAACCCCATCCGCCAGTCAACGAACATTGGGAACAAGTAAGAAGTACACTCCGAAGTAGTCGCAGTGTCACGGCCTCGATAGCCGAGTGGTCTAAATGGTCGACTTTTGAGGAGCAGAGACAGCCTGGTCACACCGGTTCGATCCCAATCCTACCAAAAAGTTTTTCTGATATGTTCAGCATGTCAAGTGAAATTTATATCGAGGCTGTGGTGGTTCGGAACCCACCTAAAACTGTAGGTCCCCATCGTTTACTCGATGGCTGGGGAGCTGGTATTTGGTAGTGCTGCCAGCTGAGCACAATGGACAGTTCTTGAAAACGGTCTAGTTGCTGGGCTTGTCCCCCCCAACCCTCTGCTAACTAAGTCGCAGTGTCGTGCGACAATCCGAAGCAAGTATCGGCGGAAGTGCGATGAGTAGGTACACCTTATCCGCAATACCGAATACCAGCTCCCCAGCCATCGTGCAGTACACAATGGGGACCTACAGTTTTAGGTGGGTTCCGAACCACTACAGCCTCAATATAAATTTCACTTGAAATGTTGAACATTTCAGTTGTGAAACCGGTGTGATTGTTCAGTGTTCCTCTATAGAAAACCATTTCGACCACTCGGCTATCGAGGCTGTTCTGTTTACCCATAGATATGACTGCGCTGAATGAAGAGTAGTTATTGTGGTGGTGTGGGGTGCATTTTTCTAGGTATTTGTTTTGTTTACCTCCTGGAGGGATGTAGGCACCTACCTACCTACCTAGACCGATCTTTTCCTATTTGGCGTAGGACCTATTAGGCACCTAACAGTTTGTTCTGTAGTGTGACTTATTAGGTAACAGAAAGCCTCGACAGCCGAGTATATTGTAGGTATAAAAATTTACACATTATCTACTTATACATTCCTGTATGGCAGTCAAGTCAGACATTGTACAGCATTTCCCTATTACTCCAATACAAATTTCTGACATGTAGGTTTTGCCTACTATACCTGCCTCCACCTGTACCCACACCTGGTACATATTTTGGGTCTATGAATAATGTTGTTTGGAAATGTATTGTATTTTCTCGTAATTTGTATTGTATCACGTATAGTATTGCATTTGAAATAAATCTGAAAAAATAGAATTGCCTAGGTAGGCACCATACCTACTTACGAACAAAGATTTCAGACTTTCCCTGCAGGATACTTACTATACTGCCACTGGACGGCCTCTGAACCAAAAATAAACGGTCATTCGGTCATAATTTCACAACAACACATAAGCGAAACACAGAGGGCCTTCATTGATTCACCGGGCCCTCCCAGATGTTGATATAATTTCCTATCCAAAATATGGTGCACCGGACCGCGCACCGAGCCGATATCATGGAACTAACCTTTACCAAAGTGAAGGACAAAAATTCCAAGACCACTTGTGCACCGTCAAGTAAAAAAATTTTTTTGAGCGGGTTTTTTGGGGGTTTTCCCCGATCTGAACAAAAAAAATACTGGCCATCCCCCCCCCCCCCCCCCCCCGGGAAATTGTGGGTTGGCTGAACTCTGGACGTGAATCGCCTTATGAATGGTATTAGTAAAGTGACAGCAGGTACTGGGGACCTGGTATCGTCACGTAATGCAGAGTAAGCGAAGATAACAGAACCCGCATGCAGTTGTTGTACCTACCCAGTTGCTACAGCCATAAGAAGTCAGGGTCTCTGTAATCACAATAGCCTTCTTCACTCATATACGCTTCATCTCGCCTCGGAGCCAGCGCTGACTTGCACCGTCAACAGAAGCGTCCTCTTAATTAAGTCTGTGTCTTCGGCCTAATGAAACGACCATGAAAATGAAGCACCAACATGTGCGTAGGCCCTTAACTTAAAAAAAAAGATTTTAGATAACGTTCGTTCGTTACCTTTTCTCCGTCCTGTCAGCTGGTGAACTGCTCTGATTGGTCATCGATCGCCTTGACCTAATTATCCCACAGGCAGAGTATCCAACAACCTTAGGTACCCGTCGTAGTAGACTGAAATGAGGTGATACTCGATATTTTGCTGGCGTCAGCTGTTCTTAATAACCCTGCGAAGAGAAAGACCCATTAGTAATTTTATCCGTTTCAAGGGCGCAGCCTTTCCGACCTATTCTTTAAGTTTCCTCACGGTGGGAAAGCTTGTTACTCTTCTACTCTTCTAATGAAAAGAAAACTTTCTTGGAGGTACAAAAGATTGTTTACCGAAGATGATGGGATTTTCAACTAGATCCATTACTGATCCAAGTTCGGATATGCACTACTAGTAAATTTTCTATTGGTAGTAGTAGGTCTCGGCTTTGGGCAACTAAACATCTGGAGCCAGGGGAAAACAGTTTTTTAATAAAAAGTATGGAAACAACTGTCAGAAAAAAAAAGGTTAAAAACAAGGGTAAAGAAAGGCCTGGGATGAATTTTTAAAACGCGGCCGAAAGGTCGAGGTCAACCGGACATTGGAAGGGATGAAAATAAAGCACTGAAAATGGCCCTCAGCTAGGGTTCCTAGAGGAACTCAACTTTGGAAAACAATGTAAATAATAATAGCCGAGCAGTGGAGACGACTGTCCGATCTTTACTGGTCAGCACTCGCTGTGGTGGTTCAGAACTCACCTAAAACTGTAGGGTTTTTTTCTTGACCTCATTAGGACAACGGCTGGGGAGCGAGGAGCCAGCTGACCATTATGGTCTATAGCAGGCTTGTTTCTCAGGTGAATGCCAAGCACCAACAATACCTGTATAATTTAAATAGCTTGACTGAAATAGGCACCCGGAAACTGGGAAGTAGGGAACCACTCCACCAGTTGGAAGAAACAAACCCAAAAAGAATTTCCGCCTGGAATTTTCCCGCGGCTTTTCAACTTTCCAATTTCCTATGGCATAAATATGGAAATTTAATAATGCTGAGTTGGCAAACTTGCCGGTATTTCTCTTCATTTAAAAAGAGATAGAGGGCTCCTCTTCTCCCGCTTAGTCTCCAAGAGAATATTGTGGGGGAGGGGGGGAGAGGGGGGTCCCTCCCTCTCCTACTCCTCCCCCTCCTTTCTCTCTATGTTCGATAGTGGATGTACTAAGAGTAAGTCCCACGCGAGTAATACGGAAAAAAGAAAGTTTTCGACTGTCCGCACAATGACATCTGTTCATACCTTTTTTTGCCCATTCTCTGAGGAAACGGTTGCCAATTTATTTGTTCTGAAATATAATAATAATGTCTTTTAAAAAAAACGTTTTATATGATATTTCCGAGGGGGTAACCACTCCAGAGATTCCTTGAGATTCCACTGAGATTCCATAAAGATTTCCAAAGATTCCCAACGATATTCATAGAAAGATGAACCTCGAAGGGGTAACCACTCCAAAAAAATTCCAAGATTCCCTGAGATTTCATAAAGATTTCCAATGATTCCCAACGAGTGGTTAACCCCTCGGATATTTCACAATCCCAAGTTTCTCCGGAAAATGGGCAATAAAAACGCCAACAAATAGCATTGTGTGGACAGGCTGACTGAAGGAAAGAGTCAAAACAAATAAAAAAAGAAAAAAAAAAACTCTGATGAAAATCCGTACTTCAGAGAAAGTGAAGACGTTCAATTGCAGGAAAACGGAAGAAAGAATACAATCACATGGTATGCAGGGCTTTTAAAGAAAATCACTAGATGAAAAAGTACCTTTGGGAGAATTTTTCCGATCCAGAACGTTTCAATTTAACGTTTAAATCCACAGAGTATGCATACCGGTAATTGTTCCACGGGGGATCACTTCCACATTTCCATTCTTTCCCCTTTCATTTTCAAATTTCCCTCCGAGAGACTTCAATCTGAAGGAGTGGATTTATCTAGAATTTGTCTGAAGGTGCTTCATCACCAGGGGGCGGATCGACATGCACTAAAAATCGACGAAATATGCATGCAACATGCAGTAAAAAATACTCGATATATGCAGTTAAACATGCAGTTAAAAATGCAATCTCCCCTATATAGGTAGGTAGACAAAGATTTTTTTTTTTTTTTTAATTGGATGCCTTGACCGCTTGAAAGAGGCCCTCCTATGACTAAAGTACCCGCTTATGGAAAAGGGCTAGGCATCACAATGAATGAATCAGAAAGAGTTGACGATTTTTTTTTTTTTTTTTTTTTTTTTTTTTACGCGCGACGTTGAGAGAACATATGCGCCGATGAGTTGGTTTGTTAGATGTTTTTGGCCGAAGCCGAATATGAGTGGGCCGAAGCCAATACATCCATGTCGGAAGCGGAAATTTTTTTCGTTCAGCCGGGATTCGAACCCCGACCTCTCAGGACACTTAACAGACCCCTTGGCCACTCGGCCACTGAGAGGCACAAAAAAATAATTAATGCACTTAAATGTGCGCGCTGACCACGGCTGGTGAAGGCGGAATGAGTACCTAAGGGAGCTAAGGCAAAACCGTAGGATCCCCTACCCTACCACCCCTACTTAACAATATACAAAATCATATACTGGTTTCTCCATAAGTTAAGAATAGTGCTAATATCCATATTAATTGTACCTTGCCACCCCGTTCGACCCGAGTCGATGACCTCGGAGATGGCCAGTCAGGAAACAAGACAAATACCTGTACCCAGTAATCCCAAAATAGAATCCTTATCTTGTAAATTTCGACCAACATGCTCGGGGTTTACGCAATTAACAGAAGTGTCTATTTTGTGGACATAAATATTTCTCCGATTATAGGAAATTAACTTGAGTCAGTCAGATATGCATAAACATGCGGTTAAAACCTAAAACATGCACTAATTGAAAAAAATCCCGAAACATGCAAAATATGCACTAAAGATTTTGGTATTTTTGGGCTCTACAGGCTTTGAAACGTGTAAATACGAAGTCTGCATGTGATTAAAGCTAAAATAAAAAACATGCAAATATGCAAAATCCGCCCCCTGGTCATCACGAAAAATTGGCCAGAAAAAGTTAAACAAACATGGTTGTGTGGCGACCCTTAAGAATTTATGTATGGTGATTTAACGTCGTGGTTATGGTTTCTATTTTTAGGTTTTCGTAAACAAATCTCACCCTCCCCCCTCTTTTAAGGGCCACCATACATTCCGATTTCAGACTTTGTGAGAAAACTATTGGATATTTAAATAGTCTGAAATATAATATGTCTTATTAACGTCACTACTCTTGAGGCTATGTTGTTATATTACAATCGAGTGATTTTCGTCAAAAAAAAATAAAAATTGCCCAAAATTAACCGATCGTGAAATCACAACATAGCCTCATGAGTAATGACGTTAAAAAGGACATATTATATTTCAGAATATTTAAATATCCAATAGTTTTCTCACAAAGTTTTAAATCGGAACGTAAAAAAATACGGAATGTATGTTCAGCCTTAACCCAAGTTTATGATGTGGAAACATTCATTTACAGGCATTATATATAATCAGGAATTTCATTAAGTGCGTGCTACCCTTCTAATTATTTTAACGCCCCAGCTGTGTAATTTCACAGCCTCATACGTTACAACACCCCCGTAAGCCAAAACCCACACGCAAATTTAGCCTCAATGGTTCGGACAAAATTTAATTTAATTCATAAAAAATGTTGGCAATACAAAGAAAGTCCTGAACATTTATGAAACGGTCCTTAACTGTAAGCCTGAGTCATCAAATAGGAGGGAATAGGAGGGTATTTACTGCTGAGCCGAGCGGGCCAGGAAGGAAACCCAAATCCTATTACCACGGTAGATTTGTCTTTATTTCTCGAAGGGATCTCGTACTGATTAAAAATAGGAAGGGATTCGTCCACCCCTCCGTAAAAAAGGCTAGAGCTCACTAAGTTCTCTTCATTCTAGACTCCCTTTTCGTGAGTTAGTAGAGGTGGCCCCCACAAGGCCAGGAAGTAGACAGTAGACTGTTTCTAGTTCTCCCAAAGTGGCTCTTCCTCTTGTTCTTGCAGGAAAAATCCTTTCTTGTTCTCGCAGTAGAAATCATTTCTTGCTATTGTTCTTGTTCTTGCAGCAATTTCTTGCATTATAATGTGGTTTGTTGCCTACCAAACGGCATTTCAACTGCAATCGGTCGCGACCATCTTGACCAGTCTAGATCTTTTAAACTACGAATCAGTTGTTGGTGTTGAAAATGGCTGAAAAGAGCTGAAAAAAATACGGTAGCTTAGAAATGCATTCAATACGAGCGCTCTTTTCAAATATACCATATCATTTTACTTTTTGGAATGTTTGAACTTACGTTCAATGGTTCCTTTCCATAGGATTGCTAGCAACCTTTCCTTTGAAAAGGCAGAGTGAGGGGTGGGGTTGCCCTCAAGCCAGGCATGCTACCTCTACATGGGCACCCAAGTGTTCACAACCTTTTCGTACTGTACCAGCCTTTGCTGAGCCTTTGCTGAGCCCCTCAGCTTCGAGCCAATGTAAAGGCAGCACGTCCAGCCTTTCATCGCCTCGCCCTGCGGTGGCGTCTTTATGAGCGACGAAAGGCCTAATCAGGTCCACTGCCATCTAAACACATCAAAAGCCTTAATTTCTAATTCAGGGAATGCACGGTGAAGAAGCAACGTGTGTGCGTGCATTTACAAGCTGAGTTATACAGTCCCTGTATTTGAATTTGTGAATAAGGGTAAATTTTTGCTTTAAATAACTTCAGACCATAGTTTATCAATTACGAAAGTTCGTCTCACCCCTGCAGGTCTATTCCAGATCTGTTAACATCAAGTTAACGACAATATAACGACGAAGTGGCGTAGTTTGAGCTACGTTTCGGCGTTAGGAGCTTAACGCGTAATTATACCTGCTGAAAGTTATACTAGGTTCTCTTCAGCAGGTGTATTCCCTTTCTCGAACGCTAGAAAACCACCCAAGTAACACCTTCATAATTTATTGTAGTGCCGAGTGGTCAAGGGGTCCGCTTTGTGTCCTGAGAGGTCCGGGTTCGAATCCCGGCGGAACGGAAAAATTTTCCGCTTCCGACATGGATGTATTGGCTTCGGCCCACTCCTAAACTGGCTTCGGCCCACTCATATTCGGCTTCGGCCACTTCATCTTCGGCTTCGGCCAAAAACATCTAACAAACCAACTCATCGGCGCATATGTTCTCTGAACGTCGCGCGTTAAAAAATAAATAAAAATAAATAAATAAATAAATAAATAAAAATTATAAGAAGGTAAGGCACGCCATGATACAATATATGGAGAAAAGTTCTTCTTACAAAACATTTTGAAGGTGTTAGTTGGGTGGGTGTTCTGGCGTTCGAGAAAGGGAATACATCTTCAGGAACTTCTTACTGTATAGGTGTTAGGATATAGCCATGAGTGCCGCAAGAAGACCCTTCTCGGTACCAGCAGATTTTTCTTTTTCTTGGTAACACGTCAAATGTTCAGCTGCCTTCGGCTAACAATCTACGATCTACAATCTACAATCTCGTATAACAGTAACTTATAATTATTTATTATTCTATTGTATTTTTCATTTGCCACTGACCGAAATCAATTTTTTTCTGTTTCAGCAAGCGACGAAAATTGTACAGTGACGACAGCCGAGCGTTCTTCAGCTCCACCGAAGCTCTCTACATTCCGTAAACGCAACTGCGGAGGGCCTGGCGATGGCAAAGAACAAAAGGAAATATGCCAGATTCGAAGAGCTATGAGACTGGGAGCTAGTATTCGGTTCGAAACACTTTGTGTGTTTGTTTTTGTGAAAATAGAAGGGTTATTGGGATGGCGGGTGGATGTAACCTTAAAGGTGTCGAGTGGGACCTCTAAAGATGGCGTTGACCATCCTCAGTTAAGTTCCAGTTAGCCGAACCCGAGTATATGAAGTCCTTATAGGTGGACTATACACTAATCTTTGGTTATATTTAACTGGGGATCGGTTAACCTGCCCTTTGTGAAAAACCTCACTGATTTTGCAAAGAAAATAAATTGTAAACGTGTGACGTGCAACCTTAAGAATGCACGCGAAATTTTCTATGTCAAAAGAAAATTGCAGAGGTTTCCACTTATAAGACGTCTATAGTCGATCACTGGTTAAGTCAAATCTCACAAATTGCCTTTTGGTCTTGAAAGATGTCTCTTGCTGCTGATTTGTGATAAATTGATTATGAATTACAATAGAGAATTCAGGTACGATTGGTTTCTTAAGATATCGAAAACTTCAACCTATGGCAATGGAATGCAAATTTGGGTCTAGTTTTGGTCCTACTGGGCTTGTTCCCATGGCACAAGTGGTAATACCCTTCAAATTACTTTGGAAAGTTGCAAACCGCTGAGAAAATTTGACAAACCGTCTTTTCTCAGTTGTCCCTATGAAATCCAAATAAATCGTACCTGATTCCCTGAAATGTAAAACTTTGTAAGATCTATAAGTACCTGGACTGGAAATGAATTTCTAAATTAGGTAAAACCTTTCACTGATTTAGTACTTAATGATTATTGCATGGTTCTGCCCCTTTTGTCAGTTATTTGTCAGCAACTTCGAATTATAAAATAAGTAGGCATAAGTTTTGAAAATATGCTTGGAACTTACAAAAAATGTCTTGTCTAATCTAAAATACAATAAAAATACCAACTTACATTTAATACGGAGCAGACTAGTACAAATAAATGTTTTCATTGATCATTTTTCATCAAAATTTTGTATCGCTATTGCCACTATAATATGAACCTACCTACTTTCAGTTTCAGGTTGTAAATACAAGTGAGTTTTTAGATCCAAATTTATTCAATTCTGACGGAAAATTAGAAGAACTTAAGGGTCCGCTATACCTGACGGTGTATTTTTTGCCGCCCATAAGATTAACATTGCGAGCGGCGATTCATTTTCAAGGTTTACCCTTGGTTGGAAAGACACATAATTTTGCCTGTACCTAGCCCTAACAATGTTCTAGGGAGTGTTCGAAGCAGATTTCCCATTTTTTTACTGGTTTTCGAGATACAGCACTTTTCTTGAGGTATGCGATGCTAGTATTTGCAAAACAGTTGCAATAAAAGAAACCAGTGAGAAATTGGGAAATCTGCTTCGAACACTCCCTAGAACATTGTTAGGGCTAGGTACAGGCAAAATTTTGTGGCTTCCCAACCAAGGGTAAACCTTGAAAATGAATCGCCGCTCGCAATGTTAATCTTATGGTCGGCAAAAAATGCATCGTCAGGTATAGCGTCCTCTTAAGGGTGACCGCACAATCTTGTTTGTTTCTTTTTTTCGACCATTTTTTGAGAAATCTTTTGGATATTTAACCATAATCTGTAATTTTAACGTCAGAAACTATAGTCTGCTATGTTGTGATTTTACGATCGAGTGATCAACAAAACTTTTGTAAAAAATTTTCAATTTAAGTAACCTGTTCTGACGTTAAAAATATGTATTATCTTCCAGATCTTCAGTTCAGTTTTCTCAATAAATGTCTGAAGAAATTCAACAAACAGACTTAGCTTCTCTCTATAACGAGCAATTTATGTGGTCCCTTGACGGTCTCGCTATATAGAGAGACTTCTTTAGTTTGGATAAATGCCGTTATTCCCTGAGAGACATTAATCCTCTGGTTAAAACTGAAAAGATTAGAAACTGGAATGAAAGGAAAACTCCAATAAATAGGAACATGTGATTAGTGAGATGGCCCATCTGGGATTATTCGGGCTTAGCTCAATACAGTTGGCATTGCCGTTTCTTCTGGTCTAGTCTCCCAAGCAATATCCTCTTAATAGCTCCCTCGGGGGGAAAGGGTAGCCGAGGGGTTTCCCTTAATTCTCCTGACCGACCACGAGGTTGCATTAATTTCAACAAGACAAGGCTATGTTGATGAAATTTAGAAAAGGTTCCGTCTGTTTCCCTCCTTTGGGATTTTCGGGTTATTTTCATTACCGTACATCACTCCTACCTTTTAACCTCTAAAGTCTACTTTATAAGGAAATTCCCTGAGTTAGGGTAGCTTCCACCAGAGCTGATTAACGGTTAGTTAAATATATCAAGCATAAGTTAACCTTATCTTAAGTACCAAACTATCCAAGAAGGTTTACTTTATAGGATGGTTTGCCCTTTCTAAATATATGCGTCTTGTTTACTAATTTAATTAACCGTTAAACGGGGCTGGTGAGCGCCATCCTAGGCTGAATTTCACCACCTCACGATAGTGCCTTTTAACGTTCGAATAGCTATCGATTCGAAAAAGCAGACATCCTCTCGTTAGGTTTTGTTGTGTCAATAGAATTCGCCTGCTTTGTTTACGTCAAATTTATTTCAACAATTTCAATCTAAAAGTGGAAATAAACGTGAAAAAACCCCTATTTTTTCGGAGAAAGAAGTTAAAATGTTGATTAGACTACATTAGACTACACCAAATGAGTCGCAGGTATGAAAATTATCGTTTTCGCTAACGCACGGAAAATCCACTTGAAAGCTAACGAAACGGTAACGGTGCATGGTGAAAGCCGTTAACATTTTTTACCGATACGATAGCGCTATCGCGTACACGATAGTCCTCACGTTAAAGTGGTGAAATCCAGCCTAATAGTAGTATTTCAATGTTTTAAATGTAATCACCAAGATACTACCGGTTAAAACCCCCGTAAAAATGAAGATATTTTCCAGCACTTTTTGGTGTTAAACGGGTGTTATTTGAGCGTAAAGAAAACGGAAATACCTCCCTGTTCAACCATCACAGTTGGGAAGCTCTGATTTATCTCCTTGCACGTATCATGAGTAACTTATTTACAAACAAAACTTTTCTTCTAATTTTCGTTTAAAAAATATCAAGGTGCTTTTAAAATTTTCACACCCTATATGAGAAATATTCGGCACAGGTTGGGCCCCAACAATTAGGTATACATGTTTATTTCCGAGTCCTATTTATCGATTCTGTATGATATCGGTAATTGCACCACATTTGTCGCAACTATCCTATTGAATCGATAGTTTACTCTATGGTATCGTCGCTCTTACCAAATCTACGGACACTATATACAAACAGGTACTATCGACACCATATTCACCGCCTTCAATATGTGGCGCAGTTTCACAAAGTCGACGCAACATCGTCCTCAACCGCCTTCTATATTCTTGTTTCTCGCTTGTAAACACAAACACTGGCACGACTTCAACAAGGCATTGCCCTGCTTAGTTCTGCAAACTCCCTTCCTGTTCCAAATAAATCCATTTCGCAATGAACTACTTTTGAAACACAACAGCACATCCTAACTCATTTCTAAAACCAGCCAAAAAAGGCAAAAGGAAAATGGAAAACCTTGGAAGCCGGCGTTTTCAGCACTCACTTGTTTACTTTTCAATTTCAATAAACATAAACAATTTTCAATTTCAGAACGCCAACCTAAGTTCTCTGTTACCGAGGTTGCGACAATATGTTGTGGCGACAATATGGTGTTGCAATTTCCATATAAATACAGAGCTTAGGTGTACCTACCCGTGTATAAGAGCTTATTGTAAATATTGCCATTGTTTTGTTATGACTTATTTTTTTCAATATTTCCAAACATTTTTACTGTCATAGATTCATTTGCCATGACGCAATATAGTGCTATGGACTTTATCAATGTGATATAGTAGGTTTTATTTTCGTATTGTGTCAGTAACAAAATAATTTTGTTGTAAATATTATGAGATGTATAAATTTTAAATTAATAAATTATCCTACGTAACTCTTCTATCTATCATTTAATTTATTGGTAACAATAACTAACCTTAGGTTAGGTTAGGTTCAATCGGTCTAAAGTTAGGCCGTCCGGCATTGTTTTCTTCTGAAATATAACATGTCTTTTTAACGTTCAATTGAGATTTTATTACTAACAGTAAAAAAATTCCTGACTTTAAAAAGGCAATATATATCTATATGTTTCAGGTTGCAAACTTCGTTTTTAGTTTTATAATTTTAACACTATAAACGACTTTTGTAGAGGGTCCCTTCCATACCTATCCCACCTCTTCGGATTACATTTTATTTAGCCAGGGGGTAGGTAGGAACCTGGAACATACAGAAAGTCAGGAATTAATTATATAGTTGGTGAGGTTGAGCCCTTTGTGAGGAAGGGTGTATTCAATTACAACCGAAATGTCTCTTGAACCTTCAGAAGAAAGAAGAGCCATTTTATTGGTGCTCTCAAAGCGTCCTTTTGAAGCGGGGGAAGAATTTGACTGGAGAGGGTTGACGTGTTTCAAGTGCTTTTGCTTAGGAAACGTCAGCAACGAATCTAGGATACAGAATAAATGGGGTTAGGGACTCATGATGATGCTGACGATGGAAGGAAGGTACCGCTCCTTTCAGGCCTATAGGGACTCTGACACCCTATAAGTTAAAAAAATAAATTAAAAATAATAGAAATAATTTTTTATCACGTCATTCTAAGGAAGTAGTAGTTTGATCTGAAATATAATATACGTATCTAATTAACACCAGCAACTAAGTTTATTAAATCCGGTATTTCTATTTCATTTCCACGTCAAGGCTGAATAATACATTCGTTATTTTTTTTGCGTTTGGACTTCAAACTTTGTGAGAAACTATTGGATATTTAAATATTCTGAAATATAATATGTCTCTTTAACGTCATTACTCATGAGGCTATGTTGTGATTTCACGATCGGTTATTTTTGGAAAAATGTTTTGGTGACAAAAATCACTCGAACATAAAATCACAACATAGCTTCATGAGTAATGACGTTAAAAAGACATATTATATTTCAGAATATTTAAATATCCAATAGTTTCCTCACAAATTTGTATCTTGGGTAAGAAACCGAAACAAAAGTCACTCAAGCAATCTAAGCCCAACGTTTTTGCATGTTAAAATTTTCCCAGTAACGTACACGACTGTAGTGCGTCTCGCGAAACAGATGAAGACGCAAACTTGCTAAACTTTGCCTTCTAAGCTTCCAACTTGAGCGAATTTCACGGCACCAAGAAGGGTGAGTGAGTGCCAAACGAGTAAGGGAGACAAGTGGAATGAGAGGAAAAGCAGGAATAATTAAAATGTGAATGACTTGTGGCTGTTCCCGCAGAAAGGAAGGAGAGGGGGAGAGGGGGAGAGGGGGAGAGGGGGAGCAAAGACAACAGTTTTGCCTGTAGGCGGAGGGGATCCACTGCCGAGATTTCCGGGAAAACAACCAAGAGCTCTGTCCACAAAAAATGCTTCTCAGTCAGCTCACAGCAATGTGCGGTTCTGCGCTGAAGGTCCCCCTTTATTCTTCAAGGGGATCATGGTATTTTCGGACAAAAAAATTTTTAGTTCCGCCTTTAGTGAAGATTTTTTTGCTGATCCTACTTTGTATTCACCTGGTAATATTTACTGGTGTTCTACTGTTACTACAGTTACTGGTGTGTCTTCTGGCCAGATCTGAAGATAACTGACACTGACATAGAAATTATTGTAAATTGCTGACGCTGAACTCAAACTGTGTATTCGGTATTCAACTAATTATTATTACGCCAATACTCAGGTTTCCCAATACCTAACCAGTACAAAAAGAATTTCTCAGAAAAAAATCCTCACACCTTCAAACGTAACTTCTACGATTATAGCTCTCAAAGACTTATTATAAAACATACTTAAACCGTTTGTAAATTCCTGTATAGATACCAATTCCTAGACCTAGAGCAAACCTAATTCCAAAAAATTTAGTTGTAAATATCACGTCCAAATATTGCATTTCAAAACTCACAAAAAGTTAGGTTGGACGGCAAAAAAAATACTGGGGTACTGAGTCACCGCTGACTGAGTCGGAGTAGTACCTAAGGAATTGTGTATGGTTTGGTTACTTCCAAATTCTCACCGTCTAATCAGCAGGCTCGAATTCGAGACACGAAGCAGCCAACAAGGCAGGTAAACCTACAAATTAGCGATCGTGCAACAGCGGAGGATTGGACCGTTCCGCAGAAGCAAGCAGTCCCACCGGGGCCATCGAGCCGCTAGGGCTGTGTTCCTGGTCTTGGTCTCATTATCAACTTGCAAAATAATTTGCCAGTCGGAGGAATGTAATTTGGAGGTAGACTGGCCCGCCATAACTCCCCTTGGCGATTACGGCAGCAGCCAACTGTGACGTCACTTCCGTTGAATTATTGCACGAGTGCGTAGAAATTCGTAGCAATAAGGGCTGCTGCTGACCGTTCACCCCTTTATAAGAGTCAGGGTATTTTCAGACTATA
This sequence comes from Mesopsocus fuscifrons, assembly GCA_950004255.1. Classification (NCBI taxonomy): domain Eukaryota; kingdom Metazoa; phylum Arthropoda; class Insecta; order Psocodea; family Mesopsocidae; genus Mesopsocus; species Mesopsocus fuscifrons. Next base: position 19,482,132 of record OX465373.1, on the reverse strand, counting down.
GGTAGGTATGATTGTAGGAACTCCCGTACCTAAAAAGAAATTGGTATAGGTTAAAAAATTTGTGACGCATTTAGATACAGAGAAAACTTCTTTATTTGGGTGGCACACTGACCGAGCAGTAAAAACGCATCCAGTTTAGTAAAGCCGTAGAAGCCAGGTTCGAATCTCCGGCGTAGTAGAATTTCCTCCAGCCTAGGAGTAAATGTACAAATGTTCTGAAAATATTCTTTCAGGTACCAAGGATCGGCAATTTCAACTTACCTCGACTGTTGACTCCAAATAAGCAGCTGTTTCCGCTGACAAACTAAAGCTGAACCACAGAGGAATTATCCTGAACAAAAAAATCGTCAACAAGCTAACCTTCGCATACGGTGCCAGTGGAATTTTACGCTTTCAACTAACTACCAACTCAATTAAAGTTAGGTACCTAAAATATAAAGCGACGCTAAATTTGCAGTACGAGTCCTGTGAACATTCCCTTCAAAGAACAATTCACGTTAAACAATGACGAGTTCCATCTGTTTCCCTTCGCCCGACTTTCTCTTTTGGAAACCTTAATTTCCCCCACTCTAGTTCAAAGAAAGGAGTTGTGAAATAATGAAAACTACTCACCTGAATAAGTTGGAAGGCTTTGAGAGAGAGAAAAGAGGAAAAGCTTGTCCTTAGGAGACTCGATTGAGAACGACATCTTCTCCATTGTGCTAACTCAATATTAGTTCCATCTAATTGAACTTTAATTAGGATGAGGGAGACAATTTAAAATAACGTCCCATTGGGGGGAAAAGCCCCACATGTCCGGCCCAGCGTACCTACGTCACTTCCGCTTTCATCTCTGTATTCATCACTTTCCCAACTTTCCCTAGTTGCCCTACTTTCAGGTATTCTACTTTCCACCATCCAAATATTCGAATTATCGAGTATTACCGAAGAACTCTTCCGTACTATCCAGTTCACTTGTTCATTACGTTCAATATTGAAGGCCCTATAGATCCTTGACCCTCAGTTGGAGCTGTGTATAACGTGGTATAACTTATGGCTAGACTAACTAACACATAACTTTAATTGAACGGGCTCGGACCCCACTTAAAACTGTAGGTCCCCGTCGTATAAAATAATAGCTGAGGGTTGGGGGGGACAAGTCCAGCTACTAGACCGTTTCCCAGAACTATCCATTGTGCTCAGCTGGCAGCCCTAACAAATACCAGCTCCCCACCCATCGAGTAAACGATGGGGACCTACAGTTTTTTATTTGGGTTCCGAACCACCACAGCCTCGATATACATTTCACTTGACATGTGCAGAAGAACTTTTTGGTAGGATCGGGATCGAACCGGTGTGACGGCTCTCACTGCTCCTCAAAAGTCGACCATTTAGTCCACTGGGCTATCGAGGCCGTCCCCCGTCGTGTATAGGTATATTTTGCATTATGGAAAGCTGCTGGACACAATGGATAAACGTATAAATGCCATATACGAGACTCAGTACTGAAGAACTGAATTAAAACACTAACGATACGGTTTTTACTATTTCTTTCTACCAAAACTAAACTTCTAGACAGGTATGAAATTTATTCAAAAACCTACTGATTTTAGATTACAACCCGTTAAAGCCTTTCTGCCGGATAAGGGTATTAATTAAAAAATAGAAGTAGCAATTGAGAATAGCTTGTTGAAATAAAGATAAACTGATAAACTACGCTGTAAAATATTTCTTAAGTAAACCGAAGAAGGAATTTCTTTAAAATTAGTTCTTTTCCTGTTGAGAATCATTTCAAAAGTGAGGCGAAAGAAAAATACGAAGGCAACTTTCTCCACTTTCTCAAAAAGCCATTAAAAATAAAAAATTCAAGGACTGTAGAAGCCTAATTAGGGCGGAATGCAGGGGGAATTTATATTTCGCATTGGAAACTCAATGCATTTTTAATCAACCTGACGATTCATTAACTCGATTACAATATTTTTTCTCACAATACTTTCTAACGATTTTGAATGCGGAAATCATTTTAGTTTTTATGCCAGTAGGGTTTTCACTTCGGTTGTTTGCCGTGGGGAAATGTTGAAACTTGTGGAGATATTTTTGAGATTGTATACTGATATTAGCGGGACACTATCAAAGCAATTTTTTCATTTTTGCACGTGCTATTTTTCGTTTTCACACGTGCACATGTGATATTTTCTTATAGAAGCACGTGCATTCTTCTTCAAGTTCCACGTGTACACGTGCTCTTTTAAATTGGCCGCACGTTAACTTTTTTTATGATTGTACGTACAAGCCCGTTTTTGGAGTTTGCTTCGTTCCAACATAGAAAAGGGTCTCACTGTGACGTCACATCACTAAAAGTAATTGAACACTTCACCTTTGGTGGCGCCTTCCGTCGCCAAGACGCCTCCAATATAAAAACAGGAAAGCTACAGGAAATGTCCGCATCCATTGTCTTCAAAATCACTTTTGTAAAAAAGGAATGGAGAGTAAAGACAGGGGAAATGATGAAATGGAAAAATTGAAGCGAGCCTCCGTTTATTTGACAAGCTCTTGATGAAAATTTGTCAATCAGGGCGGATACATTGAGACTCAGCCAAGCGTAGAAAGTCCACTGACAAATCAGACGACTCTTGTCTGTGGAAATTGCTAAGATTCCCTGAGATTTCATAAAGATTTCCAATGATTTCCTGAGATTTCCAACGAGATTCCCAACGAGATTCCTGGAGTGGTTAACCCCTCGGACGTCAACTTTTTATTTATTTTCACGCATACAGTATACGAACTGACTTTACTGACTGTTTCTCTTTGACAGTCACTGAAGTCTACTGGAGTATGCATTCCTAGCGTCGTCCTTCCAAAAAGAAACTTTTGGGAGACTCATTTTAGTATTAGGTACCTACTTTTATGGGGACGCTTTAGTTGGTTGTAGTAACTTGTGAAATAAGCCTAAGAGGAACGACTGTAGGTAATAGATACTACTACCACTATCACCTCATTATAAGAGACGAAGTGATTTCGGCAGAATCACTCTACTTGTGAGTTTTCCCACTGACGCTGAAACTGGAAAAATGAAAAAGTCTCGATATGTCTCGGCTCGAACTTGTGCCTTCAAGCTTGATGCGATTTGAACATTATTATGTAGGACAAAACCGAGTTACTTCACTTGTCTACGTGGGGGTAGCCACTCCAGAGATTCTTTGCGATTCCACTGAGAATCCATAAAGATTTCAATAGATCCCCAACGATATTCATAGAAAGATGAACCGCGAAAGGGTAACCACTCTAAAAATTCCAAGATTCCCTCAGAATTAATAAAGATTGCCAATGATTCCCAACGAGATTCCCAACGAGTGGTTAACCCCTCGCTTGTCTACCTAGTTCATAGGTACGTATACTAATATTGGCTGTACATGTGTGCCTGTGGCTCTTCCTTGTAGTTCCAGCTATTTATTTACCTACTTCTGCACTACACTGTATAGTCAAAGGTTACAAAATTCGGTTAAATTTCACTTTGGCGCTCTGAAAACGAAGTCACGAGATGCAAACTATGTTTTAAGAGGTAATTGGTAGATTGTTAGCAAATAGATGAATAGAATGTTGATTTTAGTGTTTACCTTGGCAGGGAGGGGTGAGGGGTGAGGTTGAAGGGGTAGGGGGTGGAGGGGGTAGGCTAGGTTGCTTTGAAGGAGATATGCAGATCTAGGCGGGTCGTGCTTGTGTATTTAAATGATTTGCGCCGGGGGCAAAGTGCTTTTAGAGCCCTTGATTACGAAGTCCCATGCTCTTTGCTGACACGCTTGATTCCTTTACAGATATTTAAGGGCCTCCTTCATTGATTAACGCCTGTCAGCAGTTTAAGAGGCCACCAAAATACTGTCCTTATAAACCCCTTGTGGGTTGCGAACGGACCTCGATTTTGCTCTACGTACGAGTAAGAGGCCAAAATGGTAGGGTCGATAGGCCCCAGGTTCGCTTGATTCCTCTTAAGAGGACGCTATACCTGACGATGCATTTTTTGCCGCCCATAAGATTAACATTGCGAGCGGCGATTCATTTCCAAGGTTTACCCTTGGTTGGAAAGACACAAAATTTTGCCTGTACCTAGCCCTAACAATGTTCTAGGGAGTGTTCGAAGCAGATTTCCCAATTTCTTACTGGTTTCTTTTATTGCAACTGTTTTGCAAATGCTAGCATCGCATACCTCAAGAAAAGTTCTGTATCTCAAAAACCAGTAAAATAAAGGGTCCGACAACAGTCGCACTAAACTTTCTCGCCCCATGTGATTTTTTTTTTTTTTTTTTTTTTTTTTGATTTCTTTGAGATTTTTTTTCGGGCGTAATTTTTAAGCAATCCAAAATCGGTTGAAAATGACCCAAGAACATCTATCTGAGATCACTCCCACCAAGTTTCATGGCTGTCATTCTATTACTGTAGTCCCAAATGCGTTCTAACCATTCAAAAACGTGGTTTCTCATTCTCAACTCATTTTCGACACTTTTTTGACAAAAACGGCCGTAATTTTGAAGATAACAAAATTATGTTCGACAGATGTTTAAGTTACATGGTTCTACACAAATTTACCAAATTTCATGATAATCGGTCAATAAATGTGAATGGCGCCGAAACGATCGAACTTTGGTCCAGAACGGCCGTAATTTTCAACCAATTCAATTTTAGTTTTAAATGACCTCGAAGCATCTATTTGTCAACACACATACCAATTTTCAGTGTTATAGATTGAAAAGTGTACCGTCGGCGCTTGTCTAAGTAACCAAAAACACGATTTTTGAATTATTTTGGCGGTTTTTTGACAATAGCGGCCGCAATTTTTGACCAATCAAAAAATCCTTGAAAATGCCCCTCGGCAGTGATTTTAGACAGGTCCATACCAAATTTCATCAAAATCGGATGAATGGTATAGGCGCTAGAGCACTGCACGGACTGACGGACGGACTGACGGACGGACAGACTTTTTCCAGAAACCACTTTTTTGGACTCAGGGGACCCCCAGGATCATGGGAAACCCAAAATCTCAATTTCGAAATTTTGCACGAAAACAATACTTTCTCGCCATATATGGCTAGCGAGAAAGTAAAAATGGGAAATCTGCTTCGAACACTCCCTAGAACATTGTTAGGGCTAGGTACAGGCAAAATTTTGTGTCTTTCCAACCAAGGGTAAACCTTGAAAATGAATCGCCGCTCGCAATGTTAATCTTATGGGCGGCTAAAAATGCACCGTCAGGTATAGCGGACCCTTAAACATGCCGAATCTAAACCAAAAGCATTGTTTTATATCAACAGCTGGGAATAGAAGTTGGTTCATAGATTTAACTCCTTCATTTTTCAAGGTATACTTTAGTTTGTATACGCACTAATGCATATATCTAATATTTCAGGTGTGTAAAAGTTTTTGGAAAATTTCTCGGCGTATCCTTTACGTTTTACGTCATGCCGAGATATATTTTTAGAGGGGACCCTAAAGGGTGTACGTAAACGGCATTGTATAATATGTGGCTCACGACTAGGACATTTGGGTAAGTAAATTTGCACAAGCCCCTTCAGTCCGCCCCGAACCCCCCAACCCTTTACCTCCCTTACAGGTTGACGTTCCGGTTACAAAGTGCCCCTTACGCTGTGTCGAGGTATTAAGCAAACATCATTAACGGTCCCAAGCGGGATAATGTACCACGGCAGATTGTTGCTTGGAACACTGAACCAACCTACACTTCATGTCCGTCAACTTAAAGGGGGTAACCACTCAAGAGATTCCACTGAGATTCCATAATGATTTCCAAAGATTCCCAACTATATTCATAGAAAGATGAACCTTGAAGGGGCAACCATTCCAAAAAAAATCTAAGATTCCCTGAGATTTCCTAAAGATTCCCAATGATTCCCAACGAGATTCCCAACGAAAGGTTAACCCCTCGGTAAACTTACGTAAATATTCCAACAGCTCCGATAGCAGAGTGGTGTAGATGGTTGACCTACGAGCCGGGGCACACCGGTTCGATCCCGATCCTGAAAAATCCATCATGTTCCTCTAAAAACTTAACAAAATGATCTAGTACTTTATTTTAGTTGTGCTAGACTAGAGCCACTGAACTATTCAAAGTTTTATGGTGTAGTGGCCTATCTCCTTTTTTTCGTATTTTTATGGAAAATCATAAAATCTTGTGCACCATCTCTGTACATATGAATTTCATGACGTACGTTCCTGTATACGTATGATATAAAAAAGAAATCCACATGCCCTTGCATATTTCATTCTGACCATAACCCTAGTGTGTTCTGCCATGACTATCATAAATAAAGTACCTTATTGTGCTTTTAAAATTTTTTTTCGTCAGTCAAACTGTGAACTCAGTCACCCCTACAGCCACGAATGGGCTAAGAAGTAATCGAATACTTTTTGTCCAGAACCACTTGTTGGGAATCTCGTTGGAATCATTGGAAATCTTTATGAAATCTCAGGGTATCTTGGAATTTTTTGGTGTGGTTACACCTTCGGGGTTCATCTTTCTATGAATATCGTTGTTGGGAATCTTTAGAAATCTTTATGGAATCTCAGTGGAATCTCAAGGAATCTCTGGAGTGTTTACCCCCTCGGAACTTCATAACCAGGACTCTCGGTCTTGGTTTGTTACTTTTGCTATTGTTCAAAAAAAAAAAAAAAAAAAAAAATTCACCGACAGTGACATGAACACGATGAATTATTGTGAAGCTCACCTGTGTAGTGACGCATATCACGTAGTCATTATTGCTTTTTTAAACGAAAACAGGATAAGAAGATGGCTCAGAATTTTGAAATGGGTTCATAAAAAAGCTCTCTCCATACTCCTTACCTCAAAATGCGAGAAAATTGTTCTATCTCACCAGTGAAATAGCTCTCTTTCAGGGTCTTCCTCCCTCCCTGGGCTGTAAATAAATCGTAAAAATTCAAAATAAAAGCTCATTTGTATGCTTTATGCGTAAAAATCGGCGTTTTATTCAAAAAAGCGCTCTTGAAAAACCAAGCAGGGTTTGCCAAAGGAACAAAATAGGAAACAGGAAAGGACAAATAAGGGGATTTGTGGGCGGGAACATGAAAATCACTCAGGCACTGTCAACACTGCCATGTTATAAATTTAGATTTGTAACGAAGGAGTATCGCGAGTCACGAAAGGAAGGAATTGGAGCCAAATTCGGACGGAAATGTTTTCGACACGCCCACCAGTGGGAAGAAAATAAAAATAAGGAGCATCAACCCTTTGCCTGTCCGAGAAATAAGGATGAATCTTTTTTGAGGCCCGGACGGTTCGTCGCGGGCCTCGCGCGGATTTATTAACGCGATGTATGGCCCCCTTGAGCTTTTCTGACGGAGATTGAAAACTGTTATCTCTGACCCTGCATGTTTACTCAAATTTTATCCCAAACTCCTCGTAGAACACGGGGAAAAATTGTTAGCCCCAGCAGGTGTATTCCCTTTCTCGAACGCCAGAAAACCCACTCAACTAACACCTCCAAAAATTATTGTAAGAAGATAAGACACGCCATGATGCAATATATGGAGAACATTTCTTCTTACAATAAATTTTGAAGGTGTTAGTTGAGTGGGTTTTCTATGTAGCATGTGCTTATTTTTACTGGCTCAGACACTACCAAATCTGCTCGCAAGGTAAGCAAACGAGTATCATTTTTCCGAATGTAAGTGATTCGACTTCCGCCAATAATGGGGTAGCTATTTTCTACTTTAAAGGGTTCTGGTTTTTTTTACAGTAGAACAATAGGAAAACCAACTTGTGAGCAGTAAATGTTGTGGCCGAAGCCGAGAGTTAGTTGGCCGAAGTCAGGGGAAACACTGGGCGCGGAAGGCCCGAAACCTGTTAATAGCTGAGGGTTGGGGGGACAAGCCCAGCAACTAAACCGTTTTCAAGAACTATCCATTGTGCTCAGCTGGCAGCACTACCAAATACCAGCTCCCCAGCCATCGAGTAAACGATGGGGACCTACAGTTTTAGGTGGGTTCCGAACCACCACAGCCTCGATATACATTTCACTTGACATGCTGAACAACCTGTTACACCTAAGTGGAAAATATTTTTCGTGCTGAGGCTCAAACCTAGACCACTGAAGGTACGACGAGGCATGCTATACCAAAGGGAACACTTTACTAGTAGGCAGTAGTACTGTTATTTCTCCAAAAACAATTCACTAGGGCGGAAATTTGGTTTGTTATCCAAGCCTGATCTCTTGAGTCTAACAATGGATGAGTTGCCTATTCAGCAATCTCCCTCCCTGTCAATCCAGCAGTGGCTTAAAGCAGTAACTGACAGAATACTCAAAGACCGTATCGAATTTCTCACAACAAAATTTCACCACGGCCAAATGATCCTTCTGTTCTATACTAAAAATAACAGCTGCATATTTTATCTGCAAAACTATTCAACCCTAAAGTATTTTGCATGCCGAATGGTCTCGATGGTTGTGTCTATGGAGGAAACACTGAGAGTTGAATCACACCGGTTCGATCCCGATCCTATTGAAGTTTTTTTTCTGTTCGATAGTTATCTTTAATATGTTTCTGTGGTTGTTCGGAGTCCCCCTAAAACTTTAAGTCCCTGTCATGTGATAACTCAAGGGATAGGGAGCTGAGAAGTGATAGGTACTTAAGATGACGACCCTGTTTGTATAAAAATTTAAGGGTAAACAAGGACTATGATATAGTGATAACTTGGGGGTACAGTGGACGCAAAATGCAATAAGTGAAATTGCGGGGTGAAACAACACCGCAGCGTGTTGGACTAACTAAGTCAATAAGAAATAAAGAAAAGTGAGAGAAAGCCTGTTCGCTCTGGGGCTCATAAACAAAGGGTAGACTCAACTGTTTGTCTTCCCCTGAAATATAGGATATTCCGCCAACAATTCCGGAATCTCATCCACTTATCAACATGCACAGCAGTGCATGCAGCCAAGTTTTAAAGAAAAAGAAAGCGCGACAAAGCCTCGAGCACTGCCAGCATGTTATACAGGAACCAGAGTTGTGCACTTTTCGTGCCTCTCTACAGGAGGCAAGGGGGCGTGGCTCGAATAGTGGGTACCCTTCTCCTGTAGTAGGGTCCCACGGGACCTCCAAAATTAAATTTCAAACTTCTACGTCCAACCGTACCTGAGCAGTGACATCCCAAACTTAGCTGTTTTTGAGGGTCACTCACTGACTGACTGACTGACTGACTGACTCACTCACCTATACAAATTATAAGCATGTTCCAGCGGTACGATAGAGCTGAAACTCGGCATACTTGTAGGTACCATCCCCAAAACACCCAGAAAAATCGCAAACCCGAAGTACCTACAGTATTATAGGTTCAGGTTCGATTCAAAGTTCCCATACTAACTTATGGCAGATATTTACAAAACAAATACTGCCTCCTGCTTCTTGTCCTTCCAGGTAATTTGTGTAGATTCGCCAGGCAACTTACTTTCAGGTACGAGTAGGTACATTTCAGGTACGGGATAATAATTTGTGTAGATTTGACAGGGAACTGGTTTTCAGGTACTGGGAGGTACTTTCCAGGTATGGCAAGGTATTTTGACTCCATTCGACAGTCAACTTGTTTTCAGGTACGATTAGGTACATTTCAGGTATGGGAAGGTAATTTGTGGAGATTCGACAGGGAACTCATTTTCAGGTACGAGTAGGTACTTTTCAGGTATTTCAGGTATGAGATTGGTAATTTGTGTATGGTTGACAGGGAACTGGTTTTCAGGTACTGGTAGGTACTTTCCAGGTATGGCAAGAAAACTTGAGTCCATTCGACAGCCAATTGATGTTTTACCTACTGGTAGAAACTATTGAACCACCTCACAAAAATTATATGATATCCGACCAAAAACACTCCGTGTAAAAAACGCAGCCAAGTTTATAACCCTCCAAAAATTAGCCTAACTCAACAGCCCTTAAAAGGGTTTGATATAAAAAATGTTGGCCAAGTTCTCCACATTCCCGCTATCACTCAGCCCCCAAAATTAGTGATATCACTTATTACAGGGCCAAGTCTTTGGCGCGAATCACAAGGATGTTGGCGACATAGTTTGTCATATACTTGCTTTCCAATACCCCCGGACCGCAGCCCCCATCTAACCTTAGTCTGTGTCTATGACCGGCTGTGACGCTTACGTGATTTGCGCCAAGGACTTGGCCCTGTAATAAGTGATATCACTAATTTTGGGGGCTGAGTGATAGCGGGAATGTGGAGAACTTGGCCAACATTTTTTATATCAAACCCTTTTAAGGGCTGTTGAGTTAGGCTAATTTTTGGAGGGTTATAAACTTGGCTGCGTTTTTTACACGGAGTGTTTTTGGTCGGATCTGTTTTTCTAGAGATGACCAGAAGATATTAAACAATTTTATTGTTTCAGTTTTATTTTTTCTGTTTATTCTCTAGGGCTAAAAAGTCACATTCTTGTCCTCACACTATGGGTGATCCTCAGCTGCTGTTGGTAATACTTACTGTTACCCAGCCTGGTCCTATATAAGGCCCACTGTGATCGAATATGCGGCAGGGTAGTAGCGAGGGGGTAACCACTCCAGAGATTTCTTGAGATTCCATAAAGATTTCTAAAGATTCCCAAAGATATTCATAGAAAGATGAACCCCGAAGGGGTAACCACTCCAAAAAATTCCAAGACTCCCTGAGATTTCATAAAGATTTCCGATGATTCCCAACGAGATTCCCAACGAGTTCGTTAACCCCTCGGGTCATAATCTCCATTGTGTAGCCAGCAGCACTGGTAAAGGGTGCTTTGGCCCATCTTTGCAGCGTCCGGCACTGGTTCATAGTGTCTTGGAGCCTTTACGATGTGAAGCATGCGACGGTCTCAGGTCGCGGTAGCTAAGATCGGAAGCGAACCTTCAGATGTAGACATAGTGGCAGTGAAAAGGCGGCTCCCTGAGGAAATTTGGGGGAGTAGCTGATACTGCTGATATGGGGAGTAGCTGATAGTCCTAACTAAAGAAGTGAAAATTGCTTACGTTCGGCCCATTCGGTCTATTCTCTGCGTTCTCACTGCCCACCATATTTCACTGGGCTGCTTCCAAAACTTTTCCACAGGTTTATTTTCATTCAGTTCGATCTTCCCGTTTTACTTATTTTTCCTTTTCATTTACTTTCTTCATTTTCACCCTTCACTAACTTTCTAAAGCGCTCTATTCATTTCCAATAAGGCATAATTATTGGCTTTATTTGAAAAATCGTGGTTGAGTTGCCGAAGGGGATGGTACTGGAGTCCTGGAAGTCTCTTGTCTCTTCTTCTTTTATTTTTTATTAATATTTTTATTTTACCTCTACTCGCTTAGACAGTAGGGAGAGGGAGTGTAAATTTTTAATTTTTACGTGCAATTTTCTGATGTTACTTACTTACTTACACGTGCATTTTCTTAACATCCCTACTGATTCGCACATAAATCATTCACTTAAATTAGTCTTCTAGTTAAAAGTATTATTCAAATTCTAAATTAAACAAGAGATTAAAATCAAAAACACCCCAGAAATAAAAAGAAATTCTTCCTAAAAGTAAAGGAAAGTTTGTAAACTATTTTCCCGCGTTTGTTTTGGCGCGATTTGCTGTGGTTATGTTTGCTGCCACGTCTGCGCCCATCTTTGTCTCGAGCTTCAGTTGCTCGCCGGCCGTCGTGCGGTGAGGATCTGTCTGTCGCTTTTTTTATGTTTTTATTTTGTGCCTAAACATATTTAAATTGTTTAAATGAACAGTGCTTCGCGCCGGTACCGTGTGAACATTGACATTCGTGCTGTGGGGCTGCAGCTTCGTGGGCTTACCGACAGCACCAGCAAGGTAGGAACATACCTACTGAATTTTTTTTTCTATACTGGTCGATATTGTTTTAATTTATTTAAACTAATCTACCTAAGGGAAGTTTTCTGCGTTGCTGTATGAACATAACCTGGAAAATCTAGTTTTAGTGTGTAGGGGAGACGTTTAGAAATTTAGGTACCCGCCAAAATGGCAATCAAGCGAAATCCCTCTTCCGGACATCCATGGTACCTATACTTAGGTATTATAGCAAAAAGTCATGACAATACTGTACAATTTGAGGAGAACATCCGCTAAATACTGCCATTTCCAAGGATCCTGCTGTTCTTAGAAGGTTGCCCTGATCAAACTACAACCCTGCCTCTACCCCCTCCCAGCAGTTACCGTTCGCCAGAGCCAGGATGAGGCATGGCCCAGGGTTTGAATTTTTGAGGATGAATGGGGTCTGGACACTAGAAGATAGGAGAACGTGTACAGCGCTTTCGAACGTCACTTCGCTTGTTAGAAACAGAATAGACTTCACTCCAATGTTTTCTAACAGTGCATTTTAAGTATTTTGAAACCTTAGAAATGAGGTTGGATAATGACTGTTTCAGCCCTTTCTTTGGTACCTATAGCTATCTGTGGTATTTCGCCGATTAGGACCATACAAAAATAGCTAAACCGGAAATTGTTCTTCCCCAAATTCATTCTCGTGTTATTTTTATTAAAAATTTATTTCGAAAATAGCAGAAGAAGGGAACCCTTTCGGCGCCTTGTATAGGTCTGCTCAATTTTGGGCGGGAATATTGAAGTAGTGTCAAGGGTAACTCGCAAAGCCCAAGCCCATAAAAAATCATAACCTAAATAATATACCTAAGAATACTTAGCCCTTCCTACTTTTACCTAGAATCAACAAAGAAAAAACCGGGGCAAGTGGAGCAAAAAAAAAAAGCTTTTAAAAAATCGAAGAAACATAAAAAGTTTTAAACCTAGGGAAACGGTGCTCTTAACAGCCTATCATTTGGGTTGTAGGATTGTGGGGAGTGACGTCACATTTGGTTTCCCTGGCTGGGGAGGGGGGGGGGGGGTCATAACTCCAGCGTTTGTTTGAAGCCTGAGCTCTTTGAGATTTCAGTGGATTTCGGTCCACTTGGTCTGCTAAGGTAATTGCCTTGCTCCAAAGGTTCTGTTTTGACTTTGAAGCCAGAGGGGTGATATCACCCCTAAAATCCATCTACCCTTAACTTATATGTGTAGGTGATAGAAGGGGGTTGGAAATAATTGGTTCGTCACTATACTGTTTAGCTTAGGTATGTCTTTTTAACGTCAAAAAATGAATTTAAGTAATTTTTGTCAATAAAAGAACAACAGTCCGAGGGGTTAACCGCTCGTTGGGACTCATTGGAAATCTCAGGGAATCTTGGAATTTTTTGGAGTGGGTACCCCTTCTGGGTTCATCTTTCTACGAATATCGTTGGGAATCTTTGTAAATCTTTATGGAATCTCAAGGAATCTCTGGAGTGGTTACCCCTTGCGTAAGTCTAAAGTCCGGTTGCTAGCAGACACTTTCAGGCAAACTTGCAGTTAAACGTTCACTCTTATGAAATTTGTCAGGTAAATTCCGTTTGGAACATTCAACAAGAACACAGTTTTTATTCGTAGTTGAAAGTTCTAGCAAATAGCGAAGTCTGGAGGCGATAGGGAGGTATAAGTGGAGACTAGAAATGCGGAGTGGATACGTGACAAAACTATAATGGAGCGAACAAAGGGGAAACGGGGGGCATTTGACCAGGGGGCAAACTGATAATTTCCAACTTTGCCCCTCAGTCGACGCCACCCCGCCCCGTGCCACCCCTGGGAACGTGGCAGATTTTGGGTGATTGACGTCCTTAATGGATTGATTAACTAGAGGGCGGTGGATGCCCTGACGCCTGGGGGGAGGGTGGGGGGAAGGGGGAAGACCCTGCCAAATTCAATTTACAAATATTCCACTATTCTTTCCCTCTGAGGGAGGGAACTTTTCTCTGGGTTGGGATACGGAGTAATCATTTTAAATTAAACTGAAATCGATTTTAATTTTATTCATTTTTTGATGGGATGAGCAGACCCCAGATTGAGCCTGTCAACATCATCTATATACGGTATTCTCTCTATAACGACTGGATATTTGGTCGCTATATAAAGAGATCTTACTGGAGAGAAGGTATGAAAACGAATCAAGAGACAGTACAGATTGCTCGTTATAGAGATGAGAGACCATGTCCATTTGCTCTTTATAAAGAGAGTTCGTTGTAGAGAATGTCTCAAAACAAATCAGGGTTTGTTAAGAGAGTGACGTTCTTAATAGCCCTCTTTGTGCAACTGACCTTCCAGCTTCTGAATTGCTAAGGTATTTGATTTCTTCCTATGCAGTACCTGCTTATATTTCAGAACAAAAAAAATATCCGACAGTTTCCTGAGAAAACCGACATTCAAAACAATTCTGCTGCCACTTGTGTGTTTACCCTTAATCTGACAAGGATACGTTGTTAGTTGGAAAGTTTTATGGTGCGTTCAGATATTGCTGACTAACATCGAACTTCAATCAAATATGAGTTTCTCTTCTCAAAATTTCAGGTTGTGTTGCAAGTCAACTTAAATTACCTCCAGAATGTCAATAAGGAAAGCTCGCGAACATGTTCATCGCTGAGTAAGTTAAGATTTCCCGCGAATGTGCGGGGAAATTCCTAGGGGAAGGGTGCAGGGAATGTAACCCAAATTTCAGCCTCATTCAGGTCCTATGATAGCCCAGGTATTTTCAAGACCTATGTTGTTTTTAGATAAGCCTGGTCACACCGGTTCGATCCCGATCCTGTCAAAGTTTTTCTGTTTGCCATTCACCTCTGATAAGTTCTGCATGTCAAGTGAAATGTATAGGTATATCGAAGAGGTGATGGTTGGGAACCCCCACCTTAAACTGTAGGTCCTCATCGTTTACTACGGTGGGGGGCTGGTATTGGTAATGCTGCCAGTTCCATTTTGAGGGAAAATAAATATACCTCTAATTTTCATCTTTCGTAAACAGAAACAGTTGAAATAAACAGCTGAAGACAATGTTAGACAATGATGTTAATGAAGGTGGACGAGACTATCCGCAATTTTAGCGCCCAACAATAAAGATTAGGGTCCTCTAATTGGATTTTGAAACTAAGCACTTTGCTGTGGTAGGTGCGACAGCCGTTAGCTGACCCCCTCCCACTCCCCCCCCCCCCCTTAGACATCCCTCATTGGCAACTCCTTTTTTAGGCGATTTGTCGCAATTATTATCCTTTATGGATAGTTATTGGAGGAGGGAACAAACCCAACTAATAGGCCATTTATCCATTGTGCTTAGCTGCCAGCACTACCGGTCAGCCATCGTAGTGGTAGACGACGAGAACCACCATAGCTGCGATGTGCATTTCACTTGAGGTTCTGACCAGAGGTACTTAAGAGGACGCTACACCTGACGATGCATTTTTTGCTTCCCATAAGATTAACATTGCGAGTGGCGATTCACTTTCAAGGGTTACCCTTGGTTGGAAAGACACAAAATTTTGCCTGAACCTAGCCCTATCAATGTTCTAGGGAGTGTTCGAAGCAGATTTCCCAATTTCTCACTGGTTTCTTTTATTGCAACTGTTTTGCAAATGCTAGCATCGCATACCTCAAGAAAAGTGCTGTATCTCGAAAACCAGTAAGAAAATGGGAAATCTGCTTCGAACACTCCCTAGAACATTCTTAGGGCTAGCTACAGGCAAAATTTTGTGTCTTTCCAACCAAGGGTAAACCTTGAAAATGAATCGCCGCTCGCAATGTTAATCTTATGGGCGGCAAAAAATGCATCGTCCTCTTAAATGCTGATCAGGAAAGCCTTGATAGAAACGGGATTGATTGGAAAATTAGCACAGATGCAAACATATGTTAAACATAAAAATGCAGGCGCTTGCACACATTCGAGCCGAAATAGATCTTGATTTGAACCGGCTCTGCTTAGTTTTTCAGAATCTCTAGTGAAATTTTTGTCGAGGCTGTGGTGGTTTGGAACACATTTAAACCTGTAGGTCCCCTGGTGTTGCTGATGCTAGTACTATTACTAGTAGTGTACCTGCATGGTAAATAATAGTTAATAATAATAGCTGAGGGTTGGGGGGACAAGCCCAGCAACTCGACCGTTTTCAAGAACTATCCATTGTGCTCAGTTGGCAGCACTACCAAATACCAGCTCCCCAGCCATCGAGTAAACGATAGGGACCTACAGTTTTAGGTGGGTTTCGAACCACCACAGCCTCGATATACATTTCACTTGCCATGCTGAACATATCATAGGTGAATGCCGAGCAGAAAAACTTTTTGGTAGGATCGGGATCGAACCGGTGTGACCCGGCTCTCACTGCTCCTCAAAAGTCGACCATTTAGTCCACTCGGCTATCGAGGCCGTTGCAAATAACAGTTACCTCTATGACTGAGAAAACTGTCGAAGTAGGTGGAATGCTCGTCTGGAGGGACTGTAAAAATATGAATTCCAAGATGAGCCACAAAAGAGTGGATTCGGAAGGAAAAGAAGTTTTTATTTTTTATAACTCTTTGGGCCGTGTTATCGTAAGTTGGTTTTATCAAAATGGAATCGTCGCTAAAGTCCAGACCCCCTCTCCCCCCCCCCCCCCCCCCCAGTTTTCTTCCCCTAAACTCCATTGCGAAGTCCCCCCACGAAGCAAATTCTCGATTTTGTTTCCTCCCCTACTGGTTCTCCATCTCCCCAATTGATGGAAGTTGTGCCCTTATCTCCTCCCCCCCCCCCCCCCCCCCCCTTCCGTCCTTGGTCTGCCACTACAACCAGAATATATCAACACAAAAATATTACACTTTCGTGCAAAGTTACAACTCGTTTTCTTCATCAGTCACCTAACTGGGAGCCTTTTCCAGTCTACTGGAGAAGACTTTCACCCTGGAAACAGTTCAGGTTTATTATTTTATACCTACTGAAAATGTTCGCTATCTGTTTACGTTCTTTTGCACACTTTATGACGGGATATTGGATTTTAAATGTTCTGAAATATAATACCTATGTCTTTTTAACGTCTGAGCTGGAAGAGGGTAATCCGAAGTTTAGTCAACTTCATGAATCATTAACCAGAAAAATGGCGCTCCCTATAGCCGCTATAGTTTGGGAACTTACACGGTTTTCTTTCTATGAATATCGTTGGGAATCTTTGGAAATCTTTAGGGAATCTCAAAGAATCTCTGGAGTGGTTACCCCCTCGCGGTTTTCTATAAATCATTCAGATATGGATATTTGGAAAACATTCCTCCGAAGTGTCATCCAGAAGGGAGTTGAAGAACAACCAAATCTTTTGCCCCAAAAGCTAGTAAAGCATCCCTCACGTCACCCGAAGGTTCGTTTTGTACATACCTATTCCTTTTTTTCAAAAGAAAAACGTCACTCAACCCGCAGGAAGGGTAGTGAGGAAGGCAACAAAGGAGATTTTCCAGCTTGGAGCAGTCAAAGAACAAAATGACAGAAAGCAGCCAAGCCTGCATGCATGGGCTGACAGACAAACAGGCTGACATTCAAATGCTGTTTTGGTGCCTTTGTCGCATAACTCAGCAACAAAAATACCTCCATTGTGTCTGTCTGCGGTAGAGAGGATGTCTTTTCCTCCTAAGGACATGTCCAAGGGATGATATTTTACCTATTGTGCTTAAATTGTGTTTTGAAACTTCTCGGAGACTTACTTGAGTAAGCTCAATTAAATTTGATGCCTCAGCAGTAAAGGGCCGCTTGGTGTTTCAAGGGTTAATTTGACCCCTCTTATAGCTGCCGGGTATAGAAACCTGAGGATAACTGCCTACATAAGTTAACTTGACGTGCCTGGGCTGAAGGTAATATTATATTATTTTATGAAGACAGATGATTTACAGGAGTATTTATCTTTTTAATTATCTATAACGTAATAGCAAGCCTCAGAAATTACGACATTCAGGGTGGGTTTCACCACTTGTTAAACTACACTATAGTGCGATTGTACTTGTCATAAGCTAAACGTACGAAAAGAACGAAAAAACCAGCAGACCTGAAGTTCATTATACGGTCCATAAAATCTTAAAGACGAGACAGTACGTACTGAGGAAATTATTATTATTTTTTTTACTAGCGTAAATAAAGAAGAAGAAAGGTAGAGGTTACCCCATCTTTCGAGTTGAGGAATTTTCAATAACACGAAAAGGTCTCGGTTTCGATATGGCTGGTATCTCCCCCTTGGCAGGTCCCCTCCGAACGGAAATGTGACACGTTCTCAGACGTTCGGTGTTGGTGTTCCTTCTGACAGACCCCTAGTGCTTCAGCTGCAAACTACATAATATCCGCCAACTGCGCGTTTCAAGATCACTCGTACGTACTTCCCACCAGTCTCCCGCCGCATCTTCCCTCTTTGAACCCCCACCACTCATTTCCGCTCGCTTTGCTCCAGGCGTGAGAAACTTGAATCGCAACCATCTTGGTGTAAGTCCTCTGTTACCACCACAATCAACCTCCCACCTTTGAGGGGCTAACAGGAGAATTTTGTAAAATGTTCGACGAGGTTGGGTGAAAATTTTAGGGCAGGTTTAAGAGGACGCTATACCTGACGAAGCATTTTTTGCCACCCATAAGATTAACATTGCGAGCGGCGATTCATTTTCAAGGTTTACCCTTGGTTGGAGAGACACAAAATTTTGCCTGTACCTAGCCCTAACAATGTTCTAGGGAGTGTTCGAAGCAGATTTCCCAATTTCTCACTGGTTTCTTTTATTGCAACTGTTTTGCAAATGCTAGCGTCGCATACCTCAAGAAAAGTGCTGTATCTCGAAAACCATTAAAAAAAATGGGAAATCATTGTTACATTGTTAGGGCTAGGTACAAGCAAAATTTTGTGTTTTTCCAACCAAGGGTAAACCTAGGAAATGAATCGCCACTCGCAATGTTAATCTTATGGGCGGCAAAAAATGCACCGTCAGGTATAGCGGACCCTTAAGCAAATTTTCCTACCAAATCCTCCCTACGTTTTTTGATCCTTTCCTCCTATAGGGGGATTATAAAACCCCTAACCTTCCTGTAAATTCATTCAAATGGACCCGTCTGTCTCCGACTGCTGAAACGTATACAGTGGGTAGTTATTATTAGATCTTTGCACTGCTTCTGTATTTCTTTCTAAGCGTGTCATCCTAAACTCACCAATGACGTCATAGATAAATAATTCTAAGTCAGCGGCTGCAGTAATCTCATCTGTGTCTCAACTTAGAAATTCAATGTCTCTTTTGGATATTTTCGTCTCTGAAAATATTTTCCTAGATAACATTTTTCTTTTTATTATCATTTCAAGTTTTCTTTCAGGAATTTCTCTTTGTCTCTTCACCAAATTTTTCCCCCTAGTCCTCAGTTCTGTCTCGTACAGTAATGGAACCGCTTTTACTACCCCTCATGAATGTTTGTCTTGAAGCATGTTGGTAAATAAAGGCAGACGGACGGATCGACTCCCTACTCAAATCTACTTTCCTTTTATGTTTCTGAGCAAACCAACACCACTCAACACTTAGCACTCTGTCAGCTGCAATACCTAGCTCTTATTCTTGAAATTCGGAAAACTAGCGCAGAGCGTCTAGACGTCTAGGGATGAGGAGAAAAAGAACGTGGAGGTTCCTTCGAATGAACGGAAGGGAGTGAACTGGGAAAAGCGAGTGAACGTTTTCCTATCTGAAGATAGTAGACACTATCTTACACTATGATATATCTATATAGGGTTCTTATTCTTCTTATCTAAAATCTTTATCTGTCATTGAGACACAGCACCTATACCTATACCTATGTCATAGATAGTATCATAGTGGGGGACAGGCAGGAATACCTTCCGCACTCAACAGTTATTCTTACATTAAATTTTGAAGGTGTTAGTTGGGTGGGTTTGCTGGCTTTCGAGAAAGGGAATACACATGCAGGGGCTGATTTGGTACGAATCACATCCAACGGAACGTATTGTTTTCTTTTCAAAAAAAAAATTATAATTTGAAAAGAAAGTGTGAGCTTTTGTTTTTGGTATACATGGTGGGCGGAAGCATGTGGGACGGGCAGAGGATGAAACCACTTTGTTCAACAAAACGGAAATAACTCGCCAAAGGGTTGACGGAATTCTCTCTGTTTGCACAAAAAAGGTTTACCGCAGAAGAATTGCGCTAATCGAAACAACTAAGTGTAGCCTCACTGTCTTTCAACGTATTTTATTATTGCTGCGTTTTTTCATGATAGAGTAAAGAAGCTCTTCAGTAAAGGACGTCTATCTTGAATCCGGTAAACAGGGTGGGGGTGAAGAGGCACGACTTGACGGTTCGCCATTCTGATAGCTTGTTCACCCTTAAAGTGTTTACTGTTGTCAAGTCACTCCACATGTATCAGAGGTACATACCTACCCTTCCTCTGCCGTTATAGCCACGACACGACACAAGCTCAACTTCATTCAACGGTTCTTCTTATACGCATGCGGATTTTCACCAAATGCTAATGTCTACTATAGTGTCCCCTAAAAGTTGACTATAGCGTTATCCTCCCGATAAGAAAAGATTGTGACCATCCTGACGATAGCGCTCTTATCTTAAGGGTCCACTATACCTGACGGTGCATTTTTTGCCGCCCATAAGATTAACATTGCGAGCGGCGATTCATTTTCAAGGTTTACCCTTGGTTGGAAAGACACAAAATTTTGCCTGTACCTAGCCCTAACAATGTTCTAGGGAGTGTTCGAAGCAGATTTCCCATTTTTTTACTGGTTTTCGAGATACAGCACTTTTCTTGAGGTATGCGATGCTAGCATTTGCAAAACAGTTGCAATAAAAGAAACCAGTGAGAAATTGGGAAATCTGCTTCGAACACGTCCTAGAACATTGTTAGGGCTAGGTACAGGCAAAATTTTGTGTCTTTCGAACCAAGGGTAAACCTTGGAAATGAATCGCCGCTCGCAATGTTAATCTTATGGGTGGCAAAAAATGCATCGTCAGGTATAGCGTCCTCTTAACGTTCGCTGGTGAATTTTTAATGGCAAGATAAAGTTGTCGGCTACTTTATCGGGAAGATAAATTTACTAACCTTAACTGCTCGGTAGGAACTGTACTGTACCTGTATTGTACCTATATAAGTTCCATTCTGGAGGAAGCAAGTTCACGTTCTATTTACAGCCAGTACCAATTACCGGTTATGTTTCCGTCACAACTTCTATTGGTCGATCTCGATTGTAACGGCACGGTGTCTCGTAGACTTTTATGGGCAGCAAACCAAGTCAAGCGTAAAACTTGAGATAACAGCCGAACGCAAGGAGGCAGAAGGCCAGAGCTAACAAAACAAACCATAGAATTATCACTAGAAAGAAAGGGATGGAGAATATTGGAACAAAGGGTTTCAACTTCATAGTAATCAACATGGCAATGAAAAGGGGCGAGGGGAACCCAAATTCTGATGTATTGTTAATTTGATTCCGCCAATTTTGAGAAGGGTGCGGGAGTAGAAGGCCACTTGTAAGATGCTTTCTTATGTTAAGAGACAGGAGACCTCGAAATAAGTCAAGTAATATTCATTCAAAAAATTCCAAACCCAAAAATGAAGAAATTATTTTGAAATGAGGAAGAGTGATTTTTACCAAGAAAAAATGAATTTTTATTCACTTCATTGCCACTCTCTATAACGAGCTATATAGACAAACCATGGCTAAACCCTCTCTATAACGAACAAGTGTACATGGTCCTTATAGAGAGAGACATACAACAGACCAAAAAAATAACCACCAGATATCTCGGGAAGATACCATTACGAAATGTTAACAACTACATTTTGAATAATCCCTTAATATTTAGTTACATATTCCCGCTATTTACAAGCAATGAACCACCCCTCTCGTCTCCACCCCTTTTCTTATTAGTGTTTGGAATGCCTATAGGACGGATTTGGAGTTATTGTATAATGCATTCTCCTCGACGGGCGCTAAGCCTCGGAATTTTGATGCGGAGCCGCCGTCTCACACTTCGCTAAGGGAGAAATTCCGATCCCTATTTAACCAGCTTCCTGCAACCCCTCATGTCGTAGTCGAGACGGTGCTGACTCTGCCTCAACCTCCTCAAAACCGTCTTTATAACTTTATTTTCCTCAAAATCTGAATGCGTTCTATGGTGAACTTCGGATACCACTACTGCAGCATTCAGAATGAAAGTTTATAAACTTTGTATTAACTTCGTCAATTTGCAAGTTGTTTAACTAACTTTTTGTGGTTAGTTATTGTCAGTCACTCACGCCTCAGGTATTCTGGAAAATATATAAATAATTGTTTACAAACTAAAAAAATAGCTATTGATTATTTTTTATTCTCTTGAATTTTGTCATAACAATGAGCCAAGCTTCGTCTCAGAAGGAAGAGGAGGGTGGTGGCGAAGGTGCGGATTTTGAAATAATAAACCCTGAAGAGGAAACCAACGCTACAACCGAAAAGTATCCGCATAAAACCTCGGTATCTGAAATTCAAAAAAATTCAAGAAGTCTGTCTGTAAGCAGTCAGCAAAACCAATCTGAAGTTTTTACTGAAAATGCCAAAACGGGCGTACGAGAACTTGAAGAGTTCGTTGAAGAAAGTAATCATCCAAAATCTGCCAAAACTTCGAGACCGAAACTGTCTAGCCATGGTAGCAAAAAAAGCTTTTCGGAGTCACGCAGGCAAAGTTTGAGTGTCTCTGTTGAAAGTCTTCGAAATGAAGTTGCAGCTCTCCGTGCAAGTCAAGCCACAGCAAGTTTTTCACCTTTTCGTACTTCGGTAACTGGCGAAGAAAGAGGAAGTAAGGATGGAAGTGCTAAATCAGGGGTCAGCGTACCATCTAAGAAACTTTCGAGGGCTGAATTTGACAATAAAGAAGATGCGGGAAGGAGAAGGTCTTCGGGTTTAAAGAATACGCCGCGGACATCTATGGGGAAATCACGTAAAGTCTCACAGATATCTTCTCAAACACTCGAAAGTCTTGAAGCAATTGTGGAATTGACAGAAGGGGTATCGGACATTGTTGAGGAACAAGAAAACCTGGATTCGAAAGCCAGTGAAGACTCGAGGAAGTCGGGTGGCCAAGTGAAGATACCTGAGACTAAAGTAAAAGAAGGTGCCCAGGTAGTGGTGAAGGTGCCAGGTCCGATTCTTGAGGACCATTCCATATCCGACAGCAAGAAATATTTTTCTCGGCTTCCTGCTCGAAGCTTGCGGGGCTACAAAGATGTTAGTTTGAGTAGCACGTCTTTTATGTCTGTTGCCCACAGAACTGATTCGGTAGTTCACCATAGGAAGGTAAGCAGTAGGTAAATAACTAAAAAGTGCTTACACCGAAAGCTGGTCCTGAACAGTCTCTAAATAAGCCCAACGAAAGCGTAGTTTCCCATAGACCTACAGCCTGTAGAAGGGCCAGGACGTTTGTGCCCACATGTCATGCCCTCTGTACCTGAAGGTACAAGCACAATACATAAGGGGGTGATAATCATCTACAATATTTTCCAGAAATGTGTAAACACCTTCCAACTTGAACCGAAAGTGAAATTTTCCACTGTGAAAGTGAGGGAAATTATGGCATGGTCTGCTGAGACAGCTTTCTCGAAAATGCCGGTGTATGATGAAAGTCAAGCTTCAAAACTAGTTCTTCGCCTTGCGGGGGAAATTCGAAACGGAGTAAAGCAACTGAGATTCGACAGGTAACGAAGTTAACCTTCGTACCTACTTTCAACCATCATTGACTTCTGAGGAAACTGTTGGATAAATAACGTCAGAAAAATAATTGATTTCTGAAAAATAAAAAAATTTTAATCACCGATTCATTTTAGGTACAAGGTGTGTGTCGAAGTGATTTTGGGTGAAAAACGTCTTCACGGAGCTCGGATGGACGCCCGCTGTCTCCTGGACAAAGAAAGGGACTACGTTGAGTTCAACCTTTTTGAAAAACCCACATACTTCATCCTGGCTATCTGCTACGGTATTTACCGAGACTGAAACAAGTAAGAATTAAATTATTTCCCAGATTGATGAAAATAATGAAATACACTTTTGGGCTGTGCGGTGAAATCTCTTTCTCTATCGGATTTAGGGGGTGGGCGAGTCTACAAAGGAGCTGTCAGTTTTCATCAAATCCGATTCAGTGGGTCGAGAAATGAATGTAAATGAATATAAGCCAGAAGGGCTTCTTTCGTTATCCATCGCAGTCCTACATTTTCCGACGTTAGGAATTGGAAATGGACCCCCCTCCGGCCGTCCCTCGTGAAACCTCTTTAGTTTGTTTTTGAACCCATTGTGAGAAGCTTTCGGTTTGGATAAAATTAAACATCGTATGTAACGACGCCAGAATGTAAGATTTTCAGATTACATTTCCCATTTTTTTATTGGTTTTCGAGACACAGCACTTTTCTTGAGGTATGCGATGCTAGCATTTGCAAAACAGTTGCAATAAAAGAAACCAGTGAGAAATTGGGAAATCTGCTTCGAACACTCCCTAGAACATTGTTAGGGCTAGGTACAGGCAAAATTTTGTGTCTTTCCAACCAAGGGTAAACCTTGAAAATGAATCACCGCTCGCAATGTTAATCTTATGGGTGGCAAAAAATGCATCGTCAGCTATAGCCTCTTGATTTTTACTCTTTCTTCGTTACTCTAGTCTAGAGTCTGAAGCGAGGAAAATATACCTATACAATTTGGAATCCCTCAATCTAAGGCATCTCGCTTATCCATGATTTTCTGGAAATGCGCTTCTTTCGTCTTGAGAGGTCTGGGTTCGAGTCCCGGCGTGAGCAATATTTTTTGCTTGTTCGTTCGGAGCTTAAGTATTTCCTACTTATACGTGGTCGTCTGTTGGAGCAAGCCCAAGTATTTGCAAAGTGAAACTGATACTGATTCAGGTTGTAAAAAATTAAGGTTGGCTTACCTGCTTCGTAGTCAGTAAGAAAATCATCTGTTTTCATAGAAACGCCAGTAAGGGAAGTTTGAAAGGGAGGGGAATAATATAGGGTTGCGTGATAGAGACGCTTATCTTCCGATCGTTATTAAATAGCAGTATTTGGTCTACGTCAGGCACGACTGAGTTGAACGATGATTGATGAAGTTGTGCAGTGCGCGGGCGGCGGCCCCGGGCTCATCCTCTCGGAAATAAGTTACTCGCACATCCGTCCGATACCTTTCGCTATCGTCAGCGTGAGATGTAAAGGCATGTTTAAGGGATGATTGGACGTAAGCTGTCAGTTTGAACCGATCACGCTAGATTGCCTTTAAGGGGGTTCGAAAATTACTGCGTTACGCCAGGCAAAGTTAAAAGTTTGCTGTGATGACCATAGGTGGCGCAATTTTTGAGTTCTCAAAATTTATCAAGAAATGGGCCTAGATTTTTTCACTTGGTACCTACATGGTGTGACGTAAAAGCGCGCGACAAAGTGACGTACGTACGTACGTCGGACGGACATTTTAAAAAACGACTTTTTTTTAACTCGGGGGACCTCCAGGATCATGGGAAACCTAAAATTTCAAAATCTGAATTTTGCAGGAAAACAACTTTCTCAGCCCATGTATTACATACGGGATACCGGCGAGATAGTAAAAAAAAAAATAATCTGCGTGACTTATATCATTGCGCCTGCGAAAATCATGATTATGTAATTTGGGAGTGGGTGTACACGTATTCCTTTGCGCCTTCGAAATCATGATTATGTAATTGGAAAGTGGGTGTACACAATATTATTACACTTACATACCTGGAGGTGTATTCCCTTTCTCGAACGCCAGCAAACCCACCCAACTAACACCTTCAAAATTTATTGTAAGAAGAACTGTTCCCCGTATATTGCATCATGGCGTGTCTTATCTTCTTACAATAAATTTTGAAGGTGTTAGTTGGGTGGGTTTGCAGGCGTTCGAGAAAGGGAATACACCTCGTGGTGGTTTGTCTAAATTTATTAGTCTGAATCGTCCTCGTACCGTGGGTAAAGGCAAAGCTCTAGAGACAAATCTAGAGAGATATGTCCTCCCAAAGAGTGTATTTTGTAAATAACGATACACAAATATCTACATCCCTTTTTCTATTTACTCTTTATCGAAACGAAAGGGACAAGAGTCGGATAATGTAAAATCGATAAATCGATTCAACGTCTCGAACAAATGACCCACATCGAGCCGAAGGCCGCAGATGACAAATGGTAGGGCTCACTCCCATTCACGTCGCACTTGCTCTCTTCATGCAAATCGATAAAATATGGAAAAAATATTTATTGAAAAGGATAGAAAGGCCGCAGAATGTATATACCCTTTTTTTATTGAGTGGGAGAATCTCCCTTCTAGTTTAAAAAATGATGACCCCACCAGGTGGCCGAAAATTTAGCTCTTTTTGATTTTCTTCTTGAACTCTCAGGAGCGCAGAGGTTTTCGATAATGGTATTGCTGTGTTATGGCGCCTTTTAAATATTCGTAAATGTATCACCAACTCTCGGATATATCTTGGGGATATTCCACGCCCAATTTAAACGCCAAAAATTTACCGTGTGAGTGTACCTTAACTGCCTTATTCTGAAAGAAATCTTTGACCCTATGAAACTAGTTGTATACTCCTTGAGTGTCCTTTTCGACAGACGTTTCTTCTTTTAGAAAACACCACGTCAAAGTTCAGTAGAAGTATGACAGTTAGATCCTAGAGCAGTTCGCCTCCATACGCTCCAATTCTCGTGGGCAACGAATCTACGTCATCTCCTGCCTTAAGACCAGATACCTGTTGAGTTAATATACCCTGCACTTCTTGAAAATATAGAGCATCTTTCGAAAATTTCCCCTCGGGGTAAAGGCTTGTGTGCATTGGAATGTTCCCTCCGCAGTAGTAACGACGTGAGAATCAGACCATATCTTATGCACGAAGGGTTAGGCCAATAACGAGGGGTTAACCACTCTTTGGGAATCTCGTTGGGAATCATTGGAAATCTCTTAGAAATCTCAGGGAATCTTGGAATTTTATGGAGTGGTTACCCCTTCGGGGTTCATCTTTCTATGAATATCTTTTGAAATCTTTATGGAATCTCAAGGAACCCCTGGAGTAGTTACCCCCTCGGCCAATAACATAGCGAGTGCTGCTTTTGAAGAGGTTCACTGTCATTGTTTTTCGAACCAACGGAAAACAGAAAATTACATTTATCGGAATATCCCAACGTAATTGTTTGCCCTTCCGGATATCACTCCCCGGAGAGTTGTTTATTAAGTAATATTACTTGCCTCGCTTCATCTACTCCAGGACATTTTACACTGAGTTCCACTCCATTTTATTCGAAAGGGAAAGGAAGCAAGGCCTGCAAATTCTCTAGGTTGTCTTGTCTGAATATGAGTACGGTCTCCCAATGACGATAAACCACGATGACCAATGAGAATAGTTGACCACGAAGTTCAGAAACACTTCCATTTGGTGAGCGAGATTTAACGTCATCACGCGACCTAACTTCACATTAAAACGTAAGAACTTCTGAAGTTCACAGTCTTTGAATGAGAAACATGCATGCATCGGTTTTTGGCTTGATATCAAGGGGTAGAGTGGAAACGTTAACATTATTGAAAATCAGTTGGAGTGAAAACTTCTTTTGGGAAGACTCAATCATTTTCAATAACGTGTAATCGACAACAACCCGAGCTGAAATCAAAAAAGGGGAACTCTTATTTGATCTTTTCTGTTCAAAATACAACTTTTGAATGCGAAAAGAAATACTTTCGAAAAAAGGGAACTGTTCATCTGATATTTCTTGACATGGGTTTGCTTGAGGGGGTAACCACTCCAGAGATTCCTTGAGATTCCATAAAGATTTCCAAAGATTCCCAACGATATTCATGGAAAGATGAACCCCGAAGGGGTAACCACTCCAAAAAAAATTCCAAGATTCCCTGAGATTTCCTAAAGATTTCCAGTGATTCCCAACGAGATTCCCAATGAGTGATTAACCCCTCGGGTTCGCTATTGTAAAACCAGATCGAACGGTTACTTTAGCAGTAAAAATAAATTAACAATAAAGAAAATAAGTAAGTGACCGAACAGGATACACAGGGCAGAATTTAGACAGACGGACGAAGAATGGCCTGTGAATTTCCAGAAACCACTTTTTTCGAGAATTTTTTTCTTGTAAAGAATGCAATAAAAACCTTTTTCTGTTCCGACAGACGGGGGTTCTTTGAACGTCTTTCGAAACCTATATAGGAAAAATAGTGACAAAGGAAAAGTTGCGAGACAAGGCATGACATGTTAAAGACACACGTAGGAGACGTTGACAAACTCAATTGTCAAAAGGACCGAGAGAAGATCAGGTCTGTTCTATGGAGCTGGAAAGTGAGGGAAAAGCGGTAAAATAGAGGGGAGACGAAAAACGAAGAACGCCCCGGCTTAAGGGAGGAAGTGGTGTTAAAAGGAC
This sequence comes from Mesopsocus fuscifrons, assembly GCA_950004255.1. Taxonomy (NCBI): domain Eukaryota; kingdom Metazoa; phylum Arthropoda; class Insecta; order Psocodea; family Mesopsocidae; genus Mesopsocus; species Mesopsocus fuscifrons. The sequence continues at coordinate 19,453,875 of OX465373.1, read as the reverse complement.
ATCCACAGAATTTTTAGTATGCTTCTTAAAACTAATTTCTGACCCACTTTCTCTTTTTCTTCCCACTTTTACTTATATTTCCTTGTCATTTTTCTCAAGTGAGTTTTTGATCTTTGAATAGACGGGGCCCGACAAATAACAGTAGCTTCTCTCTATAACGACGACCACCTCTACAACGAACCTTGTCAATTGTTCTCTCTATAGAGAGGGTTTCAGAATGAGTTGGGGTTTGTCAAGTGCGTGACAGGACGTTACAATTAAACAGGCTGTTGTGGTTTTACGATCGAGTGATTTTTGTCAACAAAATATTTGTCCGAAATTAACCGATCGTAGAATCACAACATAGCCTGTTAATTTATGACTTTAAAAAGAGGCATTATATTTCAGGGCATATAAATATCCTCATATTTCCTCATAAAGTGTGCGGAATAAAACGTAAACAAACACGACTGGGTAGACGCCTTTTATTCCTAATGTAGTTATCACAGACCGTAAGTAAAAAATTTCACTCATTCTGAATTTAAAAGAAAGATTAGGTAATGAGGGTATAAAATGGAATATCAATGGCCTGCTGGGAAATTCTTTGTCTCCCCTTTCCCCCTTTCCCCCTCTACTTCGTCTCATCAGCCACTTCCTTCTTCCATTTATTTTAATCGTCTAATTTCTTTTAATGTATTAAACTCTTGAATACTGCACGAAGCTTCGCCTCCTCCGGGACTCAACTTTCCTAGATTGAAGCAATGAGAGACTGGGTTACCCCATTGCGAGAACAAAAATTATTTCATGCACTTTATTTTGAATTTTATAGCATGCAGTCTACATATTTCTTTACAGCACTTGCTCTCTACAACAGCCGTCTCTATAAAGAGAGTTCGCTATAGAATAGGTCAAAGAGCCGTAGCGTTTACTCGTTATAGAGAGGTTTCGCTATAGAGAGTGACAACTGAATTATTATTTTTTAAATATGTTAAGGGTCCGCTATACCTGACGGTGCATTTTTTTCCGCCCATAAGATTAACATTGCGAGCGGCGATTCATTTTCAAGGTTTACCCTTGGTTGGAAAGACACAAAATTTTGCCTGTACCTAGCCCTAACAATGTTCTAGGGAGTGTTCGAAGCAGATTTCCCATTTTTTTACTGGTTTTCGAGATACAGCACTTTTCTTGAGGTATGCGATGCTAGCATTTGCAAAACAGTTGCAATAAAAGAAACCAGTGAGAAATTGGGAAATCTGCTTCGAACACTCCCTAGAACATTGTTAGGGCTAGGTACAGGCAAAATTTTGTGTCTTTCCAACCAAGGGTAAACCTTGAAAATGAATCGCCGCTCGCAATGTTAATCTTATGGGCGGCAAAAAATGCATCGTCAGGTATAGCGTCCTCTTAATTGAAAATATAAAAATAAAAAACTCCTTGGCGCTACATCCCTTTGAGGGCCAAAGCCTAGTGCATGGGATACAGGGTGGCACCTTTCGTAAGCTCTGTACACAAGGGGGTCATTTGGTCACTATCACGCCCGACAGCCGATTTTTCCTCAAGCCAGTGAAGGCCAGGTACCCATCAGGGCTGGATAGGCGGGCGGGGCAAACCTCATATACTTAGTGGAGGAATAAAATCCATCTTTAGAGTGAAAGTATTATTATACATCGACACAGGTATATGAATATAATTGGCAAAACTCTTCTTGAAAGTTGACGAAAGAAAATCATCGGAATATCTGAAGAAACTTCTTAAGAACAACAAGAAAGAATGGAGAAAAAGGTTTCCTATCAGTGGGAATAAACATTGATTAGCTCTCTCTTCGTAACGACCACCGTCGTTGGTCTGATCGGCTCTAAGGTTCACATTGTAAGACGATTAAAAAACAAACTTGAAGATGGGGGTTCGTTAAGAAGTTGGGAAAGTTGTCCCTTTTTTGGGCCCTCAATCGTGGAGCACATTCGAGGGCTAATGGTGGGGAGGGACTTCGAATTGGAAGCGATCATTTGAATTCGAAATGACCAATATCGATTTTTGTATTATGGTTTTGTTTTTGTCGTACAACAGGACAAAAACCTGAATTTTGGATGTTTGAAGAATGTTTTATTAGCCGCATCGTTATCTTATTTATCTAATTTCTTTTGGTCTTCGAGGTAGCCGCTGAACGTGAGGATTTACGGACCGAAGCTTGGATATATTTCCTATTTGTTGACTTTTTTTCTCGACCATATCTTGAGGGCATTGTTGGATATTTAAATATTCTGAAATATAATATGTCTTTTAAACGTCAGAAATTAATTGGCTAGGTTGTGATTTTACAATTGAGCAATTTTTGACAAAATCACATTTCAGACGTTAAAAAGAACATGTAAATGTCCAATAGTTTCTTTAAAAAATGGTCTTTAAAATATAGACAAACACGATTTTACTGACGCTCTTAAGGCTGTATATACATTCTCGACGAACTCCACCAAAACCACTGTGCGAAAGTAAATATTCGACAAAACTAATGTTTACGTATTAGTACTGCCGGAGACTGGTAATAATTGCAATTTCGCCATTGGTTGTGTCTACTCTAAAAGCTAAACATAGTGTGCTATTCGAACGCGAAACGAACGAGTGAAAGTAGGACACTATGTTTAGCTTTTACAGGAGAAAAAGTAGAGTAATGGTGTTGCAAGATTTCTTGTGCTACGACTTGAACTCGGAGTTTGGAAGCAAACGAGAAGGTCCTACAGACATCTTCCGAAAACTGAGAGGAAAACCTCTGTATTATTTATTTAAATTGTTATTGTTATCATAGTGGATATAAAATGAAATTTCATATCTGTACCTACTGCTTAATTTTTCAGTACTTCCGATCGGTAGACAGGCACACTTTCAACACTTTTCAGTCAGGAAGAATAAGCTGTCCCGGTTTGAGCCGACGTGGGATAATGCCTCAATCTTTGAAAATTTCGCTATTTTCAAAGGAGATTGATAACCGATCCTAATGTAACTTTACAACCCTTCGACGCATGATTGATCGTATTTTCAGCAACTTTCGAGAGTACGATAGGTTAATGTGAAAAGTTGGGTAGTCATTGACATGTATTGGTTCACGAGGAGTTCAAACTTCCACGGATCATTTACCCACTCCCAAACAAAAATGTGCTGAAGCCACTTAGCAAGATGACACTAACTATTGTTTGTCGGTAGTAAAAATAAATAAAATGATATTAAAAATTTATTGCTCTTCACATTGAAGTTGTTTACGAAGTTGTTTTATTCTTGGGAGTTTTGGGTGTTTTTACAAGATTCGACAGCCATAAAGGCTGGTATACCTTTTAATGAAAACAGTAACAAGGGTATCGCTGACGAGGCGCAAATCCTGGGGATCTCTCCTCCCTCTGCATCCTTCTATACTACTCCTATACTTCCTTCTTTAGGAAACTTCGCCTTTTTGTCCAAGCCAGTAGGAAAGAGCTACTGAAGAAACGAGAAAGTAAAAAAATACTGCTGGAATTTGGCGAAAACATGACTTATAGAGCTATTTGGGTGAGTCTATTACAGCCGTATGGACTGGCGGAATGGAACCCAACAAACAAGTACGTGGTCTAGTGGAAAAATACTAAACTGAGGTCCTGGGTTCAAATCCCAATAGCAGCATTTTTTTTTTTTTTTTTTTTTTTTTGTAGCGTGGATATCATACCAAACATTCTCTTGGCTTCGGCCAACATTATTTTCTTCAGTTAATATTTGTGGCGTCGAGTCAAGGGTACAGGGGCTCTAAGACCAGATAGGTGTATGGGCCCTTAATCTTCTTTAAGTTACTTACCTGTCAAAATTATGTATACTATTTCCAAGGGGTTAACCACTCCAGGAATCTCGTTGGGAATCTCAGGCAATCATTGGAAATCTTTATGAAATCTCAGGGAATCTTGGGAATTTCTGGAGTAGGTAATTAACCCTTCTGGGTGCATCTTTCCACGAATCTCGTTGAGAATCTCAGGAAATCTTTATGCAATCTCTGGAGTGGTCAACCCCTCGACTATTTCCCATGAAAGCTCCCTATGCAGGACCTCAATATCATGTTGAAACTGTTGGGCGTATTTTTCCTAACGGACGATGAAAAAAATGGTCTTCTGGAAGAAGCAGGGCTATAAAAAATATCTGACAAACAGGGGCGGGGCTGTAACCTTAAGAGGAAACATCAGCAAGGAAGGTTCGCATTGAAGTGAATGATTTGAATACACAAGATAAAGCAGCGCAATGAAGAAGTTGATATCGCTGAAAATGGCGAAGGGATGAATAACGGCGTTTGGCCATGATGTGGAAAGGGCGTGGTTGACAAATTCATCCGGGCATTGATAAATTCTCGAAATTATTTAAGGGATTTCGGCTTCTTTCTAGGTTTCTCCGAGTTGGGAATGGCCACAACTCAACTTAGTGATTGAGTACGGCGTCAAGACTGGTCATTTTCACTTTGATGTACTTGCCCAGTCTACGTTTAATGTAATTGCTAAGTTTCGGGGGAGAGGGGGCTATTTGGAGGATTCAGGGAAGGGAAGGGTGTTCCCTTGCGAATCCCGGCTGGACAGATTTAACTGAAACTAGCGCTTCAACTCCTTCCCCCCCCCCCCCCCGTCAAAGTCAAACCACAAATTATATCAATTCCTTTGTGACTAAGTGTGATGGAGCATTCACGGTGAAGCCTAATTCATGTCATTTTCCTTCATATGAGGATAAATGTTTTTTTAAACAAGTACATAATTTTTAAAAATCGAGGGGTTAATCACTCCAGGAATCTCGTTGGGAATCACTGCAAATCTTTATGAAATCTCAGGGAATCTTGGAATTTTTTTTCGAGTGGTTACCCCTTCGGGGTTAATCTTTCTATGAATATCATTGGGAATCTTTGGAAATCTTTATGGAATCTCAGGGAATCTCTGGAGTGGTTACCCCTCGTTAAAAATCCTCTGTGTTTGCACTAGGGAACCGAATCTGTTCAGAAAGCTATACAGCTTTGCTTTTCCAGAAAAAACCTGAGCTACCCTTTTCAGATTATTTCATTTTTATGCTGATGATCCTGTGCTATTTGAGGAATAGAACTCTATTTTTGAACTTTTGTTGTAGAAAGTCAAAGGTCTGCTAGGTTTCATAGACTACCAGAGAAAGGAATTCTGACGTTTATAGCCACACGGCGTGCTTTGAAAGAAAAATAAACCTCAAACCAAAATGTATGGAGTTGAGCAAACCCGAGACATTTCCAGATGCCCTTCGAAGCTCTCGCACATATTTTCCAGTCAACTGACCCAAAAGAAGAAATAGACTTCGGCGAAGCATTATGGTAAAGAGTTGCTCAAAATTCATGGATACTTCCCGGTCAGGAAAAGATAAAAAGAGCTTTTCCCTTTCTTTATGGAAAATGAAACATGTCAGTCCGAATTTTACAATGAAAGTTTGACTCAAGGAGGTGGAAAACATTAGAGAATAAAAGTTGAGAGCTAGCTAACTTATTTCCTCGAAAAATCATATTTGTCACAGCGTTCTAAGGAAATGATATAGTGGGCAAACTTGTACGTGTGCTTACTTGTCACATCACAAGCCTGACTTTCCAACATCATTCATTGTACCCGAGGGGGTAACCACTCCAGAGATTCCTTGAGATTCTACTGAGATTCCATGAATATTTCCAAGATTCCCAACTATATTCATAGAAAGATGAACCCCGAAGGGGTAACCGCTCAAAAAAAATTCCAAGGAGATTTCATAAAGATTTCCAATGATTCCCAACGAGATTCCCAACGAGTGGTTAACGCCTCGATTGTACCTCATTCATAATGATTTGTTTTCAAACCGACGTACCTCCTTCTTCGAGGTAACCGTCTACTAGGAAGCGTTAGACTGGTCAGGTGCACTGCTTTCATTCCTTGTATCTCGAGATCTGGGCCAGAAAAGCGAATGCCGCAAAGCTCCGATAGCTGAACTACAGAGCACTTAAGGCTGAATATACATTCGCTATTTTTTTATTGGACTTCAAACTTTGTGAGAAAAATATTGGATATTTAAATATTCTGAAATATAATATGTTTTTTTAACGTCATTACCAGGGGGCGGATCGACATGCACTAAAAATCGACGAAATATGCATGCAACATGCAGTAAAAAATACTCGATATATGCAGTTAAACATGCAGTTAAAAATGCAATCTCCCCTATATACTTAGACAAAGATTTTTTTTTTTTTTTTTTTTTAAATTGGATGCCTTGATTGCTTGAAAGAGGCCCTCCTATGACTTAAGTTCCCGCTTATGTGGAAAGGGCTAGGCATCACAATGAATGAATCAGAAAGAGTTGACATTTTTTTTTTTTTTTTTTTTACGCGTGACGTAGAGAGAACATATGCGCCGATGAGTTGGCTTGTTAGATGTTTTTGGCCGAAGCCAGTTTAGTAGTGGGCCGAAGCCAATACATCCATGTCGGAAGCGGAAATTTTTTTCGTTCAGCCGGGATTCGAACCCGGACCTCTCAGGACACTTAGCAGACCCCTTGGCCACTCGGCCACTGGGAGGCACAAAAAGTAATTAATACACTTAAATGTGCGCGCTGACCACGGCTGGTGAAGGCGGAATGAGTACCTAAGGGACCTAAGCCAAAACCGTAGGATCCCCTACCTTACCACCCCTACTTAACAATATACAAAATCATATACTGGTTTCTCCATAAGTTAAGAATAGTGCTGACATCCATATTAATTGTACCTTGCCACCCCGTTCGACCCGAGTCGATGACCTCGGAGATGGCCAGTCTCGGAAACAAGACAAATACCTGTACCCAGTAATCCCAAAATAGAATCCTTATCTTGTAAATTTCGACCAACATGCTCGGGGTTTACGCAATTAACAGAAGTGCCTATTTTGTGGACATAAATATTTCTCCGATTATAGGAAATTAACTTGAGTCAGTCAGATATATATAAATATGCGGTTAAAACCTAGTACATGCACTTATTGAAAAAAATCCCGAAACATGCAAAATATGCACTAAAGATTTTGGTATTTTTCGGCTCTACAGGCTTTGAAACGTGTAAATACGAAGTCTGCATGTGATTAAAGCTAAAATAAAAAACATGCAAATATGCAAAATCCGCCCCCTGGTCATTACTCATGAGGCTATGTTGTGATTTCACGGTCGGTAAATTTTGAACAATTTTTTTGGTGACAAAAATCACTCGATCGTAAAATCACAAAATAGCCTCATGAGTAATGACGTTAAAAATACATATTATATTTCAGAATATTTAAATATCCAATAGTTTTCTCACAAAGTGTGAAGTTCAAACGTAAAAAAATAGCACCCTTAATTATTGTGTGATCACTTTTATACTTTGAATGGCATTGTGGTACCGATAAAAACTTTGTAGTGAACCAAAACAATGAACACAACTCAGCACCCTTCCATTGTTTCCAGTTGAGTAGAAAAGAGGTCACAAGGTAGTGTGCTCCAAAAACAGTTGATGTGGAAGGAAAAAAGCGAGTGATACCCACGTCGCTGGAAAAGGTCCCATTTGTGTATTCTTGGCTGGAAATTTAGGGGAGAAAGGAGGAAGTTGAGCGTAGTAGGGCTCGATCTGATATTCATAAACAGGAGGGGGGGGGGGGGGGGGGGGGGCACTCTGCGCCTGACGTCTACTGCTACAGCCTCGCTATCATGCAGCCCCAGGCATCCAACTTCTTTCACCTCTTCTTATCTTAGTCACCGGAGAATCTCGCACGTGAATTTGTTAATAAATCAAAAGTTGCGCTGGAAAAGGCTGCCATATCATTTCCCCAGTGACGGCGCTGGGCCAATTTCATCAGGTTCAGGATTGCCCTGAAAAAACACAACCTTCCTCGAAACTCGAAATTTACGCATCTACTCAAACTCTTCGCTATTTTTCTTTGAGATTGCATCTTTTTTTGGAAGTACATGCATTAATTTTTTACGGTTATACGTTTCGTTCACCTACTTCCTCCTACCTAGGGTAAAATTCACAAAACTTCATGTCAATTATAAATTTCGACTGGCCGTGCCTCACAATGTCCGTTCGTCCTTACCAGGCTTCCACATACCCCTATCTGTCGAATATACAGGATGTTCCAGCAAGAACACCCCACATTTTTTCTTACAAGATAATTATTGGCACCGAAAAATCATTGTTTTTCCCTAATGCTTACGACACCTATAGTAACCGCAGTGATCAGTAGTTTGTATCAAAAAAAAAAAATATGTTTTGCAATCCAACAGCAGTGCATTTGGCAATGAAAGTCTGCTTTCCGCTCAGCTATTGTCTTTCTTCTGTTGAATAGGAATCTAGAGCGTTCTGCCAGGTAAGGGAGTCATAGAGATACACAGCAATCAAAAGGGCGTGTTGAATAAATTATGCTTTTGGCGAAAATGTTGACTGAGCCATTAAAACACATCCGACAGGAAACTCTGAGTCAGACCAGCGGCAAACAACTCAAACAAGCCAGTAATAGGGTTTGTTCAAGTTTGCCAATCCTGCAGACAGGTGCATAATTAAATTGAGGCAGCTGGCGCTTGTTATGCCCATGACCTATTTATCAATTATTTCAGCGATTAATTGGAGTCCCTATTTTCCGTACGCCTGATTTCATAAATTGCTGAGCGAATGAAACTAAAACAAAGCTAACATTTAATGATATTTGCTTTTGTTCAATTTACTCGGCTATTTCCAATACAGTTCAGCCATGACAAACTTGTGTAGATATCCAAATTTCCAGCCCATTTAATTTAGGCGGACCGGATTTATATTACTTCGAAATTGTGATTATGCAGTAGTGTACGATTGCTGTACACTAAATAGCATACTCGTACGTTTACGGGCGTAAACTGTTTTTCATCAACTTTTTGTATGGAACAGTTTTTATACTGTCAGTTTCGTTCGGTGGGGATATACGTATGATACGTCAGAAGCTACATGTGCACCTACGTGAGTTCCAACATATTATGTCTTATGTCCCATTGTAAAGCTACAAGTGAAAATTCTGCACGATACCATTCTCGAACGACAACATTCGTTTTTTTACTGTTCCATAATACCTAACTATTGTATATTTATGAAATATAATATGTCTTTTTAACGTCATTACTCATGAGGCTAGGCTGTGATTACGATCGAGTGATTTTTGTCACCAAAAAAATTGTCCAAAATTAAGCTATCCGCTATACCTGATGGTGCATTTTTTGCCGCCCATAAGATTAACATTGCGAGCGGCGATTCATTTTCAAGGTTTACCCTTGGTTGGAAAGACACAAAATTTTGCCTGTACCTAGCCCTAACAATGTTCTAGGTAGTGTTCGAAGCAGATTTCCCATTTTTTTTACTGGTTTTCGAGATACAGCACTTTTCTTGAGGTATGCGATGCCAGTGCCAGTGAGAAATTGGGAAATCTGCTTCGAACACTCCCTAGAACATTGTTAGGGCTAGGTACAGGCAAAATTTTGTGTCTTTCCAACCAAGGGTAAACCTTGGAAATGCATCGTCAGGTATACTTCTTAACAGTCTTCTTCAGGTCCTCTTAACCGATCGTGAAATCACAACATAGCCTCATGAGTAATGACGTTAAAAAGACATATTATATTTCAGAATATTTAAATATCCAATAGCTTTCTCACGAAGTTTGAAGTCCAAACGTAAAAAATAGCGAATGTATATTCAGCCTTAAGACACGTGGAATATTTGGGCTGAGTGTTTTGGGTTGAAAGGGCAGCCCACATGATTGGTGGAGATCAGCACCGTTGAGCGGCGTCGGTGACGCTGTCACGCAGGGTTCATAACTCGGTGATAGATGGCTTCGGCCGACAGCAAAAAACGCCAATCAAGAGTTCTTTCCGCCGTCCCACTGACACTTGCACAATTTATCAAAGTTATCGCCGGCTCCAGAGCTTGAGTTTTCCTAGCCATCTTGTCTTTACATCCTCCTAGTTTGTTGCCGATGCGACAGCCCTGGGAATAGGACATGACGTTCCAACGAAAATTATTAGGGTATTCCAGACGCGCTCTAGCACCAGTGCCGTCTGACTTGCTGTCCGTAGATCTGATTAGATAGAGTAGAAAGATGTTGAAGTCAATTTTGAAGAGAGGGAGTCACTCATGACGTCTTCCGATTTTACGTTTTCGCATCCAACTGAATATAAAGACTGAAGACAGTTATCCAACTACAGTAGATAGTATTCCTTTAAAATCTCCCTGAGTGGCAAGAATGTTTTACGATGGGATGGATCTGACGATACTGAGTACTCACGGAACCTATACCTACTTCCAGCAACGGGAAGGTAAAAGTCGAGGGGGTAACCACTCCAGAGATTCCTTGTGATTCCATAAAGATTTCCGAAGATTCCCAACGATATTCATAGAAAGATGAACCCCGAAAGGGTAACGACTCCAAAAAAAATTCCAAGATTCCCTGAGATTTCATAAAGATTTCCAATGATTCCCAACGAGATTCCTTGAGTGAATCCCTCGGTAAAAGTGCTAGTAGCAAATTATTTCGCCTAGAAGTTACCTCAGTAATATATCGGAGCTAAGGTGTTCACGCAGAAATGCCATAATTTCTCTTCGATTTCGAGTGTTTGAGTGTGCTAATATAGCATAACTTACTTTTGTTAGGAGAAAGCAGGAAATCACGTTGACCACTGAGAGTCTGCGTGTGTACATTATTAGGACATGACGTAAATTACGTCTTGGCAAAATTCTGAACCTTCTCATTTTTTTTCCGAAGTGGTCTACCAACCTACGAGTACCACTTTACAAAAGACATTTTAATTATTCGTACCTAGCGTCTTTGTTATATTCTCCCATCTGCTTCACTTACAATCTTTTAAGTAAGCAATTGGTAACAGGCCGCCAACGCAGCACTCACGCAATACCCAATAAACCATATGGTGAACACCAGAAAACCGAACGCGGGGGCGGTGCCCACCAAACTTTTTTTGTGGGCCCATTGCGTATGTAAACAATAAGATACCTGGATCCGTCAGGTGTCCGACGTGGCGTGGTACCTACGGACACACCAATAACCATTTATCCCACATGAATGTCACGAGTGACATCACCGCCGTGTCAGTGTCAGTGTCAATCCAAACAAAGCAAGTGCTTAAAACAAACACGCACCTGATAATTAGACGAGCGCTCTTGTTACCCAAATCCCAAATTATATGCTTCGGTAGGGCCTTGTCTGCTTGTTTGTTTAAGGGTGCACACACTGAGTGCCAGACATAAACACACGTACGTGTATATATGCATAGCATGTATTTCTCCAGAACAAATTTTGATCAGAAGGTACTGGAATGCCTTGCGGTAGGTTTAGTGCCTGAAACACTACCCTGACCATAATTCCAACGCTGGGCTTTTTGCCGTTTCTGCACAGGGGGTGGTACTCCCCTCCAGAACCATCTGGATACCTGGATAGTCCGGATAGTTCTCATCCTCCTGAGAAGGAAGAGGTAGGACAGGCCCAGGGTTACCCCTATCCACCGCACAACTCCCTAACTTTTGCCCATTCATTTCTCTATTTACGTTGTTTCTCCTTGGCACTTCAGTGTACCTGTATTGTATCTAGCTAAGTAGTTTTAAATGTTAAGAGAGGAACGGCCTATTCAACCTAGGTCACGGTTGGCCTCCGACGTCTGTCTGTCTGCCCGTCAGGCTGAGTCCTCCCCTTCCCTGTATACCTGCAGGTACAAGTCTTCGTCATGGTCCCGGCCTTCCAGGCACTGCCCACTTCCTTCGCTACCCCCTCCATAGAAAGGAACACTGCTCCAGGTTCTGTAGGTTGTCACTCACTCTAGATAATTTTGAAACCCCTCTATAGCGAACAGATTTAGATGGTCCCTTTTCGTTATAGAGAGAGTCTATTTAAAGGTGCTGCTGACTCAGGAGTGGGCCGAGAGGTTGTTAGGGCTTCTTCCTAGTAACTGAATTTTTTCGTAATGTAGAACATAAAATTGAAAAAAAAAATTCTTGAGTTCAGTAAATTTTGATTCAAATTTAAACCCCCATCTCCTTCCAGACCAGTGAAGTTTAGAATAAATAACAACGCCATGGTTCCGGCGGATGACAACTTGGCGAAGCAGAAGTATCTTTGTTTTGTAAGAAACTCGGGGGGGGGGGGGGGGGGGGTTCTCCAAATCCCAACTGCCCACAGCAGAACATGCTCAGCCAGAATCCGATCAATGCTGACTTCTTCAGACGAAGAAAAATTTCAATTTCAATCAGAATTATCAGAAAGGGTCTTTTTACTCTTTTTTGAGATTTTCAGTGTAGGGTGTACAGAGATCCCAGATCATACTCGGGAAAAATATCTGTTCGTTTGTAAATACGAGATGTGCATATTATACAGGTCATGCATTGTCGAAGGGTCCATTTAATGGTCAAATTGAAGGGAGGAACTCCGAGAAAAGTTCCCCTTCCAGGTACCACTTCCCCTTCATTCTGTAGTGGACATTGCAGTGTAGCAAATGAAAGGCTGGCAAAAACCCGAGCCACCCCGAGCTCTTCCGAAGGTGGTTGTGGGGGTGGCAACCACCCTGCGGCCATTGTGGCCATTAATTCGTTCATTCGACAATATTGTATATCTGATTGTACCGAGAGACGTACACCTGGTATTCTGGAGTACTTTGAGCACTGCAAAGGCTCTGGCTCTTTCTGTATTTGAGGTAGCAGGATGGACTATAGGGACACTCCAGGCTCCAGACTCCAGGCACTGGAGGGACACCACAAGTCACATTTTTTCCTACAATAATTTGAGAGCTCTAGATTTCCTAGACATTTGTTATTTATGCTTGAGCTGGAGTTATGACTCTTGTTGAACTTGAGGTATAGGAGATGAACCATAGCAAGTGTGCAGACAGCATTGATGTATCGGAAAAGTTGGGCAACTGTCGCCGTTGTTCTGGCGCAAACTTGCCCACCGCAACCCCTCCTCCGTACTTCAGCCCTTATTCTATTTCCTTAACTAGTCACGCCCAATCCAAGAACAAAAACTTCTTGTACTTTTATTCTTAATGAGACAAACCATTTCTTGTACTTTGCAGTACCTTTTTTGCGTCTTCAATCGTCACTGCATCGTTAGGATAGAAATACTTGTACTGTTCACGTCGTGCATAAACATTTATTCTTACCCACCTTGTAAATTTGTGTTCCGTGTAATTTAGAGACGGCTCAGAAGAACCATTTCAAATGTCTTCAATACTGACAAATACCAAGGCCCATAAGTAGGTTCGAGTAAATGGATTTTTTTTAGAAGGTAGGTGAGAATAATGGTGCATTTATTTAAATGTTACCTGTAAGTTAAACATTGCTGCCATACGTTGCTAGGGAAACAAAATTCCAACTGGCATTCATAGAGCCACGTTCAATTTACCAGTAAACACTTCGGGTAAAAAAAAAAATCAGAAATTACTAAACCCTCCCTAAATGTTGATGCAGTGAACACCCCTCGGAGATGATGTACTCCTCTTCTTGTTCTTAAAATGTCGTTATTCTTTTCGTCGTAGCCCACAGCCAGCAATTGTTGGTTATGCCCTTATACTCATAAGAAATCGTGGAAACGCAAGAAAAAACAAATTTAGTGAGTCTCCAATGCCCCCTTTAGCTTGAGCCATCCCATATTTCCTCAACTATGGCGATAAAACATCAGGGGGAAGTTTGAAGCACATAATCTCATCAAAGTAAGATTTTTGGATGGGAAATAAAGAAGTAACCGTTCGTTGGGGCCCAATGCACGTCTTACGGGAGAGGCAGTTTCTATATACTTTGTTTCAAACAGATCAAACAGCTTCCAACTGAAATTTATTTTGAACTTTTCCTCCTTCTCTTCAATCCTTTATTTGAAAAATATTCTTTGCCTGCTTTCAACGAGGATCTTCGAGGATTCATCTGACTTTGGAAAGCCAAAGGAGCAGAAATAGATCACTAATGCGACCAAGCAGCTGAAAGTAAGCAGAAATATATCACTAATGCGACCAAGCAGCTGAAAGTAAGCAGAAATATATCACTAATGCGACCAAGCAGCTGAAAGTAAGCAGAAATATATCACTAATGCGACCAAGCAGCTGAAAGTAAGCAGAAAAGGAATTATTGTGCCAATTGTTATATAGCACAACGTGGCCAAATAATTTTTTGTATAAAATAATGTTATTTTTTATCTTAATTTTATTTATTTATTTATTTCAGTGGGGACCTAGTAGGAGCGGGGCCAAGCCATCAGATCCATGCCGTAAGTGGAAACTTAGACTATTCTTGGGTCCGAACCTGGACAGGCACAAACAAGGTTATAATAGGAGCAGTAGGTAGAGTTGTCGTGTAGATTTCTGTCTCAGTGATTTCGTGTCAGCGAGAAATGAGTGATTTTCATCTTCATCTCCCACAAAGGCTGAATTTCACCACTTTCCGATAGTGTCTATAACGAGAGGATTTAAGAAACGGATTTACGATATCGTATCTTTAGCTTACGACAAGTGCGATCGCAGAGAAACAAGTGCAAGCGCAAGGCACTTGTCGTAAGCTAAACATACGATAACTTCGTTCGTTAAATCCTCTCGTTAAAAGTCACTATCGGAAAGTGGTGAAATTCAGCCTGAGCACTAAACTTTTTCGAATAAGTACAACATTCAGCGCCCTCAGTTGAAAAAGTACCAACAGTTCACTTCTCGAAGAGAATTCTTGCATTTTCTCCCGTTTGTAAAATATAAACAGAAAGGGTTCAACGGAAAACCCTAAATCGGACAATGGATAAGAAAATTAAAATATTTCTTTCCGCAACAGCCGCTGGGCGTGTAAGAAAATTACTTGAGGGACGCGAGAGCTCCGCGATTGTAAATTCCTCTTTCAAAAAAGTAATCAAATTAAAAACCGCCACCGAAAAGAATTTTGAATTTAAATAAATTGGGAAATAACTTGAGTTGTTATGGGAAAAGTAATTGAATTAAGCTATTGGAAATATAAAAGCGAGCTCAGAAGCCCGGAAATGGATTTGGGATAGATGGTCCAAAGAAACCTCATCAACCCATTCCGATTTTCGAAGGAAGTTTCCGGTTCCTTTCTTTTCAACCCTTTAGGTTTCACAGTGAAGGCATCAAAATACAGAAGATTTTTTTTTGTGCCCAAAAATCAGGTTGTAAAAATCAGCGATTCTTTTACAAAAATATGACTGTATATTTCTCAGTAGAAACATCAACAGATTAGGTATATCTAGGTTCAGAAGAAGTTGGGGAGGGAAGAATTCGAGGGATTAACCACTCCAGGAATCTCGTTGGGAATCCCTTTGGGAATCTCAGGTGATCATTGGAAATCTGTATGAAATCTCAGGGAATCTTGGGAATTTCAGGAGTAGTTAATTCTTCGGGGTGCATCTTTCCACGAATCTCGTTGAGAATCTCAGGAAATCTTCATGCAATCTCAAGCAATCTCTGGAGTGGTTACCCCCTCGGAAGGATTATTTTTCTTCTAGTGTAATGCCCGTACATACTTTTGTAAAATAAATTTTACTGCAGAATAGGCGAACATAATGTCCTGGGAGACCTCGGCTCGAATTCCGGTGTCTGAAAATTTATTTTAAAATCCATCATAGATACTTGTAATATTCTCTCCAAATATTCCACTTATTTTCCATCTGCTTGGTTTTTAGCATCGTAAAATAAAACTACTGAAGCTTGTTCGACAATAACATCCCCCCATCCTTTGTTTAAATAATTAGCAGTGAATCCTACTGTTGGTTTAGCTTACGCCTGACTGACTTTTGCAATGCGTCAAATTACCACCCTTGCTTACTGTTCCATAGGGGTATGGGGTCACACACGCGGCCATTCTCACGTTCATTTCTCGTTCAACTGAAATAACGAAATTCGGGAATACGGGCGCCTAAAGTGTATATTAATATTGTAATCGGAATTAGTAAGTATAGCTGAAATAAAAACATTCTGTAAAGGAGGTCGTCCACGTACCCGCGCCGCGCTAAGTCGCTATACGCTAGGGTGATAATATGTTGTCTTTCCGAACAATATCCCATTAGAGACGTCAAATTTTGTAGGATGACAGACCATTCCAGTTGTAGCGGGTAGCATTTCTGTACAATGGCAGTGATAGAAACAATTTTAGTACGGACTTTTCAATGGTAGATTCTCGGAAACGATTTCTCGATGATGGGGGCCCAAGAGCACAAATGACGTTGACATCACCCAAGGTAGCTTGATTATAGAGCCATCTTCGAGCACGGTGTCGTCTCTCAACTGTTCCCAAACTAGGAAACCTCTGGAAATAATATACCTTGGAAAAGACTGACGTCAGGGAATACTCTGATGGTAATCATGAATGTGATTTGTACTGCTGTATATCTACCATCTTTTATCTGCTATTTACGCGGTTGGTAAGCCGGTAAGCCGGTTGGTAAGCTGGACCAAACTAAGACGGTATTTATCCATTTGAGACTATAGTCCAAGTCAGGCTGGGAGCGTACCGATAAGTCATACTTTCTTGCAAATCCAGGGCTGATCAAAACTTCTTCTTGACCAGGGAAATATCTCCTCAGGGTCGGATGGGCATTTTTAGCGTATGGTAGGATATGGAACCCAAATCCGGATCGGCGTCAACTGAAAATCTTCAAGAAATTATGAATAATCGGTGCGCTCCCAGCCTGACTTGGACTATGCAAGGAACTTCTATCAAAAGGACAACTAAATAATAAAAAAAATCTCCAAAGAACGTATTAAAATTGTCCCCTGCTCGCTCGTGGCTCCCTAACCCCCCAAATAAGCTTCAAAAATAATAATTAAATTTTTTCATGAACTAACTCTCCAAAATCTGACGTTCTCTTGGTCAGACAGATCTCTGTAAATAATACTTTTGGGGTGTCTATATACTATGCGATGTCTCCTAGACTGGAGGAGGTTGAGGACGCCGAGCATGATTCCGCTTTATTTCCTATATTCTCAGCGTTATTTCCTATCTCCTTCTTGACAAAAGTCCAAAACTTTGCACCCTTCCGGTTTCTTCTCTCCTTCCCCTGTTTTTCTTTTGATCATCCCTAGTTTGGTTTTCTCTTGGAGAGGCATTTAATGAAGGTCGTGTTTGGGGGAAGATTGGGGGTGCTTTCAGGAGGCGCAGTGCAGCGTGGCTTTCAGGGTGGGGGTAGTTCCCTTTGAAAGCTCAGCCCCGCAGTCCTTCAGGGCCTCGGGGGCTGTCGATACCCACACCCCTTATATCGATATATCTCGGATTCCTGATATCTATCGAAGCCCCAGGAGGAATGCATCTGTCCTTTAAGCGTAAGAGAATCCTCACTGGAGGTATTCCGGATATTGGATTGACTAGCCATCAATCAAGTACTTAGATACTGTTGTAATTGCAAGTAGTTATTGTAGTTTGATACCTGTTTGTGAAATTAACGTCTTGTTACGTGAGAGGCAGTTCAGTGTAAGATTGCACACACCCGTAAAACAATTCAACTTACAAGCTTACTCTACAGCGTTTGTGCACTGTATAGTAGTCTCTTTATAACGACCGTTAAAGGGTGGTGTAAATTTTCTCACTGTGTTCGCTATAGAGAGGAGGGTTTGAGAATGAGTCAGGGTTAGTCAAAGAACTGTTTGTTCGTTATAGAGAGCGTCATCTAACTTTAGCCTGAGGGAGCAACTTTGGTCCGATATTCTATAGAGTCCAAAGAGATCTTCGAAAAATTCCAATTTTTGCTAAGCGAACTCTTCAGTAAACTGAAGTTCATTCTCACTCTCACCTTTACGAGCAATTGAGTGAAGCGGGAGATCTCCCGGATGGAAGTGTTGATTATGCTAAAAGAGTGCAGGTATCCAACCGTGAGCTTATAAATTGGCACCGAAGGCAAATACCATTAGAGCTGACGATAACCGTTAGAACCTTCGCACCATTCAGCGATCAGGAAACCGACTCGATACCCGGGGATTTATAGTTACTGCTGCCCCAGCTTCACTCACTTACGAAATTACCGCCTACCTTTCAGAAAGTATGGTCGATTGCGGGAAAAAGTATTGCTCTGGCCGTCGTTTCAAGCTGATTAGAAGTAGGGGGATTTAGGACAGAAATCGTATCTCTCGGTAACTTCTGGGAAAGTGGTCTTTCTGTGTACCTAGACATCGCCAGTGTGGTTGTAGTCTGTTCCTTACCATCAACTTTTTTTTTTGAGAGAATAACCACTTCTTAAAGTACACTATAGTGCAATTGCACTTGTCATAAGTTAAACATACCGAGGGGATAACCACTCAGAGATTCCACTGAGATTTCATAGAGATTTCCAAAGATTCCCAACGATATTCATAGAAAGATGAACCCCGAAGGGGTAACCACTCTAAAAAATTCCAAGATTCCCTGAGATTTATTAAAGATTTCCAGTGATTCCCAACGAGATTCCCAACGAGTGGCTAACCCCTCGAAGATACTGTAAGATAAATCTGTACGATAGGAGACACTAGAGTGTACTTTAGAGAAGTTGTGAATCCAGCGTAAATCAGCCTGGAAAGTACAAGCTGTAAAACACGAAAGCCGACCTGTGACCTCTCCTTGAACTCCTGTAATGAACCCTTTAGCAAAGAGACAGAGCAAACGTTGAAAATTTGAAATTCCAAAGTGACGTCACGAAAGCTCCTTTATCCGGCAGCCATTGTCTTGCCGCACTAGAGCGTTCAATATTAAACTCTCGTTAACATGATTTCCGAAGTTAAACTAAGTCCCTGCAGCAGCCCAAGGGTGTCGAAGCTTCTTGCACGAGAGCTTTACTAAAGTCACGTCAATGAGCTCCCTGCTTCATTGTCCTCGCATAGCTGCAGGTACGGCACAAGAACCTGTACAAGTAGCTGCTATAACCGCTCACTAATTGAGTACATGGGAGGTCCTTTGTGAAGGGAAGAGCCCGCAGCATATTCCTGTTGCATATACCCGCCATTTTCTTGTTTAAAAAAAGAACAAGGAGTCGAAAGGAAAACATGAATTTGCATTAAATAGTTAATTAGAGTTGAGGTCCCTAAGCACTCACAGCGATGTCACTTCTTTTAAAAGAACTTCTGTAAACACGGTAGAAACAAAGGAGAAAAAGTAAAATCCGACGTAGTAAAAATCACAACCGGAAAAAAGGTGTATTTGAATTCTCGGAAAGTGGAATAACAGGAAAGTCACAGGGCGTATTTTTTTAGACATCCATACGTTGTGTAAAAGTGTTTTATGCTGGTTATGGGAAAAGGGTATATAAAATAGGAAGAAGTCGATGTCGATAAGCTTCTGCGGAAACAATAAACATGACTCGCATCCCTGTGGGAGGGGGAGGGGGAGGGGGGGGGAGGAGGTGCCATAAAATACGTTCGACAGCGGAAATATGGGGAGACTTATAAGCTTTGAGGTAAGATGGTGTGAAGGGTATGGGGGGAGAATTAGCACATCCTGCTTCATGCGCCTACTCCATCAAAATACTTTCTTGCAATACTGAAGAAGGCCGTCCATCTACCCGCGGCGCGCCGCAATCCTGGGGTGGGCCAGCTTGGCCGGCTAGGGCGGCGCATCCGCACGCGTTCCCTATCCTACTCCTTGCTATCGGGAAAAATGGACAATTTTAAGATACAGGCAGGTATCATATTTTAGAGGCTGAAGGAAGGTCGCTCGATGACGTCAAACCATATATATTGAGCCTAGGCCAAGTCCTGTTTCCCATACTCGACATATAGGCCACTATCGCAATATTTATACGGACCCAAATAGCCAAGTTTTTTTCTCATTTGTAGATTTGTAAGTATAACTTCTTTGAAAAAATAAAGTGATAGCGAGCACCTGTGTGCTGTAGCAGGCGTATTGCTGCAGGTAAGCTGCAGGGATGGGAAAGTGCGAGCAGAGTCATGGAGTTGGTTGAAACAACCACAGCACGCTCACTCTCTTGTTATTTTAACTGAGCGCGAAGCTGAACATATTTTCAAATGATGAAGCCGCAAACTTTCTCTCCAAAAACTTGGGTTTATTTTCTCTTTCTACTTACGCGCCTTCTTTCTAATTACGATTCTTGTTCATCTCGGAGCGCAGATTAATCCGTTTGTTGGTTTGTTTTGCGCTTTAGAAAGATGAGGCTGAGAGAAAATAAGTTGCTGAAGGCTCTTTAACTGTATTTTAGTGCTGACTTTCTTTTTCTTTATTTTTCCTTTCATAATTTTAAGGATCATTAGACCTACTTATAAATTCAGGGCCTCGGAGGAGGTGTAGGGCAACAACAAGCCCTCTTCTTGCATTCTGTGACAAACGTACGGTGGAATATTTTTTTCCTCTTAAAGTGCGCCTGGCGTAAGCGATCCGCTTACGGCATGGAAGTAATGCTTTCATGCCAACTTTTCTTTGGGTTCACTCAAACTACAACGGTGTTATGCCCAAACGCCCGACGCACAAAAAAAAAAACATTTCTGGTACCGTAAGAAAACAGGTCCGCGTGCTAAATAAGTTTCTGTCGGATACAGGTACCATGTGGGGTAAATGGTAGGACACATTTTGAAGCGCAAAATAGGTATCTTATTTTCGCCGATATTGAAATTTGTAAAAAGGAGGAGCTGAACAGGAAGGCCTACTGTAAACTAGAGGAACTTGGCGAAGTTTACGAATTCTGCGCTCCGATGCTTAGCTTGGCTTGGATCACTTTCAGCTTCTCTCTTTGTTATGAGCTAATTCTTTCATGCATCGCTCGCTCGAGACAATTCTCATTAAAACTTTGAATGCTCGTTTCTATAAACGAAAATGCGCTGCCGGAATTTTTACTGGGTATTAGAAGTTAGGGAATACCGGCGATGCTAGTTTGCACGTCATGGATGGAGAAGGCCCGGAACTAATGCACCGTAATACTTTGGCATTTTTTGGGGGGATTTTTTTAGGATGTTATGAATTTCTTTTTTCAAACTTTTCTTTGTGGACTCACGTCAGTCTGGTGATGCCTGAGCTGCCTGAGGGCGGTGGGGTGAGGTGAAGAAGGTATGAAGAAAATGGTAGGAAGGAGTCAAGTCTCAGTCTACAGACGCGATTCCCTTAGCTCCCTTCTGTCAGGTCTGTCACATGGCATTCGCTAAGCAGATGAAATAAGCTGCTTGAGTCGCTTAATCTGGCCTAAGAGCTCGGGGGGGCTATTCAGGTCTCCCGTAACTCCAGAGTGGCGGAGGTGGCGCTTATGTTACGCTTTCCGACAGCTTCTCTTCTCAGTAGGCACCAAATAGGCCATGTTGTCAACCGTCCCCACCCATCAAAACGCCAAACATCACTAGACGTATTCTCGAAGGCTGAATTTCACCACTTCAAATAGTATACTATAGTGTCTCCTAACGAGAGGATTTAACGAACGGATTTATGTTACCGTATGTTTAGTTTATGACAAGTGCAAGCGCAAGGCACATGTAAGCTAAACATACGATAACATAAATCTATCGTTCGTTAGGAGACACTATTAGGTAGTAATACTATAAGAAAGTGGTGAAATCCAGCCTTAGATAAAGAGTTAACGACCAACCATGGTTCTGGCGAAAGGAAAATGAAATGCTCCTTATGCCTTTCCTCCCCCCTATGGGGGAGTGGAGTTGTGGAGGGGTAGAGGACTGAGGAGTGTCATGGCAGCAATAACATTTGTAGGATAATCACTTTATTTTATTTCAAAGAAGGATTATTAGTACATCATGAGATTGATGAGGGATACCTAACAATACAAAAATGCTTTCGGAACTGGTCAATCGAGAACGTTAAAACGAAATCTAAAGAATGATCTAACTCAAACTGGGGTACAAACACGGGTGCTTGAAAAAAGAATATAAAATCAATGATTGGAAATTATTTCGCAATTTAAGATTCAACAAACTGTAGAGCAGAAGTGGTTAGGGTGCCTACACAATGCTAGTTGTTCAGGTTTAGGTTTTTTCATGACGTTACTTTGTAAAATTACGATAGCTAGGAAGAACCTAATTAACCCGAAAAGTGAACAGAACCTCCCTAGCCTATTTTCTCTCTTCTTCTCCTTCCTCTTCTTCTTCGGGAGATAGGGGCGCAGGAGGAGCAAGAGCGAACGGAAGAGGTCTCGGAAAACTGAAAATAGGGTTTCGTGGGAACAAATCCAAGTTCGAGTCGGAGTCTCTAAACATGCTTCTAACCGCAGGTGCTGTTGGTGTCCATGGCAGCGTGAAGCGCGGGATCAGAGGCAGCAAATTCTTAACGGAGAGCCTGATGGATTCTTCCTGGAAGGCGGTCACGTCGGGGTTCCTGAGGAGGTCCGTGATGGCCGGTACTATCTTGAACGTCACTTCAGGATTGAAGGAAGTGAAGGTAGGTCCACGTATGATAACTTTTTCTGGAAAGAATGGAGGAAAGTCAGTCAGCATTTCTATCTTCTGTATAGGTGAATTTTTTCGTCCACCCGTTGGTCAGATTTTTCCAATTTGTAGCCCCCAAAAGCCCCAACGGCGGACAGTAAGACTCAGGTTTTTTGATACTACCAGTACCTCCCTAACACTCCAAGGGCTCGAACCTTTTCCACCCCTTCGTCAGGAACAGACCCCTTCGGCCCCCGGTCCAATAGTATCAGGAAGACTCAAGGTACCAATTTGATGTTAGTTTACTAATCTGTTATCAGTGGTTTAAAAATAATACATAGGAAACAACGTACAACTGAGAAAAGGCGATGTTGCTCCATTTGAGGCTGGCATTCGTGACTTCCTACAAAGTCATTGAACAAATGTCAATTCATGACTTTGATCCTGAGAGGAAGGGTAACGGAGTATAGTGTCCCCTATCCCGGAGACTTTCAACCCCCCTTAATGAAAAACCCATGGGGGTTCCAACTCACCAGTGGCCGAGGTAAAGGCAAAGCACATGAGGGTCGCAAGGACCCCGGAGATGAGCATGATGATTGGTGTCGGAGAAGATGACAAACTAACTCTGACAACTGCCAATCGACTATGAAACCATTATCAGCCCTGATTACCTGTGTTGCTGTGTTCTCCGCTAATGATGAGGCGGGCCCACATATTCCACGCCGGAGGGTGGCTCGCTATCTCTTCTTGTGGAGGCGTGGGGTGCCTAATTAAGATCCGTATCGCCTTTTCCCAGTGTCAAATAAAAAACAAGCTAGTGGAAATGTTGTAGTCGAGGAAACCTTAAGCTGGCCACATGCGATGCTTCCTGGAATGGCGAGGTTGTTATGGAGTGGCTGGAATAGTGGGGTAGGAACGTTGGGGCTGGAATAGTGGGGTAGGAACGGTGGGGCTGGAATGGCGGGGCTGTTATGGAGTGGCTGGAATAGTGGGGTAGGAACGGTGGGGCCAGAATGGCGGGGTTGTTATGGAGTGGCTGGAATAGTGGGGTAGGAACGGTGGGGCCAGAATGGCGGGGCTGGAATGGCGGGGTTGTTATGGAGTGGCTGGAATAGCGGGGTAGGAACGGTGGGGCCAGAATGGCGGGGTTGTTATGGAGTGGCTGGAATAGTGGGGCCAGAATGGCGGGGCTGGAATGGCGGGGTTGTTGTGGAGTGGCTGCAATAGTGGGGTAGGAACGGTGGGGCTGGAATGGCGGGGCTGTTATGGAGCGGCTGGAATAGTGGGGTAGGAACGGTGGGGCTGGAATGGCGGGGCTGTTATGGAGTGGCTGGAATAGTGGGGTAGGAACGGTGGGGCCAGAATGGCGGGGCTGGAATGGCGGGGTTGTTATGGAGTGGCTGGAATAGCGGGGTAGGAACGGTGGGGCCAGAATGGCGGGGTTGTTATGGAGTGGCTGGAATAGTGGGGCCAGAATGGCGGGGCTGGAATGGCGGGGTTGTTGTGGAGTGGCTGCAATAGTGGGGTAGGAACGGTGGGGCTGGAATGGCGGGGCTGTTATGGAGTGGCTGGAATAGCGGGGCTGGAATGGCGGGGCTGTTATGGAGTGGCTGGAATAGTGGGGTAGGAACGGTGGGGCCAGAATGGCGGGGTTGCTATGGAGTGGCTGGAATAGCGGGGCTGGAATGGCGGGGCTGTTATGGAGTGGCTGGAATAGTGGGATAGGAACGGTGGGGCCAGAATGGCGGGGCTGGAATGGCGGGGTAGGGATTTGTTATTGATGCAAGCAAAAAAAACTTTAGAACTGGAGTTTAAAATAAAACACAACTCCCGGAGCAAAATCTACACTTTCATCAATTTCTACAGTTCTTCTGGGGTATTTTTTAATACTGACCAGTTAATAAACCATTTTCATCAGGCGTGTATATCGAGTCGGTAGATTTGGTACTACTTTCGTACATTTCCCCAGTTCCTCGCCATGCCGCAGGGTTCCGAATTTATAAGAACCTTTACATTTGCGCATGGTTGGAAGTGTAAGGCTTCAAAGGGGTAAAAGTGCCCCCAGGAAAATCGTTTCTGAGAATTTCTCGTAACTTCCTTTTTACTCACAAGTGGAAAGAAATGAGAAAAAAATCACGTACCTGTAAAATTGTGTGTGAAGACTATTCAGGGCGTGCGTCCGCTTCCAGAGGAATCTAACCTGAAAGATAAGAAAAAAATTCAAGCTAGAAACGAGTGGGATCCAAGGGAGCCGGCTTTTCTTAGCCAGAAGCATCTAAAGAGTCATACCCATCCTGAGTCATACCCAGGTGATGGAGAGATTTTTAGCCTGGGCGAGGAATAGCCGCAGCTTTCGAAAACACCGCACAACGACAGGGAAACAGTCCCGGCGGGTGCTGTTCCAGACTTGTGATCACCAGCCAGAGCCCGCAGTCGTCAGATAAGGACGATAGGGAGGATGATGGACTCGCGGACTCGGCTCTAACATAGGGCACAAACACCCGGAAAACATAAAACCACAGCAGTTTCAAACTTTATCTTCTCAAGGGATCCCAAGCCAGGGTGGTAGAGTTGCTGAAATCTCCACCTAGGGACCCGAAGAAATG
This sequence comes from Mesopsocus fuscifrons, assembly GCA_950004255.1. NCBI lineage: Eukaryota > Metazoa > Arthropoda > Insecta > Psocodea > Mesopsocidae > Mesopsocus > Mesopsocus fuscifrons. Next base: position 19,428,961 of record OX465373.1, on the reverse strand, counting down.
ATTATGAATGCTCGTATAACCAAAGCAACCCCCTCCAGACTTATTCCTCCCTCCTTGCTACCCTTAACTACTCTACCTTCTTCACTCCCTGACGTCACAGTTGCTACGGGGATTATCTTAGAAACAAGGAAGACTACTTTACCGCACAAATTTTAAGCCCAGGTCCCTCAGGCACAGCCCCCATTTAGCTGCTGTGATAACACTTTTTGCGGCGCCTCGTGGCCCCAGAGTGTGCTCTCATTCACGCTTTTCACTCGTTAAATCTCAGAAGTTCTTACGTTAATTTCTCAAAAAAAAAACCAACTATGCACATTTATCACCCAATTCATTCTTGGACCTCCCAAGCTTCTACAGAAAACTTACAAGTGTATGTTTTATTTCGGCTGGAATATAAAGGCGACAAAAGCATTCAAATGACAAATGACTTGACTTCCTCGCATTATGTGAGTAGTAACGTAAAAGGCTGCAGCTGAGGCGAGTATGCAAATGTACAGGGGCAGCCTAACTGCACAAGCGTCCTGCTGGGACCTCCTCAAAACCCACTCTTCATCCAGACCAGAAAGAAACCAATCTAAAGTGATGGGTGGGCCTAAGGCCTACCTCCGAGTTCTCTCTACCGGACACTTAAGACCCGATTTCATCAGCGCAAAAAATACGAAGACTTGATGAGGGAGAAACAGAACAGATTTCCCCCTTATACAAAAGTCGAATTTCGAAAACCGAGTGGTCTATAGATGAATTTATTTAGAGAAGCATTGTGTCAGTGCAAGCCTCGATAGCCGAGTGGACTAAATGGTCGACTTTTGAGGAGCAGTGAGAGCCGGGTCACACCGGTTCGATCCCGATCCTACCAAAAAGTTTTTCTGCTCGGCATTCACCTCTGATATGTTCAGCATGTCAAGTGAAATGTATATCGAGGCTGTGGTGGTTCGGAACCCACCTAAAACTGTAGGTCCCCATCGTTTACTCATGGCTGGGGAGCTGGTATTTGGTAGTGCTGCCAGCTGAGCACAATGGATAGTTCTTGAAAACGGTCTAGTTGCTGGGCTTGTCCCCCCCAAACCTCTGCTATCGTGTCAGTACACGATGGCTGGGGAGCTGGTGTTTGGCAGTGCTGCCAGCTGAGCACGATGGATAATTCTTGAAATGGTGTAGTTGCCGGGCTCGTACCCACGGTATTATTTGAAAAACGTGATATTTTTTCAGTACCCTTGTAAGGAAACCGGGTAACGACAAAGTGGAACGGGAGAAGTGTAATGCCTACACAATGAAATGCTAGCCATTTCGTTATTTCCTTTGAAGAGACAAGGGATGTCACGACAGGAAAAAAACTGAGATTTATTTGAAAATAAAAGGGAAAATTGCTCGAGGATACAAGGATACGCGATTCTCCCATTTCCAATTTAAATTTTTTGTCCCCGTCACGGCCCACAGAACAATCAAACAACCCGAAATTCACAAAAAGGTTCATAAAAATGTTGGTACTAGTTTTCTTCTGTAGACCTCAAATGTATATTGACGTTTCTTCTACATCGATAAACTTATTCAATATATTGATACTGACAGCAAACTAATAAATTTCTTGTTCTTGGTTTTTTTTAGATAAGAAGAAGAACAAATACGAGAGGATAATTCGGACAAGTACAGGTAAGAAAAATACTCTAATCCACAATAACGCCCAGTTAGCACCAATTTAACAACACCTGCTAGGGTTCTCTTCAATACCAAAAAAGCACCTTGAAGCAGCAGTATCCGCACTCCATGGTGGTGCAGAAATGCACCACTGATGTTGGTGTTAACAGGGCTCTAAGAGAGAACTGGAATAACGCCTTAAGACTAAGCTGAAGAGCGAGAAAGAAGACCAAAACTCTTACAAAAAGAAAAGGCACGATGCGTAAGAACAAGAACATGACACACGCCTTGTTTTTGTTTGCGTCGTGCATCACTCTATAAGAAGGCGTTGAAGAAAGGGTGAACGTTTCGCTGATGTGAGATACAGGCGTCACCAGCAAAGTGACAGAGGTCTCGTCACCTAATAGATATTCACTCAACCATTTATATTCACTTTGGAGGGGCACCCAAATGACTGACAGACTAAAAAACAACCACGCTCTTTAGACGAGTCCATGGATGACAGCCCGGTCATTTGGAGTTGTTTGGTTCTTCAGCGCAAAGGAAATTACTAATTGTAGGTTTTGGTATAGGTATGAAGCTACTGTTCACTCACTACTGCTGTTCAAAACCGGCTAAGTTAAACATAACATGCCATCGAGCAATGTTCTGATAGGTCAAAACATTCATAAGCCCTTTAATAATTATAGACGTTGGAGATATACTCATCAACGAAACGTCAACCTGCCACGAAACTTCGGGTTTGAAAAAGAAGGTATAAGACGACTGGACGAAATTAAGGTTTGTCTAACGAGGAGAAACTAACAACAATAAGTGGGAAGACTGAGAAATGCTCACCAAGAACAAGCCACAATGCCAGCCGAAGTTAAGGGGGGCAATATGGGCGAAGAGCTACTGGGAACAACTAAAACTATTTGGAAGTACAGATGCGAAAAGATCAACATGAAGTGGACTCGGTTACATGGACCCGCAGTGAATGGGATGTAAATTCAAATATTTAAACTAATTAAATTTTCTAGAATGTAGAGGATAATATTGCATATTTCCAGAGACGGGTTGCGTTGCCTGTGTTTGATGCGCAACGTTCCGGAAAATGAAGGCAACTTCTCTTCTGTTTCAGCTACACTGCGTCTGCTGGCTCCACTGGAACCATGGCAAGCTTCCGCTCGCTATCAGCTTCCTGCCCGCTAGACCTAAGCCTCACCAGCTTTCCAAACCTGCAGCCTAGCCGCCACGGGGGTAGAAAGGACAACGCTGACTCTTGGCCACTTTGCTCATCCATATACCAGAACCTGGGTAGGTACAAAACGTGCAGCCTAGCTTCCTAAAATCAATTCGACACTTGCTACGGTTGCATGTAAGACACATAGGACTGCTGACCAGCCGGAGCTGAGAAACCTACACGACTTCGCTAGCAGCAGCTGGGCACGCCCCATATTTACTCCCTCAAGTACTCATATTGGCTCTTGGGAAAAAAGGAACACACAAGACTTACCGGACGTTGAGGCTCCAGCAGCAGCAGGAGTAGCAGCAGCAGCAGCAGGAGTAGCAGTAGCAGGTGCGGCTGCACCACTTCCGGGACCAGCTTTGCCGTTGGAGGGCGGTGTGGTGGTCGGCACTGCGTACGTACACCCAAGGAATTGATCTGAAATGCGGGCACCCTCACGAAGACCACTCAGCAGGGCTCCATGCACGGTGGCCGGGTAGTTCCTCATGGTATGCTCTCCTGAAAACAGGACAAGAAGTCAGAAGAAATCGTTCACAATATAACTGGGCTCAAGCTTCCCTTTCGGTGCAACGAAAAGAGACCGGGGAGACCTGCAGTTTTGGGTGAGTTCCGATTTACTGTGGAAAGTTAGTCAGAATAATTGTCGCGGTCTGTCCTCAAAAGATCAACGTCTGGAGTCTAGTTCTTATAGTAAAAATTCGAGAACAGAAACAGTTGAACATGACTCAGAAGGAATGTAAAAGGCTGGCCGGTACCTGTCATGATATTTGCTGTAATCCGCACCATGTACCTTGGTTTAATACTTGTAGTGCTCTTCATTTATGCATGACCTCACTTGAGTGAAAATGAGGAGACTGCGGGCCGACAGGTCGAGTACACAGAGGTGCCGCGGTACGCTCCGGAGCGTGTTTCCCGCCGTACTTTGAAGTGACCTAACAAGACAGTTTTATAAGTCACGATATCGTTGGTGGTACCGAGCCCATTTTAGAATGGTCTTTGTCCGTAGACCAAGGGGACTCCGACCCCGGTCGGCGGTCGGCCCGCCTCCGGTGCGAGTCGGCATCTCGCCAGGACGCCAGGCCAGCACTCCTCCACGGGTCCGCCAACAGGAGCCTGGCGTATCAACTGTCCTCATGCTACCATCGAGAAAGTACTTCTAGGTCAGCAGTAAGTACGAGGGAAAAACATCCATTCATTGACTCCAACTTTCGAAGTAACAATTAACAAGACTCCCACACGAAAGTTGCATCGTTAGCACAGTCACGGATCCACAGAAGCGATGACAAGGGAGTGTCACCAGCTTGCGGGACGTTCCATGTAATTTTCTATCTGTTAAAGACGACACTCGAGACATTCATTGCTCCTAATAACAGGTCCCATACAGGAGCTGTTTCATTAACATCCGTAACCCAGAGATGCTATCTACCCAAACAGGGTGAGGAGTCGCCCTTATCTAAATAAGATCTCCCCTAATGACAAAAATGACTTCCCAGGGATGGGAGAAAAAACACTGATGCAAGAAAGTAGCGCTGCAATGAAAATGTTCCCAATGATGGTTTAGAAAAGTCCGAAGTTCTTTAGCGAGTATGGAGAATAAGCGAATGTCTCCCAAACGGAATAACTTGTTTCCAGCAGACTCCCTTCATATCGCTGAAAAAGTATCTTTAAACTGAGGGAAACGAAAAGGAAAGGGGTTGAATCAGCAGGGTGGAACGTGGCACAAGCAGCTCTCACATTCCAAAGGAGAGAAAAAGCGCTCACAAGATGAACGCGATAGATAATCGAAGAAGAAAGAATCGAAAATCGCTGTCATCGACGAATTCTCTTGATCCCCAAACACTCCACAGGCGGAAGGAAATATTTCATTCGTAAACGAAAATCCCTTACGAAGGACAAACAGACAAACGACAACGGACCCAAAATCAAATGACACAAAAGGAGAGAAAAGGTCGATGTGAATAGCCTCATTTCAACGCAAAAACAGCATCATGCGCGCCAAATTTGGTTCTGATGGCAGGAGCAGCAGCCCGGACTTCCACATCATAGAGAAATATTCTTCTTTCGAAAAAGAAAAATCACATTCATATGAGAATTGAGTTGATCTATCGGAATCGTCTTTCTTCCGATGAAGTATTTTGAAACCACAATTGGAAATCGAGTTTTGGAAGCCCCTCGGCATCTTCCGGCCTGACATTCGAGCCCAAGTTTCAACTTCAGCAGAGCTGGAATTCGATTGTCGTCAGCTGTTGTACGGCGCATCCAAGATCTACAAATGCTAGAGGTTTTCCCATTTAAATGTAAAAAGGGTCTGAACAAGTCGTCACTTTACAGAGACCAATCGGAACACCTGCGCGGTTATGGGCCAAGGGCACTGATTGGTCAATGTCTTTTGACGTCATATTGACCCCCGAATTTACAACTAAGCAAGACAACCTGAAGAATTTACAGACTTTGTAGTGCATCCCAATGTAAATGAAGCATAATCAGTCGAACGCGGTCAGCGTTTATGGCTGCTTATAAGGGTCCGGCAACAACCCCCTGCGTCCCCTAATGGGCAGCAAACTCATCAGTAAGGTACTGGGCATGTTACGGAAATGAGGTGACCGCAGCTAGGGTTGTCGCTGATATAGCACCCCTCAATTTCTCCCCTTCTCCCTCTCCTGTTCCTGTCAGGTCAACTAATTAGGGGATACAGCCCGTGTGGATGATTATCGTATCCACGACCCGGGGTAATAATAGACCTAATTCAATTCCATCTTACGCCTCATCGTTTTAAGCAGCAGCTTACTCAAGCACGCCGTTATTAAAATGAACGGATGCTGACTGCTGCTACAGTGTGCTTACCGATACTATACTACTATAACAAATTGTGGGAAGTTGGGTATTTTATGTCACCGTCTAGACTAGGGGACGTTTTCGCCAAGGGACAACGGAAATAAAAACTGTAAATTTCAGCAATAAAACAGGGACTTTAAAAAATTCCCCTATACGTACTTCAGATTATAACCCTCGAAAACAGCTTCGGTAAAGTAAGGATGTAAGGTGTGCTTGAGTCAGTGATTGGGAAGGTGTTCCTTTCAAAAGACAGCCGCAGGGGTGAGATGCTCAGCTTATGACAACCCGAGCAAGAGGGACCTCAAAGGGCTGAGCAAGCACTCAAGCAGTCAAGCACTTCAAGTAGCCCCAGGCTAGTCATTAATTACTGTAAGTAACGCACACTAATTAAATTGACAGATGACCCTCAATGGTTTCAATGGTTCAAAGGACAAGGTGTTTCTGTAAAGCTTTACAAAACACTCAGTTTCAATCAGGTTCTGAAATTTTGTATATGACTGGTTCAAAAAACTTTCCCACTTGCAGAAATTTTCGGATGATATGTGAAGATACCAATCGCTGCCTTATAGCAAAGTTTTCAGATCCTTCTATATGTACAGCACGTCAAGGCTGTGGTGGTTCGGAACGCACTTAAAACCGGAGGTCCCCATCGTATGGTCTAGTCTCTGAGCTAATCCCCCTCCATAGCCTCGATAGCCGAGTGGACTAAATGGTCGACTTTTGAGGAGCAGTGAGAGCCGGGTCACACCGGTTCGATCCCGATCCTACCAAAAAGTTTTTTTCTGCTCGGCATTCACCTCTGATATGTTCAGCATGTCAAGTGAAATGTATATCGAGGCTGTGGTGGTTCGGAACCCACCTAAAACTGTAGGCCCCCATCGTTTACTCGATGGCTGGGGAGGTGGTATTTGGTAGTGCTGCCAGCTGAGCACAATGGATAGTTGCTGGGCTTGTCCCCGCAACCCTCAGGTATTATTATTATAGTGTCCCCCTCCCCTCACTATTACTGTTACAACATACCTGCGAAGAACAGTCGGGGAGGGCCATCGGGAGGAGACACGGGGGCGGCCAGGAGGTCGTAGAAACTTCCCGAAGCACCCACAGCCACATAGGAGTAAGATCCCCGACACCAAGGGTCCGCTCGCCAGCGTGTCACCACCGTCTCTTTGGGCTGGAAAACAAGAAATCATTCAGAAATTTTAAATGTCCTCAGTAGTTTCAAAGAATACTAATTTTAGGTACACAGGCACTTTACTTCGGTTAAAATTTGTTACCTATGAACGAACACACCTCTCATTCCTACAGACAAAGAACTCTTAGATTTTATCAAAGCAAGTGCAATCGGACAGAAAAAGATAAACTGCAGGTAAGCGCAGTGGTCAGGGTGCTAAAAAGCGACTGGACAGTCCAGAGTACACACGTCCTATGTTCGAATTGTAAATACTGCCAAATCATGTCCTCGTCGTAAATCACGCTCCCCCAGACAGCTTTACTAACGCGATAAATTGTCTGCATAATTACAAACAACACGGAAAAATTATTTATTTACCAAACGTAAATAAGATAAGGTACGGGGAGAGTGTAGGAGGTCAGCCTATTTCGAGTCCTGGTTGTATATGGGCCATCCTACGTGACATGCAGCGTGAGCGGCCAATATGCCAATCTTGCCATAGGGTACTTCTTAAGGGGCCTGTTTACAGGTAGGTACCTATATCTTCCTCAGTCAAGAAAAAATTTACGACTCCTGAGGTTTCCAAAATTGGGTCCTGGGTCACGGAAGGACTGTGGGTATCGCTAGTCAGTTTTGGTCATCCACAATGAGTGCGTTCACCTAGGGAAATTTGAACTCCGTTACCGAAGGGTTTGGTGGTTCGGAACCCACCTAAATTTAGTTAAAGAAAGAGTAACGTCATAACGTCAAAGACAAGTTAAGGCTCGAGTTAAGGTTTGCTACCAATCCAGTAGATACCAAGAGGCTTCGGAAAAATTTTACACCGGTGGGATTTGAACTCGGGCCCTTCCTACCAATTTACAAAAAAGGACACGACTTAATCACTATAAAACCCGAGAAGAAAGGACGTACCTGAACCGTATCAAGTAGCAAGAGTTAATCTATAAAAATACCTAAGTAAGGAAACCATAACAATTTTACTGCCTGGTATGGGCTATGCAAATATAAATCGCCATTCATAGGAATCATTATTTCTTTCTGAAAAAAAGTTAATACCTACCTATCTGCAGAAGTTTATGGCATGGAAAGTGCACGAGTTTATTGAGGAATAAAAGTTGGCTCTTTAGTCCTAAGGAATTACGATAGGACAAATTATTAACTTCCACTGCACCGAGTCTTTATTATAAGCCTCATTATTACTCGCGCTATACAATATTACATCATGACCAACATCTTACTTATATTGCACCATTCAAGCAAAACGTGGCTTTTCGCAAGAATGTTAGAAGCAAATCGTAGACGTTCATCTACAGGTTTTCAAAGAACCGTGCTGACCACCAGTTCGTGAAAAGTGGTCAAAAACATTTTCATATCCTGTTAATCAAGGCTGAATATACATTCGCTATTCTTTACGTTCCGATTGGATATTTCAATATTCTGAAATATAATATGTCTTTGTAACGTCATTAGGTACTCATGACTCTCATGAGGCTATGTTGTGATTTCACGATCGGTTAATTTTAGACAAAAATCACTGGACTGTAAAATTACAACACAGCCTCATGAGTAATGACGTTATAAAGACATATTATATTTCAGAATATTTAAATATCCAATAGTTTTCTCACAAAGTTTGAAGTCCAAACGTAAAAAATAGCGAATGTATGGTGGCCCTTAAGTAGTAAGTTAACGCGCCTGTGGAAGACTAGCACGACAAAGGTCCTGGGTTCGAATCAGAGACGTGGAAGTGGTTAAAAATACAGTAAGGAGTGATTTACTTCGGAGGTCTCCCGCCGATGAGGCGACCATGGCCAAAGATGCTTCAGATTGTGACCGGTAAGACCCCCTTAAGCTAGGATGGCAGGAGAAAGTATTTGCTTGCTCGGGTTTTTCTACCATTACCTTACTACTGAGGATCACTGAATCGACCTCAGCAATAAGACTATACCTTCTTTCCGAAACCCTCACTGTAAGTGACATCGTTTTTTCTAAAATTCTAAAATAGCAGGTGATCCTTGGTGTTCACGCAGGCAAAAGGCTATGAGCCCATAGGCTGCGATGGTCGGGCTGGTAGTTTATTACAGAGAGCGCCACCCCCTCACATGCCAGACAAACGTAAGCCTATGTGCCTGAGCCTGTTCAAATGTCCGTACAAGGCACTGCGGCCTCCAGCGACATCCTCGATTAACTCATGAACTCTCGAGACTCTAGTTAACGGAGGCGTTGGTTTCCCTCCCCCGACCTGTCTGAATAAAAAATAAGGTGCAGCCTGGCTATAGGGAAGCAGGTGTGAACCGTTCAATTATTCTAATTTGGAAAGATGAGATCACCTCGGTTAAAATGCAGAAAAAACAAAACACCCTGAGTACCGCCGCAAGATCGGAAATGAAAAAATCAGGTTTCGGAACGTACCTTAAAAACGCTCTTGCATCAAACCTTTGCAGAAGAGCCCCGGGTTTATAAACCGGAAAAGTATGCGAATTCAAAAACTTCTCGAAGACCGAACGGTAGAAAAAAAATATTTTCTTCAGCAGAGCCTTTGAGCTCTTAACCTATTTCCAAGTATAAACGTGCCTCCTTTTCAGTACGTCGCATATGAAATACGAATTAGATAGCAAAAAGTAAAAAATTCTCACATTTAAGGGGGAGATTTCACAACCTAAGTTCCTTATTTTTATTTTTCAGGTGTGAGAGCCTCGCATATTCCAAGTACCGCTACTCTGTATTTGAGCATTTCCTGTACAATCTCTCTTTCTTTTCCCGATAGCGTCGTTATATTCCACGTTCCAAATCGTAGTCCTTTTTCCTCGCGTAGTCGTCTCCGTTGTATCCGTCCTGTTCCGAGGCCCACTTGATTTCTCTGAATCGTTGAATCAACCGTGCGGGTGATTAGCCCAGCGACGGCGGGCGGTGGTTTCCCTTAAAGCATCCGTTCCCATGCTCTTGAGGTTGGTTCTAGCAAATGCGCTTCTACCGGACCGAAGCCCAGTCATGAGTCGCACTACTAAGGCTATCCTCGCGCCTTGTTGCTCATTTAGCACCACCCAGAAGACACGTGTGGATTGAGGAGGTGGGAAGCCTGCAAATAGACTGTGACGGACAGCAACTAGCTCAGGTTGAGAGCTATGAATACCTAGGCACTACGGTACACCAAACTGGAAAGCTCCACGGGGAAATAAGGAAACGGGTCCAAAAAACAACCAGCGCATATTACTCACTCAGTCGGTGCGTCTTTGGGAAGGAAGAAGTGGACAGGGAGACAAAGACTAGAGTGTACTCAGCTGTCCTCGAGCCCATCCTTTTGTACGGAAGTGAAAGCTGGACGCCGTCGAAGAGTGGCTTGAGCAGGGTGAACGCGACCCAAATGAAGTACCTGAGGAGAATAGCCGGAAAAACCAGGCATGACCGCGTACGAAATGACAGAATCCGCGAAGACCTCCAGGTACCAGCAGTGAGCCGTAGGATAGAGGAGCGGCAACTCTCGTGGTTCGGGCATGTAGCTCGGATGCCAGAGGAGCGTGGACCACGGCAGTTCCTAGAAGCGAGACCCCAAGGCCGGCGTCCCAGAGGCCGTCCGCGGACGACGTGGGAGGAAGTGGTGACACAGGTGGCGGAACGAAGGGGCAAGACAATGCGCCAGCTACGAAGTCTCTCAATGAACCGGACTACTTATAAAGACTGGGTCCGAGGCCTCCCCCTAACACCCTAAAAGGGTAGAATAGGGAAGAAGAAGAAGAAGAAGAAGGTGTGAGAGCGGAGCCAAGCGGGTATCACTATTTTGGACTGAAGCCGAGGCCGAAGCAGAAAAGGAGTCTTATATATTCATGCCACAAGCGAAAAACTTAACTTATAGAGGAAATCGAACCCAGGACTTTCGGTAGACAAGTTAGGGTGCGTCCCACCATGCCCAGTTAAAATAAAACTGGAGATTTACCATGTTAAATTTAACTTTAAAAGTTAAATTTAATATGGTCAACATAGGACAAAATCTCCAGTTTAATTTGAACTGGGCATGGTGGGACGCACCCTTAGCCAGTCAGACCAATCCAACGCTGCGACGCGGCATCCATATTTATATACATATCAGTGCTATCAACAAATACAAAAATTGCGTTTGTAATAAAATGAATAATGGTACCTACCTGTGGCACGGCAGTGTTGCCGAAGATGCCCTTGAGAACTGCGATGCAGCGGCCAACAATGACGTCATCGCTGACATTCTCCATGATGGCCGCCGCCTCCCCAGCCACCAGAGCCAGCAGCACGGGGGCGTGGTACAGGTTCCAAAACAGGAACAGCTCCCCACGACTTGCTGTCGTGCTGCCCACGTGCCCGAACAGATTTGACTCCGGGTCCCAAAAAATCCGGTCGAAGCAAAGAACCACCTGGGAAAAAAAATGGGGAATTGTTGAAAATTTGCAAGTGCGGAGCCACTTGGGCAGTGAGGACAGTGAGCCGTTAAGAGGACGCTATACCTGATGATGCATTTTTTGCCGCCCATAAGATTAACATTGCGAACGGCGATTCATTTTCAAGGTTTACCCTTGGTTGGAAAGACACCAAATTTTGTCTGTACCTAGCCCTAACAATGTTCTAGGGAGTGTTCGAAGCAGATTTCCCAATTTCTCACTGGTTTCTTTTATTGCAACTGTTTTGCAAATGGTAGCATCGCATACCTCAAGAAAAGTGCTGTATCTCGAAAACCAGTAAAAAAATATGGGAAATCTGCTTCGAACACTCCCTAGAACATTGTTAGGGCTAGGTACAGGCAAAAGTTTGTGTCTTTCCAACCAAGGGTAAACCTTGAAAATGAATCGCCGCTCGCAATGTTAATCTTATAGGCGGCAAAAATGCATCGTCAGGTATAGCGTCCTCTTAAAGGCTCTGTCGCAAGCTGGCCCCATACGATGCATCCGGGAATGTGGCAACTCAGGGATGTTGGGTATAAAAAACTGCCATCCCTCCCCACTCTGCGTACGGGGATGCCACCTTTCCAGGAAGCACAGTATTCGGCCTCTTTTGTCTGTCACTGTCTCTCACATGGTATTTGCCTAACCAACGTAAAAATGTAGTCGAAGATTACCTTATTCAGGTTCCCGAAGCCCAAGCCCTCGATGGCGGAGACCTTCCAGGTGGGCAGCGGGGGTGAGAACTGAACCACGTTCTGAGGGTTGGGGATGTCCTTCTGGATGGAGTATTTGAGGACCCCCAGAGGGAGGGTGCAGAGGGCGACGTCTGCCTTGAAGACGGCGCTGCCACCCTCCTTCTTAGCGTGGGTGGTCATCACCTCAACTCCTTCGGGGCCGTAGTGGATCTGTCGCACTGCTGTGCTCAGGCGAATGTCAAGACCCTCCGATAGCGCGATCGGCACACAGGAGTACCCATTGCGAACTGAAACAGAAGAAAGAGGTTGCTAGGACAATAAACTTCACCCCTTGGATACGCTTATGTAGCTTACGTAGTCTTGAAAGGAAAAATACAGTACTCAATTGTGAACCTAAAAATCATTCAGGCATGGAGTTTTTACCCATGAAATTCCCGATATTCGATGCGGGATATCTTCCGAGGCTAAATCTCCCTTCAAAACGACTGGACTAACGGCTTATCGGTGTTAGGGCAGCGGACGGACGGGCGGACACACATCGCGCACCGGACAATTAAGACATGTGAATTTATTCTCTAGTGAAGAACCATTGTATTAGTCATCAGAATCAGGACGCATGCAGCTTTCCAACAAGCGAGTAGGATTTCAGTCGCTGAAGTGTGAACCAGGATAACCCGAGGTTTCCGTCAAAATACCCCTCACGATTGTAAAAATAAAAATCCAGTTTTCTCAGCAATTTTTCGATCATGTTTGGTTTGATCAGTGAAGGTATGAGTGCGGAATGATGGATGTGGTGGGTGAGGGATCATGATGGGAGCGAGTATAGTGACATGCTCAGCCCAAACATCGCTAATTAATTCGGAAGAATGGCTCAGTGCCATTTCGGAGGGGCTGGACTAGTCCAAGCTGAGCCAATGGCGGCTAATCCACATGTGCTTTCATGTCCAGCTTGTGCATTTTTAATGGCCCAGTCGCAGAGTTACAACAGAGAAAGAAAAGAATAGAAAAACGAAGTTGGTGGAAATAAACAATACGTTTCATCCCCTACAGTGCCCTACACTGACAGTGGCGCTATACCTGACCTAATTTTTTTTAGGGCCCCCTTTTCCGTAGGTTCAAAGCCAGTAAATAGTTTCAACATAAAATTAGACCAGAATAAAAATTCTAGCTACTGCACTAAGGGTGGTTTACGCAGAGAAAAGCAAGGCGCGGCTAGGTAGAAACCTTTGAATTTCGGGCCCAGCAAAAATGGCCGTCCTAAGCCTGAAGATGGGCCAGAGTCGTGTTTGGAAGGAGGCGGGGCCTAGTTTGCTTTTGCTGGCCCACTCGTTTATCGCCCTTCTTCAAACATTGGCTGAATTCAACATGATGGACAGTTGTGCAACTTAATTAGTCAAGTCCTCGACCTCTGTCGGAGGCCAATTACCGGCCAACTAATCGGATGCCCCGGCCAAGTGAGGCCGTGCACCTCGCTCCCCGCACTGGTGCGGTCACCACCAACCAATACTGTCCACTATCAAACAGAGAATGGAGGAGGGTGCAAACTAAAGGCTGTATAAGGATTAAGCAAGGTTATAACCCTCCGAAAGTAGTCCGAGAAGTACCTTTGAATTGGGGGGAAAAACTGCGCTTTTTCGACTTGGAAACAAGAGCAATAATGGCCAAAAACAGTATATAATTTTCCGGGCCAAAAAGGCAGGATGACTCTATGACTAGCCCGGGGGTCTCGTCCTTCTCCAAAGAGTCACACCTTACTTTGGCTTATTTCCGTAAGTTGAAAAAAACTTCAGAAAACACTTTTTCCGATATCTTTCTCCACTCCAGAAAAAAAGAACATCGTAAAAAAAGGCGGAAAGAAAAGATATAAAGAGGCAAGTAAAAAAATCTACGACATCTTAAATTTCGCAAACGTCAGGAGCATTCCAGTGGTGGAGTTCGCAGAGGCCGATACAGTGTTTTGACGTGCCATTTCCTCGCAAAGGAGCCTTACAAATTTCAGCCGAGGTCGCCTCCCGGCTCAAGCGGACAGTTCTAGACCGGAAATGAAGGCGGTGGGTGGCCGGAGATGCTCGCGTAACGAGGAAATGACCCTACACCTGACGTGACCAAAATCCTAGGTCGTCCCACCCTACCCCTATACTCTCTTACATTTGACGTGACCGAAATTCCACGCGATTACTACCCCATAACATGATCCTGCACCCGTTATCACCCTTGTCCTGTCTCACTTACCCGAGACGTGACCCAAATCCCACTACCACCCACCACCGCGACCTATTTCCGGCTATAGGGAGAACCAAACCCGTGCCCTTATTCCACCCCAGTTATCTCTTGAAGCTAAAAGGAACGTAATAAACCTGGACTTTCCTCACGAACCCTGTGATTTTTTGAACCAAAATGGATTCTAATTAGGTACATTCGAAATACGATTATCTACTAACTATACTGACTAATATTCAACAGACAAGAGATATGTTCAATCCATGCTTTCTGTCACTGATTTCTGAAGTAAAAAGTTACAAATATTCTCAATATCATAGGTGTTAATGAAGTTAGATTAGGCTGTTCCCAAACAAGCATGTAATAGACAGCCCTGCAGTTTAAACAGTATTATAGGGTGGATTTCACAAATTCCTAAAGTCGACTGTAGTGTCCCCATAAAAGTACCAAATGTATCTTATCTTTTCGGAAAGATATAGTCGTTTTTAGGTGGGATAACGTCAAAAAGCACACACAAAAATAAAGGCAGCGTCGGGTACCATAAGTCGAATAAAATCTCCTATACGACAGCATGGTGACTTCTCTCCCAAAAACATTTTCCGGTTAAAAAAATAATCAACAAGCGGAAAGACACAGGACACGACACGGCGCGGCGACAGCAGAGAAGGGAGCGAGCCGGGGGAGGGATAATGGGCGAAGGGTAATCGCAGCAGCTCTACAGGCCCTGACACGTGAATTCCCACCCAGTCGGATCATCCACTAAGCTTCGCGTCCACTGCTTAAGCCCCAACTTTTCCATTAGACTTTTCCAAACCTCCCATTGCAATCGCACTCGCTTTTACTTTTTAGTTTTACTAAAACAGAATGTTCCTAGATTATCCCGACTCTCATTTTTATTGTTGCGAATAGTGATGCACGAAAATTTCTTGATTTTGGCTGCGAGAACAAGAACGAGAAATGACTTGCAAGAACAAGAACTTTTGCAAGAGTTCTCGCAAGAGTCTTGCATAAACCCAGGCAGTTTTTTCAAAATCTTCATTCATGGATTGCAGTCCATATTTTGTACGAAAAACTCTGCAGACTATGCGACGATAGATAGCTCTTGAAATGGCCGTTCGGTAGGCTAAAAACCACATTATAACCGCAGAAAATTCCATGTGAATGCAAGAAAGTCTCGCAGCAAGAACAAGTACAAGAGCAAGAAATGATATTTACTGCAAGAAAAAAAGCAAGAGTCGCGTTACAAGAACAAGAACAAGAAATGCCGTTTCTTTTTCTTGTTCTTACATCGTGCATCACTAGTTGCGAAATCGCCCTGAGTTCTCTATCTATATAGGGAACGGGCCATAAAAGGTTAGAAGGTGGCCATAGTAGGTTTTCCGAAAAACAGAATCCAATACATATAGGCGCCATACTACAGACTGCAGCAGGTGTATTCCCTTTCTCGAACGCCAGCAAACCCACCCAACTAACACCTTCAAAATTTATTGTAAGAAGAACTGTGCTCCGTATATTGCATCATGGCGTGCCTTATCTTCTTACAAAAAATTTTGAAGGTGTTAGTTGGGTGGGTTTACTGGCGTTCGAGAAAGGGAATACACCTCCAGGAACCCTACAGACATAGACATTCAAATATCAGGCTCCACTGGACCTACCTATCCTCAAAACTATCCCAAGAAATAACCAATGGTTGTTTGACCTATGTCGGCCTTCAAAAGAAGTTCTCATTGTGTCATCCATATGGATAAGGTACAATGACCGATGCATTCTTTGAATTAGGACACATCTATCAATGTTTTAAGGCCTGACAGAAGACAGAAGCATCCATACGATGGGGAACATGTAGTACATTCCCGTGTGCAGGTACTGGTATAGGTATAGCCATCAGAGAAACGATGGAACAAATTTCGAATCTGGTATCTATCGTATTTTTATTTATATTCTAAATAGATTAAGGTTCATGCTCAGCCGATAGAGACTAATTTAGATGTAGGTACGGATAAGTTGTAGGAAGGGGGTCGGCTATGCTCCGATTTAGAGCACAAGTAGTCATCTGTTATTGATGGATATGTTCCAAGACCCAGACAGCCTTTCAAACCTTTCACAGGTACGGTATGAGACCCTAAGAGGACTTTACTGTTTTAATTTTCTGAAAACCTGCTCCGGAGTTACTAAATTCTCGTCAAATTAGCATTCGAAACAAAACTCAAAAGCCGTTCACATCAAAAGTCAATACAATAAAATGCAACAATCCATTGGGTTTCAAGGAGGGAAGGCAGTAAAAACCAGATGACACGTCGAAGGCCTGAGGATTACGAAAATAAAATTAAACATTCGATCCATATTAAATAGCGATAAATGAGTTAGATAGTCGGGGGCTTTTACGAACCCAGTCATTCCAGTCGTCGAGAAAATAAAAACTCGAAAGGAACATGTCGACTTCCCTTCTCTGAATCCCTATAAAAAATTGTAGTCACCTCCATCACTCTCCGCCCCCATACATTAGGGTTATTAAGAGTTTTGTGATCACGAAATGTCACGTGAAGTCAACACGAGGGGGTATAACCATTCCAGAGATTGCTTGAGATTGCATCAAGATTTCCAAAGATTTCCTGAGATTCTCAACGATATTCGTGCAAATAAGATGAACCCCGAAGGGTTAACTACTTCAGAAATTTCCAAGATTCCCTGAGCTTTTCAACGAGATTCCTGGAGTGCTTAAGAGGACGCTATACCTGACGGTGCATTTTTTGCCGCCCATAAGATTAACATTGCGAGCGGCGATTCATTTTCAAGGTTTACCCTTGGTTGGAAAGACACAAAATTTTGCCTGTACCTAGCCCTAACAATGTTCTAGGTCGTGTTCGAAGCAGATTTCCCTAGAAAATGAATCGCCGCTCGCAATGTTAATCTTATGAGCGGCAAAAAATGCACCGTCAGGTATAGCGGACCCTTAACCCCTTGAGTCAACATTTGATCAGTCTATAGGTACCTACTCTACACTACAGGAACCTTTTTACACCAGGACATTTTTAAGAAGAAAAATCGAATCAAAATCAAGTTGATTCGAGTCAGTTGCCAAGGAAACCAACAAGTTCGAGCGTTGCCATTGGTGTTGATTGTCAGGGACAGATGACACTCGGGATGTATACCCAAACATCTTCTGACTCATTTGAAAATACCGAGCATTCCATAGACCGTGAAGTAAGGTATTCTGGTCACCTTTACAGAACAAGAGCCCTGGATGAGCCGTACATTCCGTCAAAGAAGTATTTACAATGTCTTTCTACATTGTGACTGCCGATTCGTTACACATTTTGTGTTTGAGAAGAAAAGAATAGGAGGAAGAGGTACTTAGTTCTCACGCCCTCTAAAGCTGGCCACAGACGATGTGTCCAGGAATGGCAGGCTTGCAGGGATGGAGGGCAAAACTGCCATCCCTCGCTAATTCATTGAAAGCGCCTAAATCACAAGAAAGTAAGAAACTTTTATTTTTGTGTGACAAGCATACCTATGCGGGATGCCTTTGGAAACTAAGGACCTGAAGAAGCAGTAGAGTTGTAGGATCCCTCGTCCAAGAAATACCTTTCCAACTACAGCTTAAGTTAGGGCCAGACAGCACAAGACCAAATTCTCATGGGGAGGGTGAAGTCCGCACTGCACAATATTTCTAAAAGAATAATTACATTTCTGCAGGCGCAGAATAAAATTGGCAAAGAAATAATTCCACGCCATTGGTTACGTTGTCTGTTTTCTTGCGTCCTATTCATACGCCACCTAACCGTGTGCAAACATCAATAACCACAGCAAAAAATATGTAGTTGAAATTGCAGCGCGTAAGAAGTCTCGCCCATGGTTGAGACTTAAGGGGAAATACACCCATTTGGTTCGCAATGCTACGTACTTCAAGCCCTACTCCGAAGTTACAGGGCGAGTGAAAAGTGTTTATAGGGGGATGTAAACCTGAGACTCTTTGTCGTGAGGTAGTGTTGTATTTTTGCATGAAATGGAGTAATAAGCCCACAGGAGCGATTTTAAACAGTCAACTACCAGTCCACATGTTTTTTTGACAGATCGCGAAAACACAACACTACCTCACGCGAAATATTTTTTTGTAACGTTTCGGATTAAAACAGTATGATTTTATCGTCACATTTAGTAGAAAAGCTTGATAAATGTTTGTAATATTTACCGCCGCCATGTTACATGTTGACAATTTTTATTTCACTTACGGAAGTAGGTAATTGCAACACCATTTCTCTACTTTTCTCCTGTAAAAGCTAAACATAGTGTCCTACTTTCACTCGTTCGTTTCGCGTTCAAATAGCACACTATGTTTAGCTTTTAGAGTAGACACAACCGATACGATATTGCAATTACCAGTCTCCGGTGGTACTAAAATGTAAACATTACTTTTGTCGAATATTTACTTTCGCACAGTGGTTTTGGCGGAGTTCGTCGAGAATGTATGGTGGCCCTTAATTACATTTGACATGCAAATTGAAATTTTCAAGCGGGTATTGACCGTTCATAATAATAATTGTAATTTAATGTAAAGAAATAAATCAATAGACCTGGATGGGTTAAGGTCTCCAGGGGCAAATCCATGCGGGCTCCATCTAAGATCTGTGAATTGTACAGGTAGTTTCATTTTAATATTGTACAGGGTATCACGATGACGTCAAATCACGTGAAAAAAATCAGCGCACAAGCCCTGTCATTGGTCACTTCAATCTGACGTTATTAGGTGACTCTTTACTTCATATTTGAACGAGACAACCTACAGAAGTTATAGACTTTGGCGTCTATCACCATAGGGTGCCATCGTTATTCATCGTGTCGTGCCTGTACCCACCCAATGTCCGGTGTAGCATACTAAGTAAGAATGGACAGCAACCACCCTAAAAGAGTGCAGGTGCGCAGGGTGCGCTCTATAGACGTAATGGAAAGCCAAAACTTAGGGATGATGCTATCTGGTTCGAAATAAATTTAGGCACCGTCATCCATCATTACTTTTAAAGGAGGAGACCGGGACAAATTATTTTTAATCGAGAAGAACTAGTAAGTATATTCCTCCAGTGTCCACCCCTGAACACTAGCGATGAAATAAAAAATCTCCTCAAGCCAGTACTAGAACTTGGATTATATTTCTCCACTGTGGTTGTTGAGTTCGCCCAGCTACAATTTGACGCAAAGATGAAAAGTAAGACAAGGAAGAAAGAGTCGGAAGCCAGGTCAGAGCAAAGCATGCGGATGTAGGGCACGTACAACAGTGGGCTCGGCAGTGATAGCCTATCCAGCTATCTGCGAGTCTGCGACTGCGACCTTCTCCCAGGCTGCAACACGTGAGAAGCCTGCGAGATGTGAGATACCTCCCTCCTCAGATCGTCAGATACTACTGCAAGGCATCATCCAGAGTGATAACAAAGAAGGAAGTAGAAGCTTAGGTAGAGGGTTGAAAGAATAAGAAAAAAATCAAAAGCGAAAAAAATTATTTGCAGGAGTTTGGAACCAAAAATAGTGATTAATATTCGGTCGTTCCCTCGGCTGGTGAAGGTCCGAAATAACTAGCTGGGAAGGCCACCAGCAAAATTATGATACACTCTAGATGAGGGGATGAAAAACCCACAGAGAGGCGATAAAATGTTTGCTGCTTACTGGGCCAAGTTAAAGAACAAGAGAGACCAGAAACAAGACAGGGTTGCTTACTAAAAGCACAGAAAAGCATTACTGCACGAAAAGAACCAGAACCGCACCAAGAACAGAAACAAGAAACTCCATTTCTTGGGTCTCGTCGTGCCTCACAGATCGCCAGATAAAAATGCACCGAAGCCTCAAACCTCTACCTTGGAGAGAAAGCTGTACCTGTGCGAATGCTGATATCTGATACAAGGCACAGGCACCGGGAACAAACTAAGTAACGCGGTCAGTGTCACTGCTTCTGCTGGAAATCGCACGTCGTCCATTACAAGAGTAAACAGTTGTAGACAGATATCGAAGATCTTGGGCTGTTAGAGCTAAGTCACTGAGGATGGTATGCAGAATACACTATCAGGGTCTGTGTTAAAGAAAGCAGGTGTGGTCAGAAAGATTGCGAGTTTTTCGTTACAAAAGCCCAAAAGGAAAGACCATTTTTGTAACAAAAAAAAAGTATTTCCTCAGGAATATGATTAGGGCCTTTCAATTGCTTTACGGAGCTAAGGTATTTTCCAAGATTTAACGATATACCTATACTTAGTTTAATGCAACACTTGACTACACTACGCTAAATTATACTATAGTGTCTGCTAACGAACAGATTTATCTTATAGTATGTTTAGGAGACACTTAGTACACTGGTGAAATCCTTATCTGCTGAGAACGATACGGTAATTTTTTTTCCTTTTTCGAAAGCTTCAATCTTGTTCAAGTTCATCGATCAAACGCTCCGTCTGAATTCTGTCGAACGCTTCAGTCGAAAAAAGGAAATTTCAGAGGGAGTTGTCCGAGATATATAACCGCAGACCGAAAGAGGATCGTTAATTTTGTGGTCCGTCTCTATGAAGGAAAAATCAGGGGGCAATTAGTGCGTTCCCATGACATAGCAAATTATCCATCACCAACCGACCACTCTTCTTCCTCTCACGAGCCCAAGATTTTCCGGCAGTGGTCTTATCTGACCCAAGAATCCCCTTTCTACTTTTTTCTCCCTAGAACTTGTAAGATTTCATTCCATCAGATTACTCTAATTGGTTTCTAGCTTCCCCATTACCAATTGTTTCTAGAAAACTTTTCTTGTTTACCGAAAGAAAAGCCCAACTAAGTTCAACTCCAGAACTGTCTAGAAGCCCTGGCTTTGTGTCATTTCAGTGACTTCAGCTTTCTCGAACCCAGTTCAAGAAGAATAAATGTCTCTCTAAATAGGAAATAAACAACACAGGTGAGAACTCATAAACTGAACGAGGTATTAAACACTCATGACATGACACAATTTAAAACCAAAACTAAGTAGATTAAGATGAGCGGTTTTCCGCTAACTTCCAGAACTGAGAGAACAAAGTTACATGTTTCATTTACGATGGTCTAAACCATAAAACATAGAAGTGAGCAGTAAAAACATTAAGTCTGCATCTGAAAGTGCCACCCCGTGATGACTGCAGTTGTGTCCCATCCCTCAATCCCCAAGCACTCGTCCCGCAATAGCCCGAAATCCAGGAAGCCATTCCCAGAAGGCATATCACCACTGACCGACTGAGGTTCGCGGTACAGGACAGATGAATAAAACATAACCCTGGGACTAAAGGATGTAAAGAGGAGATATGTAGAACATAGGAATGATAGCTGAGAGGGAGAACATCTTAGTTGGATCACCATATGCAAACCTGAGACATGCATTGTAATACAAAGCATGGACCTATTACAACATCTCGCGCAATTCCGTCTTGCTATTTGAATACAAAATGACACTGGTAATGGAATAAAACCGCGCCGCACCGCGCCTCCCTCACTTTTTCCTCATTCGACATTTTCAGTCTTTGCTCCAATTTCTACCGCGATGAAGGCAGCAGAGCTTACTGTTTTAATTACTATAGCACTTTTTATTTCCGTGGTGCTTTCAGGTTTTTGTGGACTCCATAAACGACTGATTATAAACCAGACTTACCATTATTCTACATTTTCTAAGAAGCAGTGCGCACCGATAACTAGGTGGTAGTGGTCCGTTACTGATAGCCCCCGGACACAGAAAACCGAGGGAGCAGTAACCACTCCAGAGATTGCTTGAATATTTCCAAAGATTTCCTGAGATTCTCAACGAGATTCGTGGGAAGATACACCACGGGTTAACTACTCCAGAAAATTCCAAGATTCCCTGAGATTACATAAAGATTTCCCACGATTGCCTGAGATTCCCAACGAGATTCCTGAAGTGGTTAACCCCTCTCTGAAAACGCTCTCGTGGTCCCACGTTTCGGCTACTAAACTATCACATAGAAATCGTCAGGGTTCGTTACAGACCTAGTGCAGGTCCAATACTTTTGTCGGCATGAAGGAACCAAGGTATTCAGAACTGCTCACTTGAGCTGACATTGTGATAGCCTACGGTACAATCTTCATTCCGGAGCGGACCCAAACAAGAAAAAAACTCCGGAGGAGTCTGTGGACGTCTTTCAGGATGAACGCCATCTGCCGACGGGCTGTCGAGCTGAGACTTCGTCAAGACGAGATGTCTGTCCGATAGGATCAGGGGCCGGCTTCCGAACAAGAGCGAAGTGTCAGTGCGGAGAAGACGGGGCAGGCCGAGGGCCAGAAGAGGGCAACTCCGTGTCCTCGACCGCGTGGCCTGTCAGCCCACATCATCGCCAAGCTGCAGGCGCTAAGGAGCAAAGGACTTCCCGGTTCAGATGTCATAAATACATAGAATATTTTTAACAAGAGAGAACTGACGAGAAGCAACAGAAAGTATGGAACAGCTGCGGAGATAGCCCTACTTGTGATCGGGAAGGACGGCGTGGCCCAGGGAGAGCACCTGGACTTTGGCAACAACTCTGCAGCCGATATAAGAAGCTTTGGCATCCTCCCAGAGGTTCTACAGAGCAGTTTCCATATTAATGTATTCATTTCGCAGTAAGAGGCTATTAGAGAGCGGGGGCTGCCAAAAATGTCTCATGAAAGATTCAAATCAGAAGTTATATATGCCCCCAACTACCTGCACTTGAGCTCGAAGTGCGTGACACTGGAGCGCTTTACATCACACGGAAACGCTAAATTTAAGCTCCAGTTCCAGTCAGAAAGAGACAGCGAAATTTTATTGGCTAAGGCAAAAAAAAACCGGGCGGATTTGGCAAGCAGTCTGCTCAAGCAGCGATATCGGCCGCAGACGAGGAGGCTTTAGCGAATGCAAATCAACTACAAGACAGCGATAAATCCTAAACCCGGCAAGGAGTGAAAAATATTAAAAAGGAAACAACAATTTTTCAAATCGTGAGAAAAGAAAATGAACTTTCCCAAGGGAAAATCAATAATGTTCTAAATGTATTCCGGCAATTGAGTGCGAAATTAGAAAATCTATTAAATACGAAATTACGTCAAAGAAAAAAATTCCCTGGAATTAATAATAACACAATGAACATGGAATTGAAGTCAGTTGTCCTAAAAAACTGCGCTGTCGAAAACGGGAAGATTAATGCTTTTCTCCCCTTCTCCCTCCCCTTCTTTCTTCCGCCAATCCACCACCTTGTCTTCGCAGATTCTCATCGGCTGTTAGCACTGAGCCTTTCCACGTCGAAAACACCTCTTTAACCTTTCAAATTTCCATATAATCAGAATTAAACGTCCGACAGTGGTCGCAACTGACTTTCCCATACTTAAAAGCTACGTTAGCACCTTTGGGAGCCCAACATTGACAACCTGGTGTTCAAATTAAAAAAAAAAATCAGCAATAGTCACCATTTGATGAGGATAAAATAGCATGGTTTATTCGCGTAGGAGGAACCTGGCAGCAAAATTACTCAGCAATGACGAACCATCAAGGCAAACTGTAACAAATAGCAGCGAAGCACTTATACGAGCAGATATGGAGTGGGTATGTCATCCCGCGCCATGTACGAAGACCACAGATGAATGTGTTGGCAAACCGATGATTATAGGTAGGGCAGTGTGGCGCAGAATGGGACGCAAGAAGGTTTACGTTTATTACAAGTAGTAAGAAATCAGTGCAAAAATTATGCGAGTAGAAAAAGAACGTGATGCTTAAGAGTACATTCAAGCAGGAGTCTATTTTATAGATATTCAGTATCAATTTCAGTAAGAGGTTGGCAACTGTTTTCTTCAGAACTTAGCGGAACTTCCTGACCAAGGAGGGACAATAAAAAATATTTCCAGAATCAGTTTACATCACAGGTGGCGAGAAAGTTAAGGAATTCTAACGAACTATTTAACTTCACTAGATAGAGAAAGGCGCGAAGTTTTCAGGACTGCTGACATAGGCTACCACCAGAATGATCTTCTTCTTCTTTGCATTTTCCTAATTGATATTTCAAAGGGGACTCATCCACGAAATCAAAGAAATTCCTCCCCAATCTCCCTTACATACCGCTAATGTGAACCTTGTGAAAAATGTTAGCGAAGAGGTGCGAAGGGCGGAAAGCGGCTTGAGGCAAAAGACAAGGTGGGCGTCCGCACCCACGACTAAACAGCCACTAAACACGACAGTCTGCCGAAGAGAGGTAGAGGCTCCATCTATGGAAGGCCAACAAATCGCCGGGGGACTGGAAGGGGTGTTCGCAAGACATGGAACAAGCTTCTGAGCCATCTAATGACCGCAACACTGAGTGTTGTTACATCTTCGGCTACTACACACAAATCAAAATTCAACATTAAATAGTACATTTATTTATTACCTATACTGGCTAATGCTGCAATACACGACTGTGTACTAGCCTACTTAAATGGATGACCGTCTCGAGCATTTTTTGAGTCAAAACGTGCATTATTTATAGCTGGGTCATGAGTGAAAAAGGTTACTGATGGTCTTTTAAAAAAGTTCAAAGTCCCTTGCCTTCCTTCCACAGGAGAGTGAATCCATGCCGTAAGCGGAAAATACTGCTTACGCCGTGATTCGAACCCAGGTTCCTCAGGACACAACCTCTGACCGCTCCGTCACTGAGGGGCACTACTTAAATTCATTTAAATTCGATAGTGGAAAAGAAAAAGAAAAATATGAAACGACAATGAAGCGACGAACTCACGAACAGAGAGAGCCAACACAAAATTCAGGTTCATTGACGTGATGAATTAAAATCTTGATAAGTTAAAAAATTTCATGATACGTGTACACATTTGGGGTTTTTTGTGTCCCCACGTCAAATGATCGGACCGCCAAAGTAGTCTGGTCAAAGTGGGGACAGCAATTACCATTTGAAAAATCGGAGCAGGAGACCAAGTGCCAGTGTTCAGCTTCTTTCCATCTACCGCCGTGCACCCATCATCGCCCGAACGAAACCACATTGAACACACCACATATAAATTTCAACTGCCTCAACTTATACATACCTACACGGAGATCTTTGGATAGGTGTATGAAAGGGGACAAGCTTAGCACAAGAATTTCGTACGGTGGTCAGCTATCAGCACTGCCAAACACCACCTCCCCAGCCATTGTGTCAGTACAAGACTTACTGTTTCAGGTGGGTTCCGAGGGGTTAACCACTCGTTGGGAATCTCGTTGGGAATCATTGTAAATCTTTATGAAATCTCAGGAATCTTGGAATTTTTTTTGGAGCGGTTATCCCTTCGGGGTTAATCTTTCTATGAATATCGTTGGGAATCTTTAGAAATCTTTATGGAATCTCAAGGAATCTCTGGAGTGGTTACCCCCTCGGTGGGTTCTGAACCACTAGCTCCCTACTCTAAAGACTATAGACACTCGGCTGTCGAGCCTGTATCTTTGAATACAGGTAAACTTTTTTCAAATCAATACTATTTATAATGTGCAATACCTGAAGTTCAGTAGCTTCTCAGGTCACCCTTAATTAAGTTAGGGCGCTGACTCTAATTTGATTTGCTAATACAGTTATGACGAAATACCTGTTAGCTGTAAGTCTATGAGATTATGGTAAACATTGCCGTCTTTTCATCGTTCGACAGACATCGAACCGTCCAAGCCAGACGAGGGCAGACCTACCCAGCTTCAATAAACCGGAAATTAAAAATTGTAACCGTTATGAAGCTCGAGATAGAATATACATTTGCTGTTTGTTAACGTTTCTCCTTCATAAAAACGTAAACAAATAGCAATGGTCAACTTCTGGGAAAATGAGTTCTGATGTTCGCACCTACGCTAAAACGCAGCAACAATTTTTCAGTAAGCTTCGAGGAACATTTTTCAACAGAATACCGGTAGTCCAAGTAGGTGACAATTAGTCGCGAGTTGGAGGAGACTAAGGAGAGGCTAAAGGTGACGACAGTCCCGAGGGCAGACCACATAGCCAGGGCCTGTTTCGGCGGGCCTTACAAAGAGCTCCTCGGATATTTGAAGGGCCAGCGAGGGACAACATGACAAAATCGTATCAATAAATTCACAGTGACAAGTGATTATTTTTTAACGTCTGCCGAGTTAAAATTCTTAAGTAGATATTAAAATGCCATTCGCCAAGCAGTAGCATTGTCTCGAGGTAGGCTTGTCGTCGTGTTCATTCCTACCTGATTTCCAAGGGGAATATTTTGGGGAAGGCCATGGCAGACACCAGCTTAAATCACAAATCGCTCGTGAAAATCCAACATACTTTTGGCACCATTCGGCATCGGAAATTGAGGTAAAACAGGCTTACAACCTACTAACCTATGAATTAATGAATAAACGTAGGTATACAAGAAAATTCCACGTGGGGCCGACCGCGATTTTAATGTTCGCGGTACTGTTTTTTTTTTTCACCCCCTACGTTCAGAGAACATACGCGCTAATGAGTTGGTTTTGTTAGATGTTTTTGGCCGAAGACGAAGTGGCCGAAGCCGAATATGAGTAAGCCGAAGCCAGTTTAAGAGTGGGCCGAAGCCAATACATCTATGTCGGAAGCGGAAAATTTTTCCGTTCCGCCGGGATTCGAACCTGGACCTATCAGGACACAAAGCGGACACCTTGACTACTCGGCCACTGAGAGGCACACGGTACTGTTTTGAACACCTTGATAGCCGATGGTCTACAGTCTAGTGAGAGGACACCAGTTCGATCCCAATCCTACCAAAGTTTTTCCAGTCCTCATATTCACCCCCTAATTTGTTCAGCATATCGGGGCTGTGGTGGTTCGGAACCCATGCACCTAGGTCCCCGTGGCTGGGGAGCTGGTATTTAGAAGTGCTGCCAGCTTAGCGTGATGGATATATCTTCAAATGGTCTAGTTAAAGGGCTTGTCCCCACCAACTGGGAAGATTCATAAGTACAAAATCGCTCCTCTACCTAATTTAGAACACAACGATTTTAGGAGCATAAGTAGGAGTCCATGAATCTTAAAAGATACACATAATATCATGTTCTCGTTAAAAACCTGAAATTACACGGTTCACCTCGTTTTCAAACATAAATACGAGTACACTGATAAATTGATTATCATCAGTCAAATTTGGCTCCGTTAAATAGCAGCGGATTCCAGCCCCTGGCAACACATACTTCATCAATGCGTCAAACCAAGAAAAAAACGGGCAAGCCATATGAATTAGGTTTTAGGATCCTGTAATGACATACCTGCCCTCCAATGGCCCGCTTATTTAAATAACTGTAGGCTAACTAAACCGAACCCCTTTTTATTTCCCTAATAAATTCCAAAGTGACTGGAGGGTTGAATAGGCGTTCTATAAGGCGCCAGGTCAGGTTTATAGTTTTGCCGGCCAAATTTATCCGGGTCACTGGAGCCAAACACTGAAATTTCAAGTTCAGGTGACGTCAAAGGGAGGACTATCATTTTAAGGCTGAATATACATTCTCGACGAACTCCACCAAAATCACTGTGCGAAAGTAAATATTCGACAAAACTAATGTTTACGTATTAGTACTGCCGGAGACTGGTAATTCCGATATCGCCATTGGTTGTGTCTATACTCTAAAAGCTAAACATAGTGCGCTATTCGAACGCGAAACGAACGAGTGAAAGTAGGACACTATGTTTAGCTTTAACAGGAGAAAAAGTAGAGAAATTGTATTGTAATTACCCACTTCCGTAAGTGAACTAAAAACTGTCAACATGTAATATGGCGACGGTAAATAGTCGCTTTTACTAAATGAGACGATAAAAACTACATGATTTAGCCCGAAAGTTAAAAAAAATATATTGAGGTAGCGTGGGGTTTTCGCGATCTGTCAAAAACATGTGGACTGGTAGTTGACTATTTAAAACCGCCCCTGTGGCCTTATTACCCCATTTCATGCAAAAATACAACGCTGCCTCACGACAAAGAGTCTCAGGTTTATATCCCCCAATAAACACCTTTGACTCGCCCTGTAACTTCGGAGAAGGACTTGAGGTACGTAGCATTGCAAACCAAGTACGTATATTCCACCTTAAGCTATCGGAAGTCCAGGCCCGGAGGATCCATTTACTGGAGTATCCCTATACCTATGACAGAGGAGAACCATTCCGTCTAATTTGCTTAGGGGTCCTTTGGCCATTAAGGTGGAGTCATGGCATGGCGTCATGACACACGGTATGACATATCCCAAATTACAGCGCCATCCAGTGGCCATTGTACATTGTAACATGTATTACATACAGCATGGAGCATGTTGAGGGGCTCCGTCAACAACGCGTTGACAGGCTAATTAGCCGAGTGTAATTATATGAGCGGACGGGCGACAGGTCACCTGCGGCTGATGGAAACATCCCCGCGCGCTCATCAAGTGTCAAACACTCAAATCCTCTGCACCAGATTTCATATACGGAGACAGAAAAATGAAGATATCATAAAAGGTTGATCAGTAATTTTGATTAGGGATCTGTTTTCTTCAGCGTTCTGTGGAAATCAGGCCTAGGGAAGAGAGGCCAACTTCACTATCTCGCTGGTACCGTATCGCCACCCTGACCTGCCTGGCCCGAGGGCATTCTGTGAACAGTGAACAGTGCAGAATGCCCTCGGGCCAGGCAGGTCAGGGTGGCACTACTATACCAAGAAGGGGTCACAATGTAACTTTACACTGAGAATCCACTAACGGACTCAAGCTCGAACCCTAAACAAAGCCAAACGCAAACTCAACAGCTCTAAGGCTGAATTTCACCACCTCACTATAGTGCCTCCTAACGATCGAATTGTTATGTTACTGTTAACGGCCACCATACATTCTCGACGAACTGCGCCAAAACCACTGTGCGAAAGTAAATATTCGACAAAACTACATATTACATATTACATATTAGTACAACCGGAGACTGGTAATTGCAATATCGTAATGATTGTGTCTACTCTAAAAGCTAAACATAGTGTGCTATTTGAACGCGAAATGAACGAGTAAAAGTAGGACACTATGTTTAGCTTTTACAGGAGAAAAGTAGAGAAATGCTGTTGAAATTACCCACTTCCGCAAGTGAAATAAAAATTGCCAAAATGCAACATGGCTACGGTAAATAGTACAAACATTTATCAAGCTTTTCTACTAAATGTGACGATAAAATCATAAATTTTTAGTCCGAAAATTTTCAAAAAAATATTCCGCATGAGGTAGTGTTGTGTTTTCGCGATCTGTCAAAAAAACATGTGGACTGGTAGTTGAATGTTTAAAATCGCTCCTGTGGGCTTATTACTCCATTTCATGCAAAAATACAACACTACCTCACGACAAAGAGTCTCAGGTTTACATCCCCCTATAAACACTTTCCACTCGCCCTGTAACTTCGGAGTAGGGCTTGAAGTACTTAGCATTGCGAACCAAGTACGTGTAGTCGAAAATAGCGAATGTATATTCAGCCTTAAAGTAGCCGCAAAACTTATCCTATCGTTAAATGAGAATTCCGTTGCATAGGCAACCGTCAACTTTGTTAAGGCTGGATTTCACCACTTTAACGTGAAGACTATCGTGCACACGATAGCGCTATCGTATCGGTAAAAAATGTTAACGGCTTTCACCATGCACCGTTACCGTTTCGTTAGCTTTCGAGTGGATTTTCCGTGCGTTAGCGAAAACGATAATTTTCATACCTGCGACTCATTTGGTGTAGTCTAATGTAGTCTAATCAACATTTTAACTTCTTTCTCCGAAAAAATAGGAGTTTTTTCACGTTTATTTCCACTTTTAGACTGAAATTGTTGAAATAAATTTGACGTAAACAAAGCAGGCGAATTCTATTGACACAACAAAACCTAACGAGAGGATGTCTGCTTTTTCGAATCGTTAGCTATTCGACCGTTATAAGGCACTATCGTGAGGTGGTGAAATTCAGCCTAAGGCTGAACAACAGATCACGTTCCTTAGATAACACTAGCAGCAAGTGGCGCCAAACCGGATTTGCGACTATAAATGGAACTACCCCAACATAAGGAAGCAAATTCAGGCCACACCGTAATGGAAGCAATATAAATTAACGTATACAAGCTCCGGCACTAGTCCATACTAGGAACTGTTCTCACCTGATACTTTTCAGATTGAAGAAAAACATGATTTTATTCCTCTTTGTGCTTCTATGCAATTAATAAAAATGGCAACGCCTACCAGTGCGTCGGGCATCCCGTTATAAAACACGCCTGGGCAGTACAAGTGACAATGTCTCTACCACACCTGAATACAATTAGTCGCCAATAATAAACCAACGGCTAACAATAGTATGTACAATCATCATCAACTATGCATGACTCATAGGACAAAGGTGAGGCGATTTATAAAATTGGCAGCGTGGGTGTTGAAATTGCGTGCCTAGAGCCTAGGGGACGGTCACTGAGGTCACCAGAGATCTAATTCTATAAATGAATGCTCGAAACAAGCGTGACTACGTTATCTTGTGCCTACGCACAAATTATACGAAGCACGGAAGGGCAAAAAAGTCAGCAAATGCTGCTGAATTTTTTGAATATTTCTCAAAATAAAGTAAACTGTAGAGACCAGTAACAAATCAGAAACGAATGAGTCAGGTGCCTCTCAGTGGCCGATTGTGTCTTTGTGTCTTGAGAGGTCCGGGTTCGAATCCCGGTGGAACGGAAAAATTTTCCGCTTCCGACATGGATGTATTGGCTTCTCCCCACTCCTAAACTGGCTTCGGCCACTTCATCTTCGGCCACAAAACCGACTCAAAAAGAGCCAGAAGGCAGTAAAAACTGGCTCCATCTGTTCTCTCTTTAAAAATCTGAAATAGACTTGTAATGCCAGGTTTCTATGAACCTACGTTTCTCTGAGCACTCTCCGGTCAAAACGCAGAAGAATCTGGATGAGTAATGCTGGTTACATACGGCCATTCGCGAGTTGGTGTTGGTATCCCCTAACGTATTTTTAGGGGTGAGGGATGGCCACCATTCCAGCTTTACATAGGACCTATAGGATCTTAGGTCCTTTCAGGCGTACCTGTGGGTAGGTATAGGTACAGCCCATCTACCCCGTTCATATTTTGAAAGCCCCTATTGCTTTCGTTTGAGTGGTTCCATTGGTCTGAAAAAGTCGCCTCACTTTACAACTTTTCTCCAGGTGACAGCCGGACAGCTCACGGCTTTGTCATGCAGAGGCTACCGAATAGGAATTAGTTGGTGTCTTTGGCAGTTGCAGAAGGGTGGTTGACAGCCCTGGTGATGGCAAGTAGCTGGCATTCCTTGCACTGCCTGGAATTAGATGGTGACTGGCAAAAGTGACATGCCGACCCCGAGGATTAGGCGTATAAAGCTGCCTGTGTGGCCCAACTCGTCAACGAACCAGAAACTCTCAGCCGCTGCTCATGATGTCGACGTCTTGAAACCACTCCTATAGCTGCTCGTTCCCAAGGAATTTACTCCTGAGAGACATTAAACTTGTGCGAATACCCTTAGAAAAAAAGCCCAAAAGAGTAACGGCCGAAAAACGTATTGCTGAACAAAGAAAACGGAAGCTTTTGTAGGTTTTTGTAAAGAACGATCTGTACCTCGTAATTAAAAAGGCTTGTGGTCGGTATTTGAAAGACGATAGGGTCTCGGAAGAAGACATTCTACAGTTGCTTTGTCACACATGGCGCACCGTTCTCTACACAAGAAACTAATAAACGTCAAGAGGACAATTTTCAACAAGCCACCTCAGCAACGAGAAACATCCCCAAGAAAGGTCCACTCGAAGAAACCGACTCTGGGCGGACAGTGACAGGTCAGCACTAGGACCGCACATTCTAGAGCTTCACAAATTCGATAAAGACGAGGGGTCTACTTGTGACGTCAAAAAGCAGTGATCAATCAGCTCTACACCATTTGTACCAGTGCGCACTAAACGGTGGAAGAGTCCAAGAAAAGGGGTCTGCAGCCAATAGCGTTTGGAAATTTCAGCTGTATGCAGCACTCAAGTACCACAACCTCAATAGTGTATAGATCTTGGGGAAAGTCGCTGAAGTAGTGCAGCGCTGACGCTTTGCCCCGCAGGTCAGTGCAGTTCGCCATATTGCAAATTCCTAGTCTGCATCGAGCGACGAAATGCAAAATGAGGTTCCGCATTGGAATGCAGGCAGCGTGAGGGAATGGTGCATGAAGGCAGCAATAGCGTAAGCGACACACGCCTCTTCCAATAAATGAGCAAAACTTTTTCTTGTTTATTTTTTTGTCGCAGAGAAGGCTCGCAATAAGAGGCCTGGCGAAAGTCACATCAGATGGCAAAAACGACGCTCCCATTATAGTCCTTATTTTTTTTAATTTTCTTCTCCTTCCTTCATTTCGAAACAAATAAGGAGAAGTCGATTGCCGGCTTTGGCAATTTCCCCGTCACCCGTTCCGCCTTTTTGTCATCTCATTCAATGCCTTTCCGGTTCAAACACATTCTCTTCCAATTTTCCTCTCTGTTTACGCTTGCTTCCGATCTTAACTCTTTTCTTTAACTGACAAAATATCTCCTCTGTTTTTCTGATAAAATTACATCACGATTAACATGTTCCCAAACGTCGACAAGGTAAAATAAAATTAAGGATCATCTGTCTGTTCCCCATGCATTTAACCTTTTCTGGAAGGAGCCTTCGGGAAAGAAGCAGGAAGCGTCAAGGAATGAATATTTCATTGAGCAACCTTCCACGTTTAGCTGCATCTTTAAAAAGGTTTCGTCCCAATCTGTACTGCAACTTGAGAGCACTTTGCACTTAACGAAACAGCAACACCTAAATGGCTCGTGAATAAAGATCACGAATAATGAATGTAGTATTCCTGAATTTCCCAATCTCTCCGATATGCAGAACTGAAAAATATACCGAATCCAAGTAACGAGTACGGATATTTCTTAAGGGTCCGCTATACCTGACGGTGCATTTTTTGCCGCCCAGAAGATTAACATTGCGAGCGGCGATTCATTTTCAAGGTTTACCCTTGGTTGGAAAGACACAAAATTTTGCCTGTACCAAGCCCTAACAATGTTCTAGGGAGTGTTCGAAGCAGATTTCCCAATTTCTCACTGGTTTCTTTTATTGCAACTGTTTTGCAAATGCTAGCATCGCATACCTCAAGAAAAGTGCTGTATCTCGAAAACCAGTAAAAAAATGGGAAATCTGATTCGAACACTCCCTAGAACATTGTTAGGGCTAGGTACAGGCAAAATTTTGTGTCTTTCCAACCAAGGGTAAACCTTGAAAATGAATCACCGCTCGCAATGTTAATCTTATGGGCGGCAAAAAATGCACCGTCAGGTATAGCGGACCCTTAATCCCTCTTTGTGCACTACAATAGGTACATCGCTGATTTTGTATAGAAAACATCGAACCTGGTCTTGACATCAAATCAATGACTACTAAAAATTGCTGAAGACTAGTAATTTCGATGAGAGCAGGAGCAAATAGCTTTTTTATTTTTTCCGTTCAACACCCGTTATACAGCAACAGATTGTGATTATCTCGATCACAAAGGGAATCATCGCCGCAGATGTCTATATAGTGGCGTCTACAGATCTATACGAGGGGTTAACCACTCGTTGGGAATCTTGTTGGGAATCATTGGAAGTCTTTATGAAATCTCAGGGAATCTTGGAATTTTTTGTATTGGTTACCTCTTTGGGGTTCATCTTTCTATGAATATCGTTGGGAATCTTCGGAAATCATTATGGAATCTCAAGGAATCTCTGGAGTGGTTAGCCCCTCGGATCTATAGTAGCAAACACACTATATGGCAACCGCGATGAAAACGGAAACAAGTATATCGCCATTGCTGACGTAAACTGCCATACAAACACAACTCTTCAGAGAACTGACTACCCTTACTATCGTCAGCATTTTTTTTAAGTTTCACCCCTATAATGAACCGAGGGCATGGAATTCGCGTCTCATTTCGAGGGGGTAGTCAGTCTCTCTCTACAATTGGCTGACGCGACAGCAGCTCCTTCATCTTGTTCCTTTTATTATCAAGCATGACACGATAACGCGACAGCAAAACTAACTCATCCCTGGAAATGACCTGCCCCATTCCACCTTGGAACCATTGTATACCCCTGAAAATTTACCCCTGAACACTACCAGATTCTATATATATATATATTTTTTTTAACGCGCGACGTTCAGAGAACATATATGCGCCGATGAGTTGGTTTATTAGATGTTTTTGGCCGAAGCCGAAGACGATGTGGCCGAAGCCGACTATGAGTGGGCCGAAGCCAGTTTAGTAGTGGGCCGAAGCCAATACATCCATGTCGGAAGCGGAAAATTTTTCCGTTCCGCCGGGATTCGAACCCGGACCTCTCAGGACACAAAGCGGACCCCTTGAGGCACCAGATTCTATATATCCGAGTGGTCTAGAGATCGTTGTCTTTTGAGGAAAACTGAGAGCTCGATCCCGGTCCTACCAAAGTTTTTCTGCTCGGCATTCACCTCTGATATGTTCAGCATGTCAAGTGAAATGTATATCGGGGCTGTGGTGGTTCGGAACACACCTAAAACTGTGGGTAGCTAGAGAGCTGGTATTTGGTAGTGGTGCCAGCTGAGTACGATGAATAATTCTTGAAATGGTCTAGTTCCTAGGTTTGTCCCCCCCCCCCCTCCCTGGGCTAATTACCCCTAAACCTTTACCCCTAGAGTCCCTTAAGTCCTGTTTCACACACGCCCAAATTCCAAATCCCACGCTTAATTTAGTTCACCTCAAGTATCAAAGTGCTGAAATTGGTTCGTAAACTCTATTTCCACTGGGATCAGTTAAAATTAACAGGAGGTTAGTGCAACGACTAGCTGACACTGATACTGTCACTTAGTCACTTAGGCTGCGTCCCACCATACTCGGTTAAGGGTCCGCTATACCTGACGGTGCATTTTTTGCCTCCCATAAGATTAACATTGCGAGCGGCGATTCATTTTCAAGGTTTACCCTTGGTTGGAAAGACACAAAATTTTGCCTGTACCTAGCCCTAACAATGTTCTAGGGAGTGTTCGAAGCAGATTTCCCATTTTTTTACTGGTTTTCGAGATACAGCACTTTTCTTGAGGTATGCGATGCTTGCATTTGCAAAACAGTTGCAATAAAAATAAAGGGTTCGACAATGGTCGCACTTGACTTTCTCGCAATTTTTATCGAAAATTTAATTTTTTTTTTACGTAATTTATTTTTTTTTGGACCAAAATTTTAGCTTTTTCTAAAAAATATTTTGCCATACACTGGACAATAATTTTAGGCACCCACTCACCGGATTTCAAACATATCCGTCAAATGGTGAAGTGTCGTTCGACGCGCAAAGTACGTGTTTTCTATTTTCCATGTCACGGCCTTAATTTTCAAGTAATTGAAAATCTATTGAAAATGACCTTGAAGCATCTATCTGAGACCACTTTCACCAATTTTCAAGGAAATCTGTCGATTAGGGTTGTTGCAAATCCGTCTGAACCAATCAAAAACGCGATTTCCATTTTTGGAAAATTTTCCTACGATAATGCCAATATTGGCCATAATTATTATGTTGGATAAATTTCGTTCGGTAAAACATCAAACTAGGTTAAAGTGCACCTCCCTACCAATTTTTATTGAAATCGATCGAAAAGTGCTACCGGAGTGACGACCAACGCGTTTGGGCCAAAACTGGGCCAAGTTATTGGCCCACCTCCAAGTGATTGTAAAAGACCTAAAAGCATCTATTCAAAAACACTTTCGCAAATTTTCAAGGTTCCAACTTGATATACGTAGCTTCCAGCCCTTCTTAACTGTCAAAAAACACGATTTTTTGCCTTTTTTTGACCATAGCAGGCGCAATTTTTGAGTTATCAAAATTTATCTAAAAACATGTCCAGATATTTACATGAGGTACCTACATACCGAATTTGAGCAAAATCGGACGAACGGTGTGACGTCCAGTTGCGCGACAGACTGACGTACGTACGTACGTACGTACGTCGGACGGACATTTTTTAAAAACCACTTTTTTGGACTCGGGGGACCTCCAGGATCATGGGAAACCCAAAATCTCAAAATCGAAATTTTGCACGAAGACATAACTTTCTCAGCCCATGTATTACATACGGGCGAGAAAGTAAAAAAATCCCTTTCGGCAGCCCCGAAAGGCGTAGGTAGATTTCGAAGATTATACTTCCATCCACTAAAAGCAGTCTAAAATCATTGAGGAAGACGGTTAAGAAGATTTCCAGTTGACCCAAATGCATTCTCTACAATAACAACGGAGGAATTGAGTTTTGAAATTTCACCCCCCCCCCCCCCCCTTAACGAGAAAATGAAAGTGATTTTACAAAAAACCTTTTTCAGACAAAAGTTGTAGATATTATTAATAGAAACTCATAGCAAAAAGATAAAACTCAATATCTCACCAAATAAGTGAGTTATGACGTTTTGAAAATTCAACCCCCCACCCCCTGCCTAAACGGTGCGTCGGACGAAAAACTTTTTCAGACAAAAGTTGTAGGTAATATTGAGGCAAATGCATTACAAAACAAAAGAACTCGATAACACCCCTAGGACACAAGTTATGAATTTTTTTGTGCGCAAAACCCTCTTTTTCCACCCCTATTCAACCATTAAGGGTGGGATCAAAAAACGTTACTAAGAAAAGTTGTAGGCAGTACTGTTAGACGACCCTCAGAGAAAACTACGTTTCATTAGTTGCAATATTAAGGGAGTTATGGCCAAAAAGCCAGATTTAGAAAAAGTCCCCCCATTTCCCCCCCCTTGGTCCGATTTCCCCCATTAACGAACTCGACCGAGATTTTAGTCCCTTATATTTTATTAAATAGTCAAAACCAATTATTTTTCAAAAATACGGCTGCTAGCGTGTTCACAAGGAAGTGAAAATGATATATATATATATATATATATATATATATAGATAGATATATATAAACTTTTGAACTGATGGTGGTTTTGGGATCCAGGGGTCATAAAAAGAAGAACTGTGAAGAAATTTTTCAAAAGTGAGACTACTGGTACGACTACAATAGGTAGATTTTTCTTCGAAATCTACCTAACAAGTGAGAAATTGGGAAATCTGCTTCGAACACTCCCTAGAACATTGTTAGGGCTAGGTACAGGCAAAATTTTGTGTCTTTCCAACCAAGGGTAAATCTTGAAAATGAATCGCCGCTCGCAATGTTAATCTTATGGGCGGCAAAAAATGCACCGTCAGGTATAGCGTCCTCTTAAGAGAAAAACGCCGATTTTCTAAGGGAATTCAATATGGTAAACATGCGGGAAAAATCTCCAGTTTTCTCTTCACTAGGCATGGGACGCACCCTTAATCATTTGTGGCAGGGGCAAAATCTAAATGGCCGAATCATAAAATGCGATGAATTTTTGGATGAAAAACCAATACTGGGATTCAAACTCGGGACCTCCGAGGAGCGAGCCCAACTCGCTACCAATTCTCCACGAAGGTCTACTGTTACAGGAGGGTCAGCCAGTTAAGAAGAATAACTAGAACAGTTTGGACTTTAAAGAAGACCGATTTTATTTCTTATGGCACTGTTTACACATTTAAGTCCTCGTAAATGGCACACAACCATTTTTCAGAACCAAGTAATTCAACAAAAGAAGGAACCCATTCTTTCACTCACGTCCGACATTCCCTAACGGTTTTCCTTGGGTGACCTCATGCTGAAGGCAGTGTTGCTAGGTGATTTGATTAATGGAACAATGGAGAAGAGACTGGAGAGGAAGAGGAGACCTGCGCTGGTTTGAAGAACGTCCCACGGAATGAGGAATACAGGTGACGCTCGTGTGAGCAAACTGCTACTTTCGTGCGCTGGAATAGACCCTACACAATGACGTTACAAATCATTTCAAATAAATAAATACAACCGAAAGTTATCAGGAGTATGCCCAGGTTCCGGAAAACTTTCTGTAGGTCCTACAGAGACGACTGGAACACCTATAATTACAGAAAGAAAATTGTAGTAGCCTAATTTCTTGTCAAAAATGTAATAAGACACTTTCTGTACTTTTACCGACAAACAACCACCCAGGAACACTTTGTTCTTCTTGGTCTTGGTCTCTAAGTCACTTCCTGTATCTTCATCAGTGTCTTGGTAATTTTCATGACAACGCACTCGTGTTGTGCTGTTCTTCATGGCCTTGTTCTTACACTTCAGTCCTGTTCTTGTTCTTAGTGTTCTTTCAACTCTTCACTTCATAGTGTACTTAGTAAGTCCCATCATTTGAAGTAGCAGAGTCTCTCAAATTGTCAGAAATGGGTGCAGCCTATTATGCCATACCTTATAAAGTAGTAACCTCATTCTTTCGTTGAACTTTACCCACAGCAGACCTCATCTCCGTAGAGACGTTGAAATTCATGATGCAGCGTGTGACGGCGGAGCATCTCGCATACAGATGAAGTAGGTAAACCACCAGACTTGGTGAGAAACGTCGAGGACTTGCCAAAACAACGGGACCACGGTCATCATGAGGCCTGACCCGAGAGGCTCAGGAGCACGCATTCAGAGCACGAACAAATTAAATGCTTCAATCAAGAAAACTTCAACAATGAGCAGCCGAATGTGGGATGCAAACTAAAGCAGGCCACATACATTCGGTACGTTTTGGAAGGAGGGGCTGGAATGACTGGATAAAAAGAAACTTAAGAGGACGCTATACCTGACGGTGCATTTTTTGCCGCCCATAAGGTTAACATTGCGAGCGGCGATTCATTTTCAAGGTTTACCCTTGGTTAGAAAGACACAAAATTTTGCCTGTACCTAGCCCTAACAATGTTCTAGGGAGTGTTCGAAGCAGATTTCCCAATTTCTCACTGGATTCTTTTATTGCAACTGTTTTGCAAATGCTAGCATCGCATACCTCAAGAAAAGTGTTGTATCTCGAAAACCAGTAAAAAAATGGGAAATCTGCTTCGAACACTCCCTAGAACATTGTTAGGGCTAGGTACAGGCAAAATTATGTGTCTTTCCAACCAAGGGTAAACCTTGAAAATGAATCGCCGCTCGCAATGTTAATCTTATGGGCGGCAAAATATGCACCGTCAGGTATAGCGGACCCTTAATAAGACCAGAAGGTGTCCAAAGCCGAAAAAAGGAATGCACCCTGCAATCAATAGAAAAAAAATATTGCAGTTCCGAAATTTGAACCCAGAAGCCTACAACATGAGGGTCTATCTCGGTGTTTGCGACTTGACAACTTCAGAAAGAAACAGCTACTGGTAGAGTGGAACTTCGCAGCTCCGAGGGTGATTGTGAAGAAAACAGATAAAAGGATAAGCAGCTCCGTTACTCGGGACCGGTGTACCTGTATGTACCTAACTGTGGGAGTTTCAACCTCACGTTCTCCACTAAGTTAAACATACTATTTCGTCCTAGCAATATCATCATAGTTATCAATTTTAATACTACCTATGCGCGCGCCGGCTAAAAATTTATTACAATATGTGTTTTCGCAACGTATTCCTTCGTCTGCTCATTACGTGGAATGTGCGGGTATCTTGGTATCAACAGGCACGGAAACTAACGGTGCCTGACCATCCGTCCGCCCGGTAAACACTGCTATCACGGAAACAATGAACTTGATGTAATGCCAGGCATCAGGGGTTACACTGGTGCTGATCCGAACAAGCTCATGCCATACTTTGGCTTCATATGCTGAATACCTGTACCTACGCCAACAGAGAGAAGCGAGACTAGAGAGGCCACCTGGAAACTATTAGGTAGATTTCGAAGAAAAATCTACCTATTGTAGTCGTACCAGTAGTCTCACTTTTGAAAAATTTCTTCACAGTTCTTCTTTTTATGACCCCTGGATCCCAACACCACCGTCAGTTAAAAAGTTTATATATATATATATATATATATATATCTATCTATATATATATATATCTATATATATATCATTTTCACTTCCTTGTGAACACGCTAGCAGCCGTATTTTTGAAAAATAATTGGTTTTGACTATTTAATAAAATATCAGGGTCTAAAATCTCGGTCGAGTTCGTTAATGGGGGAAATCGGACGAAGGGAAGGGAAATGGGGGGACTTTTTCGAAATCTGGCTTTTTGGCCATAACTCCCTTAATACTGCAACTAATGAAACGTAGTTTTCTCTGAGGGTCGTCTAACAGTACTGCCTACAACTTTTCTTAGTAACGTTTTTTGATCCCACCCTTAATGGTTGAATAAGGGTGGAAAAAGAGGGTTTTGCGCACAAAAAAATTCATAACTTGTGGCCTAGGGGTGCTATCGAGTTTTTTTGTTTTGTAATGCATTTGCCTCAATATTACCGACAACTTTTGGTTGAAAAAGTTTTTCGTCCGACACACCATTTAGGCAGGGGGTGGGGGTTGAATTTTCAAAACGTCATAAGTCATAACTCACTTATTTGGTGAGATATTGAGTTTATTATTTTTGCTATGAGTTTCTATTAATAATATCTACAACTTTTGTCTGAAAAAGTTTTTTGTAAAATCACTTTCATTTTCTTGTTAAGGGGGGGGGGGGGGTGAAATTTCAAAACTCAATTCCTCCGTTGTTATTGTAGAGAATGCATTTGGGTCAACTGAAAATCTTCTTAACCGTCTTTCTAAATGATTTTAGACTGCTTTTAGAGGATGGAAGTAATCTTCGAAATCTACCTACGCCTTTCGGGGCTGCCGAAAGGGATTTTTTTTGAGTGCTGAAATGAATACAGCCATTGCGAACCAGGCAAGACCAAGAGTGCGGTATAAGACTTGAGCTACTCACTCTAGAGAAAGAGAGAAGTTGTTACCGGCACCGTTTATTTGACAAATTTGGACACCCCCTGGATGTTCACAATTTCTAGAAAGACATCCCAGGTCTCGAAACTTGGAACTTCAAAAATTATGCGACGTCAAAAATAGATTCTTAGATCAGGGCAAATGATCAATTAGGTACAGGTACCAAAAAATATATATTTACGACACGAATCGAACAGCCGGCATACCTACACTATTTATCACGGTCGTTTTTTGATATGGTGACTCCGGAGAAACGAAGCCCGCGGGCCTGGAAGGCTGCCGCGACTAGCCGACTACTGTGCTGCACCTAACCTTCTATTAGCCACAAAAACCAGCCGGCACTTTGCCTGTCAGCAAGGCATTATATGTGTGCCATTCTGATTGCAGCGTTCGGTGTGGCTACCGCCGCTCTTCGGTGAGGCAGCAGCCCGTGGCTACGCGGACTCCCGAGGACCGCTGTTCTCCAGCACCAAAGCTGCCATTACTCACATTGGACTAATTATCGGAGTAAACCGCGAGTCTTTCTCCGAGTCAATGTGTAATGAAACTTTATGAAGTGTCCGCCATCTTGTTGACTTCTTAATCAAGCAAACACACCACACCCAAGCCTACACCAGAAGATTTAAAGGCTATGCGGATTTCAGTGATTTCATATAGATACGAGGGGGTAACCACTCCAGAGATTCCTTGAGATTCTACTGAGATTCCATAAAGATTTCCAAATATTCTCAAAGATATTCATAGATGAACCCCGAAGGGGTAGCCACTCCAAAAAATTCCAAGATTCCCTGAGATTTCATAAAGATTTCCAATGATTCCCAACGAGTGGTTAACCCCTCGTATAGATAGTACAGTGAAAGGCGGTCATGGTCGGGTATGTATCGTGGGCGGACATAAGACTTTTGAAGTGTTCGGAAAGCCTAACGCATCTGAGGCTAAAAACAGAAGAGGCGCCAGAACGGTTTTCTCTGTCATTTTACATAAAAAAGTTCCGACCCAACTAAGGTACAGAAAATAAAAAATAGCCATATTAAGATCCCGAGAAGAGATTGCTTAAATGTACTCAAATTTGGAATCTGGAAAACAACCTCAGTCTGATAACCAACGACAGGTTTAATAAAGCTTGACAGCCTGCCTGCCATTCGATCAAATGTCTGAGACGCTCCGACGCTTAATCATACAAAAAACGTAATCGAAAAGATCTCATTTAAAACCATTATCAGTTAAAAAGAGCCGGAGACTCAAGCCTCCAGATTAGGACCTCAAGGAATTCGATTTCGGTGTTGATAACTAATATTTGGGTGACCTTTGACACGACCTGTTTGAAAATATTTATATAATAACGTGAAATGTGACGGCCATAGCGGCGAGTCATGTTCGACACCATCGCCTATCTCCATCTTGCGTTATGTACACACCATGGCCCGTGGTGCAACGAACAACCAAAATTTGTTAATTCCAGAGGTTGTATTGTATGACTCTTAAAAAGGGTCTCCGAGTGACGTAAAATCACGCCCTACCAGAGTTTCAAAGCGTCTGGAGACCTACTGTTGTAAACGGTCACCGTGATTTCACTGATTTGCAGGGTAAACTTATACCAAACTAAAACGAGGAAACCTGAAGTATTTAGGGACCTTGGCGGGCGACGCTCGACATAAAAAGGTTGTTCGTCTTGTAACTCAATAGGAGGCGAGAAGGGCTGCCTGTCATTGTAGGGGAACGTCGTGAATGTCCTAGCAACTCGAGATGGATATACAGAGATAGGCTCAACAGACACAAAGCTTCAAGCGGCTGCATTGTCGCCCAGGTATTGCTGAACCACGGCGTGAGAACAGAAAAGAACGTGGCTTATAAGGTGAACTGTGCTATCAGCAGTTATCAAAATTAAAATGTCAAGGGTATACCAAATATTTCCCTGAAAAAGACCTATTGACACCATTGGAACTACAGCCTATGAGATCCAGTGTCCCACCTTTCCTGGCATATAAGGGGGTGATTCAGGTCCCTCCTACCATTGAGTTTTCCACCGTAAAGATGAAGATGCGCCACCCAAAGATCTGGATGGGTCCGAGGCCAGGGACTATAAGGTTCGGCTAGAACCTAAAACAGGCGCCACCACATTGTGCCAGTTCTCTATTGGC
Source organism: Mesopsocus fuscifrons (assembly GCA_950004255.1). Taxonomy (NCBI): domain Eukaryota; kingdom Metazoa; phylum Arthropoda; class Insecta; order Psocodea; family Mesopsocidae; genus Mesopsocus; species Mesopsocus fuscifrons. The sequence continues at coordinate 19,385,858 of OX465373.1, read as the reverse complement.
CTGTTGGAGTAAAAAATTAGGCGCATTTCGAACAAAGTTCTCCACAGCTTGGAGGAAATCAGATCCCTAGGGAAGGCCTCCGAGCTCTCTTAGACAGAAAAGAACCCAAAAGAAGGGAATGAAGGCTAGGGAAGCAATGGCCGGTCCTGCTTACATAGAATTACCACGAGATTAGCCCCGGTCCGTGCAGACATTGTCCCTACTCGGCTCCCGGCAGCTCTGGGACGAATCGCCTTTTCAATAGCCGGCATTTTCAGATCGTGTAAATAGACCCAATTGAGGGGAACGTCTATACGGGAGCTATAGCCCAGCCCAAGGTCACTTCCTTTATGTTACGTCCATCCAACATCTTTCTCAAGGAGATTCAAGGTGTAGTTCTCGTGTTGATCTGAGACAAAGCCAGTCGGCCGAATTCTGGTCCAGACTGCGGGTAAAGTGTATGAAGTCTCCATGGTAAATAAAGTATGCACAAAGCACCGCTAGAGCAGGGACTTGATCACAATCCTCAGGTAGCTGTTATAATGTAACAAGCATGTTGCGTCAAAGCTACCTTAAATCAAATTTGAAAATATTTCGATTCCCTCTAACAAATGTATTCGATTTCTAGATCGGTCTGCCGGGAAAAAAAATCGCAAAATCATTCCCAAGTCACAAAAATCTATTGGGCTTGAAATAGAGCTTGAAACTGGTGGAATAATACGAAGCCTTCCCCCACCCCAACATCCTCAACGCTTTTAACCCTGGTGGCCGATGACAAATCGCCACGGCCAGAAAACCTGGGCCATCGATCCAGTCACCACGTCCACTATTCATCTTCTTTCCTCATTTTTTCAACAACCCCGTAATCTTTTATTTTGCAACAACAGCTAGTGAGAGATGAGTCATTTTTGCGCGGATCTGCAGCCGGTAAATTGTACATTTTAAACAGTGGTTCAACGAACATTATCGGCATGTCGTGGGCGGCACAACAACCGGAGTTATGACCATACGCCACTTTCCGGCTCCTTTCAAAAAATCAAATTTATTTGCAATAGCCTGGGGAACATAGCCGTTTTCTACTGGGGCCCTACTGTGCGGTGCGGGGGCGGTTGTCGCCTGCTTCAGATGTACGATACGGCTGATAATTACCAGCCCATGAGCATAACCTTAAATTTTACGTTAATTTTAAGCAAGAGCAGATTTTGGGGCTAAGTGTGATAACACGTGTGGGCTTGGAGTAGTTTATGGGTGTCTGTGGGAACCGTGACGCATAGCACCAGTAATGTGGCCTGGGCCAGCGACCACCAAACCCGATGCCCCTTGTCCGATAACATCGGTCTGCTAAGAGACATCGGCGTACCCAAACACTTAGTGAAGGGGGGGAATTGTACCCTCCTCAACCTCAACCGCCCCCTCCCCAACCTGAGGAATGGAAAATGCATGGCGACGGGTAAGGTAAGATTGATGTTTTCCTCTGTTTTGCAGAAAAAACGTCCACAAGAATGCTTTTCCGGGAACTCGTTTGCAACAAAACATCTTCTATAGAGATAGAGTATAGAGAATATACGTAAACACAATAAATACCATTACTAGCACCAGCTGCTTTCTATCATTTACTTTGCAAAACCAAATATGACAGAGGTTTGTCGACGTAGCCTTTGACTCTTGTTCTCAGGGAGGCAGCTGCCCCTTGCTACGCCTGTACCTTGCCCGAGAGCCTGAGCCTGTTGAGAGTGGAGGGAGCGGCAAGCGGTAAACTGGGAGATAGGGTCCGCCACCCGCGATTCCGCGGACCTAACAACGGCCTGGAACCTCCGGTGGCGAGCTATCTTCTCGCCACCTCCTTAATTATTTAATTTATTCACTCCCTGGCTCTATCACTTGGAGTGTGGACTTTTAGGAATTCCAAGAGGTCTGTCCTCAGAATTTATTCTGAACTGCTGTGAAGTGGTAAGCACTCGTATCTGTTCTAAATCTGACGGTGTATAGTCAGCGCGTCAAGTTTCGGACTGTGGCGGTTGCCCCCACTTGACCTCAGACTCCAGCGCCACTTGTTTTGGCACTTCATCATTAGAGGCTCATTTGCATACCCCAGCCTAAAAATAACCTTCAACTGGGGAGCGAGTATCAGGAACAGGATAGCTTATTGGAGCCTACCTTGATTTTCAAAAAAGGTTTTCATTTTTTGGGGAAAAACATGGATTGCAGTCACAGTACTTCCAGTCTGTTGTTAAAATGCTGGAAATCGTAGTAAGGAAGCACAGTACAAAAAATGGAGGTTCAGGATGTCGTCTTGGAGAAGTTTGAGGATTTTCAACCCAAGTAGCAGACAATTCGCCTCTCGCAATTTTGATTGTTTCGGGCGGTACAGGAATGCAGAAACCTACGGACCAGGTCCGAGGTCCGAGCCATGTCATGTGTCTGTCTATACTACTTGGTGGATGTCTCGGCAGGCTCGCAGGTATCCTTCCCCGGTCCCCCACCCCAGGTGTGAGAAGCGCAGAAGAGGAGAAGAGGGGCCCAGCGTGGCTGGCACTTCGGGTCCGCCTCCGCAGCCGTCGCAGGCTCATTAATCTCCAAGAGAATTTGCATTTTTACGCCACAGTAGTTTGGCCCTCCCCGTGTTCTCATTACCGGATACCATCGGACCTCCTCCAAGCCACGCGGAGATTTGTCTTCTTTCATTGAGGTCGGTGACACTTGACACCCGGCACTTATTATTACAAAGTAGCCAAAGTCAACTAGGCCTAGGCCAACTGCCGCGACGTCCCACTCAGTCACGCACGAAGTAGAAACAAATTCCGCTCCAGAAATTATTTTTCGTACTTCTCTTAGTCCCACAGGAACATTTTTGCAAGATGCTAATGAAACAATTATGATATGATGAGAAAGTGTTGAAAATGAAGAATTTTCCGAATTCTCACTGAATGTTTTGTTCGCAGCAAGAATGAATAACGAACGTATTTGCCTTGTTCTTGGTCTTGCTCTTAGACGTGAAAATGCTAGAGAGGTTTCAAAATCGAAAATATTTTTCGGGAACCCCCATCAGAGGGCGTCACCCATAAAAACCGTCAATCCTACCTGTCAATCAGAGGACTTGAATATTTGTTTGAAAACTTGCAATTTCTGGTTTTCTCAGATAGCAAGTCAATCTCCTCCAACAAATCCCTCTGAATTTTCTAAAATATTACGAATCATTTTTATTCGAGATAGGCGTCTCATTCTTGAGCAGGCATAACAAACGATTTCTGTATCGATACATTGACACGACTTGAGAGGCATGTCAGCAATACGTCTTCTCCATGCCTCATGAAAGAAAACATTCCAAAAATATTTTTCTCTGTGTGAATATTTGGTTCTGCACAGGTATAGGTTGTAGCCAAACACTTTTTCAGAGGTGCTATTATAAATTGCCTTGTTTGCTCTGTGTGCTCTAGCACTAGGAGGGTTTCAGGGTGACTTTACGTCACTGGGAGACCGAAACGAAACGTAAGACAAGCTCCAGACCTTTGGACCCCTTGACCGTTCGGCCAATCATTCCACTAGTAACATTAGATCTACCGAACACTGAGGCAACCTGAACCGGTAACAAAAACATGTTTCGGTGTCCACTATTGGTTGGAAGACGCACTAAAATCCGTGTGATTTAAATTTCTAGGAGCGGGTCTCAGAGTAATCTGAAGAAATGCGGTAAAACGGACGGACCGAACAAAAAGTGCGGTAAAAAGAGGAAACTACAGATCAATTTAACGGTGTCAATAACGATATTATAGCGTAACTAGTGACGGTACCTGCTGGTCGGAGGAACAAAGCCATACCTAGACTCATCCGATCCCAGTCTCGCCCAGCTCACAATATTCATTTTTATATTAAAATCTCATTTTCGCTACAAAGAAGTCAAAAGTATTAAAATTTTAAGCTTTTCATTCGGTTCATAGCAACGATCCTTTGACTCAAATTTACATTCTTCAGTCCATTTAATTATGAATTGCTGAGGATATTGTGAACAGTTTATTTTAATTTCTCTATCTGTAGTTATATTTAGCTATGTGTAAATTATCACAGTGGCCTCACAGTGGTCCAGTGGGAAAATACTAGACTAGCAAGACTGAGGTCCTGGGTGCGAATCCCGGTTGTAACCACTAAATATTCATTTGGCTTCGACACAAAAATCAGTTTCTTTAATCTGTGTCTTCGGGCCAAGATTAATGCGCACGGGTTACCCTGCATGGACCTCAAGGCTAGGCTACGTGGACGGGGTACTTGACTCCGACAAGGAATTGTATGGAACAATATATTGTATGGAATATTGTATGGAACAATAACCGATTAAGAGGACGCTATACCTGACGATGCATTTTTTGCCGCCCATAAGATTAACATTGCGAGCGGCGATTCATTTTCAAGGTTTACTCTTGGTTGGAAAGACACAAAATTTTGCCTGTACCTAGCCCTAACAATGTTCTAGGGAATGTTCGAACCAGATTTCCCAATTTATCACTGGTTTCTTTTATTGCAACTGTTTAGCAAATGCTAGCATCGCATACCTCAAGAGAAGTGCTGTATCTCGAAAAGCAGTAAAAAAATGGGAAATCTGCTTCGAACACTCCCTAGAACATTGTTAGGGCTAGGTACAGGCAAAATTTTGTGTCTTTCCAACCAAGGGTAAACCTTGAAAATGAATCACCGCTCGCAATGTTAATCTTATGGGCGGCAAAAAATGCACCGTCAGGTATAGCGGACCCTTAAAGAGTGCTGAATGTAGGTGTACCTTAAAATTTCTTCAACTGAGAGAACCACAACTAACTCAATATTCAGTATAACCTTTGTTTATTAATAACATCAAAAAACCACTTCAAGAGTGAATATTCACTGTAGCCAGTACGAGAAGCGTAAACAGTCAGAATATCATGGAGTGGATTAGCATGCAAATAAAATTCCGTCATGTGTTATTGTTATTTGTTAACATGAAACTCCAGGTCTCACTCACACAAGGGTAAATATTTTGAATGTAGGGACGAGTTCCGTGGAAGTTCATTTTTTGAAAGAGTTCATGCGGGATGGAGTGTTGGAAGTACCATCCGGCGGCGCCCCCCGAGATAGCTCCTACCCCAAACAAAACCCTTCCCTTACATTTAACCATGCGTGATGTATTTGCTGACCCCGATTAGATTAAAAGGGTGAGTTGTTACTAACATACTGAAATAAACAAGTGTTCACCACGATAATCTCTGCAGATATTTAACTACAGGTTAAGGGGAAATATACGTACTTGGTTTGCAATGCTACCTCAAGTCCTTCTCCGAAGTTACAGGGCGAGTCAAAGGTGTTTACTGGGGGAAATAAACCTGAGACTCTTTGTCTTGAGGCAGCGTTGTATTTTTGCAAGAAATGGAGTAATAAGCCCACAGGAGCGGTTTTAAACAGTCACCTCCCAGTCCACGTGTTTTTTTGACAGATCGCGAAAACCCCACGCTACCTCACGTGGAATATTTTTTTAACTTTCGGGCTAAAACATGTAGATTTTATCGTCACATTTAGTAAAAGCGCATGATATATGGTTGTACTATTTCACGACGCCATTATACTGTTGACACAACCAATTGCAATTACCAGTCGAATATTTACTTTCGCACAGTGGTTTTGGTGGAGTTCGTCGAGAATGTATAGTGCCCCTTAACGAGGGAATTGACGTAAGCTAAAACAACAGGTACAGCTGGAGGGGATATGTACTGCACAACCTTAAATACTTTTCAGGAGTTGGCCGAAGCCATAAAAAATAATTTAATTGACTTTGATGTTTTATTTCGCCCTGTCACAGACGGAAATTATTTTGTAGAACAAAGAAGATGGCAAACACTCTAAAGTGTAGTATACAGGTACGCCACATACAAAGTGCAGTATAAAGGTACGCCACATAGGTGTACATACGTAAATGAGTATAATCTATAAAGTAAACCAGAGCCGGGTTTTAATAGCCGAGTCCCGAAGTAATAACATCCGGTCTACATATTACGGATTTTCACAGCCAAGCCTTTGCGTATTAAACATATTTGCACACCATTATCAAACTAATATACTCGCTTTATTAATAGCTTCGAAGTAAACTACTAAACCAACTTTGCAGGTCCTGGGAAGTGGAACAAGGTAACAGTGGCAAAAGAAAGTTCAAGTTTCTGAATTATGAAATATTATAAACTTGACGGTGCATTTTTTGCCGCCCATAAGATTAACATTGCGAGCGGCGATTCATTTTCAAGGTTTACCCTTGGTTGGAAAGACACAAAATTTTGCCTGTACCTAGCCCTAACAATGTTCTAGGGAGTGTTCGAAGCAGATTTCCCATTTTTTTTACTGGTTTTCGAGATACAGCACTTTTCTTGAGGTATGCGATGCTAGCATTTGCAAAACAGTTGTAATAAAAGAAACCAGTGAGAAATTGGGAAATCTGCTTCGAACACTCCCTAGAATATTGTTAGGGCTAGGTACAGGCAAAATTTCGTGGCTTTCCAATCAAGGGAAAAACCTTGAAAATGAATCACCGCTCGCAATGTTAATCTTATGGGCGGCAAAAAATGCACCGTCAGGTATAGCGTCCTCTTAATTCACCGTGAAGCCCTACCTAGTCAGCCCCCTGTACCACAGTGCCAAAGAGTTAAATCAGCAGTCATAACTGGTCATTATTCGGCACCTGGGGTCCTATTTCCGCTATTTTAACGCCACCAAAGTTAACATCAAAGGGCGCAGAAAATAGCACTGAAAGCTGGCGATTCACGGTGCTTTTTTTGGTGTAAAGTGTTGAGAGAACGGAAATACCCCCAGCAGGTCGTGGGAAGTGGAACAGCCGTCAGATAACCAAGGCAATGAAAGGGTGCTTGGCAAAGAAAGGTACACACGAGTACCCAACAACACACAAACAAACTTGCCGTTCCATTATCGAGTCTTTTGTTCTGGTGGAGAGCATTGTCGCTGCGAGGCGTGAAAAAACAGAGAGACGGGGAGCCGTGTGTGGACGAACCAAGAGGAACACCGCCACCACATCCCACTCTACTTCTCGTCCTCTTTCATCATATTTTCATTGTTTTCATTTACTGGCTGTAAAGTAGTTCAGGAACTTGGTTCCGGCACTTGCTCAGGAAAGAACCATAGTACAAGTTCAGCTGTAACTGCAGCTTCCACAGCCATCAGTTCAATCAGCTGAGTACTTTTCCATTACCTACCGTTGAATTATGGACAACTCAAGTCTCCTAACTAGACTGCAGACATCAACCAAAATGGAGTATAGTCCGCTTTATGGTCTAGCGACAGGATACGGTAGCAACAGCAAGAGCAAAAGTGTTGCGGACTTCCCATTCTGTAAGGGTCTTAATCAGGGTGGAAAAAACACACAAAAAAAATCTTACCTTACAACTGTGAGGGGAAAGCCGAAATCCAGACACCAGTATGGTATCCAGATGCCAGAAGTCCGGAACAGACACGCGAATCCATGCTGACCGAGCTAGGAGAGAGGGGTGACTGCAGACAATAGCCAGCGCACGCGCGATTACGTGTTGACCGGGCAAGGGGTGAGCGACTCCTGAGTCTCGAGACAACAGCGCGCGCAGATACTGCGTCCAAAGCGCTCAACTAAAATTAGCGCCAAGCTTTCCCGCCACTTTAAAACTTTTTCAAAACTTTCTGAAAGTAACCGAAATTTTTAAACACCTCTGGTGGTCGGTACCTTGCTTTCATGGTGCCTTGCACATCATGGTGGTGTCTTGGTGCCTTCCCCCCCACCTAGTGATTCCTCGGTACACTTGCCCCCGAAGTTGGTGCTTTGGTTCCTCGCCCCTAGTGATGTTTTGGTGCCTTGCCCCTAGTGACAACAAAAAAATGACTCCCCTGGCCCCTCCGCCTCCACAAAAATCTTGTTTTGGCTACAAGACCTTCAAGAAAAGACAAACTGCAGGCATGGACAGACAGGTACGCAGATAGGCAGCTACGAATCGTGAAGGCCGGAGAGGAGTGAGTGACAACTGCTCGTGTTCGGGGCACGATGCGGCGAAGCCTCTCAACAACCGATGTTGATTTCATGAATCATGACCATCATCAGATGATGGAAGGTCCGTGAAGGACGCGTGAGCAGGCTAGCGACTCTGTGGAAATGTCTTGTCCCGTCTGCCGTCAGCGAAGCTTTTCTGCGAGGCAATTTGCAGTGTCAGCCAAAATATGACAAAATTCTCTTACAGGCGCCTGCATACTCATTGCAAATATTTCCTGGGGCTAGCGGCGTCTGGGGTCGCACAATGACGTCACTTCAAGCTAGAGGAGACTTCAGTAAACACCAGTGTCACATTCTGAATGAAATATTTGTAGCTAAGCTGCAAACAGTTAATCTTTTTAAGCTCCGTCCCATTACTGACGAATGATGTCTTTCATAGTTATCACGTTTCTGAACTGCTTCTGAGAAACCCACATTTACCAACCTGATTTGACATTTGACATGACCATTAGTATTCATCACCTTCTTTTTCGTTGCAGTTATCATCAGAACCTACCTACAACCCTTCTTTGTTCTTTTAGCGTTACGCCATTCCTGTCAACTGGTAGCGTTGACGTGGGATGCCTTTAAGGTACCTTGGATACCCAGTAAAGTGCAGGTTAGCTTAACCGAATATTAATCGTAAGAATTTCGACCAGTAACTTTTCCCCCGAGGGACAGCCTGTCAAAGCTGGGCGATCACGACCCCAACATCAATTCCCCCATTACAGTAACAATTCACTTGACTGTAAAAACAGACCATGATTTAATGTGAATGCTACCATGAAACTCAAGAACTTAACCGAAGATTAATAATTATTATACACCACCCATGATTTACAAGTAATCAATCCAAATATAACAGGTTAATAAAGATAGCGGACTATCTTTAATGTAAACAATAAAAAACGATAGGTTTGAGTCAGAAGTTGATAGGTAAATTACGTCAATTTATCAATGAAACCTTGTTTTTTTCATGGCTGATTAATAATTACCCCTATGGCACAGGACGTTTTCTTGCGCATAGAAATAGGTACTTTAAAAAGGGTCAGATTCAAATTATGAACAAAAAATCACGGGCAAGGATATACCTTCTTTTGTGAATTACACGCCCTAGTGAACTTATTTTGCAAGTCAATACATCATCGAAACGTGTATAATTAATTTTTAATTGCTTAAATTGTAGGTATAATAACCAAGTGCCATATCGTTGTCGGTTAAAAAGAAGATAAGATGTTGATAAGATCCTATTGCTGTTCCCACTTCCGGCGGCTACTTTTTGCAAATAGCGGATGTTCGTCCAGACATGACGGTCTTGTTCCAAAGACACGCCTGTGGTAATACGCCACGAAGAATACTTGTACAGGAGGCATGGGCCGAGGCTGAGGAATGGTCGGCCGAAGTGAAACAGCGAGGGGTTAACCACTCGTTGGGAATCTCGTTGGAATCTTTGAAAATCTTTATGAAATCTCAGGGAATCTTGGAATGTTTTGGAGTGGTTACCCCTTCGGGGTTAATATTTTTATGAATATCGTTGGGAATCTTTGGAAATCTTTATGGAATCTCAAGGAATCTCTGGAGTGGTTACCCCCTCACGAAACAGGCTGAAGCCGAGTACGAGTCACTAACCAGAAGAGAATGCCATTTCTGGAATTCAAACTCACTGAAGACTTCGTGAAATAACATAACTTTCTCAGCCCATGTATTACATACGGGCGAGAAAGTAAAAAAACAGTATTTTTTACACCCCCGGAGGTCTCGTACATCTCTCTTTGGTAGAAATCCAACTTTCCAAAACCAAACACAAAATCCAGATAACACAGTTTCGCCGGAAAACTTGTAAGCGAAAAAAATCCAACTGATATCAAATTAATTAGTAGACTTGGCAGCGGGATAATAACATTTCCAATACTCCTGCGGGGAAAGCAGCGTTTATCTCTCGACGAGGCGGTAAAAAAGCAGAGGAGGCTCACAAATGGGAGAAATATGGAATAACCGCCGCAGGTTGAGGATGTAAATAGTCAGGTTCGGCAGATAAGAGAGGACCCTTGTTTCCCATCCGAATTAAATACGGTTCAGGTTTCTAAATTGTTCTCATTCAGAGGACATTCATTTAGGAGCCTTTTCTTACGAAAAATCGAAAGAGACACAACAAAAAACGGTTCATATAAGAATCTAGGGACTGATTCAATTAATTTTTCGAAATTTTTTAGCTTAGATAGTAGCAGTTGCTGAAATCAAATCAATTCTTAAAATTGGTTCAAACAAAAATTTACCCTTACCACATGTAAATACTTAAGGTTCACTATAGCGCTATCCTTCCGCTAAAGTGAACTGGGGACACTAATGTAGACTTGAGAAACCTGTAAAATTCATTCTTAACTTTATTTTCCCTTCGTTGTCCGGCTATTAGCTTTGCAGCCGAAAAGGCTCTCCTGCTTATACCGGTTAAAAAAAAAGCTGCGGAAAAAGGCACCGCAATGAATGAACCCTTAAACAGAGTAGAGGTTTATAAATAGTAGTCATTAAATGCTACTGTGTTGAGAGTCTGCGGGAGCGTGGATGTCCCTCTTCGTTTATCAGGTAGCTGTCAGGCCGAGCTCCGCGCGATATTCGTTCTGCAAGCGACCAAAGACATCCCGCACTAATCCTCCTATCACAACTGAATCGTTTCGCCACATTATAATGGCGTAACGAAAACAGAACAACTGCTTTTATTGTTTTCCCAGAGTCTCTCATTAATCCTCCGTATAACAGGTTTTAGCCTCGGTGACAAACATATACAAATCCTCATCGCATCTGACTAAATCTGAGACGAACGTATTCTAATATACAGGATGTATATGTGAGGCATCGTAATGTGTCGTCTGGTCTCTGATCTGAAGTAAAGTGCAGTCACTGGAATCAGTACAGTAATAGAAAGAAAGTGGTGACAGGACGTAACCAAGGATATTTGAAGGCAGCAAAAGAAGGCACTAGTAACGCTTGAAAACTATATGGCAATAACCGGGGGGTGAACCACTTCAGGAATCTCGTTGGGAATCTCAGGCAATCATTGGAAATCTTTACGAAGTCTCAGGGAATCTTGGAAATTTCTGGAGTAGTTAACCCTTCGGGGTGCATCTTTCCACGAATCTCTTTGAGAATCTCAGGAAATCTTTGGGAATCTTCATACAATCTCGAGCAATCTCTGGAGTGGTTACAAGGCACAGTAGCACACTCAGAAGAGTTCGAATCTGAAAAGCCACTATGGGTGACCCTCAGCCACCATACAAGCTGTCGCCAATACATAAGCAGCTCAGCTGACTAAATTTGGGGAAGGTATTGTGTGGGCAGCAGCACTTGGCCCAACCTCTACTGGCCAAGGTGTATTTGAGGAAGAAATGGCGGACTACAGAACCGGAAGCGGCGGGGCCATGCATACAGTGACGGGCAAATGAACGTGTGGGGATAGCCATCACTTGGAACATACAGGAAGTCCGCCGCGCCACCGACCCGCCATCGCGTTACAATATTCTAATCTGTAATTATTAATACTCCATTTGCATGGGAAACGTACTGTCCCAATCAAATTACCAGCACCCACTGAATCCATACGCTCCCAAAAAAAAAATTCAGAATATTGTTACGCTTTCGTTTTCAATCAGGGCTGAAAAGTGAAAACCATCAACTGGGGATTTCTAAACCTATCCGAGGCATAGTCAACCCCACCCATCATTCTAAAAAAAACAGGGTTCCCAAAATTATTTTTTGTGAAGTCTATCTTATCTACCCCTGGAAACGACTAAATTTACTCTACCTCAAGAGTGAGGTTGACTGTAGCAAACTCTATGCCTGAACTCGAACCATAACTCTTGCCCTATCTGAAGCGACTGAGGCCGTAAGTTTGGAAAGACAAGAAAAGTTGAAGTTGTCAAACTTTGCCATGAGACCACAGTGAGCCTGAACCGAGTATTTTTCACAGAATGCCGTCTACAGTCACTATATGAGAAATTAGAAGCGATTTTGAAAAAGGAAATACCTTAATATCTCTATATAACGGCCATGTTTGTATACATTCGTACATTTGTAAAGAAAGGGTACATCTATCGCTTTCGTCCCTTACAGAATTTTAACTTCTTCCACGCGGGGCTACCTTACAACCTGTCGAATACTTCAGATCTCCGAACACAGAAATATAATCTGGCTACTCAAAAAATACCAGCAGAGACAACTTCAACCCTTGTAAAAATAATTACAAAATTAGCCCTCATAATAAGATAATAGCAAAGCAGATAACGCAAATGAAGGAAGCAATTTATAAGCCATCAAAGTAAAGTGAAATAAGGGAACAGAATGACGAGTTTATGTGAGAACTGAGTCTAGGGGATGTCATAAAAACCTGAGATAAGGACTCCGAGTGACAAGGCGAGTCTTATTTGACTACTAACGAGCCAAAAATGACATCTTCTTCCTTTAAGGGTAAACAGGTTGGATAATTACCGAGGTACGGCGTACCTAAGCGTCACCCTAACCCAAGGCACCTGCTCAACTTCAAATTTCATTTCAACCCCACAAAAAACTCAAATTTTAGCCGTTAAAAATGAGCATTTTTTCGCCTGTCATATAAAGCAAAAGGTATAAGGGAGTAAAGGGAGGAATTTTGCGATAAAAATATTAAGAATCTACTGGTTAAATTTCTGGCTATGCTAAGGGTGGTTATCAGTTAATAAATTTATGCTCCCAAAAAAGCCGAAAACTTGCCGTTAAAAAGCCCACTAGCTAACGTTATAATAACGGCACTATTGGCAGGATGGTAAAAGGCACCAGCTTTCCTAAGAGGCTATGTAAATTTGTACGCTATAAAGAGAGTTCGTTACAGAGAGCGACAACTGTAATTGCAAAAACCCCTCAACTCTTCACGTGCTAGTAATAAAAGATAACTCCATAAAGTTCCAGCCTTACACGGGTAAAAATTGACAGTCCTGGTGAGTTGTGGAGGCTCCGTGAGGGCCGCAGGTACATCAGGTATCAGGTACAGACAGACCTCACGTAGAGACGAACGGGGGTGTCCAGATACACAAACCAATTACGAATATTTGGTCTGACTGTGAGACCTGAATGTGGGATGTTCATCACAATCAAGAGCCTTGATTGCATAGCAGTATCACAAGGGACAACCAATCAACCATCAATATCAATATTCTGAAGAGTCATTGGCCACACATCGGTTCGTTTGGCTCACGTGAACCTATCCATATCGATCCCAAAGCTAAGGGATGAGAAATTTAGGGTGCCATCATGTCATTGTCCCGATCGTATCGTTAATACTGGCTCTGATAGGGTTGATCCAGGTATATGGGTTTAGTGATTCTTTTTAGATCAACCGAACTGATCTGTTCGTAATAAATGTCTCAGAATCCCAGAATCCGAAGTGCAGCCACCAATAATACGCTTAAAATACTGGAGGAGGGGAAACAATCTGACATGACAAATTCCCTTGCTATGGAGCTGATATTGTGCTGCATAAACGTATTTCTGCAGGGGTAGTCTGAGTCTGAGCTGTATAAGGAACTGGGTCAGTTCCAAGTCTTTTCCATTACCAAATAATGAAAGACTGAGTAAAGTTGAAACACAGTTTTTATAAAAAAGGAAAACAAGCGTAAGCTGTCCTAAAATACCCCCCACGAGTAAACACAATTTCGAGAAAAACAGAGAAGGAAGAAAGGCATAAGATATAATAAAGAGACATTCCGGTCGTAGCATACAAGTAGCATTATTATTTTCAATTACGTTTTAAATGAGAAAGTCAAAAAGGATGGAAGCAGGGAAGCGGAGCATTGTGGTGTATTACAGGACTTACGGGAAACATGGGCGTCCAAAACCGCGCGTTTAGGGGGGGCAACAGGGTGGAAGAAGTGTATAAGCAAGATAAGAGGATAAATGCAGAAACAGGTGAAATTATCAATAGTTGTTTATTCCTTCGTTCCACTTATTTTGTTATATTTACTAGGTAGAGTTCGAGAACTGGGCAATATTTGGGTGGCAAATTTTTAAACAATTTTTTTGCAGCCTAGAAAGACGACATAAAATTGCGTGCGTTTGGGGGGGAGGGGAGGGGTGTAACTGATATTTGGGATATATCCCTAATACCCCCACCCAGCCCCCTGTTAAAAAAATGCTGATTTCAAAGAGAAGAAGTAACTTCCCGACGCCCATGGTTCGGCACTTTCCAGTTGCAACTCTTCTCAAAAGATAATGCTCCCGCTAACAGTCCGCTTGCAGGCAGCAACAAAGGGTAGATTGATGACGTCATAAAGGCATAGCCAGGGAGCATTGTGCAGGGCATGCGGAAATAGCGCGCACATCCCCCCCAAACTTTATGCGCTCCATCCGCCACATCCGGCTACCGCGTGTGCACAAGTCAACCCTTACGAAATACGTTTAGCCCCCCATTTATTTTTACGATTCTCACACCAAGGTGTGTTCTTTTTGTGTCGAGTTTTTAATAAAGTTGGTTCCCATTATTTTTCTAGGTGCTAAAAAAGCCATTAACGCTGCATGAAGAGCTCCTCTCCACTTCTGATTACATTCGACTTAATAGGAGGCGACCCTCCGTAAATTGCCCGTTGATTCTTTTTTTCCGGCAGCGAGTGAAAAATGGTATGACGCGCAGGATTAAACGATGCTCTCTTCTTTCTAGTTCCTGCTCTGTTCATAAATTAACAAGGAACATTTCGCAAGCGGATCTAAAAACCTTGGAAGGTATCCTCTCAAAAAAATCAGGGGTGCAGGCATCGATTTCAGCGACAATTATGCAATGTTTAGCGACAACTACTTTCGTCACCACTAAGGGGTTAATGACTCCAAGGAATCTTGTTGGGAATCTCAGGGAAACTTGGGAATATCTGGATTCAGTTACCACTCCAAGGAATCTAGTTGGGAATCTCAGAAAATGTTCAGAAATCTCAGGAGTGGTTAACCTTTTGGTCAGCGCTCATTAGGAACATAAACGACCTGATCTATACGAGGGGTTAATCACTTCAGGAATCTCATTGGGAATCTCAGGAAATCTTCATGCAATCTCAAGAAATCTCTGGAGTGGTCACCCCTCGGCTCTATATTTCACTCTCTTCTTCTTAACTGAAACTTACGGCCGGAATAGCGAAGACCATCCCTTTAGGGTGAAGAGACACACATTGCGTGACTTACAGATACAATAGTGAATAAAAAGGTAAAGAGGAAAGCCTCGGACGCCTCGGAGCGCGTGAATCACATTTCATTCGGGGTAATTGGCAGAGTGTTATCCAAACAGAACTCAAGCGGACACCTCCTCACACGACCTCTGGACACGCTCACCACAACACTACACCGCATCTGCCTGCTTACCCACACTACGTCTCACTCTCATACGGGAAAGCGAAGTGCCTGCTCTGAATCCATGGGCAACCTTCCGCCAACAATGTACCTACCAGCTTACTCTATTTATTTATTTAATTTATACTTCTGAATTGAAAGGGTAAATCTAGACGTACACTGTTTTTTATTTTCAACTGCAATATACAATTGTCGGAAGGAACGAATTAATGGCCTCATGGTGGCCACCAGGTACCAGGTACTTACCGTCACCTTCGGGAAAGCTCGGGGTGGTGGGTTTTTGCCACCCGAGGGGGTAACAACTCCAGAGATTGCTTGAGATTGCATGAAGATTTCCAAAGATTTCCTGAGATTCTCAACGAGATTCGTGGAAAGGTGCACCCCGAAGGGTTAACTACTCCAGAAATTTCCAACATTCCCTGAGATTTAATAAAGATTTCCAATGATTGCCTGAGATTCCCAACGAGATTCCTGGAGTGGTCAACCCCTCGTTGCCACCTTTCATTGGCTACACTGCAATGTCCCCTGCAGCACGAAAGGGAACTATGACCTGGAAGGGGAGCTTTCCTCGGAACGCCTCCTTTCAAAGTGGCCATTAATTGGTTCCTTCGACCATACGTTGACGGTCTAGGTGCAACTATTCTAAGCCAACTTCTCCAGGAACCTCCCCAGGAATCTCTATGACCCAAGAGTCCAAAGTGACCACTGTCCCGACTCCCTACCGAACTTCCAGTCCGAACGTCATTAATCATCCAACATGGAAGGAACTAAGTTTACTGTTCAGTGAACCCAGCGACCATGGCCATGCATTTCCTGAGTTAATCAGGACCATCAGCTGGAAAACCACCATAGCTGATTGACGGTTCATTTGAACAGCAAACAATAAGCAAACTGCAATGTTGCTATTTCAATATTGACGGATGGAAAGTGGCGGTGCACTGGCGGGAGTTGTGCGAGCAGGGTAACGAGATTTAGCGGTCTGTGTGCCGCAGAGAACTGATGCTGTGACGCTGAATAAGAGAAGACAGCTCGGCAACTGCAGCGTTGCACAACCTGACGCTCTGACAGCTGACTATGATGTATGACGGGAAAGGCCGCAAAAAATAATGGGAAAAAGAAGGGAGTTATAAAACGGATTCTGACTTCCTCCAGCGCAGAGCGTAGAAAAAACAATGAACATACCTTCCCGCGTTACTTTCGCAGAATGTGGCAGATACATACGAGCGGATTTAGATAAATTTCCATCAAATTGCACTGACTTGAAGCGAACAATAGATCTCAACTGTCGGCAAGTCAAAAGCAATGGCAAGGCAAACAAAAAACGTCGACAACAATGGGAAAATGCATGAAGGGGTGTGTGAAGAAATTGGGTCATACGCCGTGTAAGGACACTAACCTCTTGGGGTTCTTTCGTTTGATCTTCGAACACAAAGCAGGATCCTCTGTAGTTCGTCAAATCAGAGTGCTTCATCACCTGAAGGCCAAGGGCTGGTCAGCATGATCTGACATAATCGGAACACCCTTCTTTATATTGAAACGAGGCGATAACCTTCCAAATTTAAGCTCTCTGATGCAGTTTGGGGTGCCCACCTGTGCCAGCAGGTCAGGTATAGCCCATCAAACTATCCAGGCCAGGTCCGTCATAAATTTGGTTTTTGTCCATCGACCTGTCGTCGACTCGTCACCCGACACAACCAGCCGTACCGCCTGCGCCTGTCCCGCTTCTGCAATATTTCATACTGACACTTTCCATCTTACCGACTTGCAGCATGTCTTGGAAAGTACGCCTGAAAATGCCTTCCGAACTTTTTACCCAACTTTGGTGGTCTTGCAAGCACAGAAACCCTATTAATGTGCATAGATCTATAACGAGACCTTGATTTTCGCATCGCATCGAATATTAAGAGGACACTATACCTGACGGTGCATTTTTTGCCGCCCATAAGATTAACATTGCAAGCGGCGATTCATTTTCAAGGTTTACCCTTGGTTGGAAAGACACAAAATTTTGCCTGTACCTAGCCCTAACAATGTTCTAGGGAGTGTTCGAAGCAGACCCAGTTCGAAGATCCCTTGAAGACACTGGAGGACTTGGGACTGGTATTGGCGGATTTAAAGACAAAGTACGTACACACGAGAATAATTCAACGACATCAGTAAAAGGAAAATGTTGTGAAACGTATATAGTCGCCACTCGACTATTCAATCACAATATGCTAAAAACAAGGCATCATGCTGAAAATGAGAATCTACTTTCAAGATTATCTGCTTGGGTATAATATGAAGTTATCTCAAACATAAAAGAAAGGGAAAATGTCGGAGAATGTAGAAAAATAAACAAACTGGGAAGGACAAGAAGAGGGGGTAGTAAAAGTGAATTCGAAACTCATCCGGGCAAGGCCGAACTGCCTCTATCCCATGTTTATGGCAAACGATACAATAGGCTATCCCAGTTTACAACCTTCCGACCAACCCCAATTAAACAAAAGAAGAGTTGTAAATAATACAAGGGTTCACCCACTGACATCGCAAACACTTCAATGGTAAACAACCCTGTTTTCACTTTTATCTTTGGAAAAAGAAGTTTTTTGAAAATGGAACTTGGTCGGCTTCGTGCCAACAATAGGGGCAAATGGGTACAAATTTGCACAAAACACTCACCGCACAGCAGGTGTTCCGAAACAGCCCTCGTATTTGAAGACACCTTGTGAAGCAGAATTTGTTTGGTGTAAATGGCCTGCATCATGATGAAGAAAGTTCCACCTTTTTTGAAGAATAACGTAACCTAACCTAAAAACCTATCTCGTCACCTGACTTCTTCACCTGCTAGAGTGACTACTTGATGAGAGATGCTGAGGGAGAGAAGCGGAAAAAAGGAACAGAGGTCAAAATTTTTTTCTATACACATATGTAGAGCAGTTCTTTCCCGAGAAGAAGGCACCCAGATAATGGAAGAGAGGAAAAATTATGCGTTAAAGAATTTATAGAAAAAGTAGCTTGGGACAGAAAAATGGTAGTTAGGACAGGAAAGCAGTGGGGAGGTGCTGGCTGCTGAAACAGCAAGCAGTGTTTCAATATTCATGAGACAGCGCGGGAACGTCACCCTAGCATGATGAGCCTTCAGCCCAGCCAAAGTCACACGCTTTCCGTCAGTTAGGCAGGAAGCCAGGTACCCCTCGTCAGGGACAAAGCCCTGACAACCTGCAAAATCTTCCGTAAGCAGTCTACCCAGAACAGACCTTCTTTCGACAAGCCTGGATTAACCTCTATGTGTGGGAAAATTAGTTTTTACACTCCAAAAAAAATTAGGGCAATGAAATTAAGTTGTACATTAGACTCTGCTGTCTTTCCACTGACCAGAATGGCTGGAAAAATAATTGAATTCCGTTTTCCCATTTTAAGTAAAAATTTGTTTTACCTCTAATGGAGATCAGAATAGGACTAATAGATCCAAACATACAAACCAAACTAGCAGAAAGGAGAGCTAAAAATATAAAGAAGTAAGAAAGGGTAAAATTCGAGTGGTTAGCCATTCCAGGAATCTCGTTGGGAATCTTGTTGGAAATCTCAGGCAATCATCGGAAATCTTCAGGGAATCCTGGAAATTTCTGGAGTAGTTAACCCTTCGGGGTGCATCTTTCCACGAATCTCGTTGAGAATCTCAGGAAATCTTTGGAAATCTTCATGTAACCCCAAGAAATCTCTGGAGTGGTTACCCCCTTGGTAAAAGTTTTTGAATCAGAGCCCGAAAAAAAATACATGCATACATTTGTGGTGGTATTTTTCGCGGACTCAAAACTGACCACTCCTCTAAGTGCGTGGGAAAAGAATGAAGTGTTCATATGGGTGTGAAACAACAGAACCCCCTGGGAGAACAGAGAACACGAGCTAATAACGGTGTGCATAAAGCAAAACAAAACTAATTTGAGAAGAGGGAAATTATAAATTCATTGAATCGAGGCTCGGTAATATTTCGTTGGTTAACTGGTTGCCTGGAGATATTGTAGTAATAGTTAGTACTTGAAAGAGATCAGCACCTGTCCCGCAGCCATGAGTTATCGCCTTCTTCAAGGTCATCAACCTAAGTCCTCGACAACTAACTCTTCATCTTTGGTTGATCATCGCGTAAGTGAAGCTGTTAATGGGGGAAAAGCATCAGGCCACAAACTCCTCGAGACTCCAAAGAGCGATACTGAACCTCCGGCAAAAACCGATGAGTATATTGTTTCGTTTTATACGAGGGGTTAACTACTCCAGAGATTGCATGAAGATTTCCAAAGATTTTCTGAGATTCTCAACGAGATTCGTGGAAAGACGCACCCCGAAGGGTTAAATACTCCAGAAATGTCCATGATTCCCTGAGATTTCATGAAGATTTCCAGTAATTGCCTGAGATTCCCAATGAGATTCCCAACGAGATTCCTGGAGTGGTTATCCCCTCGGTTTTATACGAAAATATTGCTAAGGTACTCATGCACTTGTACATAGAAAGACCACACTAGTACTGAGAGGGGCTGGCATATAATATAAAGAAATAGTTCGGGAGACAATCATATACGTTACAAACAGGAAATAAAGTGGAAAGACATCGTATCTTCCTGCAAAAGAAAAGAGTTCGAAACAACCCTGAAAAAGCAAAAAGAGAGGTAGAAAAACACAACCTTGCCCTGGCTTAAAGAACTACTTTTGCCAGCGGAAACTATGCCGGTAATCATCAAAATCAGGAGCATTCCCATCCTTGCTGGTGGGAGGTCAAGGGCCACACGTGTACGGAAAAGAACAATTTAAATCAATGAAAGATCCAAATTTGTCGCTCATCCTAATAAGTCTTCATCGGAAAAAGTCAAGAAAACAAGGACAAATGAGTAAATATAGACATTAGAGGGCGGGAGTCAAACATGGCGGCCGAGCGAAAAAAAAAGCGAAGTCATCGTGTAAAACAACACACGGCCGATAACTGCATTGTTTTAATAATTACGACGAGCGTACGGGGTAGTACCTAATGACAGGGCACCTCAGTCCTCAGGCACCCTGTACCTGCTCTGACTTACGAGCCTCACGAATCCATTTCGTTTGAAATTATTACATTTTCGTGTTGGTTTAGCCAAGCACCGAAAATTATCTACAAAAACATGCAACGGAGACGTCACAAAAAAGATATACAAATCGTGTTTTATTCTTTAATTTCCGTTTGCGTCCTCTGTGGTTGTATATTAGTTTTTGAAACCACATACTCCTGCTACGAAATTTCAAGACATATACACCCTTAGGTCGACTACACGTACTTGTTTTGCAATGCTACGTACTTCAAGTCCTACTTCGAAGTTACAGGGCGAGTCAAAGGTGTTTGTAGGGGGATAATAATAATAATAATAATATTATGTAAACATGAGACGTGATGAGACTCTTTGTCGGGAGGCAGCGTTGTATTTTTGCATGAAATGGAGTAATAAGCCCACAGGAGCGGTTTTGAACAGTCAACTACCAGTCCACATGTTTTTTTGACAGATCACGAAAACACAACGCTACCTCACGCGGAATATTTTTTTGTAATGTTTCGGACTGAAACATGTAGATTTTATCGTCACATTTAGTAGAAAAGCTTGATAAATGTTTGTACTATTTACCGTCGCCATGTTGCATTTTGACAATTTTTATTTCACTTACGGAAGTGGGTAATTGCAGCACCATGTCTCTACTTTTTCTCCTGTAAAAGCTAAACATAGTGTCCTACTTTCACTCGTTCGATTTGCGTTCGAATAGCACACTATGTTTAGCTTTTGGAGTAGACACAACAATTGGCGATATTGCAGTTACCAGTCTCCGGCAGTACTAATACGTAAACATTATTTTTGTCGAATATTTACTTTCACACAGTTGTTTTGGTGGAGTTCGTCGAGAATGTGTAGTCACCGTTATTGCCGCCATCGCACGGTGTGAACCCACGACAGAGAACTATATCACGTGCCCTCAGGAGACTGCTTTAAAGCACTCATTAACATTAACTTCTAAAACGACGGCTCTCGAAAGGAAACCATACGAACACTCGGATATCAAGGTAATTTACAATGTATGAATGCGAGTGTATGGTACACCAGAGCTCTTTGTAAGTAATAGAGACAAGAGTGGGCTAAGAACGTTGCTAACTAAGTAATTAACGCTGAGTCGCTGGGTTCGCGGTGTCTAAGAGTCAGGAGATAATATGGAGGCACAAACGACTCGCTGATGACTTATTTACGGAAACCAGCTCCCGGAAACGTAGCTGAAGACATTTCCAGCCAAGCAGGGGGTCTTAAAAACAGAGGAGCATGAATCTTACGATACACAGCCTGACAAGAAGGAAAAGGTGCTCGGAGGACAATACGTGATCTGTCAATAGGGCATTGAAGGACGCGCATTTCCGAACATGCGGCGGGGTAACGACCGTATTGTCGAGCAACCCCCTGAGATCTCACAAAGCAGCCAAACCAAGGACATATTACTGGGAGCTGCTGGGAGGAACGAAACACAGCATTCACGGCAATTACCGCCGATGTCTTGTTTGTCTACCAGATAGAAGTAGCCCTGGGGTGACACAAGGTTCTTCGATGGACTACAAAAAATATTCGGCCTCGGACGATGAACTCGCTTTGAAATATCCCGAAATTCCCAAGGTTTTGTTTAACAAGACAATCATCCCAACCCAGGAGCAGATGTGAGAGTTAAAAGTTTGGTTACCATGTCTCAGAGAAAATAAAATAACCGAACTAGCTGTAAGAAAAGTTATTTTGATAGGTAGGTACAGAGAGGCCTAGAACAACACCCCGAAAAATCTACCACTTGGCCAATTGAAGCGAACACCCTTCAAGATTTTCAAATGCTCTCTGGACCACCAGCCACCCCTCAAGAAGGTCTTCGATCCAAATCACACTTCTTCAGCCCACAGTTCGAACTGAAGTTGCTCAACTTTACCTTCGAGGGTCCATCGACGCTACAATTTTCCAATACTTGTTATCAAAGTTATCAAAACTTTTACTCTTGAATTTTTCAGGTAGGAAGGTCCATAAACTCTCAAAGTAGTCCCGTTTGAGTGGGTGGTAAGGTCTCACGATGACGTCAAACCATTCTAACCAAGGAGAGGGAATGCTTCAGGGAAATGACTCAGACTAGCATATTCACGACTTCGTCAGAATTTATTTCAAAACGAAACCTGATTTACTAAGGTTTGTCGAGGGGTAGGAAACTATGTCACATCGCGGGATTCGGAGACACAGACATATGGGGCAAGAGGGTCTCTTAATTCCTTATTCCTTGATTGACGGAGGATTTGGGATGTTCAAAGGAAATGCCGCCCTTATAGCCACAACCATGCTGACTGCCGGGGACAAAATCAATCCAAGTGAGTGTAGACACGGTACCAGGTTTTTCAGTCCAAGACAGGTGCTACCCGAACCAAGGCACCACCAAAGGAAGGTATACTCAAAATTTGCCGAGGGGGTAACCACTCCAGAGATTCCTTGAGATTCCATAAAGATTTACAAAGATTCCCAACGATATTCATAGAAAGATGAACCCCGAAGGGGTAACCACTCCAAAAAATTCCAAGATTCCCTGAGATTTCATAAAGATTTCCAAGGATTCCCAACGAGTGGTTAACCCCTCGAAATTTTCCCAATTCAACCCCATTTCTTGTCCTGAACAGTAAATATTTATCGGAATAGAGCCAATCCTGCAGTATTGATCCTCTTATGCTGCAGAAAATGCCTAAGGCTAGCAAGATTTCTACCGATCATAAAAGGTAGGTTCAAAAAGGACAATCCTCGATGACAGAAGGGTAGGACGACAAATAATGAGATGATCACGACACTTCGAGCCGTCTCGTCTATCCCTCGTGTCTCCTGTTTTAGAATTTCAATTAGGCCTTCAAAATCCCTTTATAGGTGCCCCTGTCTTTCCCTGCCCTTCTCCAATAACCTTCGACAAATAGTAAGCGCATGATTGGAGCTTATAGTGGAACGGTAAGTCCCCAAAGTTCTAAGGGAGGGTGGTTTTTGGCATGGATACCTTTAACGGGAAAATGCATATTAACGGGTGCAAGGGCAACCACCCCCTCCCTTGAATGAACCACCTTACAACGTTCCTAATCAGAGAAATAATAATTAATTACGTTTCGGCCATTTTCATATTATAGTCCTTCCCCTTCAACACAACTCGCCCCTCCTACGATTTGGTTGGGTGATCAGCAACAGACAGCCTTCCCGACCTTGCTGTGGCATAGGCAGGAATGTAGCAATTAGGTATTATGTACGTTCCTCCTCACCCCTACCAATATTGGCTTTGAGGGGAGATCTATTGTGGATAGTTTGGAAGCTTTTGATGCCGCTAACAGAGCGCAAATCTACAAGTTCACTCAGAGGTTCGCGGTCGCTCGTGATTGCACTAAGTGCGGTACGTTATCTATGGGTCCCTTTGAACTGTTTAATTAAATTAGAAATGCTTCGAGCCCTTCCTGCTTACAAAGAAGCAGCATTTCGAAAAACTAGACGTAGGTTACTCTTCCAGTTTTTAGCATCCTTCATCTTTAAATTGAGTATGTGCGAGAACGATAAAAAAGGTGGAAACACCAAACTAAAGGAATAGCATAACATAAGCATTGACAAAGTGGGCTGGCGATGGGGTAAGGAGACACCTGGTCCACCCTGCAAAAGGAGACATTGAATGCGCCCCTGTCGCAATGTCCCCTGAGTCACTCATCTCTGAAAAGGAATGCATGGCACAAACGACCTCTCGAGACCCTCCGACAACCAGACAAAGGTAATTATAATGGGATTTTTATTCGGGACAGGGGATAAACCTACCCCAAAATGCAGCACGCCTCTTTCTCGATCTTCTTTTATGTCCTGCTCGTGAGGAGGCATGAATTAGCCGGATTCAATGCTGTAACGCACATTGCGGTTTGTAGCTGCTCACAATTTGTCCGTGGTGAGTGTCGTACACTAGATTAAAGACCTATCTTTTAGTGCCTAAGCCTTTGTCCGAGAGACGAGCTGTTCGGGAATACTGCATACCATAAACACATTAAATAACGAAAAAGTAGCGTCCTCATGCGTAGAGTTCTGGCCGGAGTTTGCATATCACAGCGAAGGAGACAAGCGAGGGGGTAACCATTCCAGAGATTCCTTGAGATTACCTGAGATTTCATAAAGATTTCCAAAGATTCCCAACGATATTCATAGAAAGATGAACCCCGAAGGAGTAACCACTCCAAAAAATTCCAAGATTCCCTGAGATTTCTGAATAGTTTCCACTGATTCCCAACGAGTGGTTAACCCCTTGGAGACAAGCTTTCAGAGTGTGTCAAACATGCTTACAGGACTTAAAGAAGTAGAACTATAGTAGCAGAACTGCCCTTTATACCTACTGATAATCCCATCCCAGCTTTTCCACCATTTTGGGGTTGATCTGACCTGACGGGTCCAGAAATAGTTCAACCAAGCCTGAGGGTTCTTCGGACGAAGGATTAAGAAGGGTACTACAATGTCAAAGAATGCAGCGTAGGGTATCTTCGTAGCAAGAGGATTAGACGAGGCACAATGCACACAACCAGCGGTGAACGGTAGAAGGTATTTTATCAAAAAAAGAATGTAGGCTATCCATAATAAGTAACCGGGTAGAATGATGGACAAAAAGTGAACTTGTCATGGGTAATTGCAGGTTCGGCGGCAGCAAATAAATCTCGAAGAAACTGGGGGGCGCATTCATCTTTGGGAGACGCAGCAACAAGTATAGTGGTACTGTCCAGCCGGCTACCAGAATACAACCTGCTTATATACCTAGGTAGCTATGCACCCATTTATCTTCCCGTGACCAGCCTACTGCTATCGAATCCACAATCGATTCTATGTAAAGTGACGCATCCTAGAATTATCCAGGAAACTGGAAACAGAGCAAGGCCAAAGAGAAAGAGCTGACTTCTGGAATTAATAATTTGTGCTATTTTCACATAAGCCATTCCACGGAGGATATTTATTTGTTCTGATCGTCAGAACGTCTGAAAGTTCTAAAGGGTCCGCTATACCTGACGATGCATTTTTTGCCGCCCATAAGATTAACATTGCGAGCGGCGATTCATTTTAAAGGTTTACCCTTGGTTGGAAAGACACAAAATTTTGCCTGTAACTAGCCCTAACAATGTTGTAGGTCGTCATCGTAGCAGATTTCCCAATTTTTTACTGGTTTTCGAGATATAGCACTTTTCTTGAGGTATGCGATGCTAGCATTTGCGAAACAGTTGCAATAAAAGAAACCAGTGAGAAATTGGGAAATCTGCTTCGATTACGACCTACAACATTGTTAGGGCTAGGTACAGGCAAAATTTTGTGTCTTTCCAACCAAGGGTAAACCTTGAAAATGAATCGCCGCTCGTAATGCTAATCTTATGGGCGGCAAGAAATGCATCGTCAGGTTCAGTTTTAAGTAGTTCTGTCTGTATTCCGAACAAGAAACACCAGCAGCAAATATTTCTACACCCCTCCTGAAACTCTTGGAACTGTTCGAAACACCATGAAGGTTGCTGAACTTAAAATTTAAAGAATAGCACACCTGATGCGTCTTCAACGTTAATTGTTTAAATTAGCATAAATTAAAAATTTAAATTCCAGTCTTAAATAAAAGTTGGTTCTTAATTCAGCAATTGCAACGTAACCGCACGAATTAGCAAAAAAGAATTAATTCACGGTCATTAGCTAGGAGAAAATAACAACAAGAAATAAAGTAAAGCTTTGAAAACAAATCGAGTGATTTATCTCGCGTCCTTCCAGCCATTTACTTAAACTTAATACAAGAATTAATAATTGTTCCCAACAGCGAAATTTTCAGAGTCTAAATAGGCTGGCAAAATGGGCAACTCTCAATCTTGCTCGCAAAATGAGCTCTGAGAAATTTTGAGAAATGCACAGAGTAATTTCATATAGGCCAAGGCAATTGTTTCGTATAGACTAAAACTTTATGGAGATAAATTGAGCTATATTTTACCAAAACTGTAACTGAGACGGTAATTCTTTATGCACTGAAACCAGTTAAGGGGGTTTGTATGCCAAACACATAAAATGAGATAATGGCAATGCAAGGGACAAGCTTACGACATCACACAGCAATTAATGCAATTATACCAATGAAATTTCATCAGGTCCGCGGAGGTGTGGAAAGCAACAATTTCCCAGTCACACGTTCGGAGATTATACCCTGTCCAACTTCAGTGGGCCCGAAGACTACGCTGACCGAACTTATAATTACCGACAACCAAGCAGCGGGGAAGAAGATGCAAGAGGTCAGGTCTGTGTCAAATTGGCAAGCGCGTACAGAAGCGTTCACGAACGGTCGTTGATCAGACACCTATTAAGGGGAGGCATTCTGAGTGGCTTCCGAGGGGTTAACCACTCGTTGGGAATCTTGTTGGGAATCATTGGAAATCTTTATGAAATCTCAGGGAATCTTGGAATTTTTGGAATATCTATGAATATTGTTGGGAATCTTTAGAAATCTTTATGAAATCTCAGTGGAATCTCAAGGAATCTCTGAAGTGATTACCCCCTCGGTGGCTTCTGACGTCTTTTTCACGGACATCCTACGAAGATGTACCTAGTGGTCCGTCCCCTTTGTGCTGAATTTTTTCAAAATTCTACACCCGAAAATTATTTTAGGCCTAGATGGAATAACATAGACTCGGACTCTGCTCAAATTTACTCTAAATTGTCGAAAATTGAACTCCATGAATACCTGAAGACCCAGCCACAACTTTAAAACAGTCACACACAGGCTCAGGCTAAAATATCAGAAAGAAGCAACCCAAGCCATTTACATTGCCCCCCATTAATTTTCGGAATAGGTCACACCCGCCTGAACCCATCTCCTTCCAAAACAAGCTGCGATCGGTTGTTGGGCTGTCGGAGTTCGGCGAGGACAGAGGGGAACCCCTTAGCCAAAGCAATTTCCCAATCGGACTGAGTCCGGGGACAGGTACGCATTATCCTGTCGATGCGCTAATCATAGACCCAGTATGTTTGTTTTTTCTCACATGCAGTCAGCGGAGCTAAACGTCTGTTCTTTGTTTTCAAAAGCCCTTATCTCCCGGTTGAGTGGGTTAATTGATTACGGCCTCATTCAGCTATTCGTGGATCGATGAAAAAACGCCATGCTAAAGAATGGCTAACCCCACGTCAAGCTTTGGAAATTCAGTCTAGACGCGTCGTCCCGTTCGAATGTGAAGGGGGTATTCAGGCGGTCAGCGGGGTTTGACGTCACCTTGAGACCTTATTTGACACTCCTCTGAGAGTTACAGATTTTTCTGCAGATCGGTTTAATTGACAGACGACAACCAAAATCACTATAACTGATAGTCTAACCTGACGAGGAGTCAGAAACTAGAATTTCGAATGCCTGAAAATTATAGGACACACGCGGGGTTCTTTAAGGCAGAAGGAGACTTCATTTCAGTCACTCCAATTCAAGGGAATATAGCTAGCAAAAATCTTCATTTTATGGTAATTTTTGGCTTGGAACTGCTGGAGTACCCGAGTGAATGGCCACCTGGTTTCAATGCTGCAATTTGGTCCCACAGTCGAAGTTCATTGGAAGCACGTTCCATCCGGGCCAGCGGGGGGCTCCAGTGTCCACAAGACTTGGCAAAAAAAGAATTTCAAAGCCATTTCTCAAGCAGCGACGCAAATTACAAGAGGTAAGACCACATGCGGGGGTTCACATTCAAAACCAGCAGTTACGTCACTTTATACTCTGTGACAGTTTTGCGCATAGTTCAAATGGACTCTACACATCGCATAATAATTGATAATATTCCAGGTTGATTTACGAACCTGAGTTGTGCAGAAATATGATTAGAGACTCATGGAGGACACTACAAATAATCCAAATAAAATACATCTGTGGAAGTCTCGTACCGCGTGCTCCAGAATTGCTCTAACAGACCCTATTTTGTTGTGACAACCAAGACAACTAAAGAGTTCTAACTCTCCACAAGGAAAAATTTGTCACTAGCCAGTTGCTCGCTTTGGCACGAGATGTCTGAACCATAAAACATCAGCAGGAAATCAGCGGAAAAATAAGCCTTGGAACGGTTGCCCAAATTCAGAACTCAAAAGTTCACTTAGACCTAAAATGTCTAGGACCAATACCAATAGTATAGGTACAAAAAGAAGCTACGGTCTCTACGACAATTAAGGTTCCAGTCGAGGGGTTAACCATTCCAGAGATTACTTGAGATTGCATGGAGATTTCCAAAGATTTCCTGGGATTCTCAACGAGATTCATGGAAAGATGCACCCCGAAGGGTTAACTAATCCAGAGATTTCCAAGATTCCCTGAGATATCATAAAGATTTCCAGTGATTGCCTGAGATTCCCAAGCAGATTCCTGGAGTGGTTAACCCCTCGGTTCCAATACTTTCTATAATAACAAAATTGTTCGCTCTGACGCTCCAGTTGAATGCTGCTCTTTTATTAGAGCACTGCTTCTGGCGTTAGCTGCGAAACTAGAAACCATACTGATGACAATATAACTAGACAAACATCCCTCCCTATGTATGGAAAAGGAAACAACAAAGTGCATAATTCAGTAGAGTGTATAGAAATAGGAGCTTTGACTGATATATATGCCGCAGGGGAAATTTGAAACCCATCAGATAGTGCCAGCGTGAAAAGTTTGCCCCCTACCTAGTTCGCACCACCGCTTTTACCTCCAGAGCTAATGGGTGCAAATGCATCTGATAATATCTTGACGAAGGATCACTCCTGTCTAGTGCCTACCCTCCAAACGGGGTGGATAAAACTAGTTTCAGCAAAGGGTAGGGGGTGAGCGGTACGCGCTTTATGTAGCACTTTAAAATCTACTCTTCCGGCCAGGTGGACACAGGCAAGTTACTCCGGGTACATATTTTATTTATTTACCAGAGCACTAAATTAGAACTCCAGTATAAATCTGATTTGTAGGAGTTGCGACTAATTGGAACGGTGACGATTTTGAGAACCTTCTATTGGAATTCAGCTCTCCGTTTTGGCTGGCTGGAAAGGTTGAGGACGAGAGAAGAAGGAAGAGGTCCTCACTGAGTTTTGGAAATGGTTGGTCAGGTTAAAAGAGGAACTTAGATACAAAATTCACTTGTTTGTACTTCTCAGTGGCCGAGTGGTCAAGGTGTCCGCTTTGTATCCTGAGAGGTCCGGGTTCGAATCCCAGCGGAACGAAAGAATTTTCCACTTCCGACATGGATGTATTGGCTTCGGCCCACTCATATTCGGCTTCGGCCACTTCGTCTTCGGCTTCGGCCAAAAACATCTAACAATCCAACTCATCGGCGCATATGTTCTCTGAACGTCGCACGTTAAAAAAAAAGAATAAGAATAAACAAAATTCACTTATTTACACTTCTCTTGCAATTTCATTGGAAACATTTTCTTCTTACACAGGAGCTGCGTCTCAGAAAAGTGAACGCTCGTAACGGTATGTGCAAAGAGAGATGTATGGGCAACGATATAAAACCCCCGACCCTTCCGTAACAATTCATAGATCCAACTTTACAGTTGCTCAATTGAGTACTGCAGATTGGGTTTGCTCTCGTTCCACCAGGCAGACTTTTCTCGATTGTTTCTAATTGCATCGTAAAGTGAGTGCACACACTGGGGCCCAGAGGTTCAGGTAGGTGTACCTGTACGGTACTACCGGGCACAATAAGCGAATGCATCTCCAGTACCTAATAAGGACATGATAAGTTAGATATCCAATAATTCTAAATAATTGCCTGTCAATTACTGGGCTATGACAACGTACGGTTGCGGCTAGCTAATTTCCTCATAGAAATGTAGGAAAGCATTTTACTTAGAATATTTTGCGCGCACTCATCCGTACCTAGCGAGCAACCTGAGATAGGTCACGAGATTGTAGATCAATGCACCTACATATCATTAACCACTTCTCGGACTCCTCTCCGGTCTCATCTCGTAGGCGTTCACAACTTTTATACCAGTCTAGGTATTTAAAGATTTAAAGATTGCATACCTGATTACGGAGATTTCAGTCATTTGCAAATATAAACGGGAATTGTCTTCCTACAGTTGCCAATTCAAATTGGCAACTTTGTCGCAAAATTACGTAGGCAGTCACATGCATCTCTCAAGGCTCAAGGATTCCATTCATTTGTTAATACCCGTTTCGGGCTCATTCATTTCATTAGAAGCACGACAAAAACGTCGGTGAGACATACACAGCAGGCACCTTCTGTCACACTCTCAAACATAATCAGACATGTTCTAAGGAGTTTTGTCTGTCGTGCGTGTCACGAGCCGCTATTTGCCTTGAAAAGATTTTGCGGACTGTAGACGGGAGTGAGGGCTGAATGGCGGATTGGCCATCATCCACAGAGGACGCAGCGCGCCCAATCACGATGACGGGCTGCATTCTTGGAGGAAGCGCGGAAGGGGGGCAGGGCCGCAATGGTCCCCAATTTCGGTGCCTGGGTGCCTGTGAGGAATTAGGTGTTGTTACACAGTGCACACTCGTCCCTTCACAGATAATTTGTCGCTTCCAACCTTTTTTATTTCCTTTACGACTAGTTATAGTTATTTGACCCAACTCCCTCGTCCTCCACAATTATTTCAAGTGACAATTCGAATATTGACTTTGGAACCGATGTCATCGTCCCATCGCTTTGTGTGAAACAGGTTGTCGCCAGCTGGTCAATGCACAATGGGATCCAATTCAAAAAGCAAACTATCATTTGCGCGCGGAAAATCAAACGTCGTTGGAGTTATTTATGGCGGTAGTTAATCTGCACCATTTCACAAAGGTAAACCAGCGCTGGAAGATGGGTTGTAATGCCACGCGCGAGTTTTCCTTCAGTTTTGACCCCCTGACTTCTGACCTCGACATTGTCAAATCAGTTCTAAATTCCACAGACAAATACCCACCTACCTAACTGTCGTGCAGGCAACATACGGAACTTATAACTCTTCTGGCTTTCTTTCACACCTAGCATTCTCGTTAGTGGTTCGTGAGTCGCCTATAGGGCTACACAGTAATAAATAAGAAATAGGAATGAAGCCTGGAAGGCTCCCCGGGAGCGGCCGTAGATCAGGGACCCGCGGGAGGCAGGACCAAGACGTAGGTACAACGGTATCCTCCCCTTCTCCCGAAGAAAGGTTCAGCGGTTCAGCCTGTGCCGTCGAAGGCATTTTGGTTTTTCTTTTATTATCCAATTACCGAAGTCGTGTTTGGCTTAGTCGGTTTTCAACGCTTTTACGACCAGAGTTCTGTGCCGGGACTTATCTCCTGCATCTTCTCACCGGAGAGCGTGAGTGCGGCTGTGCGGAGGTGGCCTAACTAGTATCAACTGCACTCCACTCCTCATCTCTGCCTTCAGTACTTAAATTACTCACATATGCTCCGAGCTATCGTTCTACTTTTCTCAAGTCACTACACCAACAGAACATAAAATACGGCATGTCGAGGAGCCGTATGAAGAGGAGAGCATTCGAAACCGTGCCGTAGGGTAACCGCCAATTGGGAAGGTGGACAGACTAGCGACCGAGGGGTAACCACTCCAGAGATTCCCTGAAGATTTCCAAAGATTC
The DNA here is from genome assembly GCA_950004255.1 of Mesopsocus fuscifrons. Classification (NCBI taxonomy): domain Eukaryota; kingdom Metazoa; phylum Arthropoda; class Insecta; order Psocodea; family Mesopsocidae; genus Mesopsocus; species Mesopsocus fuscifrons. Next base: position 19,353,887 of record OX465373.1, on the reverse strand, counting down.
CCAAAGATATTCATAGAAAGATGAACCCCGAAGTGGTAACCACTCAAAAAAATTCCAAGATTCCCAACGAGATTCCCAACGAGTGGTTAACCCCTCACTATTAGCGACTAAAAGAACCCAGCCGCATGAATGCGGAATGAAATATTTCGTCTGAAGATATTCCAAAACAAACCGTTCAAACAGAAGTCTAGCAGCTCGCTTACCTTCCGACAGTTGTACTTACAATCAATTAATTAAAAATACAAATGCTGAAGGTTGGAACCGATTTAAAGATTGACCGACACGAAAGCGAATGCCTTCGCACAGGTCCCGATGGAAAATAAGCTGTATCACCATTAATTCTATTATGATACATTTAGGTATAAAAAGCGCGGTGCGGTCGCGGAGAGGCCAGCTAGGTTCCCGGGAAGGTACAATGAGGAATTGAAGTGAAGCAGAACCGGGCAGAATCCGCCGTGACTGGCCGAGCTTTATCTAGGACCACTCACGCGTATACCTGTGCCAGGCGCGCAACAACCCAGCAAACCTGCATATTTCCCGATCAAACGTGGAGCACCTATATTTGCTCAAGTAATGACCACTCAAGCTGGCGCAGGTAAAGGACTCCAGTGACTCACTACTTTCAAGACTTGTTATACAATGCAATTCAAATTGCGTCAGGGATATGCCTTTCGTTTAACTAACTAATCAGTAGGATATCAGTTAGAATGACATGACTCATGACGCCCCTAGTCGATCGATGCCCGGCTGAATATCTCGAAAAGAATTGAGGAACATACATTTAGCACTCCTCTTAAGAGGACGCTATACCTGACGATGCATTTTTTGCCGCCCATAAGATTAACATTGCGAGCGGCGATTCATTTTCAAGGTTTACCCTTGGTTGGAAAGACACAAAATTTTGCCTGTACCTAGCCCTAACAATGTTCTAGGGAGTGTTCGAAGCAGATTTCCCAATTTCTCAATGGTTTCTTTTATTGCAACTGTTTTGCAAATGCTAGCATCGCATACCTCAAGAAAAGTGCTGTATCTCGAAAAGCAGTAAAAAATGGGAAATCTGCTTCGAACACTCCCTAGAACATTGTTAGGGCTAGGTACAGGCAAAATTTTGTGTCTTTCCAACCAAGGGTAAACCTTGAAAATGAATCGCCGCTCGCAATGTTAATCTTATGGGCGGCAAAAAATGCACCGTCAGGTATAGCGGACCCTTAACCCGTATTCATAGGCTTGCTTACGAAGTGGACACGTCCGGGTGACCGCGGCGGCCAGCCGTGAGCGCGGGGCATCGATCCTTCGGGGGTGAGCGAGGGGTTGTGGTTCCGCTAAGTTGGCCCTGCAACTACCCCCATCCATTTTCGGACAAGAGCAAAGACCAACGGCGAGAAGGGGTTAGTCACCATACACAGCAAACATTCTTCTCGATTTTAACTTGTCAAGTTCAAATCTCACAAGATTTTCGGATTCGCCAATAAAAATTCCACCACTATACGATAGCAAGACTTTGTTAAATATGTATGATGACTAGGGTTCGGATTTGTCCTAAAAAGACCTACTCTTCTCCTTACGTTTGATTTCAGCCAAATTTTGTATTTAGGCGTTTTGGACCTCCACGACCCCACACACCAAATCTTATCGAGACCTATAATGTCCTATTTCAGCTTTGAAAGTACTAAAAAATCCTATTTCAGCTTTGAAAGTACTAAAAAATCCTATTTTGCTGGTTGACGGCCTAATTTAACCCTATTCTGCAGATAACAGTACTTATGGACACGTGTCTTACAATACGCTCGCTTCAAAAGAATCTTTCCAGACGAAAATAAAATCAGCTTGTAGACTTATTTTTTCTAAGAAGCCCGTAGACTACATTACCTTCACCATTAGAAATATATTTTCTTAGGTTCGTTGATAGTCGAGGTTACTCCCCATTACTCCCTCGCAGACCAGGTAAGTAGGTATGTACTCTATTTTTATACCAACTACCCTTATGCCTGTGACCTGTGTACATGCTACGTGCCTATGCGCAGAGCCACAGGACACGCCAGATGCACCAAGCTTGCGGTAGCCCTAAAAAGAAACCCAGTGCAGAAAAAAAAACGTTTGCTCGATCCATAGCCGTATCCACGGGGGGGTTACCTAAGGGGTTAACTCCCCCCTCCATGAAAGAAAATTAACATGGTAATGCCGACGTGAAGCAAAAAAAAAATATAGGCTAAAACCCCCCCATTACCCCGAACCCCCCCCCCCATGACCGCTTTCTGGATACGGGCCTGGCCCGATCTTTCCCCTATCTACCGAAGTTGCCTCCCTCAAATTTCTGCCTCTCGTTTCGTGTGACGTAGAAAGAAGTCTCTTTGCACTTAAAAGAACTTTGACAGAGATGCGACGTAATTTTAAGGTGGAAAATCTGGAAAATCCCGGCGGAACGGAAACATTTTCCGCTTCCGACATGGATGTATTGGCCTCGGCCCACTCCAAAAACTGGCTTCGGCCCACTCATATTTCGGCTTCGGCGTACTCTACTTCGGCTTCGGTCAAAAACATCCGCGCCTATTACGCGCGTTAAAAAAAAAAAAAAAAAAAAAAAAAAAATGAAAATCTGGAAAAAGTTTTGGTCGTGCAATAAAACCAAATGTGAAAATTCTTCCTTTTTTGCTCTTACCTACCTATAATTTTTATTAGAAACCTTACCTTAGTAGTTAAGCACTAGGTAAAATTGGATTTTAAGGAACCTATTTTCAGCAACCTATTTTGCGTTTTTGAGCAACCTATTTCTCGGTTTTAAGCAACCTAACAATCCGAACCCTAATGATGACATTGATGACTGTGAACCTAAGACTGAAATAAACCCAAATAGCTTTCAAGTTTTACTGTTCCTTTCAGTATCAGAACAAAAAAAAAAAAAAAAAATCTTTCACTTCTTGTTTTCCAGGGATAATTTAGGGATGATAATAAACAACCGGAATATTCTCCATGCATATAGACTGCCCCTTGGTATTTTTTCAGATGTTTCTCAAATTCTATCAATCCTCGAAAGTTCTTATAGATAAAATTTCTAAACATTGTCATAGTTCTAGAAACAATGAAAGAGTAGTCTGCAGAGAGTCTATGACAGACGAATGTCCTTGGTTTCAAATTTCAGTTTAGTCCCATGAAATCTCCTCGTTTTCAACTTTCAGGCGCTCTTCTATAAGCCTCCATTAAACAAAAAACAAGCCAAATTTCATGGGGCAGCCGACAGTAGTGCTTCATCACCCGAGGTATTACCTACAAGCGCAAACTCATGCCTCAACTTAGCCGGGCGGCGCGCGGCGCGTCAAAGTCGCTGGGTGGCCGGAGGTCCAACAACACCGGTAGCGCACCAAAAAAACACCAACACTTACCTGCAACAAAATAACAATTATTTTAATCAACGTGCATGGAGGGTGGAGTAGGAAAGTAGATGATTTCTTGCTACGGGAACTAGCTGGGGGACGGGAAGGTGAACATCAAAATTTTCTACTTTAGACTTAAGGGTCCGCTACACCTGACGGTGCATTTTTTGCCGCCCATAAGATTAACATTGCGAGCGGCGACTCATTTTCAAGGTTTACCCTTGGTTGGAAAGACACAAAATTTTGCCTGTACCTAGCCCTAACAATGTTCTAGGGAGTGTTCGAAGCAGATTTCCCATTTTTTTTTTACTGGTTTTCGAGATACAGCACTTTTCTTGAGGTTTGCGATGCTTGCATTTGCAAAACAGTTGCAATAAGAGAAACCAGCGAGAAATTGGGAAATCTGCTTCGAATACTCCCTAGAACATTGTTAGGGCTAGGTACAGGCAAAATTTTGTGTCTTTCCAACCAAGGGTAAACCTTGAAAATGAATCGCCGCTCGCAATGTTAATCTTATGGGCGGCATAAAATGCATCGTCAGGTATAGCGTCCTCTTAAGTGAGGTGGGAGCAAGTAGGAAAAACTAAAGATAGAAATCAGAGAGCGATGAGGTCGTATAATGCGCCAGTATAATTTACTGGATGCTTTATCATCAACAAGTATACATATCCAGTAATCTTATCTCTCTATAACGACATTCGCTGTAAAGAGAGTTCGCTGTAGAGATGGGTGGCTCGTTATAGAGAAGTTCTCGCAATAGAGAGAGTAGTTATAATGTGACAACTGTATATTTATTATTTGAAAATCCCAGTCAAATGCTCCGCTTCATAACAAAAAGACCGCTCACTAAAACGAGTTCCCGCATCTCGGGTACGTTCAGCATAAACAGCTTCATAACGCCAATTACGAGCGACCAATCGCTGACTAAAAAGTTTCAGTTGAACGAAGGGGACAAAAGCAAAGCGACAGTAACAGGTAATATTCCCGTTCCCCTGACACCATTGCAGAAATAACCCTAGTGATGAAAATTTAACGAACTGTCTGAAACGGACATCGGATTTGTGAATAAAACGGTATGAACTAATGAGCACGGAGGCCTCTATTAAAAGCGCACCCTCCAGGATCCAAAATTGGACAATTCGCAAGGGGGCGAATCACATTAATATCGCATTTAACATGGAATCATCGACGTCCTGGGAGTTGGGCGGTCGCCAGTCTTTACGTCCCATGCCTCCACATGCCACACATACAATTCGCACACATTAAATTCGCTCTCACTAATAATTAAAATCTGTTTAATCATATTTAGGTCACTATTTGCATTTATAATCAGCCTAGAATTAAACGGGTCTTGCTCCAACGACAATTCTGAAACGGCTACGTATACCTCAACAGAACTGTTCTTGGTAGAAAGGTTTACTTACGAAAAGCGAAAAGTTACCTATATTTTCCCGAAGAACGTGAAGAATGCTGAGTGAGTAATATAGCACCCCTATAAGTACTTGTCTGGGAGAAATGTCGTCACAGAATGACGAAAAGACTAATCAATGTTGCTGAGTCAGTAAAATCATTTTAGAGGGAGAATCAGAATAAATTTCGGAGCCTAACTTACAAACACTCAGTTTCGCAAGGTTGAGAATAGTTGCAGTAGCCAAGAGAAGACTATTCTGACGCTTTTGGGTAAGCATATTTTTCAGCTATAGAACCTATGGAACAAAACTTCCTCAAATACGGATACTTTAAGGGTCCGCTATACCTAACGATGCATATTTTGCCGCCCATAAGATTAACATTGCGAGCGGCGATTCATTTTTAAGGTTTACCCTTGGTTGGAAAGACACAAAATTTTGCCTGTACTTAGCCCTAACAATGTTCTAGGGAGTGTTCGAAGCAGATTTCCCATTTTTTTTACTGGTTTTCGAGATACAGCACTTTTCTTGAGGTATGCGATGCTAGCATTTTCAAAACAGTTGCAATAAAAGAAACCAGTGAGAAATTGGGAAATCTGCTTCGAACACTGCCTAGAACATTGTTAGGCTAGGTACAGGCAAAATTTTGTGTCTTTCCAACCAAGGGTAAACCTTGAAAATGAATCGCCGCTCGCAATGTTAATCTTATGGGCGGCAAAAAATGCACCGTCAGGTATAGCGTCCTCTTAAGTCTAAAGTAGAAAATTTTGATGTTCACCTTCCCGTCCCCCAGCTAGTTCCCGAAGCAAGAAATCATCTACTTTCCTACTCTACCTTCCATGCACGTTGATTAAAATAATTATTATTTTGTTGCAGGTAAGTGTTGGTGTTTTTTTGGTGCGCTACCGGTGTAGTTGGACCTCCGGCCACCCAGCAACTTTGACGCGCCGCAATGTTAATCTTATGGGCGGCAAAAAATGCACCGTCAGGTATAGCGTTCTCTTAACCCATCGAATCTCAGAAACCCAGCAAGAAACAGCTATCGAACCAGTTTCCATCAGTAAGACATCGGAAAATCCCCACAAATCCGTCTGAATCTGTCTGAAAAGGATGTATAGGTTGTGAAAAGACAGGAAATAAATAGTAGCACGTGTGAGAATCTAATTGAGAACCTCGACATCTGGGTTTAATCCAATAGATTACTTGCCACCCCCATAAGTCGGATAGTAGAGCTAGAGCAGTCGTAATCAACTTGGAGGGGAGCAGGGGGGAGCAGGGGGGGAGGAACAAAGACGGCAACGCAATAGAAACTGTGACAAATCCGACCACCTCCCCAAATATATCATCCCCCACCCCTCACAACCTTAACAGCTTCAGAGCCGCCATTAGCGCCGCCGCCTATCTGGATTATTTGCACTCTATATCATCATAACATATGAAACCTCATACCTGCAAACATAGCATCAATAGCCGCACGGTCTACACGGTCAACTTTATAGAGGAGCACTGAGTATTTCGAAGCAGTGGTGGTTCGGAACACACCTAAAACAGTAAGTCCCTATCGTGTGTTAACACGATGGCTGGGGAGCTTGAAAATACCACATATTATAAATCTGGAAACGTGAAAAATGTAGGTACAATTAATGCGAAGAAGAGTGAACATGACAAAATAAATCAAAATTAAAAGAATACCAGTAACACGGGAATTCTGTCAGATATTGTGTGACAATTCATGTATCCCCCGTCCACTCTCCTCCTACTCCCCCCTTGCCCCCCCTCTCCCAACACTCATTCCCCCTGACCTTTACAGCCACCGCAATAAACCTCCAAGTCGCGAAGCAACTTCCCCTAATTGAAAGCCCATTCCGGTCTATTTATTATCCCGCAGCCCCCTCCCCCTCCCCTACCAGCAAGAGGTCCCCCAACATCAATTACCAACCGAGCACCGTTCTCGCGATAACGACATTACGCATGCTAGGCAGTTCGAAACTCTCGCTCCCACCCTGCCTTATGAAACTGTTAAATCAAGCTAAAGAGTTATTATTACATTAAGCGAAACAAATCAAAATTCCCCTACATTTTCAGTCTTACTGTAATAATTAGTAATAAATTGTTTTAAGATCACGAACGGGTTCAAAGAGGAGTATTAACAGGTATATTTTCCGAAGTCAAAGAAGTCAAAATCTCGGACGACTGACGTAAATGACTGGTCAGCACTGGGGCCTGTCTGTATCCGACCCAGTTCCGAAATTTATCAAATTTGAAAGGCCTACGTGCCCATCTCGATACGAAACTAGATTATGAAGTTGGTGCTCCACTCGTCACCCGTCAGAGAGAAATTTTGGTATAGTTGACACCCCAAAATTGTGTCCCTAGCGGTAGGCCTGTCATTGCTGCCGCTAGGAGGGGGCATGCGCTGCACCAAGGGGCCTCACAAACTACCCTGCTGACAGACAGCTGTGAGAAAGTCAGTGATAACTTAACTCCATTTGATTTGCTTCAAAACGACTCCCAATACCACGCGCTAAATTGTTTATTGTTAAATGCTAAACACTCCATAGGAGTCTTTCTACCTCTGAAAACGAAATTTCTTTTCTGCTGCCTACGCGCCGCTTTGTAACGGCTTGCCCTACTCTGGCCTCGACGGCGGGCGAATTCGTCGAGGACTGTTGAGGCTGTCTTAAGGACGACAACAATGGCAAGTGTTCTGTGGGTGGCGGCAAACGTACCTATACGGAGAACACAAGCGCAGGCTTTCTTCTGTGCAATGGTTCAGACGTGAGAGCCATCCATGCACGTACTACAGTTACAGATGCCCTCCGACCTCCTTCAGAGTTCACATTTGGCACTTATCATGCAGGGATGCGTGAGCGGCCTGCCACGGAATGGCCCTATTTCTGACAACATACAAACGAACCGGCTTCAGGCCAATCACACAAAATTTCATTCCAAAACTGCGGCGTCTAAAATATTCCAAAACTTTGAGCGACTGTTTATACCGAGGGGTTAACCACTCCAGGAATCTCGTTGGGAATCTCAGACAATCATTGGAAATCTTTATGAAATCTCAGGGAATCTTGGACTTTTTTTTTGAGTGGTTACACCTTCGGGGTTCATCTTTCTATGAATATCGTTTGGAATCTTTTGAATCTCAAGGGATCTCTGGAGTGGTTACCCTCTCGGTGCCAGCAATCTTTGGGATTCCATGCTCTTCAAAAAAGGCTCCTCTGCTGAAAAGGTCTCCATTCGGGTATTGGGGCAGTAACTAGCAAATGAGAAGCGGCTCATCTCGGAAGGTATACAAGGTTCCATGGCGGTGAAAACCTGAGGAGGGACCTGTTGATGAATTTGGTGCGTAACCCCTTGCATAAACCTGTCTTATTACACACGTGAAAAATCGCGCCACCGAACTCTCCCTCCCAAATTCACTTTTCCATGTCTCATGTCCATATATCCCCTGTCTCATCCCCCGTGTTCTTTCATTCTCCTCTTTAGGAGAACCATAGCCAGTTTATTCCCCTTTATGAACGTGTGAAACAACTTAAGTATGCACGTCTCGTCATAGAGAAATGTAGCAACTGTAAAATAGTTTATGTACACCATGTTACGGTTCAGAATAATTTTCTCAGTAATAAATACACTGAGTCATAACTCTCAGAGGTAGAAAAGTGACCCTAATAAATACGACAGGGTCATTTTTGCCCTACATGCTCATAACTTCATAAGTACCTACCTAACCTATTTCTAAACAAACGCAATAGAACAAAACATAAACAAAATACATAAGAAAACCGTGAGAAACTATTCTGCTCCACCAAAGAGGCTTACAGTTACTCGACTGTATACTGCTACATACGAATGAAACAAATTGAAATGAATAAATTCTTCAAAGAAATTAAAGCTAGCTGGACTTCTGATTCATGTTTGAATACTTTTAAAAGTTCAGGAAGTAGGTAAAGTAGGGGTAAAGTCAGGTGAGGTAGGTAAGGGCGATATTATAGCGGGAGTTGCAGCTCGCCACAGGGGTACGTATTTCTTATTATACCCGCCAATCGGCCAACTATAGCGGCATCCACCTTTTTGAAGCTTTAAAAGCAGGTCGTGCATTTTCCACTCATACAGGAAGTTGAAGTGAAATTTTTCAAGAGTGTGGTTTCTAGAGAGGTGTACATTTCCTCAGAATCTCAGTGGAAAATATGCTACAGGTAAAGTAAGGGGGAAGGGGTACAGATTAAGGTTCTTATTTACCTTTTCTTGATTATATTAATAACAAAGTGAAATTTAAAACTGACTAATAAGGAAACCCTATCGTACACATACAAAAAATTACATTCTAGCTCTTTTTCTTTCACAATTCTTTCTGTAACAACCACACTACTGACAAGCGAAAATGTACAAACTGGTGAAACCCAGAAACAACGGTAGAAATGTGGATACGTATCCCAAAGTTAATGCTTTGGAATCAGACAAAGGTTGTCCATAAAATAAGAGGCAAGGGAGAATAATGATCTAGTAAATTATAGGGGTGAGAGTAGGGACCTACTTTTTGTGGTACCACGGGGAGGGTTGGCACTGTAAGGTGAATTTTGAATTTTCGCCTTTCCCATATGGCGCCGGACAGTTATTAACGTTTGTTTGTTTAAGGCTACGGACCTTTTTTTTAATTGCTAGACACTGGGATTCGTGGTTAATGATGCCCGGGGCGCGCATCCCTTCCAGACAATAAATTAAATAAATGGCTGAGGTGAACCAGAGGGTTGTCTCCACCCTGGTGGAGGAGAAAATAGAAAAGGCCTTGACATTATGGCTGCAGTCTGCACAGCACTATACGTCTAAAAATTCTAAAGGCCTTCTTAAACGGTACACAAAATCCTGGGATGCGGTAAGTTCTCGTAATGTCTATTTATGAAGAAGAGTTCCACAGTAATTCCCCCAGACAATGTTCAGCGAGTTTTGACGTCACCGAGAGCCCCTACTTTTACAGACAGACCACATGCGATGGCACTGCAGCAAATTTTTCTTAGTCTTCCCATTATCTAGACATGTCCCCAATGAATAATCTAGTCGTAACTTTACCTCATTACGTGAGTCAACCCAGCTTTTGCAGCGCTATGTATCTTTCCGACAGCAACAAAATCAATTCGACTGTCACCCATTCCAACAGCGCGTCAGCTGCAGTACATTTATCACTATAACCGAGAAAACGAGCTACCATTAGAATCAACAAGCTATAGTCTTCGACGAGGGTACCTCACTTGTACACGGACACAACAGGGAAAAGTCTCGACGTACCAGAAGTCGAACCTGAGTCCATTCATAACAAAAATACGGTATCATTGCCGGTGAACCACCAATAGTGGAACTATCGAGCCTGTTTCATATAGGGATGCAGAGGAACCTCCGTCAAAGAAATGAGGGACAGAGGGGCGAAGTCACCCATAGAAACCCAAAAGGGACCTTTTTCTGCAGAGGTCGGAATTGGTCCATAGACGAAACAGTCTGCATAATATGTTATATTCGGAGTTTTGAAGAACAAATTGAATTTGACCGTGCGGACGCAGCCGGCGCCGATAACCCTCACTCCCATGGCGTCATTCCTGTTCTCGGATCTCCGAAAGGACCCTAACTCTTGAGATTGGCATTTCTTCCAATTAGGACAAAACCAACTCCTCCCCCACGGACGACTGGGCTCCGCTGACCGCCGTCTTTGGGAAGAAATCTCAAAGCAAATTCCACCACTGTCTTCTCTCGGCCATCACAGAGCCCTCAATTGGAATCTTCAACGGATTTTTTGTGATTCACTCCCTCGATTGACGTCGATTACTTTTTTGTCGAAAAACAAATAAAAAGGATGGAAGTGGGTGCAAGGACCCGGGAGAAGGAGAGGCCTGGCGCAAGAAACGAGGCGACAGACGACTTGAAAGCGACGCTCTTCGGAACAGAGACGTCAGGGCTAGCTTCAATTAAGGCGTGAGGAAATTGACAAAAGAACCTGGTTTCGAGTAGAAAAGACGAAATACCTGAAAGACGTTCGTAAAACCACAAAGGCGGATTGGATAAATGGGAGGCTGTTGTCGAGTTGACGAACCCAACAACCCCGCGACCAACTTAAACTTGTTGTTCATAGTTGCCAGGTCTTTTATAAAAGAACCCCCCCTTAAACCAATTTCAAAGGTATCAAATGTATTTGTTCAGCTTGCAGGAAGGTTGGCTGAGCATGACTGCCACCTAATTCAAAACCCATTCTCCCTATCCTCCCCTGCAGGCTTCAATAGTCAGGGACATATGTTCCCCTCAGGAGATTCGACCAAAGCCACCCTATCTCATATAATAGAAATAAGGGTAATTACTCTATAGAGACTACCCCTTTAAAAAGCTTTCAAAGTAAGAAGTTTGACGACATTTGATCGACAATTTTATGAGGTGTAAAGGTATAGTCCATCAATAGTGGAGTTAAGAACCAGTTGCACCAGTTCCTTCCACAGCAGCTTCTTCAAAACTAGTCTGATTTCAAACCTTAATAGGCGTACAGTACGTGAAACACCTTCATTACGGGCCACAAGAGAGTACTAGTTCTAGAAACCATTGTTATGAGAAAAATTTAACTTTAAAACGTCGCAACAACCAGCACTTTTATTACTTCATGCGACTCAACAATTATTATTCATTGCTGGGCAATGCTGGGTCATTTTGAAATTCCATAGACTATATTATGTCTTCTCAGGGCCCTACATCAAGGAATTTTGGAGACCGTTCCCAAGATTTCGGTAGGCGGCATCCCCTTTCAAAGACATCTGGGGAAACTCCAGTTGTATAACAAAATAAAAATAATTTCTTTCGGCAGCATGAACTAGGGGAAAGAGATACCCAAGAGAGACGAGGGCTGCTACCCTGCTAATAAGGGGAGACCACGTGTGCACTATCACGCAGTTCAATTTCCTCTGCGGGAGTAAAGGGGGTTGCGGGGGTTGCGGGGGCTGCGCTGCCAACCTGTTAGCAAGCGGAAGGAAATTAACGAAATTGTGCGCGTGAGGGAGACACCCCATCTATTTCCGAAAAAAAGGACTTAACAAGAATCTCATTAAAGATTACCTATCAAGGCCTGGAACCTACTAATTACCTCCCCTTCAATCTACAGTGGTTAACCCGCCAACCCTATTCTCCTAAAAACCTGAAGTTACCTATATTGGTACTCCAAGAAAAGTTTTTTCTGAACACTTTACGAGGAAACTTTTGGATATTAAAATGTTCTGAAATAGAATATAACTGCTGAAATTAACAGGCTTCATAAATAAATAAATAAATAAAACTTTATTATTATATAGGTAGGCAGGTAAGTAAGTGAAGTTAAAGGCGAAAGTATCATTTATTTTTCGGGTGGTCAACCGCGTAGCTGATGGAGTTTTTTTGGCTATTTATATATGTTCTCTGAAATATAATATCTTATCTTTTTAAGGCCACAAATTAACAGACTGTGTTGTGACTTTACGATCGAGTGATTTTTATCAACAAAAAATTTGCCCAAAATTAACTAATCGTACAATCGCAACACAGTCTGTTAATATGACATATTTTATTTCAGAACATATAAATAGCCAATAAACTCCATCAGCTACGCGGTTGACCACCCGAAAAATAAATGATAATTTCTTCTTTAACTATGTATAGGTACATAACGACAGCTCTTAAATTTGGTGGTCACTCCCTTCAGGTACGTTCCTGAAGAAGACATGTAACTAACCTTTCCTCCGCAGTCCGCACTTGAGAACAAGGCCTGAGCATCCAGGAGACGCGATTAGATCTACTTTAAATGTCCAGAATTATCTTGACCCAACGTAAACAGAATGGTGAATTGCATATTTTACCGTGGGTCCATCTCCATCCACTAAAAAACACAATTAACTGACCACAACCTTGTGCCTGAAGTCCCCAGGGATGCTCTTCAGTGTCGGTGACCTTTCCGATGACATTTCAATCCGGCAGACCAGAAGTGACCCCCGACAGAGCACAGACAATTGGAACATTCGAGACCCGAACTTACAAGCAGCCAGCAATCATTGTTTTTAGATTAACATAACAACAAGGCGGAGGGTATTCGACCCTGGTACCACATGCCAGGGTGATATACAAAGTGTACAAACATGGCCTTGCCTTTCAACACAGGTGAAAAGACCATCACAAATCGGTCAGAGGCAGCAACAATGGCCAGCAGGAGCCATAAATTCCCTTTCAGCCAAGGTCATGAGCAAGCCAACTATTACCCGGTTTCTTACCAACAACAAGTTAATTTCGGGTTGACTGACAGGCAGTAAATTCGGGCTGTCCGTCGAGGTCAAAGTTCTGGACAAAGGTTGACTTCCCGCCTTGAGGAGAAGGAAATCCGTCAGGAGACTCAAATCCTTTCTTCACCTCATCTTTGACGTAACCTTTAGAACAGGCTATTCTGCCAAAAGAATGTGTATAGGTCTGTAAGATATCAATGAGCGCATGAGACCGAAATCTCCGAGAGGTTAACCACTCGTTGGGAATCTTGGAATTTTTTGAAGTGGTTACCCCTTCGGGTTTCAGCTTTCTATGAATATCGTTGGGAATCTTTGGAAATCTTTATGAAATCTCTCGGAATCTCTGGAGTGGTTACCCCCTCGGAAATCTCTCTACGCGTAGACACTCTTCGGTTTTGTAATGCCGAGGAATACTACAGTTGTCACGCTATAACGAATACCTCTCTATAACGAGCAAGCGCTATGATCCCTTGACAAATCCTGACCCATTTTCAAACCCTCTCCTTATAGCGAGCTTGACTCCACGACGGTCGTTATAGAGAGAAATCGTATATTAGAACAATTCTGCAAAATAAAAATGACGTTTCTGCGATACCAACCACTCAAGTTGACGGGCCAATTCCGCACTAAGAATGTGTGAGGTCTGGATACATCTGCAAGATCTCAACAAACGGATTTAACGCACTGTTTAATCGGAAACAACCTTTTTGCGCTGTTCCAGAAAGGATCAAACGGTTCGCAGTTAAATATAAAAGATCACCTTTTATGTGCATTATTATTTTCATCAAAACCAGAACGAACGAGAAGAATGTCCATTCAAGTGCCTCTTGAACGTTTCCAGCGTACAACCTACGCAAGGTGGCCGGAGGTGGCAATGCACGGGAAAGACATGTCACGGGCCTCCGTACATGTCCTTCTCCATTGTCTCGAAAACCACACAGCTCGGCAAAGTAAATACATTAAAATAGATAGAGGAAGTAAACATAAAGAATCGAGACCTAGGGAAATTAAATAAACAATGATGTGAACGAAATTAAACAATATAAACAAACAAGCGTTTATGTATGGGCACCTTGGGTTCTTGGTACTTCAGGTTCATCCACATTTAAATCCTTCGGACGTAGAGAATTTTAAATGGCCAGGTACGGATTCGTAAGCTGCTTCTTTTCAAAGCATCTCGAATCAACACTCCTGACAGGTCGGGAGACGGCGGGATGCGTAACAACAAGAGCAATGCACTTCTCCTACCAATATTGAACAAATAATAGAAGCCATCCGAGGGGGTAACCACTCTAGAGATTCCTTGAGATTCCATACAGATTTCCAAAGATTCCCAACGATATTCATAGAAAGGTGAACCCCGAAGGGGTAACCACTCCAAAAAATTCCAAGATTCCGTGATATTTCATGAAGATTTCCAATGATTCCCAACGAGATTCCCAACGAGTGGTTAACCCCTCGAAGCCATCGCTTAGGAAGCTAGACTCCTGGAGAAAAGGATAGAATGGATCACTGTCCAACTGGATACCGGTCGGTTAAGTAAAATCTAATGTTATAATTAGGGAGTCATTTAATGGATAGTGAGTGAAAAAATTAGAAATTAGAGTAAAAGCAAATTAATTGTTTTAAAGGAGGCGCACGAGATCTAGTTCAGAAAAATACTTCTCATTGCTATGGAATACCAGAGGGGTTAACCACTCGTTGGGAATCATTGGAAATCTTTATGAAATCTCAGGGAATCTTGGAATTTTTTGAGTGGTTACCCCTTTGGGGTTCATCTTTCTATGAATATCGTTGGGAATCTTTGGAAATCTTAATGGAATCTCAAGGAATCTCTGGATAGGTTACCCCCTCGGGAATACCCTATCGCTTCAGGTTACAATTAAAAAAAAACCCCCTTGGGAATGTCATTACAGTATTTTGTGAATTTATACCAAAATCTAACAAAATTATTATAGTCTCGCCAAGATAATAGGGCTGAACGTAGCACTCATACGTCAAGCTTTTCGCAGTGCAGTTGTCAGAATAGAGACAAGACGCAAATTGCAACCTCTAATTTAGAAAGGCCCGGTAACAAAATGAAGGAAATAACTAATATTTAATTGTTGGGTGCCATCCCCGCTAGGTCTGCCCAAGAATTTGGGAAGATAAACAATGATTTTGGTTTTGGGTCGGGGTCTTGAGTACCTGGGCAGAGGTCTGCATGACTCATCTATAGCCCCCAATACCAACCATTCTCTGGAAACTCAACAAAGAAAATAGAGACCATACTGGCCTTCAAAAATAACCTTCAGATTGGTCGGTATCAGAGGGACATCCATGCTGCAAATAACATCTCTGTAGTACATCAATCTTTTGATCAAAGCAGGAAAGTCAAATGAAAGTCGCTAAAGCGATAAATGTATACAGCAGCTCGGTGAGAATTGCCGTTTCAAATAATAGCAGTAAAGCTACTTAAATGTTGGTTATCCAATTGTGTCTACTTATCAGACATTAAAAGACAAAAACAAAACAACAAAAGCTTGGGGAGCTCTGGGGGAGAGCAACAAAGGGGAAGGATAGGGCTTGACCTCTGTTCTGGGTTCTAGACCCAAATAAAACCCAATTTAGATAGGAGAGGGAGAGGGGAGATCCGACAAAATCCCCCTTCAGGTGAGGTGACGTTGGGGGGAGAGATATGGGAGAGTACGCAGGGTTATCAAACAGCCCTTATCACGCAAAAACGGGGGGGGGGTCACGCAGGATTATCGTTGACGCACATGTGACTGCTATTCCCCCACACGAAGGGGGAAAGCAAACATGCCTGGGATACTATTTACAACCCTGTAGTTCTCGTATACAATTCAAAACGCTGTTGAGGTCAGTTCAGGTTGAGGTTCAGTCATACAGTCCCAGTCAACCCTTCCAAAGTAAATAACGAGGGGTTAACCACTCGTTGGGAATCTCGTTGGGAATCATTGGAAATCTTTATGAAATATCAGGGAATCTTGGAATTATTTTGGAGTGGTTACCCCTTCGGGGTTCATCTTACTATGAATATCGTTTGGAATCTTTAGAAATCTTTATGGAATCTCAGTGGAATCTCAAGGAATCTCTGGAGTGGTTACCCCCTCAGTAAATACTATAGAAAGTAAAGTAATTTGACAACGCCAGACTTCAATACAAACAAAAAGAGATCCAATATATAACATGAGAACCCGTTTAGCTGGAAACTCATTTCAGAAAAAAATCAGCAATCACGAAATAAATGAAGTCAGGCTCGTAAACAAGGACACTTGAGTATTGGAGATAGTGAGAAGTTGAAGGTAAATTGAAAGGGGAAAGAGGGGAAAGATAAGAAGACAATGTCGGAACGGGGAAAGCGCCGTTATGGAGTCAGTTAAAAAACTCCCTCATCTCGAAAAACGGGAATTTTCCTACTGGTGACGCTTTGGCGGAATCCAAAATCATTACGCAATCTACAGCAAAGGGGATGAACCATCCCTATAGGGCAACATTTCAGGTATCACCAGGTGCATGGTCGTTTCGATTTTTACAGTTCATAGCGGGATTTCGAGTGGTTAACCACTCGTTGGGAATCTCGTTGGGAATCTTTGGAAATCTTTATGGAATCTCAACGATTCTCTGGAGTGGTTACCCCCTCGGGGGATTTTGAATTTTCGAGCGCCCACGACACCCATAAAGACGTTGTACCGAAGTATAAACACCATGTTTCGCTTATGTACCTAAATGAACACTTAAAAATGGGTGTGGGTTTAGGGGAAAACATAGCTTACGCTGGGACTGGAACCCAGACCCCTCAGGACACAAGTGGGATGCCTTGACCAGAGACTGATAGCCGCAGTTTGTTTACCAAACTATTCAACATAATCAGCTGGCAGTTCGGCTTGTACGTCGAGGCGCCTTTAGGATTGCTTCTGTCTGCTACTCCGGCGACGTAGATTGCCCTCGTTATCATAAGCCACAAATAAGACTTCCACAAACTCTCCCAACTTTTTTTTCCCTACCAATTCAATTGTTTTCTCCAGGATAAAAATGAAATAATTTTCAAGCTGTGATGGTTTTGTTCGGGTGAAGTTTCCTAAGTGCTTCCAGCTTACCCGTCCAATGATTGTAAGTAGGTATCATAAAAAATAGTGACAGTCATTAATTTTATTTGACGGTTGTAACTTTAACTGATGTCCAACATTTTCGAGGGGGTAACCACTCAAGAGATTCCTTGAGATTCCCTGAGGTTCCAAAAAGATTGCCAAAGATTCACAACGATATTCATAGATGAACAGCAAAGGGGTAACCACTCCAAAAAATTCCAAGGTTCCCTGAGATTTCATAACCTTGAACGTTTTTCTCCCTGCCCCAGTCCAATGAGAAGGACAGTAGGTACGTATTCGATCAACGCAATGCTATAAGAGCTCGAAATTCTTGCAGGGTACCTATTGATGCCTATCCTGACTGTATTGGGATTTGGGAGTATTGACCATGCCTGGGCTGAGGGAATTGAGAGCAGTGAGCGGTGAGCACTATCGGGCGGCGAATCGGCTCGAGTGAGATGCCCATAAAATTAAACAAATTGGAGCGCCGCGCGGTCCGAAAGACATTCATAAATTTTCCCCGCTGATCAGATAATATTTGTGTGTGTCGACTGGCGAGGTTTGGGACTTTAGCAGACTTGCACTCTCGATAACAGCCTGAAATAAGGCTCCAGTTCAATGACTGTTCGACTACCTTCGATAAATTGCACAGAATATATCTAAAGTCAATTTTTATTAGCGCACTTTCCCACTGAGTTATCGGCGCCACTGAATAGAAATGAGCATCCATGTTACATGCACTTCAGGATCATAACAATATTTCATAAAAGTTTTTCGGGCATGGATGAATAGTTCCCCGATCGGTCTTTAGCTTGCTTTATGAGCTCGCTTTGTCTTTGCGATGGTGACGGTTCGCGTTCGCATGGACGCGCTGGCGGACATGATGGGTGCCAGTGAAGGGTCTTCAGTCTGTGGGTGGCACCGCGACCCCGTCCCCATCCGTCATGCACATGACACCTGCACCACATACTAAATACCTGGCCGGCCCCTTTCTGGTCGCCCGTGCCTCTGCGGCACGTCGTGCCCCCGCTCCATGAATCATCGATGACTTTTGATCTTGGATGTCCAGTATGGGCTCTCTGCGATCCCTGCGACCCTATCACCGTTCATCTACATCCATTGTTCGCGAAGATGACGTATTCAGAACCTCATGTGAACCTTGTGAACACTAGCAGTTTCAGCTTTCAAATAGATATAAACATGGAGATAGGGATACAATACCAAGTTTGTTTAATCGAATTTACTAAGCTATATAAGAACATCCACGCTACAAAAAACCTTTGGAAGGAGAACGCAAGGAAACAAGGAACATTAATTCTAGAGAAGTGATGTCATGAGGACCCAAAAATAAAAATGGCCGGGTGGGGGGCAGCAGCGGCATCCTGTCAGTGGGTGTCCAGAGGACATCACGAAGAAGAACAAGGTGCGAGCTAGTAAAGACATAGCCAGCACAGCGGTGCTCTCCACACTCACCGAGCCCCTCGCTACGAGCGCGCTATCACATTTTATTAACAGGATCGTTAAAGACTTGAGTCGTCATTAATTTGGCTGGGGCCTTACAGAAGAAGGTGGTAGAGACAATGGGAGGTAAAGCCCCACCTCGCTCCGTGCCTGCCCACTGCCCAGTACCTGCTCGCTCATTTTAACACATCCAGACTCCTTTTATTACTGGACCAATATTTGATTTATGCCCGCCGAGGTAGTGCGTCTGCGCAAACGCTTACCACCTCAAGTTCAGGGTCAATGGCATTCTTTGGCGTCAGGGGCAGCTATCGCTTTACAGGATCGTGGGCGTAAGAGTTGAATGGTGATGCTGTATAAACACAACCAGACCTACGAAAGAATATTTTCCTTTACGGCTTCCACAAAAATTCAGAGTAGCAAACTTGAAGCCTGGCTTCCTCATTATCAAGTCTACTCACGTGGCTGGCAATGCATTAAAGAAAAATAAGAAAACAAAAAATAACGAGGAAAAAGAGTAAACACGCACAAACATCAAGTTAAGAATATGAATACGAATGGCAAGAAAAAGGGTGGAACCACAAAAACAGAAGAGAACGCAAGAATTCAGTTCAAAATATCCCAGCACACGTAACTCCATGCAAACACGAAAGCATTGAAAGTAAGGGAGGAAACGGGGGTGCCGACGGTTAACCACTCGTTGGGAATCTCGCTGGGAATCATTCGAAATCTTTATGATATCTCAGGGAATCTTGGAATTTTTTGGAGTGGTTACCCCTTCGGGGTTCATCTTTCTATAAATATCGTTGGGAATCTTTGGAAATCTTTAAGGAATCTCAGTGGAATCTCAATGAATCTCTGGAGTGGTTACCCCCTCGGGGGGTGCTGTAGACGAGAACCAAAGCTCCATCCGGAATTTGCAACAATTTGATGGCTATTCACGGCTCTCTGTCAAGTCTACTCAAATACTCAATAAATCAGGCACATAGTCTTTCCTTCTTCTCTTAAAAAATTAAAAAATAACAGAAAAATTTCACTTTCAACTGCCCACTTAGTCGAAAAATTACAGAACCGTTCGAATCGACTCCTAGGTTCTTCCAGTATGTCTTTCCAGGTCGAATGTGGCTCGAAGAGATACTTGACTCGGCAGCCAGATTTCCTTCTCTGCCAGCTCACCGACTGCTCTGGAGTGCGAGATGGTTGATCCTATCACTCTCAGGGCTAAGGTCAAAAAGGGGATCCCGCGGGATGTTTCAGGGCCGTGACGGGCCAGCGCAGTGTTGCGTGTCCGAGGCAAGAGGCCTATTGCGGCGCCTTTTTCATTTTCGCGGCCACTGCAGCCACCTAATATGAAGGGACCCTCAACATCAATTTCACGATTGAAATGCCGCAGCTGCACAATAAAGTACCTGATTGAAGGAGCAAAAAACCAGGCGGGACTGCCAACAAAGCCCGGTGCATTCACATTTTGTTTTTACTGGGTCTTTCGAATGAGACTGAAGAAAAACGCACCCCTGTTACACGGAGGTTAAGGCAAAGGACCCGACTGTGAGACCCAACTAAATCAACTACCAGATTATCTAATAGGGTCGGAGCGTTTAAACAGGCGCAGAGCCGGTCATTCGTCTACCTTTGCATTCTCCTTCCGTAGCTATAACCGAAATAATCCAAAAACACAACAGTACTGAAATATAAGTCAATTAACATAACATGTCTTGTTTAATACGTCAAATTACAATTATTTTATCCTCAAATTCCTTGTTGAAAAAGTTGGAAAAAAATCTTCACGATGTTTGCTGGTTTGCAACACTCCGTTTATAGTGGGCTGAGAGTGCAGGTTGTATGTGGAGGAGTCTTTACGCGCGTGCATCCCTTTAGGTTTTCGGGAATAAAATCCAGGACAACGAAAAAATACTGAAGAAGTCGCTGCATATAGGCAATGCAGTGTTAACTTGTTGACTCGCCGTGGGCTCGTGGAATGGCTCGCAGGCTGGGGAGTGTGTCAAGTTCTAAAAGACGGGGAACTGCCTGCATTGGCACCTGAGACCTGAGTCTTGTTGCTTTTCCGAAATGGACCGTTTGTTGTTCTAATGTCTCATCAGGTTTGACACACCCGATAATTAATTCATGATTTAGTTTTTACGAACTAGTTTTTCCTCTGAGAAGAAAAAAATGGTCGTTTGAATTGATCAGTGTATTTCTGGAGAGCTTGCATTCCGGTCGAACATTCGGGATCGGAGGCAGTGTCCTGTCCGTCTTGGGTTATTACTAATAAATTATGGCCCGTTTAATATGAGGTTGGTTTCCAAATACACAGGCTTCAGGCCCCGAACGCTGGTCCAGGACACGAAAACAGGTGTCGTGCCGGTAGGGGGTTGATTTCTCAGCTTCGACTTCTCAATTTACCCGTCGGATCAAGTGTTTTGGCTTTGATTAATCTAATAAACATGCAAAGAAGTCACCATTTGCTACTGATAACCACAGATAAAGAATAATCGGGTAACTCAGTGATAAATTCACCATTCACGAGAGTGATTTGCCATTTTAGTGATAGTGGACCGTCCTCATGGACGGACGATAGCTCGTAAATTGTTTATTGTACAACAGGATGCAAAACACCTGTGCTTACACCCACAGCAACAATATTTCAGCAGGTATTTTTTAATCCCAACTTGAAAAAATAATTAAAACAATGATTGTGATATTTTTTGTGTGAAAACAACTGGATATTCCGCACAGACTGTGAAGCTTGAACTGCTATCGTGATAGATCGGGGCATCGGCACTGGGGAGAGCCAGAAACCTCGGCTGAACTCATGCTCAACTGTAGGGATCTGGGATAAGAAGAGGCTGGTACTTGAGGCCCAGAGGAGCCAAGTTCACACATCTCAAGCATTCTCCAGGTTCACAAGAATAAGAATTGAAAATGAAGAATGGAACAGCAAAGAGCCTGACAGGCAGCACACTCTCTTGGTCGAAAATACAAACTAAAATGGTCCTGGAGGCTCCAGGCAGAGGAAGACTGTGCACCATCGTATGGTAGATATTGGGTGCAACTGGAACGTAAACAGCACCACGGCAAGAGCACGCCAAGAAGACGGCTTGGCCTGCGTGCCTCAGGGATAGTGACCACCTTCTTAGCTTGTACCAGGTTTGGTGTGGTGGGGATGGGGCTCCAGCAAGGCCACGGCCATTACAGGGCTCCATGCAGTTAGTCACTAAGAGCATGTTCTGATGTACGGTTCGCGCGCGTGTTATCTGCCTTAATCCATATCATAGTAGTGCAATGTCGGATTACACTTCGCCCCTATGGATACACATACAAGGATTAATGTGAAGTGACTGTGTTTGATAAAAAACCCACAATCAGTGTGCCTTATAGGAAAAATAAATGTGGAGCAAATGTGGGTTTTGTTTACATACAGTAACGGAGTAGCCCGGTGGATTGTATAATGTGGAAAAAGTGCCGGCATCGGAGGAAGGCTTCGAGCTGATCACTATGCTGTGGCTGCCGTGGTTGGCGGCGCTAGTGACTGCTGCGCTAGCGGCACCCGGCAAATCACTCCGCTATCAGGCTCCCGACGAGTGCAAATGGGTGGAAAGCGGTGGCGAGGAGGTGGCACTGCTCTGCCGCCTCGGCACCATCAACAGCGAGCTGGAAAACACCAACTTCAGCGTGATCCAGCCCCAGCACACGGTTCGGCTTCGGCTCGAGTGCAACAACACGCTTTTCTTTCAAAGTTCCTTGACCGTCGGCAGTTTTCGCCCCCTCGTGGAACTCAAAGAACTCTCCATAGAGTTTTGCAAGATTGCCAATCTATCGGCGGGAGCTTTTCGTGGACTAAGGGAGCTGAAAAATCTCACCCTGAGGACCCACAACACGGACTGGTCCGCCATGACACTTCAAGTTCAATCTGACGCCTTTGCTGAAGATCTGGGGCTGCTGGAGAGGCTAGACCTCGGTGCGAATAATATTTGGTCCCTTCCCGATGGTGTCTTCTGTCCTTTGCACAGTTTAGAAGCTCTAAATTTGACGAGGAACCGGTTGAGAAACGTCACCACCCTCCGTTTCTCTGCAACACCAGGCCAGCGCTGCGGGAACAGCCTGAAGACCCTGGACCTGTCAAATAACAGCATCGACACGGTCCCTGCAGAAGCATTCTCAGGGCTCATTCGTCTGCAAGAGCTGTACCTGCACAGCAACGGGATGACCGTGCTGGCCGACCGGGCGCTGGAGGGCCTCGTCTCTCTGTCCATCCTCCGTCTCAACCACAACAAGCTGGTCAACTTGCCCCCAGAACTATTCTCTGACACGAAGGAACTGAAGGAGCTGCATCTGCAAAATAACTCCATCAATGTCCTGGCTCCAGGCCTCTTCAATGATCTCTCACAGCTCTTGGTCCTCGACATTTCAAACAACGAACTGACTTCGGAGTGGATCAACTCTGCCACATTTACTGGACTTGTTCGACTCGTGGTGCTCGATATTTCAGACAATCGTGTATCAAAGCTGGAGCCATCCTTGTTCAGAGATATGTACAGTCTTCAAATTCTACGATTAGAAGGAAATATAATAGAAAATATACCTGAAAATACATTCTCTTCTTTGTACAATCTCCACACACTTATCCTATCGAGTAATAAATTATCTGTGATAGACAGTTACACTTTCAACGGCTTGTACGTATTAAGCCTCCTCTCACTGGACAACAATGACATCGAGTCAATTGACCCCACTGCCCTGAAGAACTCCTCAAGCCTGCAAGATTTACACCTGAATGGAAATAGGCTGCGGGAGGTACCGACGGTACTCGCCGACGTGCCCATGCTCAAGACCCTCGATTTGGGAGAAAACCACATCACCAACATCGCCAACTCTACTTTCAACACCATGCAACACATTTACGGTCTGAGACTAACGGAAAACAACATCGGCAATATAACCAAAGGGGTCTTCGATAAAATGTCCTCGCTCAAAATATTAAATCTCTCTCGAAATAAAATTCAAAAAGTCGAACCGGGTGCATTTGATAATAACTTGAATTTACAAGCGATCCGCCTCGATGGCAATTACCTCTCGGACATCGGCGGACTGTTCGCGAAATTACCCAATCTGATCTGGCTCAACATTTCGGATAACAAGCTGGAGTGGTTCGACTACGCCTTGATCCCTACAGGCCTTCAGTGGCTGGACATCCACGCCAACAGGATCGCAGAATTAGGCAACTACTTCGAGATTGAAAGTCAGCTACATCTCAGCACATTTGACGCCAGTGCAAACAAACTGACTGAAATTACGGGCAGTGCTATTCCTGACAGTGTGGAACTACTTTTTCTCAATGACAATTTGATTTCAAAAGTGCAGTCCTACACGTTTTTCAAAAAACCCAATCTCACTCGGGTGGATTTGTATGGGAATAAAATAACAAATTTAAATCCAAATTCTTTACGAATATCAGCCGTCCCTATCGATAAACCGCTACCGGAGTTTTATATTGGAGGCAACCCATACGAATGTGACTGCACAATGGAGTGGCTGCAGAAATCCAATATGGAAAATAGAGCGCGGAACCAACCAAAGCTCGTGGACGTCGAAAGTATTTACTGCAAACTGCTCTACAACCGAGGCCGGTCGTATGTGCCTTTAGTTGAAGTCGAATCGAGCCGATTTTTATGTCAGTATGAATTCCATTGTTTTGCACTGTGCCACTGCTGTGATTTTGATGCCTGCGACTGTGAAATGACCTGCCCAACGAACTGTACGTGCTACCATGACCAGTCCTGGTCAGCGAACGTGGTAGACTGTACTGCCACCGGCTACGTCAACGCTCTACCTGAACGAATACCCATGGACGCCACACAACTTTATTTGGATGGAAACAACATTCAGGCTGTTGGGAGTCATGCCTTTATCGGTCGGAAGAAGTTGAAAATATTGTACATGAACTCATCTAACATCGAAATTATTCACAATAGAACATTCAACGGACTGAAAGAGTTGGAAGTGTTGAGGTTAGACAACAACAGCCTGCAGGAATTGAGTGGCCAGGAGTTCGAGGGACTCGAGAATCTACGTGAGCTGTACGTGCACAGCAACAGGATCCAGTTTGTAAACAACGACACATTCCTGCCCCTGCACCAGCTTCGAATCCTGAGGCTTGACAACAACAGGCTTCAGTACTTCGCGGTTTGGCACCTGCCCCCGTCCCTGACGTCGATAAGGTTGGCAGGGAACCGGTGGTCGTGCGATTGCGATTATGCCGACCGTTACCGCGAGTGGATCCAGGTTGCTCGCACAGCTATCGCTGACCTCTCGACCCTCCGTTGTATTCGTCAGAGCAATAGTACGGACCTCCCCGAGCTCGGATTCTTTCTCATACACGAGAATAGCAGTATGTGTGAGGTAGAACCTGTGATAGAGAACACGATAAACACAACCGATCGACTGAAACAAAAGACAATACTCCCAAGGCAAGAGTTCGACGGGTACTTGCCATTACTCGTCGCGACTATGGTGGCGTTCCTAACAATAATAGTTGTGATTCTAGTGATGTTCCTGTACAGACAGGAACTCCGCGTGTGGTTCCACAGTCGTTTCGGAGTGCGTCTGTTTTACCGGCGTCCAGCCCTGGACCGTGATGACCGCGACAAACTGTTTGACGCGTTCGTCAGTTACAGCTCGAAGGATGAGGCGTGGGTGGCCGAGGAGCTCGCACCAGCGCTTGAGCACGGCGACCCTAGCTACCGGCTCTGCCTCCACTACCGCGACTTCCCGGTTAACGCGTATGTGGCGGACACCATTGTGCAAGCTGTGGAGAGCTCTCGGAGAACAATAATGGTCCTCTCTGAGAACTTCATCAAGTCGGAGTGGTGTCGGTTCGAGTTCAAGTCGGCGCATCATCAAGTCCTTCGGGATCGTCGGAAAAGACTGATCGTAGTGCTGCTGGGCGAGATTCCACATAAGGACCTGGATCCAGACATTCGGCTCTACCTCAAGACGAACCCGTACTTGACGTGGGGCGACAAGCTGTTCTGGGAGAAGCTGCGATTTGCGCTGCCCGATGTTCCCAACAACCAGAGGAGTCGGAGCAGCATGCGCAATTCGAACCTGGCGCATCAGCACATGATGCACCACATACACAGGCACAACAACCACAACGCCCCCCACACGCACAACAACCTGCCGTCAACAAGGTCCGTGGCCATCCACATCTAGACTGACTGTGAGTGTACATACCCCCTATTTCAAACCCCTGTATAGTGTAAAAATCGCCCCCGCAAAGCCCTTGTAACTTATTCTCTCATGTGATATTACGAATTGGAGTTGACAACCCTTGTAAGCTGCCTAGCTGGTTGAATGGAAGCGTATTTATAGACTTGCCTCTGTGCTCTTTCTTTGCGTTCTTGATGTCGCAGTAGGCTGACTGAATGTCATGATTTTGTTTCCAATGATCAAACACTAATCCTTTTTGTAAGGAAATTTAATATTTACTTGTAATAAGTGATTTCCAGAGGCAGCTTACAAAAAATCTAGTCTTTGTCTGCCGTTCCCCATTCAATGGCATCTTGTATTTTTGGAATAAACAAATTGTTTAAAAATTCAGGTTTCCTCATTTTGAAGTAGAGTAAAATAAAGCGAGGCATTACATTGAAAACCAAACATACTATTATGTATGTTATTATGAGTCACAAATGTAAAGCCTCATGTAGTAACAACAAAAAGCCTCAAGCAACATCTTTTAATAGCAGTTTTAATCACCTGTTCACTGGTGATTCTTGCGTACAAATTTGCTGACTCCACAGTTATCCAGCCATGTTGCTTGAGGTTTACAAATTCTAAGTAAAGTATGTACAGCAAGGACAGTAAAAGAGAAAAATATTAGGTAGTGGCTGGTGAAGGGAATAAGAGAAAAATGACGGGGCTGAGAAGAGAAGGCATACAGACGGAGAGTCATCGACATGCGCCTGGTCCTGACAACACTGTGGACCTGGACCAGTGGATGATTGCCAGTTAAGGAGTGCCATTAACAAGAAAAAATAGCTGTTCTATCGTTAGGGTGATTATCCATGCAGAAGAATTGCCGAAGGCCCCATAACGAGGTTACTTAGGGCTGCCAAAAAAATATCCCAAAGCTGATCAACTTATCTTATTAGGCAACTGGTGGTTACAATGCACTTTTCCTATTTCACGTTGCACTATGTTTACTCTGACTGACTAATTAGAGACACTAAGCTCAATCTGTCCTACTAGAGTGGGTAAAAAAATTAAAGGTACCTCAGCTATCGAAGATTTGCATCTGTCTGGGTAGAATAACTCGACCAATTCAAGAAGTATCCACTGTTTTCTCCGAGGGGTTAACCACTCGTTGGGAATCACTGGAAATCTTTATGAAATGTCAGGGAATCTTGGAATTGTTTGGAGTTGTTACCCCTTCGGGGTTTATCTTTCTTATGAATATCGTTGAGAATCTTTGGAAATCTTTAAGGAATCTCAGGGAATCCCTGGAGTGGTTACCCCTCGGTTTTCTTATACTTAAGGTGGGTTCTACACGACCAAAACCTATCGATATTTCTCGTTCAGGGGTAAATTCCGATCTGTCAAGCTCTGGTCGTTAATGGGATCGAACCCGTGTTCCGCCTCTCATCATGTCTCTAAAGAAAACCACTTCGACAACCGTCGGTCAGTCAGGCAATGCCCAGACGAGGAACTTTAGTGAGTCATGTAAAAGAAATGGGTTCACAACCAGGTGCACATGTACATAGTCTGGTATAGTTGCACAGAGGTACCGGTGCAAGGAAGGTACCTCAGGTACAGCAGAGTATGCCACGAAGGTTATTGGGACAAGTCAAGTTGGTATTTTTATTCTGTAGTTCCGGCGGGTTCCCACAAAGATACAGAAGGACGTGCCGTAGAGCCTGGTCCCGAATGAATGAGATAGGTACCTGGCCGCAAGCTCAATTACTGAACACTGAAGGAACCTCAACAACCGGAGGCGGGAAGCCTGCAGTGCACTTCCAGGCCCATGCGAAAACTAGCAAGGACTACACAATAACCCGCTGCAAGATAATGAAACTTTTAAGGCTTGGCACGATTCTCGTTTGCAAACAGATGAAAGATAGGTCGGTCGCAAGGAATGCTCTGGTCAGTTTGTGGGACCAAAG
Source organism: Mesopsocus fuscifrons (assembly GCA_950004255.1). Taxonomy (NCBI): domain Eukaryota; kingdom Metazoa; phylum Arthropoda; class Insecta; order Psocodea; family Mesopsocidae; genus Mesopsocus; species Mesopsocus fuscifrons. The sequence goes on along the minus strand of OX465373.1, from coordinate 19,326,112 downwards.
GTTCTCTAAGAATCCACAGCTTTTCTGTCTGCATTCGTACACCCTCAGGAAGCGGTCGTTACTATAGGTCCACTTTCCGCTGTGTCTTCCAGATTTAAAACCCCAAAGGAAAAAGAGACTGTCAGTGAGTGTGCTCATTTCAGTACAGAGTCCTTCCCATAAGTCCAGGAGCCTGTCCCTCTCAAAAACCAGACGCTGTGAGGTCACTAAATAATTCGAATTAAGAGGACGCTATACCTGACGATGCATTTTTTGCCGCCCATAAGATTAACATTGCGAGCGGCGATTCATTTTCAAGGTTTACCCTTGGTAGGAAAGACACAAAATTTTGCCTGTACCTAGCCCTAACAATGTTCTAGGTCGTGTTCAAAGCAGATTTCCCAATTTCTCACTGGTTTCTTTTATTGCAACTGTTTCGCAAATGCTAGCATCGCATACCTCAAGAAAAGTGCTGTATCTCGAAAACCAGTAAAAAAAATGTGAAATCTGCTTCGAACACTCCCTAGATCATTGTTAGGGCTAGGTACAGGCAAAATTTTGTGTCTTTCCAACCAAGGGTAAACCTTGAAAATGAATCGCCGCTCGCAATGTTAATCTTATGGGCGGCAAAAAATGCACCGCCAGGTATTAGCGGACCCTTAACAATCACAAACTATTTCAGAACAGTCTTTTTTCACTCAGTGCAATTTATAAACAAGAATAGTGTCCAGGATAAGAAACGCATATCCGAAGGCACCCCAATGGCAGTGGTGGAAACCCTAGAAGCCCTAAAAGCACAATAAGTATCAGTTGCAATAGTTACACTAAACAAGTCAAGCACGCTAGTATAGGACATTCAAAACCCTATCCTCTAACAGAAGTCCCTCAGTAGAATATTCTGACCAGCCTGAGTTTCCTGAGTCGATATAAGTGGTTTTTGGAAAAAAGTTCGTCCGTCCTTCCGTCTTCCTTCCTACTCTGTTCAATTTTGACGAAAATCTGTACACCCTCCCAAAAATCACAATTTCGGTAAATTTTTTAAGCCCAATAATTACAAAACCAATCAAAATTGGCACCTCCGGTTAGTTGGACAAAGCCGGAGGGCACGGTTCTCACTCGGTAAGATTTAAAACTCCTAGGTAGTTTTCAACCTTTTTGAATTCCCAAAAACAAACGAACTCAAAATTTACGAAAGTTCAGTAGAAGAAGCTTCCGAAAAAAACCAAAACAATAAATTGATATAGGCATATTTCCTGTAGTGGTGCAGCCTTAAAAGGCTCGACAACGATACGAGTTTGATTATAAATATTTTTACAGTCGTAAAAGTTAATAGATTGGCAAATAAGGAGGGTAGGTTGCACCGAAGACAAAACGGTTATTAACCTCATGCTATAGCTTAGCTCCTTACCTGAACTGCACCTAGCCATACCAATAGCCGCCATTACCGCAACTTCCATCCATTGCACTATAGCAATAAACTCTAGAGTAAATAAAATTTAATTGTAAACTACGTTAATTATAATTTTCTTCATTAATGGTTTTTGATGTACTTTGCATCCGTTGGCCGACGCACCGACCTCGTGAGTGCATTCCCCGCTTTATCGTTAATCATCCGCATATACTAAGACACATGCATACGTAACAATTTTTCTAAATAGAACCGAACGTCCCAGGTTCGAATCCTTGTATCAGGAAATTTTTTATTTTGAAGCTAGAATTTCCTAGGTGTTATTTTGACGAGGGGGTAACCACTCCAGAGATTCCTTGAGATTTCCCTGAGATTCCATAGAGATTTCCAAAGATTCCCAACGATACTCATAGAAAGGTGAACCCCGAAGGGGTGACCACTCCAAAAAATTCCAAGATTCGCTGAGATTCCATAAAGATTTCCAATGATTCCCAACGAGTGGTTAACCCCTCGTATTTTGACTTTGGCTGAACCTGAACCTGAACCTTTTTTCCAAAAAGGTAAGTATATCTAACTAACTTTCAGGCGAGGAAAAAAATCACGTCGTCGGAATTGATGCCTTCAGTTCACTTGGTGGGAAATGATTCTTATACATATACGACTACAAACGTATATGGGCACAAAAAAACAGGATTTCAGTTGGGGATTTGCACGTGAAGCCACCACAAGATTTTAAGCCGCCGAGAATAATCCTAAGAAGGCGCAGCACGGTCCACTAGGATTATTGAGACAATTTTCGGATGAAATTGAGCATGAAGATGAGAAATGGCGTCCGAAGCCCGTGCAAGTAGGCCTTCCGTTGCTTCAGCCGGCCACCACACCAATTTTAGGAGTGCCTGAATCTAATCTGCGGTCTCTCCCTAACTACCAAACCAAACCTAGAAATATTTGCGCCTTACTTCCAATCATCGGGAAATGCCTTGCACTCATCACGTGGGAACATAGGGAGATGAGGTGGTCTGAGGAACTGAAGACAAAGAATAAAAGACCGAAAGGGAACTCGGGAATTCTCTGTTAATTCTCTCAGGTTTGCTCAGAGACTTGCTAAAACAGACCACTGATTCCCAAACTTTTTGGCCCCTTGGACCTTTTTTTTTAAATTTTTTGTGGATGAAATTTCTTCACCCCTTTGCAGGAAGCAAGCAACAAATTAAATCAGAAGTCATTTTCAGTAGGAAAACTGATTGTAGAAGAACAAACCTGGGTTTGAAGCTATAGGCACTTTCTGGGATCTTCTAGCAAAATCTATATAAAGTAGAACACGTTTTGAAGAGCCTCTGGGTTCGGTTACCGAACTTGGGAAATGCTACCGTTAATTTCTAAAAATATTTTCTCCAACAGTTCACAAAATATTGCAAATGACAACTTTTGCTTGTCTATATGGCCTCAAAGTTTGAGTGACTGAAACAGAGTCAGTGACCCCGAGGAAGGACGGAGACACGCTACCTGTCCTTCACCATACAAAGGACCCCGTGAAAATAGCTTGCTAATATCCACACCATACCACGACAGCTCTTTCCTTTATGACGCTGTCACTTCTGCCCTCGTTTTGGAAGAATATGTCGTTTGAGACATGAAAAGAACCTCTCCATTTGGGTAAATTCCTCGTGTCACTCAGATTTATGAAGAAACCCTGAGCAGGAAATTTTCAGATTTTCCAAAATAACATGCATGAGGTAGTTTTTGACAATTCTGATACAAATTTTATAAAAAAAAGAATCTGATCCACATTTATTAGGTTTTTACAAGGCGCCACCACACTTTCGGCAAGTGTCGAATCTCCAACACTGGCCCATACATTCACGCCTGTGTTTCCTTTTGGGTCCATATACAGTGCAGAATACAGCTCCCTAATGCAACAAAGTAGCAGTAAGGTCGAGGGGTTAGCCACTCGCTCGTTTGGAATCTCGTTGGGAATCATTGGAATCATGGGTTCAATCCCAATGACATCTCAGGGAATCTTGGAATTTTTTGGAGTGGTTACCCCTTCGGGGTTCATCTTTCTATGAATATCGTTGGGAATCTTGGGAAATCTTTATGGAATCTCAGTGGTATCTCAAGGAATTACATGGAATCTCAAGGAATCTCTGGAGTGGTTACCCCTCGAGTAAGGTATATCTGAATGTTGGGGATGACTTAAAACCTAAAGTATACCTGTCTTCAGGTGAATGAGCAGTCTGCCAAGACTCCTTCTTCCCCTATTTTAAAAATTCTGTACCTCAAACAGCAACAGGGTTTTGACCCTGAATCCAGCACTGGACTGTACTAAACATAAATCGAATGATTAGAGCAGTAGCTGTCCACCTTTACATTCAAACTCAAGATATGGGGCCTACTATTCAACCGTAGACCAGCTATACAATGTTGCAAAGGCTGTAGGGTGGGCGGACTGCCATATATTCATTCCATTTTCATATGAAAAGAATCGTTCTAGGACTTGTCACATCGATAACATCTAGCAGTGAACAAACAGGCCACGGGCCCCACTGATAGCCTCATGCCTTATCGGAAACCCATTTCAACTGAATTTGCATCCAATCTTACTAACATTCCAAACCCTTCAAAATCCTTGAAACTCAAACCAACACATATCCAAATTACCGAAGCAACAAAAATTGTTTTTGTATGCCAAATCCCATTACCTGCATGTGCTATAGAAAACACTCCGTTACCCTTTTTGTTCCAACAACCTAGTAACTTAGTCGAAAACATTTCAGTTTTCGGTCAGAAGAAGCTTAAATTACCTCTTGGGTTATACAAGACTTCCTTCAGTAGCTATAGCTTCGAGGGGTTAACCACTCGTTGGGAATCTCGTTGGAATCATTGGAAATCTTTATGAAATCTCAGGGAATCTTGGATTTTTTTTTGGAATGGTTACCCCTTCGGGGTTCATCTTTCTATGAATATCGTTGGGAATCTTTAAAAATCTTTATAGAATCTCGAGGAATCTCTGGAGTGGTTACCCCCTCGTATAGCTTCTCTCTTCTGTCACACTTATAGAAGCGATCTCCGACCTCCGCACTGTAGTAAAGGCCCGAAGTAAAGGCGAAAATTTGTAGAATGTGGTTGGGCTCGCGATGTGCTGGGCCTCCAGAGTGGTGCGTGTATTCATAGAATAGAAAACGCATTCTACTCTATGGCTTCTTACACACAAAGCCTTATAGCAGAATGGTGGGATACTCTCACACTTTTTTCAATATCTTGGGAAATAATTTAAAATCACGATAATGGACCCACGCAATTAAAACCGCATCCTAATAGGCTTCGAAATGACCGAATTGACCCGGGGTAGCGGAAGGTGACTCCTTTCGCGGGTCCGCACAGGGTCAAAGCCATTAACGCCCCATTGTCAGCGCGTTCGAAGGTCCTTCGGCTGTTCGGGCTCGGCCCGCGCACCCGTTCAAGGAATCCGCGGACAAATACTTGATTACTCGCTGCGTGAGACACCTATACCTTTCGCTGCCCTTGCTTATTTTCCATAGGCTGAGCCTTGACCAAGCTTAACAAAAGCCTATTTTCATTTTGGTCTTTACGCCTTTATTAGAAGTTATTCGTAATGAGACAAGGTCCGATCAAAGGAAACGGAAACGATTCACTGTCGAATAGTTTGGTTTCTCTCAGAACATTCGAAAACGGATAAAGGTAGTTGAATGAGCACTATGCAAGCTATCCAAGCATTTTTACTGGCTAGCTATAGTTGGAAGGAAACTGAATCTTAAAAAAACCAAAGCAACTTCCATAGATTGCATGAAGATTTCCGAAGATTTCCTGAGATTCTCAATGAGATTCGTGGAAAGATGCACACCGAAGGGTTAACTACTCCAGAAATTTCCAAGATTCCCTGGGATTTCATAAATATTTCATGATTGCCTGAGATTCCCAACGAGATTCCCAACTTCCAAGGGTTATCTTAAGCTCCAGTTTCACGTGATAAGGATCAAAATGTGACGAGGTTCCAGGCTGCCACCGGTCACGCACTAGGAATGCCACACACGACACAAGACAAGAGTGGGAACTCAAAGACTTTGACAGGAGTAGGGGAGACGAGGCCGACAAAGACGATAGGAGAAAGACGGTGATGCATAGCCGGACATGGAAAAATAACAACATAAGCTGGTGCAACACAGAATTAGGAAGTAATTAGTGGAGCTGCAGGTTTTCTTGTTTGACATGAGAGGGAAGACGTCTATGTTGCGGTAGGGAAGACGTCAGGCCAGGGACAGCCCACATCCATCAAACATCACAAGGCAAATCGCACAAGGAGGACTATGCAGATCATGAGCCCATTGTTTTTCTCCCAACTGACGGAAGCGAACAAGGAAATGTATAAACGGACGGAACATGCTTATACTCGTACTTTCGCTGCTATAGGTATAACAATCAAATCAGATAAATTAAACTTCAACGGCTGCCATATTCGCGTAAAATTCGTTGTCACCGTCTTAGCACACTGAATTTTAAGCGGAAAAAAAAATACGGTCAAGAGACTGACAATAGTGTTTCATGATTTCCCGAGGGGTTAACCACACCAGGAATCTCGTTGGGAATCTCAGGCAATCATTGGAAATCTTCATGAAATCTCGTGATTTCCACTTCTGGAGTAATTAACCCTTTTGGGTGCATCTCTCCACGAATCTCGTTGAGAATCTCAGGAAATCTTTGAAAATCTTCACGCATTCTCGTGATTTCCACTACGTACCAAACCAGCGTCCACACCCAGCTCTGCAAACAATAAATCCCAATCGCATACTAATGTTAAAAGTCGCCCGCACACTGGCGTGGCATTTCAACAGCTAATTCCTCATGTAAATCTAACAAGCATTCAAACACAAGAGGAAAGAACAGTCTATTATTCGGTTGAGTTAACGAACATCTGAGTAAAACTAGCAATACCAACGGTAATTATAGACATGCATTGTATTGTATTTGAGACCCTAAATGCCCCACCGTTCGGTATTTGGTGATGGGGTGGGCCATTGTCCCTGCTTTCAGGGGGCATTGCTCCTGTCTGCCAATCATGTTCATATTTTTTGCTCTCTTCGCCATTAGCAGGCTACCTAAATTTTTATCTCAAAGGGTCTGGGCGAAAAATTTGTACCTACTTTATTTGTCTGGGCGGGAGCATACAAAGCTATACTATAAATATAGGGTTGGTTACCAAAAAATTTATCTCTTCTTATATAATCTTCGTGGATCAATTTTCTTTTCTTTTTTATAGGGGGGTGATGTACCTAAACCTCTAGGTATGTTGTTCCCCCCTCATGCAATTGCACCACGTCTTCATGTCCCGTCTCCTGTACCTATATAGGAGGTTAGGTGATGGAGGATTAACGGTAGGTGTGTCAACCTGACAACCAACAGAAAATTGCTAGTACAGAGACGTCATTCGTGGGACTCCAGTATTTTTCTGCTAGACCTATCCGAAGTCAAAAGTTCTCAGGAAGAACTGAATACGCACCCTGATGAGTCAAGGATAGCTACCCCAAATGGGGGGTGAAGGTATACAAAAAGCCCTGGGCTTACCAACCTCCCCCAGAGGCCCAAATGCATTTTTAAACCCCGATAAAATTGCTCACTCCCGATGCATTTTTAAACCGCCCCATAAAGTTAGTGCGGTAATACAGTAAGTCCCAAGAGTCGTTCGTTTTATTGAAAATTCCACAATTGCCCAGATTTGTGGCTCGTATATCTGACGTTAAATAAATTGTATCGGCTGTTTATAGCCATCGTTTCTTTTGTTCATTTGTTGACTGAAATTTTGATGTTATTCGATATCGCTCTTTTTAGTGTTCAAAGCTGACATTGAGACGCTTCGACGGGGAGAAGTGTCAGTGACAATATATTTGTATAACCTAACAACTCTTCCACTTGCTGTTTCAACAGGCTGAATCTATTTCCATCTGCTCTATCGACATATTATGTAGAAACTGATTCTGAATTAATTACTTATACGAAGAAATTCCTGAATTACTTTACGCTATATCAAGTATTGTAAAAGGGTCCGGGTACTTTTGAAAAACCTGTTGGCCATGTTGGGCTAGCAATTTGGCTTTAAGATGGAGGTACCTATAGATAAACAATGCGCAAACTTCAGAAGTCACCAAAAGGACAGAAATTTTTTCCGAAACTCTACTTTCCCTATAGAATCCGGATCCAGAAACATACGTATAGCAGCAGCAACGAGAAAGGCAAGTGCAGCCATTACAGCACCTTTTATTTTTTTGTGTTTTTCGAACACACGAACTCGTAGGAGAGACGAAGACGTGTACCTATTAGCGGGTAACATGTTCAGGTAGTAGGTACCCACTACCTAGTGACAAATCGTTCGAGAATGACGCTACAAATTTTTCCACGAAATCATGTACCATTTCTAAAAGTGTGTCGGCAACACAGGCGGCTACAACGTACAAATCCAAATTATCGTCTTTTTTATGTCAAAAGGTACCTATTTTATAAAATTAAAATGATTAATTCTATGTATTTATTTCCTACAATTGGAAGGGTCTTACCAAAAAAAGAAAAAAGACGAATACCATAGTTTTAACTTGAAATGATTGGTCCTAAAGAAGTGACGTCATCTTGAGACCCTACCCCACATTCAAATCAGACAACCTCAGGGTATTGACCCACCACAATGCGCTCGAAGTAGGCAGTTCACTAGCTGAGGCAAAAAATACGGATTGGTAGAAACTAACAAAAAGCAGATGATGAGATTAGGTACAATATAGAAAAGGAACCGAATCAGGCAGGGTGATTTCTATTGTACCTTTTTCGAGGAAGTTATTGGCTATAGAAGTAACAAAAAATCGGGGGAACCTAACCTAAATATATCAATTTATTTACATTAAGTAGACGTGTCGAGACCACTGACTGCAGCGTTTCATGTGACCTATTCGTGTGTAGGACTACAACAATGACTCACCGCATACGTGCATAATCGGACGTGCCATATCAACAGAGGTATAGGCCCAGGAAGCACTGATAAAACTGCACTATGGTATGCAGATGGAAAAGAAGAAAGAAGGTACGACACGCAGGAATTACGGAAACCTCGCATACTTTACAAATAATGTTACAAAGACTGAGGAGACTTTAAGACTCTTTAGGCCAGTGATTCTGAAAGCTGTGAAGTCAGTTATTTGGTTGGAACGCAAAAACTATTTTGGAACCAACTGAACCAAGAAAATATGCCGTTGGCCCAAATTTTTGGCCCACCTCAAAAGTGATGAAAAATGATCCTGGTCCTGGAGCATCTATTTGGGAACACTAATGCGAAATTTCAAAGTTCTAACTTAAACCTGGCGTGTCAAAACCGTCTTGACCAATTAAAAACACGATTTTTAATTTTTTTGACACTTCTTTGACAATAGTGGGCGTAATTTTTGAGTAATCAAAATTATATTAGAAAAGTATATCGGAACTGATTTTAGACATCTATATTCCAAATTTGAGCTAAATCGGTTGATTGGTGTGACCTCTAGCCGCGCTACAGACAAACGTACGTACGTACGTACGTACGTACGTCAGACGGACATGGCCTAAAAACCACTTTTTTGGTATCCGGGACTTCTGAAACGTCTTTTGCAATGAAAATCTCAAAATGGAAATTTTGCATGATAACATAACTTTCTCAGCCCATGTACACCTACGGGCGTGTGCAGTACACAGTTGGTCAATCGGGCTCTTCTCGTATAAGAATAAAGAATCCCTGAGAACAATAAATTGAAGCTCACAGGCACTTGAACAGAAAAAGTGGTAATGTGGCAGTTTTAGCAGGTCGAGCCTAGGAGGTGTGAGCAGAGGGCCCGATTGCGAGAATGCCGAAGAAAGATGGCGGCCATGGTGGCTCAGGCACGCAACAAGGCACGCAGTGGCCCACCTGCCCCTGCTGCCCATCTCCAGTTCGCATTGTCTCCCCCATTCAAAGTCGTGTTGCCCCACCATCTGCCTACCTTGTTAGCAGAATACGCCATGATTAACACTTGCTATTTTTCATGTTTGTATTTTATCACAACTAGAGTGGATTTTATGACAGGTGAAGAACAACTTCATAAAAGTCCGTCATATAAATGTTAACTTCGTCGGAACTGAAGTTCAGCGATAGTGCAAGAATACTTAAACTAATATTGAGCAGTGCACAAGAAAGTGAATAAGCTTCTTCTTCTGTCATTGCAGTTAAACTTCTTCAATATTATGATGTTAAGAAGGCCAAGGAAGAAGGTTTACCATTCTCACTTACCCGCGTAAACTCAGTGCCCTATCAAGAAGGTCGTCCACCTAGCCGTGGCACTCCGCCAGATGTATGGCGATAGTAATATAGGGTAGAATAGGGAACGTATTGCAGCAGTGAGCTCTCCATCCTACCCCATGCTACCACGGCTCGGCTAAGTGGATGACCACTTCCCTCTTAATTCAAACTTTCACTCGTAAAAAACTCGGGCGTGTTCAAATATACATGTAGGCAAATTTGCTACCTCCCTTCGTTTGAACAGTCCTCCGATTTTAGGTGTTCGTCTACACAACGCCCTCCCGGTTGAAATCAAATTTGAAGAAAGTTTAACAATATTTAAAAAATTGCTAAAATCGTATTTACTTGAAAATGTTTTTTATAGTTTAGAAGAATTTCTCAATTTGTAAAATTACTTGAAAACCAGGCGTTTTATACTTTAGCTCTGCACCTTCCTTGGGTGGGACAAGGTCAACCGAGGGGTTAACCACTCAAGGAATCTCATTGGGGATCTCAGGCGATCTTTGGAAATCTTTAAGAAATCTCAGGAAATCTTTGAAATTTCTGGAGTAGTTAACCCTTCAGGGAGCATCTTTCCACGAATCTCGTTGACGGTTTAAATTAGAGAAGGGCATGGGGTGAGGCCCCGAGCGGCAGGGGTGTCTGGATCCCACCTGTATTCTTTCGGCCTAACTTCCAAATTTCCCCTGTATCCTGCCCCCAGTTCGTTTTATTAAATGAGAACCCTCCTCAATACGACAAGATCTTTCCCGAAGTCGGAGCAGGCGATTATAACTTATATTCGAGATGGTTTGCTCGAAATGGAACACATTTCCAAGATCTACCACAGTAATGAGGGCGCGAAAAGCAACATGCCCCATTATAAAAAGTGTCGAGACTCCCTTGAGGACATGTATGGAATGAGACAATAGAAACAAGAAAAGGAACAGTGAGCAGTCCTCCCACGGAATGCGCAAGTCCGGCAAGTCCGAGGCCATTTCTGTTTCGTCCTTTCCAGACCTGTTTGCTATTAATATTCATAAACAGAGTGAACATCCTCAGGCTTCTCCTTTTCGACGGAAGCATATTTTTAATTTCCGTGAAATACAAAGTATACGGGGAAGAAGTAAGGACTGTAAACAGACTGTAAAGAAGCAAAGGCATCAACTTCATCTTGCTCTTTTGACGTTTCTTTAAAAATGCATCTCGCAAACAAAGTTATACCGGCGGCTACGCTAGTGTTTCTTCATTTTGTTCCTTTGACATTCCTGTAGAAATGCACCTCGCAAATAAAATAATATAAAACCGAAGAACCTGAGGGGTTCCAAAAACCTTTTTTGGGGAGTCATGTACTTACTGTCTTTATCACCACCGCAGAAAAAATAAAAAAATCTGAGGTGTATGAAGATAATTATTTAAGAAATTGAGGCTGCTGAAGGGTGTATTAAGGGCCACCACACATTCGATATTTTTTTACGTTCCGATTTCAAACTTTGAGAGAAAACTATTGGACATTTTAGATATTCTGAAATATAATCTGTCTTTGTAACGTCATTACTCATGAGACTACGTTGTGATTTTACGATCGAGTAATTTTTGTCACCAAAAAAATTGTCCAAAATTAACCGATCGTGAAATCACAACATAGCCTCATGAGTACATTTCAGAATATTTAAATATCCAACAGTTTTCTCACGAAGTTTGAAATCGAAACGTAAAAAAATAGCGAATGTATATTCAGCCTTAAAGACCCCGTTCATCTAGCCGCGCCGTGGCGACATTTTTTAGTACACCAAGCAACGCGGTGAGCTGGCCAGCCAAGCCCGTAACAGTTTAGTTAAGAATAACCATGTTACATTGTTATGTTCATGCAAGTTCTTGTAATATTCTTACGGCGGTGTCAAAGCTGGCGTCATCGCCCCATCGTTCTACGCACAGCCTCCAGAGATACGTCGATTTACTATATGGCTATTTGCTATATACGGAACACAATGACCGAGTATATTATTTGCAGCTTACCTACTTATAGCCACTAAACACGTTTATTTTATTGTATAATGACAGTACTTTGAATAAAAATAATTGTAAACATAAATAAATATGCTTATAGTATTATTAACAACAAATAGCGAGAGCAACTTAACAAGGTGGGAAACTAACAATAAAATGTGAAGTTGTGGGGAATTAAAGCAAGGTTTTGCAGTAAATAAATTACTTCCGAAATATTGCAATCATACTACCATAAAGTAGCAAGTATATATACGAGTCCATTCACATACCACGCAAACCTTTAGCAACAGGACCTACAAGCTAAAGGAACTGACGAGCCCATTGGTCAGGTTCAATCCCATCAATACGAGGGGTTAACTACTCGTTGGGAATCTCGTTGGAAACATTGGAAATCTTTATGAAATCTCAGGGAATCTTGGAATTTTTTGGAGTGGTTACCCCTTCGGGGTTCATCTTTCTATCTGAATATAGTTGGGAATCTTTGGAAATCTTTATGGAATCTCAGGGAATCTCAAGGAATCTCTGGAGTTGTTACCCCCTCGCATCAATATTTTTTTCACTTTCGAATAACTAGGATTTTAGTTATTAAGTACTGTTAAGGGTGACCACAGAACTGTGTTTGTTTACGTTTTTTCTGCACCTTTTATGAGGAAACTATTGGATATTATATGTTCTGAAATATAATGTCTTTTTAACGGCCGAAATTAAGAGGCTAAGTTGTGATCAAAAAAATTGTCAAACATTAACCGATTGTGAAATCACAGTTTATAACGGTAAAAAGACATTACATTTCAGAACACTTAAATATCCAATAGTTTACTCATAGAGTGTGCAGAAAAAACGCAAACAAACATGACCTTATTTCAACTGGACAGCCACGAACACATAACATCGGAGGACAACGTGAACGGAAGGAGGTAGCAAGATGTTTCCAGCGCTGAAACCCCCCGTGACCAAACAAGTGGAGCCTGTAAGCAGTGTAAGCTTATCAATCAATCAGCGCTGAAAAAAAGGAGGGATTAGCAGGTGACATCCGCTGGAGAATATAGAAAGGGTTAAAACCGGGGCTGAAACGAAGGGAGGGAAGCGAAAGAAGGGGTGGTCGGTCCGCACTCGGTTTGGCTGTTTTACCGCAATCAATTCAGACATGTCTAATTTTCGACATCGATTACGATGCGTTTTGGAAGGCCGTTTTGGCATCCCAGACGTATCGCCAGTGGGGAGGGATGTCAGTTTTGGCTTGCGCCATTCCAGCCCCTCCTCAGTACTAGAGATTGCGCCTAACCTAACTAAGATAATCGGGTAAAGGCAACCGAAGAGACCCAAAAAAAATCTAATCACGAAAATTATGAACATTGACAGGAACATCCAAATAAGTACAAAATGAAAAATCCCGGTCCCTTTTTAGGAAAAAGGTCGAAAACGTTCAGTCAAAAAAATGTAATTAAACAAGTCTTCAATCAGTGTTCGGGTTGTGGGCAATCAATCATGCATTGGCTTTTGTCGTCTTCATGGACCACTGCACGTCGGCCGTTCGAAAGGGAGAAGAGACGGAGGACGGAGCACGGAGGACGCTTCGCCGGGTAAAGGGACAGGTAATGAAGGATAAAATGAAAGTGTCGATAGCGGCAGACAGGGCTGGACAAATTTTATGAAAGCATGTCGTAATAAAATACGAACTAATTTTTTAAAAATTACAAAGTAAAAAGGAAATATGGTTGTCTTTCCGTACACGATATAACTACAGAGGTCTCTCTCTATAGCGGCCGTCAAAGGAACATGCAAATTCAATCGCTATATGGAGTGTTCGTAATAGCGAGGGGACATTGTGGAGACGGGACTTGTCAAGAGACGGCACTGTTCGTTTGTTATATGGAGATTTTCGTAATAGAGACAGTCGTTACAGAGAATGACCTCTGTATCAATGGTTGTAATGAATCGTCACTCTTACTGAAGTTAATACTTTTAATGCACAACTCTCTATAAAGAGCAAACTCTACACCTCTCTATACCGAACTCTCCCTATTATCCTATTATACTATACTATCCCTCTTTAGCGAGAAAATTCACATGGTCACGTAACGGTCGTTATAGGGAGAGACCTAACCTAACCAAATCATCTTCCTCACTGCTGAAGTGGGCACAATGGTTAAAAAAATTTAGTTGTCACTCAAATTCCCCATAGTGTCCAACCCTGCGGTGACAAAGGCCTGAATGGGCTAGGGTCCGTGGCAGGTAGATATATTAAGTACCTTGATGATGGATTGAGGCAGTGAAAAGATGAGACACAGCGACACCTAACCAGGCTCAGGTTCGATACAGCAATGTCCGCAAGATGACCATAACAGTCCGGTACATCGAGATGGATGTCTGTGGTCTCACGCAGAAGGTTTGGAGATTTTCAGCTCAAGAAAGGATAGCGAAGGTAAGACCTCAAGAAGAATGAGAGCAGGCTTTGTAGTGGCACTCACATATATACATTGTTCAGCTCTAAAAGAGGGGGTAACCACTCCAGAGATTCCTTGAGAATCCATAAAGATTTCCAAAGATTCCCAACGAGTGTTTAACCCCTCGGCTCTACAGGTAACTTAGAGGGGAAGTAAATTTCAGAGGGAAGGTGGCAATTCAAAACAAGAAACGTCGTTAAAACATCCAGATACACACACGAACAATAAATTATTGTAACGAGAAAGATGCACTCAATTATAGTCTGTATGATTAGTAAACATGAATATTCTACAGCTCTTCAATACCCGTTTTCATTTTAATAATGGTGACTCCTAAAATATGGAGCACTAAGAATACTAACCGAGGCATTAACACTTTTGAGACATGGTCTACTGGCCGCACTCAGTCCGTATGAGTCAAGTAGGGCCTACTGTTACACCCTCACGGGATTGGTCCGTTCTAAAGTAATAACAGTCATTTTCCCTCCCAGTTCTCATGGATCGAGTCATAGAATCGGAAGTTGGCAACCGTCTTTTTAGGAAATTCAAAAGAATTACAAACATTTATGGGAAGAACGACTAATTATTCACTATTTGTTGTACCTAACTACTAGTCGGCCTACGCAGAGACATGGCATGCTGCATGCATGGTTTGTTTGTTGGTTTGTTTAAAGCCTCGCCCTCATACCACTTTATCAGTGCTGAACAACTGGTTTACCAAGAAGCCCAAAAGTGGGGCTAAAATTTGGCTAGTAATTCTGTTAGCGTGTGGCTATACACCAACACGTGTTGTATCCACATTATGCGGGAAAGTTAAGTACGACCCTTGTCGAACCCTTCACTTCATTCCATACCTGGCGCCATAGTGCCCATTCAGGCACGTTCGCCTTAAGAAGATGAGTAGCACACACTGATGTATTCATAGTGCCAAGCAGCCTACTCACCCACATACTGGAGCCGGACTAAATAGAAACGAGGGACAAAGCTTGTCCCTCTGGCTAAAGATTCAACTAGATACTGAATGACAAATTGACTCAGTCGCTCCACTGAAATTAGGTTCTTCTTTTTTTAGGAGAGGTTGACAAATGATAATCCTTTTGATGTGACATAAGTCCATTAATACATACAAGGAAGAATTCCATGCGACTTCTCACAAGAGAAAAGATTTGTCTGGTAAAGTAAAAGAACGCCGACCTGACAGGCTATGAAAGCTGAAGAAAGCGCCTCAGTATAATGGCTAAACTAGACAAACTAATTTTTAAAGACCATAACATGTCACGCTAGAATACTCTCAATATACCTACGTACAGGTTCAATACTGTACCGTACTCGAACGTACTCTATGTTCCAGTCAAAAATTTCCCGTTCAAAACTCTACGTAACCTTTGACGCAATAATTGTTATGAACAAGTACGAAATGTTAGTTTTAATGTACAGCGAGGGGTTAACCACTCGTTGGGAAGCTCGTTGGGAATCATTGGAAATCTTTATGAAATCTCAGGGAATCTTGGAATTTTTTTTTTTGAGTGGTTACCCCTGCGGGGTTTATCTTTCTATTATGAATATCGTTGGGCATCTTTGAAAATCTTTATGGATTCTCAGTGGAATCTCAAAGAATCTCTGGAGTGGTTACCCCCTCGATGTACAGGGTAACCACCACCGCTCCTCTCGCACCACAGGGGTTTGGTTGATGGTCGAAGCAAAACAGGAGCAGCCCGAAGTCAGTTCAGGTGTGCGCCGAAGCCATCCATGCCGTATAGGTGGAAAATAATGCTTACGCCGGGATTCAAACCCTGACCTCTCAGGACACTGAGACGCACACAATTTTTGATTAAAAGATCTTCAGTTGGTAGTGACGGGAAGGAGCGTCAGAGCGATGTTCAGCTAAGGGAGAGTACCTGGCCGGGATGATTGCAGGTATGACAACCAAACAGCCAGCAAGCGGTATTGACGCATGGGTCATGTCAGCTCTCCTGTTATTTTTCAATTCTTATTTATCATTATTGAATATTTGTCGATCCATCACGAGCTGTCACACTGGAGCAGTGTTGTCGTCACGCGGATACGACCCCGGTTCTATCAATTACCTGCTAGAACCTTCTTCTTGCATATTAATGCGCTCCAACTGTCTCATTTTTCTCAAGGTCAGCTCAAATTTCCATTAATAATGGTGGGTTCGACCCGGGAGGGTCAGCGGAACTTCGGAAGAGGGTGGAAGGTCAAAGTATCGGAATAACGAAGCTGAAGTGTGAGTCAACAGCCTCAAGAGCCGAGTGGTGTCGATGGTCGATTTTAGAGGAACGCTGATAGCCCGGGCACACCGGTTCGATCCCGAGCCAATACCAAAATGTTTTTCTGATTGGCATTCTGCAAGTCAAGTGAAAAGTACCTATATCGGGGCTGTGGAGATTCGGAACCAAACTAAAACTGTAAGTGCCCATCATGTACTTTAACACGAAGGGTGGGGAGCTGGTAGTTGGCAAATCTGCCAGCTAAGGACAGTGGATAATTCTTCAAGTGGTCTAGTTCGAGGGGGTAACCACTCCAGAGATTCTTTGAGATCCCATAAAGATTTCCAAAGATTCCCAACGATATTCATAGAAAGATGAACCCCGAAGGGGTAACCACTCCCATAAATTCCAAGATTCCCTGATATTTCATTTCCAATGATTCCCAACGAGTGGTTAACCCCCCGCGGTCTAGTTGCTGGCGGATTGTCCTGCAAAAGGTCTGATGCATCACCCCAAAAAAATACAAATGAGACTTCTGCGTAGCAAGGATGAATTCACAATTCGGGAAAGTAAAATTACATAAACACACTGGCTGTCATCCGTCAAAGGGTTTTTCAAAGTTTATGAAAAGGGTAAAAAGAATTCCCAAGGAAATAGATATGTACATTTTACCATCAAGATGTAACATTCGAAGGTTATTTATTCAGAAAAGGAATAGTCAATAAACACTGAACCAATTTCTGACATTAGAAAGAGACTTGAGAAAAAAATCCACAGTTCCAAATAGACACTGTTTTCTGTAGTCACTCTAACACTGAACAGCGTAAACTAGGCAGAAAAGAAATGCGCATTCAAGCAATTTTCACAGCGACCTCCTTATAAGCTGAGAATGAGACTGGTCCAAAGCCTCCTGCGGCGTTCTCAAGCCACTCGTAGGAATCAACAATGAAGCCAAGTGAGTAGAACAATACATCACACCGAAGAATGACGTCGGCGTGACATCCGTCCGACTGTAGGTCGGGGTGGTGACCCCACCTGGCAGGGCGTCCGTCTGGCGGTGAGGGTCATTTTCATAAACGATCGTCAGGGGTGGAAAGGGCCAACCACTTCCTTCAAGAAAAGGCTAATGAAGCGATAGAAGGGTTGATCAAGGACTAGGACAGGAACAGAATCAAGGACACTCAGGCTGCCCATCCACCGTGGTACCGTGGACCACATAGGTTTATCTTACGTTTCCCTTCGCTTCCCTTCACCGCGCTTCCGCCCAATGGAGGGTCCGACAATGGTCACATAGACTTGAATATCTCGAAAATGTGTCGGACGACCGATCTATAGATACAGACGCCCAACGAGTCATCCATCTTGCAGGGTTGCAGGTTGCAGGTACGTTGTGCAGAATTAGCCATTCGACTCATGCGCCGAGAACAATATTGGGGAACATGACGAGCGGGCAGCAGACAGCGAGCCAGTGACAAGAGACAAGACACCAGTGACCGCCACAGCCGCCACTGCCCTCCAGAGCCGAACCGACTTGCTATGGCTAATTAAATGGACTCAACCTGTCTCTCCCAAGTCTCATTGCCCTGAGATCAATCAACCATGAGACATGGAGTATTTCCAAGAAAAATAAACATATCAATATTCCAGGCAGGATTGGAAACTAGTCGCGTTATTACGAGATAGGAAAAAGCGGAAAAAAGCGGGAAGGAGCGATTCCTTGATGAATGAGAAACGCTGGAAACTAGAAGCCGAGTCCGCTGCAAATGGACAGAGACTGCGAGATTCCCAGGACGCGGCAGCGATCTAGATGGTAAGAGCCTGACCAAAAATAGTACAGGATCCAAACAGGTCTCCACGTCACATTTATGATGGATTTTATTCGAAGGAATCCACAGGTGTTACGTTCGACCTGACGTATAAGGTCAGTCTGGTTTTAGAAAAAATACTTGAAGGAACAAGCTTCACATTACATGAGGAAAACGCTGGGAGTAAGGGTGTAACTGAAAGTTACTCTGACGTAAACCTTAAATTTAACGAGAGGCTGAAAAATGGGAAGAAGGCAACAGGTGGAGAAGAATTAAGAAAAGATGTTGGTTTCATTTGGTCAGAAGCGAGAGGTAACGTGTTGAGTGGCGAGGTGAGCGGAGCCAAGGGTCAGTCGCCTAGTTAACATGCAGGGATAGGTAAAATGTACGCAGGTATTTGAATCTAGGTATAAAATCAAACGCTAAATTACAGGTTACCCCTCATATAAATCCTGGACATGAGGGCCTTATTAACTTTCCATGCGCTCATTGTCTCGAGCACCTATCGGCCTTGGTTCGCGCCATCTTCTCGACGTCAGGCCACCAAATATGTGGGTATTCAGTGTATTTCGGGACTATCCGCTCGGATTCTTTGGCCGGCGAATAACTTTGTCGGCACTTTTGGAATTTCACATGGCAAGCTGCATTTTCCAGTTTTCGGG
Organism: Mesopsocus fuscifrons; assembly: GCA_950004255.1. Lineage (NCBI taxonomy): Eukaryota > Metazoa > Arthropoda > Insecta > Psocodea > Mesopsocidae > Mesopsocus > Mesopsocus fuscifrons. The sequence continues at coordinate 19,307,283 of OX465373.1, read as the reverse complement.
CTGGAGATTAGTGATACAATGGTATGGAAGCGTCGGTACAAATTGCCAACTGCCACTGCTACCCGAACTCACTCAAAGGTCGACATTCAAAATTCATAGAAGGGATAAATTATCGATAAATAGGTACGATAAGGGCCTGAATACACAGGTAAGCGTGTATCAATTGGGTCACTCCTTCAATATTGGGTTATTATGCTTGTATAAATGCATACGGCCGCTCGGGCTCTGGAAGGAGCGGAACTAGATGATGAGGCATGGCGAGGGGCGTGATGCTAAGCGCTAGCGCTAGCGTTCCTATGGTTAGTGAAGGTGCTAGTAGGCACTGGAGGTGCTAGATGCCTCCTAACAACCCATCTGCCCACACAGTGCACTCTCCATACCTTTGCCTTTAACAGAACAGAGCACACTGCATCGGTGTGAAAGAACGGTGCACAGTCACATTCTTCCGCCACCAAGAGAAAGGAAACTGTTCACGGAAGTTCTGGAATCGGGGAAAGATCAGCAATATATCTCATAGTGTTCGTCCCCATGCACTGCACATTCATACGGAACACCCCACCCTCGTTCAATAGGCCCAAGATGGCCTCATCAAAGAAACAGAATTAGAACATGACACATAATGGGGAGCCGGTAAGTACATTTCCGAGCATTGACCACAGGGAGCGTGTAAAGAGACTCAAGCGGCGGCAAGACTATAGGAAGAGTTAAGAGAGGGGCGCAATTTGTAGTAGCCGAAGAAGCTGAGGAAAAAGGCGACCAATGCCAAGGATTCTATCGATTCAAGGGCCGAAAGCCAGAGACCATTGAGCAGGGAAGCCTCCAGGCCTCCAGCGTTCTTGACGGGAACAAGTGACTCACAAACGATTGTCAGCGGCTGATTTATCGGACAGAGGTGGAGGACTCGAGGATGTGATTAGCACAGAGCGCAGGGAGCAACCATACAAATCACACTGCTTATTATCCGATACCCCGTCACTGCCCACCCCTATATGGCCATTAATGACCGACACAAAGCTAATGAGACTCAGCAGTGGCCTTGAGAAGAGTTCCCTGTCAGCGTCAACGTGACGATCTGTTCCCATCACGCGCGTACCTTCTTCTCAAGATGAGCCACGACAGGGGTAGTCTAGGTACAATAACGAATTCAACGGCCAGGTACTTTTCCCAGACGTATTCTCTGAAGCTATATACGTTCCGATTCCTAGAGCTGTAGTCCTGAAGGAATACCCGGGTTCGGAGCCTAGTGCCTTAACTATGGCACCAACGGGACAGTACCTATACTCGAATATACCTCGAAGTAACGGGAAACGCCCTAATTGCTGGCGTCAAAGTAGAAACGATTTCCACTTAACAATATTACAAATCAACCACTCTTCTTTCGGGTACTTTGCAATCAGGAAACGCGCTCAAAAGTTGAAAAGTGCTGCTAATAAGAAGTCACCCTCCGAAGATTAGCAGCCCAGTTTCGAAAAAATCCACGTTCCAACCAGACTCGGAGCCTGAAAGGGACATGCGTTTCAAGATCTATACATCTGAGAGGTGTTCCGTTTCACAGGGAATTCACGCCTTCCAGGGACGTCATACCATACCAAACAGTCGCAGCGCTTGAACGCATGGAGGGCTCTGATAACGTGCTGTATTTCGGTGTCATTCGGAGACCCAGTTCACATAAAAAAGAGACAACCTACTGCATTTGCAGACCTTGAATGAGACGATTATCACGCACGACTGGACGGAAAGGAAGTAAAAGGGAACGACAACGGGACAATTTTCTCAGTGCGTATCTCACTTCCGGCCCCCGCAGAAATGTGTTTTCTATTTGACTGTGTCACCACCACGCCGCTGACAAACTTTCCCCGAATGTTTATTATCACATGATGCTAATGGGCTTCTCTCAACCGAAAATACATTTTGGCAATGCTGTAATTCCCTTTTATCTAGATCGCTGAAGTCAGAAGTATATGTTTTGTTTCAAGTTGCCAGATAACAGGCACAGCAGTGGATTGTTACGCCAGCTGGAAAATCACCCACCCAATGTGGAATATACTGACGATTATTCTCGGAATTTCCGACTTCACCAAAGAGCTCAGAATAGAGTCCCAAACTTACTACCTGAAAAATTCATTTAAACTATAATAAATAGTCTTTTTTTTAACAAATACATAGATATGATGGATAGTTCATCAGGGTCGTGCAGTTATGTACGAGAGGAAATGGTAACAACGTAATATACCTAGGTACGTACAGTCGAGGGGGTAACCACTCCAGAGATTCCTTGAGATTCCCTGAGATTCCATAAAGATTTCCAAAGAGCCCCAACGATATTCATAGAAAGATGAACCACGAAGGGGTAACCACTCCAAAAAAAATTCCAAGATTCCCTGAGATTTCATAAAGATTCCCAACGAGTGGTTAACCCCTCGCGTATAGTCTGGGTTCTAGGTACGCACTACCTCAAATAAATATTCCCTCTTCGTAAAATTGGAATTACCCACGTACACTGTAGTCTGTAGTCTGAGTCCAATACATTCAGTTTACAAACCCTGTATGTTTCACAGTGACCTGTTCGCCATGGTCGTTCACTGAGTACGAGAGGAGTTCAAAAAATCTTACCTGAAAAGAAGAAAAAACATGACAGTAACAAATACAGGCACTGCATTTCACACATCACCTATTGCTGTTCCTCCGGTAATAGCCATCCTAAAATGGTATAGTAAGGTACAATCAGTAAAAGTTGGAGATGACCCCTCGGCCCTCTCGGGGCAAGCGAGCACAGGGGACGGCCTATAGGGCGCGTATAGGCACACTATTAATAATCTTAAACGGTGATTGGGCCTACTTGGACCCCAAAGCACGTACGAGTGCCATACTACGGAGCCGTTTTACTAACCAAAGATTAATTCACAACAATTAGTCACCCGCGTGTTACTAAAATGCTACAAAATATGCTGGCGCTTAGTTACCGAAAAATTCCTTGTAGTATTTCAAGAGTCGTTTTTAAATTCTTTCGTTTGGCTGACAGTATGCGAATTATGGTGACTCATAGGTGGATTTTTTTTTTGTAAGGAACAAATGCTATATGTATAGATAGTTGTTTCTTTATTGCGAGGGCTGAGAAATAACCATGAGTATGTTTTTTCATGTCATAAACATTTTTTGTTCATGAGTATTCCGAAAAATTCCCCTCTAATAATATAGTGAAAAAATCTCGTTTGGAATAATTGGAAATCTTTATGAAATCTCAGGGAATCTTGGAATTTTTTTTGGAGTGGTTACCACTTCGGGGTTCATCTTTCTATGAATATCGTTCGGAATCTTTGGAAATCTTTATGGAATCTCAAGAAATCTCTGGAGTGGTTACCCCCTCGGTTAAAAATGTAAGGCGATTTTATTTTTACGTGACTCCAACACTGGTCAAGAAGTAAACTAAACGCTTAGCTATAACGTATGGTGTCTTCGCGAACCGTTAGCGAAAAACTACCAAGAATGTTCGGGGAGCCGAAAGGCGAAAATAAATAACTATTTCGATTAAAACAAGTTTATAGAAGAAGTCACAAAAAAAGAAACAAGCATCTCATTTCAACGATAATAAGAAATTCCATAAAGAACAATGTTTATTCTAATAGGGTAGGTATTGAACTAAGATGAGAGTTTATGGAGTTGGCACTGGACAGCACCGACACCAGCGCGTCTCGATAATTGCCTATGCCGGGCAACCTGCGGACGTGCCTGGCTGCCACCTTCGCGACTTAGCATGCTACAAGCCTATACCTGGAACCAAACCATCATCTGTGCTGTCCTCCTCCACCCACGCCCAGACGAATCCTTCATCTTGTGGGAATATTAAAATTTTCCCTTTCGTTCAGGTACTACAGGTTTACAACCCCGATTGCAAGCCTAGCTGGAACAAAATGCCCATCCGCCACAGAGCCAGTCGAACTCTCCTTGGCCGTTCACTGCAGCCCCTTCTACTTCGAAAAACTTCGTCGATAATCGAGAAAAATGAAGAATTTGAGGAAGAGATCGTTAAGCAAAAGCCAAAAACCTTTTTTCTTTCACTTTTTGCTGAGGTCCTACGCCACTTTCTTCTTCTTGGAGGAATGTATGAAGATAGTCAATATTTTTTGGTATGCTTTTTACTGCTCTAGAAATGTAGAACACATAATAACTGAGGCATTCACAAAAAAAAAATCAAGAAGGCTATAGAAGAATGTATGAATACCCGTCTGATTCCTACAAAAGCCGTTATTTCAAAGGGTCCCTTAGGCCTGAAAAAAAATCATCAACCAACTGCAGGAAAATCTTCAAAAAGAAATCAACTTCACCCACTTCAGAAATCAGAAGATATTTGTATTTTCCAATTCCAATGTATTATTCCATTGTCAACGAGTCTAGGATTCAATACAATACAACCCTCCAGCAGCCCATACCGCAATACCACAGCTTATTTATAACATAGAGCGGCAATCCTCGTAGTGGACATGGGACGCGTAGGACACATAAATTGTGCAGAAGCTGCAGCAAATGCAATCTCGCACTCAGCAGTAAGTTCAGGACCAGCTGTTGTAGGCAACGTGTCGGCCAAAATCTCCGCATTGCTGGATTTCTATTCAATCCTAAGAAAATTGCGATACAAGCCACCTAAATATGGTACGACTGCGGTTATAGCTTTGCGTTTTTCCGAGGGGGTAACCACTTCAGAGACTGCTTGAGAGTGCCTGAGATTGCATGAAGATTTCCAAAGATTTCCTGAGATTCTCAACGAGATTCATGGAAGATCCACCCCGAAGGGGTAACTACTCCAGAAATTTCCAAGATTCCCTGAGATTTCATAAAGATTAACTCCTTGCGTATAATTTACTTTGGAGCCTCTACAGTGGAAGCTACGGTGTGTCACTTTACTTATTTTGTTGATACATAATTTGATAAAAAATAACTTTGAAAGTATGTTCAGTGCCTTCTCCATTCCCGCTGGTCAAGATATTAGTTGCTGAACTGGGTCGAAAATCTCAACTGTCATAATTTAATGCAACAATTTTTGAAAAAACCAACTTCAGGGTTCTTAATCAGCCCATCCATTTTTATTTCAGGTACAATTACATGGCTGAATGCATTAACTCAAACCTAGCAGGCCAAAACTGGTCATAAGACTCGCGCGGCGTGGAGCAGGGACCTCTTTAGCAAAAGAGCCGAGGCAAGGTGCATGGTAGGGAGTCGCAAATGGACTATCAGCGCATTAAAATCTCAATCGGTCTGTGAGAGGGAACAGAAGAAAAGGACTGACAAGCAGCAAGGTACAAGATACAAATTCCCGGCTAGGACGCGAATCGTTACGAGACGCTACAAGACGTTACAATGAGAATGGACCAGGACTCCAGGAGGAAGGCAGGACGGGGCATATGCTAATGGCTTGGGCTGCTGTCACTGTGAGCTTCACGCCGCTAAACTGCTCGTCTACCGCAATCTTCAAGGAGGAGGCACAGCCCGCGCCAAAGTTATCATACCTTGTGATACAAGAGAAGCAGCAGAGGAGGTACCATGTGATACCGGATGAGGAACAGAGAGCAGAGGCTTCACGGCGCCCGGTGGTATTATCGCATTCAGCAGTTTTGTAAACGCTTACATTGGCAGAAACACACCATCAGTTGAAGCAGAGCCTTAAGGGTCCGCTTAACCTGACGATAAATTTTTTGCCGCCCATAAGATTAACATTGCGAGCGGTGATTCATTTTCAAGGTTTACCCTTGGTTGGAAAGACACAAAATTTTGCCTGTACCTAGCCCTAGCAATGTTCTAGGGAGTTTCGAAGCAGATTTCCCATTTTTTTTTACTGGTTTTCGAGATACAGCACTTTTCTTGAGGTATGCGATGCTAGCATTTGCAAAACAGTTGCAATAAAAGAAACCAGTGAGAAATTGGGAAATCTGCTTCGATGACGACCTACAACATTGTTAGGGCTAGGTACAGGCAAAACTTTGTGTCTTTCCAACCAAGGGTAAACCTTGAAAATGAGCCCCCGCTCGCAATGAAAAATGCATCGTCAGGTTAAGCGATAAAAATTATAGGTACTGGAAGAAGCCTTTAGTAGTGTCGGAAAAACAGTCGGAAAAACAATTTGGAATATTATATTTTTCACCCCACGAGGTCACAAAAGTGTAGCCGTAGAGTCTCAAGGGAAGAATCACCCCATGAGGTTGACAATCACTGCGACCCACTTGGAGGAGCGCCACTTCGTCCCATTTTTCAGGATAAGTCTCCTTTATTTCAACAGTTTATCTGGGACATTTCAGCACAGTCTTCTAAGGCGCAAAGTGATTGAGTTCTCGGCCGAAAATTACATCGCGTCGTGCAGCTTCCTCCATAGACATAATTTTTAATTCTTCCTGACAAATAAGGTTGTCCTAGTGTTGGACAGAAGCTCAAACCATAGTTAAACGTAATTGCAATGTTTGACATATGAATCCAAAGGATTCTACCCCAGTCGGTGCCCAACTTCATATAACAAAGGTTCCAGCAACGAACAATAGGAATCTAATTCTCTCGGACAAAACACTGACGCAATACTCATTACGTCTTTTTGGTTTAGGTCATAAAATCTCAACAAATGAACTTGAGGGTCAATAATTGTAAAACTTCTAGGACAGGTGGCGCGCTATACAACTCGTATGTACAAAAGAAGTTTAACGCGCAAAGATCCCGCAGAGCGGTGGAACGCCTGATGGGAAAGCTTGAGTGTGGCAGGCAAATTGGATCCTGAGTCCGCAGACAAGCCTGAATGGAAACATCGTAAAGCATCGCAGTAAACGTCAACCTGCGGCTTGCAGGCATAAGCAGTACGGACGGCCAATAACGCGCCCCGCCTACGGGTCCGAGACCGTTCACGCTAGTCTCGCTGACCGACCATGCTCTACTCAGTCTACTCTAAAGTAATTCAAACACGGCAGGAAATTTTTCGGAAAACCCTGGAAAATTTCAGTAGTCTCTCTCTCTACAACGACCGTCAACGGACCACATAAATTAACTCGCTATAGGGAGGGCTCCCTTTCTTACATATTACCACTCCAGAGATTCTTTGAGATTCCCTGAGATTCCATATAGATTTCCAAAGATTCCCAACGATATTCATACAAAGATGAACCCCGAAGGGGTGACCACTCCAAAAAATTCCAAGATTGCCTGAGATTTCATAAAGATTTCCAATGATTCCCAACGAGATTCCCAACGAGTGGTTAACCCCACTTTGCAGTACCTTGGCAGACAAAGACTAGGTGTGTATGCAAAGGGCATATTCCATGAAAATGAGGCTTGTAGTTCCATAAATCTGTCGGATCGCAATAAAGGGACACGATTTTTTGGGGGGGTTAAGGCACTAAAAACTAAACCCAAAGAAAAAGGGCGCCATCATAAGATGAATATTCAAATTGGGTGGGAAGATTGACTGATATTTGGAGCCGGCCGCCATCTTGACTATGGGCCTATCAAACAAACATCCATAGACCCTTTAATTTCAGTGATTATATAGAAAACATCGTTGAGGTATCTGATGCATGGTTAACGTGTCAAGGCCAGGTTTGAATCCCGCCAGGGCTTGCTCGACAAGCAACCGAACCAGTATTTAGTTTTTCCAGAGTTTGGATTGAGGATTGCCGGAGCTGTCAACGGCTCACACTCCTTTACTATTTTATGTGGTTAAAACCAAACAAGATTTACTTATATCATTGTTTTCCACAGGACCGGGCCTTACAAACAGCCACAAGACTCATGGGAGAAACGCCTGCGCTTCAAAATTTCCACACTCGAGAAGAGCAATAAAAGCCATGATCATTTAAAAACCAAACATCGGATAATATTAAAGCTTTGGAATGTTGTTGAAGCCCAAAGTTTGCAACTTATATAGGTTTGAAAAGAGTGGAACCTGTACAAATACACGGACCTTGTGCGTGAAGCCCGCAGACTGGCTAGACACTTCAAGGTCCACGTTGCGGGAAATAAGAAAGAGCTAAACACCACTTTACTTAAGATAAGTAAAGAGAACATTGGGCAGACAACGGATAATCCGAATACCTGATTAGGCACCAACACCACAAGCCCATGTAAGAGATGAAGAGCAACAACGAGAGTCACGAAACCTGAGACGGATCATGGGCTCCTTCGGCTATCTTCCAGTCTTCAAGTCCAAGTCAATTATAATGATCCTGCCCCCATACCCGTCCACTTCGAAATTGGGTGAGGTCTCTCTACGGCAATCATCAGTCATCACTCTTTGATTCCCAGTTACAACCGCCCTTATTATAAACTACTTACACAAATACAGAGCAAACACTTCCTTCACAAGCGAGTAAGCCACAGAAAAATACATAAGATGACGGTCAAAGGAATTGCTTTTTTGAGCCAAGCCCGAGGCCAAGCCGGTACTATTTTCCCCTGACGGCCATGCACCGCCATCCGGGAAAACGAGGGGTAACCACTCCAGAGATTCCTTGAGATTCCACTGAGATTCCATAAATATTTCCAAAGATTCCCAATGATATTCATAAAAAGATGAGCTCCGAAGGGGTAACCACTCCAAAAAAAAATTCCAAGATTCCCTGAGATTTCATAAAGATTTCCAATGATTCCCAACGAGATTCCCAACGAGTGGTTAACCCCTCGCGGGAAAACATTAAATTCTGCAAACTAGCCCTCGCCTAATCATATTTACTTGAAAATGTTTTTTATAATTTAGAGGAATTTCTAAATTTGTAATTTAACTGGACAACCAGGCGTTTTATACTTTAGTTCCACCTATTTTTGGTGGGACAAGGTCAACAAAACGTAAAAAAAAAAAAAAAAAAAAAAAAAAAAAATATGCGAGATGGAAGTATAGAAGGCGATACCTTCAGTTTTTGTTGGAGCCATAACCAATATGGCTCCAACATATTATTTTACTCACTCTCATCTGGCTCCCTGCAGCCTTAAGTATTATTTGGCTCCCTGCAGCCTTAAGTATTTATCTGGCTCCAAGCAGCTCATAGCCACCATGGCAATCATTTACCTCACCTACCCCCAGTGGAGGTGACGGGTGTATGTACGAGACAACGGTCTCTATGGGACTGAGCGTCCCCGGCCCAAGCAGCCAATCACAGCGCGGCATCCCCCTGCGGATCCGCAATCTGGTTTAATACTGATTTGTTAAGTTTCTCGATAGTTGCTTAAGTTATTACTTCTTCTATGCGTAAGTAGGATATTCCTAAATATCTATACGAAATATTAGGTCAATCCTAACAGTTTTACGGCCACAGTCACCAAGGGAAATATCTGTCCCACACGGACACGCTTATACGGCTAATTCTCATATTAAGTAACTTACTTAGAAGGTTGTCCTCAGCCTATGCTAGCATTGTGTACGAATATACGCTCACGGCTTCCTACAAGCCCTTTCATGTGCCCCCAGCGGCACATTGAACGCAACTGGCCTCTCGGCCAATCAGAACGCTCCGTTATGGCTGTACCTGTCAGCCCCATAGGTTGTCCCTTATGGCTTCTATTATTTATTTTATAACTTAACAGCACGTACGTTTACAGCTGTAAATGTTAGACCGTTGCGTTCCTAATTTTAATATATACCTAAGTTATTAATTTTAACCTTCTACTATAGATAATGCATAAGTTATCATGTAAAAGCCATGTCAGGTTCACCCTCCTAATGAAACCTAATGGAAACAGGGGATGAACTCACCCCGCCAAATTTTGACCACTATTAGGTTTGAGCTGTTTTGAATAAATACAAGTCCCATTTATGGGACCGTTACCATTCGCAAACTGACTATTCCCTGCTCCAGACCTCTCCGCAACATCTGGTCCTTCGAGCCTCTGCTGATCGACGCTGTTCCGTCTGGAGGATCTTCGAGTGCTCCATGGCAGCAGTGGCTTATCTTCGGAGACAAGGTCTGCAAGCTCCCGCCTTGGATGCCTGACTTCTTGCAATTATATCTTCGGCTGCTGACTCATTGTTCCCTGGCTTATGGCCTCGGGCTCTGAGTGGGATTTTCCCTCCATATGAAAATTTGCAAACCCGGCAGGAGCATATCCTGGCTAACTGGGGGCGCATTTTGGATTATGGGCAGTAGTTGTTGATGTAATTCATGAGCAGCTCCTTGGTGCCCTGTCTGCGGGACCCAATGTTCGTGTGTGTCTGCAGCAGCTACGGGAATTAATTGGCCCCCGTGCCTTTTTTTCCCGTACCACTTTGGTGGACGTAGACGCCCTGCGTTGACCAGGGAGGGGAATACCCTCGCTATCCTGGAAAACCTGGGTTTTTCTACGGGTTGTTCGCAGCTCACCCGACCCTTGGGCTTCCCGGCAGGGGTTCGGATGCGAGCTCACCGCGTCCCTGGTGCGGCCACTGCCCCCATGAGCGCGGGGTCCTCCCAGCACCCGCGTGTGCTCGTGTCCCCTTTCAGTTTGCGAGTGTAAAGTTGTTACTGTGTCAAGTACCCCAGTGTACCCTCGTCCTAACATGGAAAATTTTCGTCGTCGTCGCTGCATGCTGCAGTTGCGAGTGAGCTCATTAGCTGCCTCCGCCGCGGCCCCCGCTGGGCTCGAGGAGCAGCTACTCGAGGAGCTCGCATCCCTCCGTCACGACGTAGACGAGAATTTTGAGGATCTTTTTACCACCTGTTCTGCGGACGAGCTGCCCACTTTCACCGCGGAATACGATGCCTTGGTCAACAAGCTGCTAGTGGCTAAAAAATCCCTACAATCCGGGCTCGCTCCCGATCACGCTGGCACTCCCGCTCCACAGTCTGACACGAGTGCCACGTTTCGACTGCCACCCATCGAGCTCCCCACTTTTCGTGGCGAGCTCACAGACTGGCCCACCTTCTCCGCCCTTTTTAAGGATGCAATGGCCAACTACCCTTCCCTCACCAGCACCCAGCGGCTGCGTATGCTGTCCAACAGCCTTGGGGGGGCAGCCAAGGAGGCAGTCAAATTCTATACTACTCAGCCCAACGCTTTCGAGGATGCCTGGGCCCTCTTGGAAAAAAAATATTACCGCCATACGGACATCGTATACGGTTTGCTCGGCCGTTTGCACGCCCTGCCTCCTGCCACCCACCCAGCTGGGCTAGAGCAACTCGCGGACCTCGCCCTTGAAGTCCGCCGAGGCCTGACACTGATGGGCTACCCGACGGACAACCAGGACCACATCTGGAATTTTTTCCTACACTCCAAAATGACCCCTGCGTCCTTGGAGAAATGGATGGGCCAGCAGGATCCCAAAAAGGTGGCCACCACCGATTCGCTGCTCGATTTCATTCGCCTACAAGCCCACATAGCCGCGCCGCCTGTGCACCCCAACCACCAACAGCAACAGCAGCAGCCCGCTCCGTCGCATCGTTCAGAACCGAAGCAGCGCTGCCCGGACTGTCGGTTGGATCACCACATCGCGAAATGCCCTGCTTGGGTCCAGGCCAGTTTGGAGGAACGGTGGGCCACAGTGCAACGGCTCCGTCTCTGTAATAACTGCCTATCCCACACGCATCAGGCTACTTCTTGCCCTAGTGGTCCGTGCCGTACCTGCAAGCGGAACCACCACACTTCCCTTCACCGGCAGCCTTCACCGCAGCAACAGCAGTCTCAACCTACTGTTGTCGCCACGACAGCCAGTGAGGCTCAAGTACTTCTCGGCACTGCGATTGTGCATATCCTGGACTTCAATGGTCACCCTCAGGCTCTGCGCGTGCTTTTGGACAGTGGGGCCCAGACCTCACTGATTACGGACCAAGCTCGCCAGAAACTTAGTCTGCCGCTGCTCGACGCCCCCTCGCCGATCGCCACGGCGGGCGGTGGCTCCTCCACGGCCCCTGTAACTTGCTGCACCTTGACCGTGCCACGCAGTAAGTTTAAATTACCACTTAATGCTCTCGTCGTACCGCAGATCGTCAGTGTGGACCTTCCCACCTGTCGCGTTCCTCGAGCTGCTCTTTCGCCATTACTTCACAACAAGAAGTTGGCCGACCCAAAATTCGACATTCCAGCTCCTGTCGACATGCTGCTCTCAGCCGATGTCTATGTCAAGCTCGCCACGCCGAATTGTCACATTATTTCCGACCTCATGGCCCAGAAGTTCAAAATGGGCTGGGTTCTCCAAGGCTCGTGTCCGGTCCCTCGTGCACCCGTTCCGGTGGTCACTGCCCTTGCAGTACCCTCAGTCCACCAGTCCTGGAAAGGCGGGAATTTTCCTTCAATTCGTCCCTGCACGATAGAAAATTCCGCTCCACACAATAATACGATCCGACCACACCGCTCCTGCGTTCGGAAACCGCCCTTTGCTGGGGCAAATCGCCATATCAGAGTGTCCCGCTATCATGATCTGCATGAAAACTTCACCCGGGGTCCTTACACCGCCCCTGGAGGTTGTGACCCTGCTCCACAGCTGACCTTTTGGACCCCCGCGCCGTTAGAGCTGATGGTACCACGCCACCCTACCCAGTTCCCGACGATGACACGGACCAAGAATCGACGACGAAGAAACCGCGGGCGACACCGATGGCCACCAGGACGCGTCCCCGATGGGCACATCCCAGCCCCCGGGCCAGCAGATCACCTGTAAGTAGGTGCTACGGTTTTTTCCCGGTTGTACAGAATGTTTATTTTAGTTTTTTACATAACGTTGCTATGTGTACATAAAAATTTCCCTCGCTTATTTTTTTGGGCCTCTCGGCCCAAGGCGGGCGGAATGTTGGAGCCATAACCAATATGGCTCCAACATATTATTTTACTCACTCTCATCTGGCTCCCTGCAGCCTTAAGTATTATTTGGCTCCCTGCAGCCTTAAGTATTTATCTGGCTCCAAGCAGCTCATAGCCACCATGGCAATCATTTACCTCACCTACCCCCAGTGGAGGTGACGGGTGTATGTACGAGACAACGGTCTCTATGGGACTGAGCGTCCCCGGCCCAAGCAGCCAATCACAGCGCGGCATCCCCCTGCGGATCCGCAATCTGGTTTAATACTGATTTGTTAAGTTTCTCGATAGTTGCTTAAGTTATTACTTCTTCTATGCGTAAGTAGGATATTCCTAAATATCTATACGAAATATTAGGTCAATCCTAACAGTTTTACGGCCACAGTCACCAAGGGAAATATCTGTCCCACACGGACACGCTTATACGGCTAATTCTCATATTAAGTAACTTACTTAGAAGGTTGTCCTCAGCCTATGCTAGCATTGTGTACGAATATACGCTCACGGCTTCCTACAAGCCCTTTCATGTGCCCCCAGCGGCACATTGAACGCAACTGGCCTCTCGGCCAATCAGAACGCTCCGTTATGGCTGTACCTGTCAGCCCCATAGGTTGTCCCTTATGGCTTCTATTATTTATTTTATAACTTAACAGCACGTACGTTTACAGCTGTAAATGTTAGACCGTTGCGTTCCTAATTTTAATATATACCTAAGTTATTAATTTTAACCTTCTACTATAGATAATGCATAAGTTATCATGTAAAAGCCATGTCAGGTTCACCCTCCTAATGAAACCTAATGGAAACAGGGGATGAACTCACCCCGCCAAATTTTGACCACTATTAGGTTTGAGCTGTTTTGAATAAATACAAGTCCCATTTATGGGACCGTTACCATTCGCAAACTGACTATTGCCTGCTCCAGACCTCTCCGCAACAGTTTTAAAGCTCCATGGAGTACAATTTGATCTCATGAAAAAGTCCACTAGAGCTCCAATTTAGTTGAATGGAGCTAGAAGTTGGTAATTTAGTATGTAAATGCTCAAAATGTAATCACGCTGGTTGCGAGTGATTGAATGAGTAATATTTGTCGCACCACTATTGTGTGGTGTCCCGGGGCGCAGCCTTAGTATAGGACGCGCCTGGTCTAATCAGGAACAACGATTCATGGGGACAGGGCCAGGTCCTAACCAGCACGCAACCACCCAGGCACACAGGACCGACCTCAGGCGCACCAAACTTTTAGTTTTACCGCCTCCAAACGAATCCCGATGGACACCTCTCTCAGGCTCTGCACCCTTCACTCAGTCCCACAGACGTTCCCTGAGTTTCTCCTGTTACTCCTAGAGTGCTGAGTCTTTTCAAGATACGTCAAGGGGACAGAATAGGTAGAACTGTACCTGGTGATGGTCTTGACAGAGTCGACAAGCAATCAGCACTAGCGTAATGTTGTAAGTACAGCTGTCACTTCATTATAACGAGTGAACGCAATAGCCCCGTCATTTTGAAACCGTCGCTATAGAGAACTCACTCTATATAGCGAGGAAATTTAAATAGTCTTTCGGTATTTTTTACCACTAAGATAAAAAATGGCAGCTTCGCCTCTGTAAATACTAAAATAATAAAATAAATTGCCTCTCAGTGGCCGAGTGGTTAAGGAGACCGCTTTGTGTCCGGGTTCGAATCCCGGCGGAACGGAAGAATTTTCCGCTTCCGACATGGATGTATTGGCTTCGGCCCACTCGTATTCGGCTTCGGCCACTTCATCTTCGGCTTCGGCCAGAAACTTCTAACAAACCAACTCATCGGCGCATATGTTCTCTGAACGTCGCGCGTTAAAAAAAAAAAATAATAAAAAAAAATAAGAAAATAAAATAAATTCATCGAAAAGAAGTATATAGGAAGCTGTGAAAAAATAGTTTCCCGATAGTAGTGACGGGAATTTGGCATTACTTTTCTAGGAATGTGAAAGTAGGGCTTGGAAGGTGCGGAGGGGCAGTGCTACTTGCCTGCGAGATAAAGAGATGGATTGCCTGTTTTGGGCCTGACGTCACAACATTCAAATTATTGTAATTTTATTGGTAGAAGAAGAAGACGGACGGACGGACAGAGCGGCCCATCAACGGGCGCATATTTATTGTCTTTATTAATCACGAGGAGAGCCGTACCTCGCCGTCATCCTATCTACTATTTGGGATAATCACATCTGCCTTGGGAAGTCCTTAGTGCCTTCGTTTATGTCCGAGGTAGGGGTGATCCCAGTGATTTGCTTGTCTTGAACGGTAATTGGCCTACCCGAGCCTACCCTTGCCCAGTTCCCATCGCGCCTCACGCTGTGCACGTACCTAACGTACCTAACTGCCTAATTCCAAATGTGTCAGCGTGTCGAAACGTAATTAACTGTGCGATCCCAAAATGTATTTGTTATTCAAATTATATGAGCGTATGCGCGAGGAATATCATACAATGCATTTTGTATTATCTGTGAAATATATGAATACAGACACATATCTCACCCGCAGTTAGGCGCAGATTTGCAGACAGAGGATCATCAATTTTGATCTACCTGAAACGCCCGAAGTAAAAAAAAAAATCCTACTCATTTCGACTGACTTCAATTCAGCTGCTATAGAGTTACACAGCGTTAAAACAAATCGTAATCTCACAAGGCCTTTTAGTAACTTTTTTATTTATTTATTTATTTATTTTTTTTTAACGCGTGACGTTCAGAGAACATACATGCGCCGATGAGTTGGTGGTTACATTTTTTGGCCGAAGCCGAATATGAGTGGGCCGAAGCCAGTTTAGTAGTGGGCCGAAGCCAATACATCCATATCGGAAATGGGAAATTTTTCCGTTCCACCGGGATTCGAACTCGGACCTCTCAGGACACAAAGCTGACCCCTTGAACACTCGGCCACTGAGAGGCACCCTTTGAGTAACTGTATAGTTTAGTCGGATCAAGATCGGTCCTTCTCGGCGCCATTCACCGTAGCTTATCCTCAGATTCAGGTACAAGACTCGTACATTACAGGTACACTCAATCTGGAAAGCGAGGGTAGGTGCAACTGGCCAATCGGAAAGCAACCGTTTAATCATAATTTAACATATTAAGTCCTCGAATTCCCGACGGTGCGAGCTCACCGCCCATCGCTTGGAAGTTTTCAGCAAGAATCGAAGCTACGAAGGGATAAATTATACTAATAGAGATAATCACAGACCGCTGACGAAAAAGTACAAGTCCGGTGCGGCTGTGAGGTCTTTGAAGCGGACAGGGTGGTCACTTTTCTGCGGCAGATCACGCCGACCTCATATTGCCAGGAGAGCTCTACTATTCATTTGCGAGTACGGTCATATTTCTTGGTATTTTAACGATAGTCTATCGTTAAAACGTGAAAAATACGGCGCAAATATTATTAAAACCGTTGCATAAAATGTGTAGTTAATGCAGTGTGGAGTCGTTACCACATGCGTAGAGGAATACTGGTTTCCTCGCTACAGATAGGAATCTGCACATTATCAGCGTATTAATTATTAATTCCCAGTCATTAGATAAACAGAAAAATGAGGCTACGGCTTAGGTCGGACTAAGCTCACCGCAGAACGGCCTCGCTAGCCGAGTCGACTTTTGAGGAGCAATGAGAGCCGGGTCACACCGGTTCGATCCCGATCATACCAAAAAGTTTTTCTGCTCGGCATTCACCTCTGATATGTTCTGCATGTCAAGTGAAATGTATATCGAGGCTGTGGTGGTTCGGAACCCACCTAAAACTGTTGGTCCCCATCGTTTACTCGATGGCTGGGGAGCTGGTATTTGGTAGTGCTGCCAGCTGAGCACAATGGATAGTTCTTGAAAACGGTCTAGTTGCTGGGCTTCTCCCCGCTAACCCTCTGCTATTATTAAGCTCACCGCAAGACAAAATATTTTACCATTTTATATTCCGTATATCTTTTTCAATAAAAAACGAGCGTTCAAATAAAACACAGGATTACGAGAAATACAGACACAAACATCTTCACCAAACAAAAGAAGGTCATTAATTATAATTTTGTCCCCATACCTAACGGTTCGATTCATGGAAACCCAAACTTGAGAACCGAAAACAGGCATTGGTCTGGGGCCAGTCATGAGCCTGATCCTTATGCGACCCCGTGTTGCTCTGCGGGGGAGCACCCTCACCGGGGGCAGGACCGCATTCGTCCCCAAATATGAACAACCAATATTTTTGCAATAAATTATATGACCAAGGAAGTCTGATTTTCTGGTTCAACGGAAGAAAATTTTATTCTGGAAGATTTTTTGAGACGAACTAGCAGTTGGGAGGTTTTTTTAAAGTTTTACATGTTTATTTTCAATATTAGGGACATTTTTTTAATGTTCAGAGTAACTATTTGTTATTTTAACGGTTAATTTCTACAAGGATACGTAAACTAAGAATACAATTTAGGGAAACTCATGCCTCAAATTCAGAAAAAAATATATACTAATACAGAAAAAAATTAGGTCAAGGTATTTCTCCCCGATTTCCAGAATGAAAAAATAAATAATTGACCTTATAAATTAGTCTTTTCCCAAATTTATTCTTGATATTCGTAAAATTATTCAAAGTTAGCTGGAAACTTGTTGGTTCTCGTATAAACGCATGCTATTATTTTTCCACAAAGGGGAGCAGGTGCCGCTAAATCATTATAATAGTTATTAAAAAAGGTGTTAACCCAACGAGCAAGTTACTTCTTAACCAAATTAACTAGTACACGCAAGCCAGTAGCTGCCTCAGTTCAATGCATTTCAAGGCAGTTTTCCCGGTGTTATTACAAAACGCGGCTATTGGAAGACAATGCAATCATTTGAAATGCACGTGGACTGCATGTGCAATCACCCTCAGTTTGACACTAGCTCTCCAAGTGTTATCTCCTTATTAATTTTGATTTGGTAGTAATCCCGTTTAGAGTGTATTTTTATGATAAGTTTAGTGGGTCAATCCATAATAATCAGGTTTTACTGACATTTATTTAACTTGGGTTATACTCGACAACGTTACTTTGAAGGAAGGAAGGAACCCGAGGGGTAACCACTCCAGAGATTTCTTGAGATTCCCTGAGATTCCGTAAACACATCCAATGATTCCCAACGCTATTCATGGATAGATGAATCCCGAAGGGGTAACCACTCCAAAAAATTCCAAGATTCCCTCAGATTTCATAAAGATTTCCAAAGATTTCCAACGAGATTCCCAACGAGTGGTTAACCCCTCGAAGGAACCTGTAATTTTGCTGGATTTTTCCGAATAAAGGAACAGCAATTAAACGTTTGAGGATGTAAATATCATTTACTTATCAAATTATGCAAAATAAGACTTCGAACATCTTACAGAGGCTTAATAAGTACTAAACGTGCTTTCCTATACCTGGGGAAATACAGTGCCTGGATACGGGCCTGCAAGCGCCACCGCCTGTGCACAAGGCTCTGCGTCACTGGAACGAAGCGGCCACCTCGTGAGGTTGTCTCAGACCTGAATCCCAACATTTATTTGAAAATAATGTAAAAATGAACCAAAATAATAGATGATCGTAAGATAAATATAAAATTAGTTATCAGAACGGAGCGCACGAGTACTCGCAGAGGGTCCGCCACCGAGGGGGAATCGTTTGTTATAGGACCTGTAGGTACATCGTCTCCAGGTCCCGACCACAGGACTCTTCTTCTTTTCCTTCCCCAAATACAATTTTATTCTTTTGTTGCATAGAATTCCATTTCCATATCTAAGTTCTTAGTCCAGCACTCAGACTATCGAAGATTTATTGATAAAATAAAGTTGGCATTTAGTCGTGATAACCAGTCAGGTACCTCTGAATCCCACTCGAGGCCGGATTGCATCACAGTACCTTAAGCTATTAACCGCGAACTAGTTGCAAACAGAGCAGACGATACTCCTTGTCACTCACACGACGAAGCTTAAAAGATTAACCCCTTTAAGCCCAAGAGGAATGCCTAAAGAAGGCCACGCATAGCTTAAAAACAAACAAGTACCCATAGTCCGTTGAGGGCCGAGACCTACCAGCCGAGGCCTGTCTACCTCTTTAACACCGGGGCCGGACAAAAAGCCCACTCCAAATTAACGTCTAATTCGAGGTTAAAAACGAAAGAACTCGTGGAAAACAATGAGGCAGGGAAAACAAAGACCAACTTGCAGATTCACCAAAGTGCGCTCGACGCTCCACCGTGACGTCATAATAGCCGCAAATTAGAAAACACTTAGGCGGGAGCCAGAGGAATCATTCTGGGTGGCGAAGGCCACGCAATTCAACCAAGGGAAAGTAAATGGAAAGATGGGGACAGCTGATAACGGTTTTTTGGGGGTAATTAGGTTGGCGGGACAGGAGGGAAAAAAGCAGCCCAGGGCTGGCGATGGGTAGGGAGATAACCCCGGCACACGCATAAGTGACGATGAGCCGCCATCGCCAGAGGGAGAGAAGGGTGTTGCGTCAATAATCATTATTTCGGGTATGTTTGTCTTACATCATTTTAAAAACAGTTGACCGAACATACATTTGTTTACTTTTTTCTGCGCACTTTATGAGGAAACTATCGGATTTGTTCTGAAAAATAATATGTATTTTTAACGGCCGAAATTATGAGGTAGTACTTTTGATTTTTCGATCGGTTAATTTTTGACACTTTTGTTGTTGACAAAAATCACTCTATCGAAAAGTCAAGGAGAAGAGATTCAGAGATTCCATGAGATTCCCTAAAGATTTCAAAAGATTCCCAACGATATTCATTGAAAGATGAACCCCGAAGGGGTAACCACTCCAAAAAAATTCCAAGATTCCCTGAGATTTCCAATGATTCCCAACGAGATTTCTGGAGTAGTTAACCCTTGGAAACAAATAGGGAATGCTCGAGGGAATGTGTGGTCGCCCTTAAGGGAATACTGTAAAAGAGTCTAACCAGATCCGGTTAAGAAGAATAAAATGCATTATTTCTTCAGCGCAACTGCAAATTGCCTGTACGTCTACACTGTAAGTCAATAGTTTATGATGTTGAATATTCTAGAGCGAAGAAACGCTGAAAAAGAATTTACAGCTTTGCATGCCTCTTGTAATATTAGTAGATCATTCGATTTATTTTTAAAACCAAATTATATACACAGTAGCTTTTGCGTCTGCATGCCAACAGGGAAGGAAAAAAGGCGAATAAACATCGCGTCTATAACTAACTTCGATTCGGACATAAAAATCAATCAGCCTGTTTTTTTGCAACAATGTTGGTACCTCCTCAGTGGGAGCGCGAACAACCGGGCACGCAATCGATCGGCAACGCTATAACTATTAAAAAGGGTTGTAGCCGAAGTTAGAGCTCGATCGGAACCATTAGTTTCTTAGCTATAGGAACTATGCGCCCGCCCCCAAAGAGGCCTTTCCGAATTCCATACTTCGTTATGCAATTGTAAGCATTTCGAGATAAAATTTACTGCGCTCTACTCACGACTCTGCTACGGTTGAGAAGACTCCGGCCACCCGTTCCCTTCATATTTATTTTCTATTGATCATCACGTGACCTGTAGTCCCTTGGGAAAGTGCTATTATTTCATTCTCGATTTCATCATCAGATGAACGTGAGCAAGTCGTGCAAACCTCGCCAGGCATCGCGCTTCATCTTATTGTCTTGCAAGTCGCCCAAGACGCTTCATTCACCCTAGTGCTGAAACACAACATCTGTGACAAAATGCAGGTGGAATATTCAGTCAGGATAGATTTTCTGAGATTCCATAAAGATTTTCTGAGATTATCAAAGAGATTCCTGGAGTGGTTAACGAATGAACAATCATAAAAAGAACAACGCACAGAGAAATTGCAAAATGAGCGACCTGTTCTTAATATTGCATTAAGGTACGTCGAGGTGTTTAAACCCAGTTAGTACCAATGAATAATTGTAAATTAATCACCCAATATTTTGGTTATAATTCAAAAGAATGTTTCCGGCTCTCCCTACAAGAATAAATGGAAAAGACCGAAGCACGTTTAAGAATTATAGACCGCACCTAGTCTAGATGCCGATTTGAAAGTTTGTCGGGCTTGAATGGAGGTTATAGCCTGTGTGCAGTCCTCGCACGCTTCCATTTCCATAAATAACAATAAATATTAGCAAAAAGTTTCTTTTTATCATTATTTTATATAGTTGAAAAGCACGGCTGACTATGTGATTTCCATATGCCTTAATACCACCGTGAGAGATAGTAATGGTAAAATATGATGGTTTTCAGGAGAACTGTAGGCACTGGAATAGGAAGGCACATAGGTAAATGCCAAGGAATGTAGGGTTCCGTAGGTTGTATCGTTTCAATAAGAAATAGAGCCTCAAAATAACGTCAAACCACCCAGACCAATCAAGACATAGAAAAACGCGAAGACCAAAGGCTCAGATTGGTCTTACTGACCTGACGTCATCGTGAGACTGTACTTCACATCCAAAAGAGGCCACCTTTAGAATCAAAAGACCTTGGGTAAAGGCCTGCACGTGGTTCTGTGATTCGCACACTTGATTTCATTGAATAGAACTGATAGAAATCATATAGCCTGAGACAAAAGCCTACAGAGCTCGTGAGGACAATGTGGAGACCTGAGAGATGCCATCAGAGTCGAAGGTGGTCTACTGGACAGCAAAGAAAATATTTGCTTCAAGAAAACAGCTGAAATAGATAGAAGTTGCCCGTAAAAGTCACAGAAAAGAGACAATGAAGTACACTTACAAGCCAAACATTTTAAGACAGTTTGCTTGGCTTAGGGGCCATGATTAGTTAGACGTACACGTGAACACGTGCACATACACGTGAACACGTGCACATACACGTATTTCACGAGTCCATGTAACAAAATGCTCACCAAAATTTCACGTGGGAACGTGCACACTTTTTCACACGTATCTCACGAATCCTCCCTATACACCACACAAAGAACCGAGAAGATTCAGAAGTCATTATAGTACGGCCAGCCTGAAATGCCTGGCCCGAGGGCATTCTGTGTAAGGTGAACAGTGCAGAATGCCCTCGGGCCAGGCATTTCAGGCTGGCCGTACTATGCCAAAATGTGCCTTCACTGTTGGACCATAATAATAAATTCCCCTATCGCAGATTTTCCATTATAGCATATTCCCTCTTGAACTGTAATCTGCAAAATTAGCATTCTCAGTTGCCACAACAGAAGATCCACAACAAAGTCTATCTCGATACATTAACTGAACATCGACGAGAGTTAGTCTTGGTCTGTACCCGGTATGGCATTTACCAGAGGCAGGGACCATGTCCGGCTAACGGCTGATATCAAGACACTTACACGATAACACTGACCGCGGAGAATGTCCGAATCACATAGCCATTCATTAGTGCCAAAGTCATCTGTGTACATTATACACGCTCGATTTTAGGTCAATAGCGAGTACCCCTTTTACGAGAAGGCGGAGAAAAGAGAGTGCTTCAAGGAGAGAAATTTACCAGCCTCATATTTCAAAAGTCAGAAGCAGGGACGAACAACAAACGGTACTCTGAGAGAAGACTGTGTAAAAAATAAACTAACAAAAAACTTCTTAAAGTACACTATACTTAGTACGATTGCACTGGTTATAAGCTAAACATACGATAATATAAATCTGTTCGATAGGAGACACTATAGTATACGTTGATTCTCATTAAACAGAGCACTGCAAACTATCGGCTCTGCACCGTTTCTAAATGGCTGGTTGTTCCTGTACCTCTTGAAAATTCATGAAACGTTCGATGAACTCAGCTGTAAGAAAAATGCGAAGGAAGAAAAGGAGTCCTAAAAAATTTGTGACTATCTTGGACCTTATACACCATACACCCCTAAAGTAGAAAGGAAACAATCGTCCCACAGACCTGAAACAATTTATAAATTTTCTCCCTTGACGGCCTTGACAGACAAGCAAAAAAGAAAGAAAAATGAAATTTTCAAAAAGAAAATACAGAGCTATTATAAAACCACTTTCACGCGAAGGTATATTGTAATTGAGCAGAGCAAAATCCTGGGGAAGTCAGGTTACCAAACCGCGTCAAGATTCCAGAACGTCGAAACGTTCCGACATGGGCTGACTTCCTACCGAGACTTGGCGCCCGGGCAAGCCGTTTTTCATCTCGATATTAGGCTCATCAAGAGCTAGTGATAATAATGGCACTGTTCAGCCTCAGCTCATCATCCCATTTACCGAACCTTGTTTCACTTCTTTCCTTTAACCTCGGTGAAAAAAACAACCTAGCGGGTTACGTAAGAACTGCAGTGCTATGAAACCTGACACTGCTGAAAGCTGAAAATGCATCAAGGATAATAGTGAGAAAGTCGAAGTTACAGCAGAAAAGTTAAGAAAAAACGAACGATACTCCATCCATGAGAAATTCCAAAAAACCTCAAAAAAAGCAACAAAATATTCGCAGTATCACAAAAATTAGTCTTCCACGGATTCCATACCTTTTCCCACCCCTATTCCCCTCTACCTAGCATGAGAACGAAACCATTCTGAACGGCGTGGCCGTCGTGAAACCAGCGTCTCAAGATTGTTTTCTTAGTTTTAGCAGCGGGCTTGGCTAAGAAGCTGCTACTTATGTAGTGTTACATCAAGTCCCATCGTTTACAATGCCCAGTAATTATGTTCAGTCAGGTTTTAAGCAGGCAAGGACGAGACGGCACTGAAGGAGCTGTCTCTGTCTGGGCTGCCCGAGAGTTCACGACGAGTTCAAGTTTCGACACTGAAAGGGTTACGACGTATTAGAATTCGCTCAGAAGAGGGTGGTTGCCCAGTAGAGGTATGTTACAATTATGCGACAACGTCGTTCGGTAACCTTTGTAAAACCTATCCAGTAGTTAAGTTAGTCAGGTTACACCGAGTTAATAAGAGTAAAATACAAAGTTATCAAGTTGCAGGGAAGCTGATGTCGGGAAGGGAAAGAAGAAGATGAAGAGTATAAGTTTGAAATATTCAGGTATCTACGGAGCCCTCACCCCTTAGCTGCAATTAAAAGTTTTACCGCTAGGGAGCAGACTGCCGCTTTGAGTGAAGCGAACAGGATATCAAATTCATGTAAGCTGCGTTACTAACCGCAATATATACCGCACTTTCATAGCTAACTTGATTAGCAAAACATGTGTGGGCTTTCTGTAATGTACAAGTTCCATGGGAGTTCCATAAGACATCGCATAGTCTAGTCCTTTAACTCTCAAAGAGGTGAACTTTAACAAACTGACAAGTAGTGCATCATCGACCTGGGGTTTAAGTATACCCTCGATAAGAAGTTATTAGGTCAGGTTGCACACTGTGGTAATAATACTAAACCAACTTCAACCCAACCGAATTAAGGGTAAGCACAAGTGGCACCAGAATGGCTTCCATCCAAGAAAACTTTTCCGTGTTTCTATTCTGAAACCTACTTTTGAGACAACAAAAACTAGTTTGATACTTTGGAAATCCCTAAAGCACTAGAAGAAGGTTTAATGAACCAGTGTTGCTTTCTAAGAATCAGCAAACTGATCAACAATTGACCAGTTGGGGAGTCTAGGCTATGAGACGCCAGCTTTCGCGACCTTTGCCCTTCTCCGACAGGTATGAAAATCCCCGTCACCCTCGCCGTGGCACGTGGGAGGGTTCCAACGTCAAGGCAAGGTGCAACGGAAAAGTGAATGCCCGCGTAATGAACAGAAGAATAGGGTAATATGCGGCTAGCCTGTGCGTGGGCGAAAGCAGGCAAGGACACCTTGGCGAGGCGCACAAGGGTCCTGTCAGTGACCACTCTTGGTGGCTGGGCCTCGGCCTCACTATAACAGCCTCTGCCAATTTGACCAGGATTATTACGTCCTTGATTTGGTGGCTTCGTAAGACGTAAGTCCAGTGACCTTCAGGGTTTACTTTCCGTGGCTTGAGAGTCTCCACAATATACCTAACTCTTTTCAGCATTCTCCACCTGTCTAGGGAGGACCCCTTCACTGCGGCCCGTAGAGGGTGAATCGCCTTGAGGGAGAAAAGCGGAGGGCAGCTTTCCTAGGAGGTGGTGAGCTGTCTTCACTGCGGCCCGCACGTTCTGCAGTACTCTTCTCTTCTTTGACCTTGTACATTGACTTGGAGCAGTGACCGAATAAGCAATCATGTGCAGACAGAGAACGTCGAGGGGCAGTGCGATTCTGCGGACTCGAACTTATCTATCATCTCTCTGGAGCGGAATGCTCGACACAACACATGCGGTAATTAGAGATTTGAGTGGCCAACTCGTGAAGTCAGAGGTGTCTGCAGTCTCCTTGTCTTCCCGGCACGATCCCGGCACCTCGAGCACCTTGGCCACCTCGAGCAGCCGAAGACCTGAAGAGTGCGCAAACGCAAGCACGACGCTTGTGAGCTCACACGCCTCGGAAGCATGGGCGCAGGGACGGGGAGTAAGGGGCGGCTCCCCTCATCTCTCAAAAAAACCTTCCGTGATTTCGTCTTAGGAAATTCTAGAGGATAAGAAAGAAGACCCCCTTCGAAAACGTCTACCGAAAAAAAAAAAAATCCTATCAAATCTGGGAAAATCTCTTTTTTGTCGCGATACATTTTAGAAAACGTCAACTTCAATTTTTAATATCCTGAGGGGAACGGAGGCTGAGGAAAATACAATTCTTAACACGCCCACAGTGGGAAGTTGAAGCTCTAATCAAAAACGAAACCAGGTTGGTTTAGAACAATGAAAGCGCTCGAAGCGAAAAACCACTGTATTCGCGCTCCGACTCTGAATAATTATCCGTGTTGCACAACTCATAAAATTTGCAGCCCTACCACGAAATTCTATTGCACCTCCTTAAAAAGAAGCGCACCACACCAGCGTGTGTTTATCGGCTTAAAGTGCCGTGAAAAATGTAATCAGACGGAGAGATCAAGAAAATCAAGTTACTATATTATCATGATGAAGGGGAACTCCTGATGACTGCGGATAATCCACCTTCTAGTTTCCATCTTTTAGGATTAGTTGTTTTTTGGCTTTTTTCCAGTCGAGATTTCCCGATACAATAATGCGTCGTAGAATCAAACTCGTTCAGACCATCCTGGAGAATGCAAGTATTTTCGGATGCGAACGAATTTCTTCTCTAGGCAAAAAATGAACCGCGCTCGGTAAAGCAAATTATACATTGCACACCAACCAGCTGATAATCACAAACCAATTATATTATATTCACATTCATAATTCCTTTTAAACAGTAATTAACATCAAGCAGCGATAACATCTAGTGTTCTCGTTGGTGGGAAGGGAAGAGAGGAGAGAGAGAAATTTCTGCAGCAGAATCAGAGTGTCAAGTCATGGAACAATTATTCTGGAGAAGATGGGGAAACCATGGGAATTTCAAACGTCAGCTCATCTGAATAATGCTGCGATAAATCAAACGGGCCAGAAGCGATACCGACTCGAGTGGGAAAGAAAATACACCTAAAGCATGTATCGGTCCAGTTATTTTATGGCTCAAGTAACGTTACTACCGCCTGCACCTCCTGCACGTCAGCATAGCCTTAAAATATGTCCTAAAGAGTTGCCTATGCCTAACGAAACAAGGAAACACCCAGTGATAGTATAAGACGCAGCAGGTACAGGAAGAAGAATAGTCAGACTTCACCTGAAATGACGGAACAATCTCTGCGAAAAGTTCACATTCAGCAAGGTCTTCAGTCTTGCTAGATGAAGACGAAGAAGGAGAAAGGACAGATTTATCGGCGAGTGAGGAGCAAGGAAGAATTGAGACAGGCAATAGAACAGCACGGGAGCATGTTGATTCACCAAAACTCCATAGTCATTTCTCTTATTACCACTGGGAAAAAACTGCCTTCATGACCGCGTGGCCCAGGCCCGACTCAAGGCACCGGGAGCGCAGCTGTCTTCACAGGAACGCTACTCGTATGTTAGTCAAATGTGGCAGTGCAGGGTAACCACTCCATGCAGAGATTCCTTGAGATTCCATAAAGATTTCCAAAGATTCCCAACGATATTAATAGAAAGATGAACCCCAAGGTGCATGTAGCCACTACAGAGATTCCTTGAGATTCCCTGAGAATCCATAAAGATTTCCAAATTTTCCAAACGAGATTCCTAAAGAGTGGTTAACCCCTCGGGCATTCTACTCTAGTATTCTCGCAGCCACCGCAGTGAAGAGTATACAGTAACATCTTCTTTCAAGACAGACAAGATCCGTCGCGTCAATGACCTGCCTTAAGAAATGCAAACAACTTCCTACTTAAAGCCCGAAGGTTCGATGTACAGGATATTTATTTATCCGATCATGATTCACAAAGGAATACAAACAAACGCTGAGTTAGGCAAGCTCAGTTTAAACAACCACCCCATTGTGTTTGAATCACAACCTTCCATACTGTTCTCATTTACCAATGAATGGCGCACCCTCGTGTTGTCAATGAAGAGGTATTTGGGTAAAACAAACGGATGATTAACGCAGGTAGTATGAGCACGGACTCAGGCAACGAGGACGGAATTATTTTCTAGTTAGCATTAATACTGGCAATTAGGGAGCACGTAATAAATATGCGTGTTGGTAGCCAGGCCGGCCTGGAGGGTGACGCGGGAGGCCGCACGACGGCGCTACTTGTACTTCAACGCTAGAGCAGTCCTCCAAAATAACTATATCCATCTCCTGGACAGCCTATTGCATTTTTGTCCAACAAACTTTGATTTGGTCAAGCTGAATGAGAAGTTCGTTTACTATGGTCAGTAGAAATAGCGAGTGATTGAATGATACAGGGAGTTAGTCGATATAGACCACCCGCTGCGTCAATGAGTAGTAAGTAGTACTTATAGGTACAAAAAAATTTAAAAAACAAAAAATCCCATGTAGCAAATTAAACAATGTAGTGTAGTGTTATAAAAAAGAAATAAAAATAAACTATAGTTTTCTAGGAAAAAATATCAGAAAAAACTGTTCATTAGTAATCACCAATAAACACGCATCATATCTTAACTAAACCAGAAGTCGAGGGGTTAACCACTCGTTGGGAATCTCGTTGGAAATCATTGGAAATCTTTATGAAATCTCAGGGAGTCTTTGAATTTTTTGGAGTGGTTACCCCTTCGGGGTTCATCTTTCTATGAATATCGTTGAGAATCTTTGGAAATCGTTATGGAATCTCAAGGAATCTCTGGAGTGGTTACCCCCTCGCCAGAAGTGGTGTCTGCGCACGTATGGGTTTGGTAAAACTGGATAATTCGGCCACCAGGCGAGCATCCAAAATAAACGCCGCGGGCGTAAAGCAGACAGCCTTTGCACCAACCTACACGGTGCGGCCGAATTTAATGAAAAATTTCGTTTCAAGAAAACAAGTCAATGAACTATGGTGTGACCACAGGGCACATCAACACCAACAGTTCACCTCTCTACACGCCATCCAAGTATGACATGTTAATTTTGATTCGGGACCAGGGATTTTAATTTTACGGCAGTTAGGTATGTAAAAAGTCACGGCTTCGAAGCCGGAACAATACTGCGGTTAGATTGCCTTACAGTCCGTACAGTCCAAGAGAAGCTGTGTGTAAGCAAAACACAGTTAGACCTCTAGCGAGGGGGTAACCACTCCAGAGATTCCTTGAGATTCCACAGAGATTCCATAAAGATTTCCAAAGATTCCCAACGATACTCATGGAAAGATGAACCCAGAAGGGGTAACCACTCCAAAAAATTCCAAGATTCCCTGAGATTTCATAAAGATTTCCAATGATTCCCAACGAGATTCCCAACGAGTGGTTAACCCCTCGACCTCTAGTGACTTTACAGTCACCTGAGACGTGAATACACATCCTAAATTTTTGCATTTCTTTATAAACGTCTATAGAACAGTACTCCAGTGATCCCTTTGACAGCATCAAGTACAGGATAGGGAATGCTGTGCAACATCCTACTCCACACCCCGCCCGGCACGGAGCGGCTAAATGGACGATGACCTTAAGACACTTATCTGTAATTATTAATTTGTCAGCGAGGTCTGGAGACATACCGACACTTACAACGCATAGTTTTCGAGCTTGCCCCTGCTGTACTCAGCTGTCAGAAGGTCATTATTTAAGTAGTCTGACGGACGTTGATGAAAGTCGCCTTGACAAGGAGGGAGGTGAGGCCATGGAGGATCCCGAAAGAATCAGAGAGCTAAATAGGAACATGATTCAGTCACGCAGGGAACTGTGACGAGGGTGCTGTCAGTCTGAGTGAAATATCATGATGGGTTCCAAGTCCTGCTGCAATGCAGACCTCTAGATCGCGCGCAAATGCACCTCACGGAGAGCAGGCGCAGCCAGCAACACCAAGCAAGGCTTCGCAGGTGACACAGCACGCAACAAAGACAGACAACCTGCACAATATGTAACAGACCGAATGGTTAAAAAATGACGGGTATACGTCTCAAGAGAGAAAACTCACCAGAAGAAAAATCATTGATTCCCAGAATGAAGCGAGAAGGCAGGATTGATGACTGTTGATCACTCTTCCACACCTACACCCCTGACAAATCAGCTGCAAGTCATAGGTGAAATCACCTCTCTCCATCCCCTAAGCCCCGAAGCTCTTACACCTTTCACGTATTATTTATTTCAGAGGATTGTTAAAACTTCAGCAGTGAGTAAATGAACCTTACGGCGCTACCCCACTGTGGCCAAATGGCACATGGTTTAAAGAAGAATTTTGACCGCTAAAAATAAGTAGGGTGGAAATAAGAGAGGGATACGAACTGAAGAGCTCTGCAAGTTGGAAGATTCTCAGCTCATGTCAGCAACCCTCTCGAGTGGACGGAATTGAAACGTCCAGATCAAGGTGAGGATTCCTGCTGCTAACGACCATTAGCAGATGCTCCATCACTCCCCCCGTCCCCCCCAACAGGCGAGAAATCCCGCATGGGGCAAAGGCCGATCTCTGAGGCAGAGGAACGCGCCCTTAGAAGACCCAGAACCGCGTAATTAGGAGCCAGCCCATCGACGTTTTTGATTTATTTCGGCTATTTATCCCCTCCGGAAGGTCTATTCATTTCGGCTGTCACCTACCCGCCATCCCCTCCCCTCTCCTGTCGAACCTTAGAAATCAGAGTTGCCCATTCCCAGGTTCCTTGGGGAGGGTAAGACCTCGACTTCTCAGACCTCGCCATTAGCGGAAACGTCCGTGTCTATTTTTTTGTTATTCTCTTTGAGGAAAAGGCTTTCACTGGCCACTGGACAAGATTAAAAGGAGTTTTTTGCACAGACTCTCAGTGCTGATTGTGGCTGGTCAATTCTCTCTCATTTCTTTTTTTGGAAAATTTCCAAGAGCAACCTATACTGTGAATGTTCTTTTTCAAGGTTAAAAAAATTATGTTCCAGAAGTGTTAATTTCACAAACAATTTTTGGATTCCGTACTGAAAAACAACATGACTTACCTAAAAGATACTAATGAGCAGATTTACTTGAAAGAAATGGACACAGATTTCTCTGCAAATAGCTCAATTATGGCAGGCCCCCAACAAGGTAACATAAGCTATTACTTGAGGTAAAGACACTTCACAGTGCACAGGGCTAACAGGAGGCACCGCACTTGCGCTCAACAATCCAAATGGATGCGCAAAAAGGGCAAGTCATCGCCTCAACACACCTTCCTGTATTTCCCAAGACAGAGGACACTCCAGGCTAAGAGGAGACCAATGTCTAATTAACAGGGTTACTAAGAGGCGTCTCGTTCACAAGAAGAGAAGATGACCGCGCCAGTTGACAAATACTCCAGAGAGTACTTACGAATGCCAGAGTCAAGTGGCCTACTTAGACCCTGATGTTTATGTCCAATATTTGTTCTAGCTGGATGTAACGAAGTCCGTAATGACTGGACGAGTTCGCAATCTGCAAAGTATCGTCGAGTACTGCTCTTCCTTCCAGTTGCATCATTATTACATGTTTCGACTTTCGAGAGGAAGTTGATTTAGCTGATTCCCCAATCAGTCGCTAGCAAGCACTCCTCTCCCTCTTGGAGTATCGTCTGATGAGGACATAAGCTGAGACTCATCCCGATAGAAAGAGAACAACTGTTAAATCCTTCGAGATGTTCTTGAAGCTTAATCTTCAGCTGAGTGCTGATGAGGTAAGTTGCCTTGACAACTGAGCCGTGCTTCTGACATGTTTCTCATTCCGCCAAACTACGTACCTAACGTACAACCTGATCTGAAGCAAGTACAAATTTTACACCTCTGAAATCAAAAAAAGTTTGATAAAACCCTCCGGACGGGTGTGTTCGAGGGGTTAACCACTCCAGAAATGGCTTGATATTGCATGAAGATTTCCAAAGATTTTCTGAGATTCTCAACGAGATTCGTGGAAAGATGCCCCCCGAAGAGTTAACTACTCCAGAAATTTCCAAGATTCCCTGAGATTTCCAATGATTGCCTGAGATTCCCAACGAGATTCCTTGAGTGGTTAACCCCTCAGGTGTGTTGCACTGGTGGATCTTCTAAATTCTATACTTTTACAGACTTTTACACATTACTTTTGACACCACTGCCAACCCACGTATTTGGTCGCTTTAATGAGGTTTCACAGCCCAGTACATAACAAAAATTCCAAGAAACAAAACAGCTTACAATAGCAGAAAGGCCAGAAGAGAGTGAATGGGCGCAGGCCCACAGGTGATAATGGACTCCACCGTGGCCAATAAAGCACGCAGTAAAGCCAGAAAGCCACCTACCACACAGTATTATGCCGTCCTTCATAAATTCAATTAACACAACCATCTTTTCAAACCGCATGAAATATTGTTTCGGGGCCCACAATATTCTATTTATAAGCAGGATGAACTACCTGCTTTTCATTCCAATTTGTCTCCAATTTCTCTTTGCAAAGATTAAATTATCGGCTCAGCTGGATTCAAAATATCAGGATACACCCGTATAACGTTTAACTCCTATCGAGGGGTTAACCACTCGTTGGGAAACTCGTTGGGAATCACTGGAAATCTATATAAAATCTCAGGGAATCTTGGAATTTTTTCTGGAGTGGTTACCCCTTCGGGGTTCATCTTTCTATGAATATCGTTGGGAATCTTTGGAAATCTTTATGGAATCTCAAGGAATCTCTGGAGTGGTTACCCCCTCGATTCCGATCAAAGCGACCGCGACTCACTCCCTTCCTATAAGCACTAACAACTTTTTACCGTTTTCCGCCTTTGTTTACATAACCTTAAAAACAGTAGGTACATACTGAAATTGGTAACAGCCAAGCCAATATCACCACAATAACATAAAAGAGACACTAGGTTAATCCCTGAATATATCTCTAGCCTCATTGTAACCTCTATTTTCTTTCAGTCGATATTGAAATTTTATTTGGGGCACACCTACTATTATTGTGGTATTCAGTAGCTCCGTTTGACAATGTGAAAAGATTGATATGGGCCATTTAGAGGTTCGTAACTCCCATCATACGGGGCTACAGGGTGTCCCGAAAAATATGTTCATAAACATATAAGACTTATTCCAGTTCCATAAAGGAACGAACTAGAGAAATTGCTTACGAAAAGTATAAAGTTTGGAACAACGGAGAGAAAAAACAATAATTTGCGACGCAAAAAAAAATATCGACATTTTTGTTCTAACCGGCCAATTTCTTTGTCTGGGGGCTATAGTTCTGAATAACTGTTGGATTGTACCTAGTGTATTTTTTAACTCAATACGTGAAATATAACTTTTAATTTTAACCAGAGGACCCTATATGTGCTTATAACAAGACGATTGAATGAGAAAGGAAGTAGCTTACAAGCACACAAGAGAGGGTAACAAGGTCCAAAACAAACCACGAAATAAAGTGGAGATAAATCAAGATGGGATTCAAGTCACCCTAGTTAACATGGGCAAAGCGTATAATTTATAATGCCCGTTTCAAATAGAGAGGAAAGATTGAATTTACCGGAGGTGAGGAGGTGCCTACGCACCGCACACCTTCATACAGTTGGTGATGACTTTCCCGGCACGCCAGTTTATACTTTCTCGCAGCTCAAAAAAATATAGGCATGGGAAGACAGATGGGCTTCACTGTAAACTGCACATCTGAAGCACAAAGCAATGTTTTCAGGAGAAATATGGACCATATCGGACGTGTGACCTCAATTTTCATCGGAGGGAAGGAGGAAGGTGTCACCATACCTGAAGAAATATCCTACTGACAATTTTATTCGGGTAAAATATAGGTATGTGCCTATATTAAACTTCTGGTGGGAAAGTTGCGAATGGTACGCTTTTATTCCATTAACTCCTCATGGGCTCAACAGGTCCGAGGCTTAGAGCCAGAAGCACCCCCTGGGGTCTTTCTCCAGGTTTTGCCCTACCGATTTCAGGGGGACTACACTTCATTCCCGTAGTGTACCTATTTACACAGTTATAGCCTCCAAGCTGAATGCACCTTAAGGTTCTGTTTCAGCTGATAGTACATTTCTGCCAACAGAACGATTACAACTGTGAACGGGAATTATTTCTGTTTTCTCTCCTCGGCCCCGTCAAAGTTAGTAATGTTCAAGAAGAATTCAACCCTCTCGCAACGGCAGAAATGCACCACCACCTAATGCAGAACCTTAAGACTGGGAAGGATAGTGCTGTACTGAGCAGAAGACCAGTAGCGCAGCGTCGCCACCAATTAACGCATTGGTGGCCGGCGGACACCACGCCAACTACTCGTAACGCAGCACGCGCACCGTAAGGTGGTCTGCACTGGAATCGAGCTGAGTTATTTACACCATTCCACGACAAAACATTTATTGCATCATTGTTACTTCACAATAATTATAACTCATCATCATTATTTTACACGAACAAATGAAACTCGAATCAAAATTATGGTTCCTGGTTTTGAGTCCGACAGCGGTCGGTTCTGTGGTATACCTAAACGATTCCTTTACTAAATCACGAGGAGTTAACCACTCGTTGGGAATCATTGGAAATCTCTATGAAATCTCAGGGAATCTTGGAATTTTTTGGAGTGGTTAACCCTTCGGGGTTCATCTTTCTATATGAATATCGTTGGGAATCTTTGGAAATATTTATGGAATCTCAGGGAATCTCAAGGAATCTCTGGAGTGGTTATCCCCTCACCAAAACAGGAAATTTCCAGACATCTTTGTGTTATTGAGACATAACTGAAGTAGAACAGGTAGACATTTCCACATTTCTCCACATTCCATTTCCTCCTTGCCCGCATTTGAAGCACCCTCAGTCGTTAGGAACAAATAACAAAATACCTTCAGCAATTTGAAAACCTACAAGAGGGTCTTTTACCGTTTAGTAAGCCATCATCGACAAAAAAATCGGTCCCTAAGGAGTAAGCACGACCTGGAAGAAAAACAACGTACGTTTTCGAATGAAGTTCACAGCGTTGTTAAAGTTGGGTCGTCTCCAAAATTGGGGAGAACTTCTCTACCTTAAAAGATCACCGAGAGAAGCCAAAACCGAAAACAATGGCCAAGACTCCTACTTAACAACACGGAACCGTGATTTACGTAGTTTTATTTGAAAACTTGGAAACCGGCGTAATATTTAGTCGTAGCTTATTCATAAAACTCCATCGATTACGGCTTCCCCTGCTGAAGTTTTTCGGGATAGAAAAATGAAAGACAGGATATTTTAAAAATTTACTTCCAGTTGGGCTAAAAGGCTGCTTGTTAAACTAACTTCATTGTGCACTGTTACTGGGACACTTGCAGCCCTTCCGAAGGGGAAGATGCTCAGTAGGCTGGGCTGAAGCCGAATGACCGGGTATCCATATCACCAAATTTTGCTGGTACCGAAAATGAAATGGAGACCTTAGTCAAAAGACGTCTACACAACAAAGTTCGATTTTTCTTTGCTGAAGTAACTTTCTAAACCAGACTTAAGAAGACAGTAAACCCAAAAACCTCACCGTACGGATGGGAGCATTTAAGGCTGTCCTGAAACATCCAATTTTCAATTGGCAACAGCTGGTAACACTTCCCTGTACACTGCCCATTTCCAATTACGAAGGTTCCGTTGAAATTGCTCATCTGGTCGATTAGGCCCAATTTCTTCACCGTGCCACAAAAATCCTGGTTAAATGCAAGGCAACTACCTCCAATCAATCGAGTTCAAAGCCCCTTTTGTGTTTCCAATTCGGCACCTCGTGTAGGTACTTATCTTGTGTTCACGTGGTGTAAAGTCCAGAAATTCTTCCTCATTCTTTTGTTTCAAAGCACGAAGACCTCTAGAAGTCTTACAATGGACAACGAAAAACGAGAACAAGAACCCATTCTTATTTTCTCCCATTTTAAATACTTGCTGTTGCTTGCAATCGTTTCTACTGATGCAGCTAAAAACTTATCACTATTTTCCGTACCTTACTCAATTAGAACACACCCTTTGAGAGTGGCAAACGCCAATGCGAAAGGTGGAAGATCGACAAAGGTAGAGTCAGGAAGTATATCATGAGTGTCGGAAACTGAAAGTGCTCGACACTTGATGCAACACAAACTGAAAACGGAATGACCAGAATTTGAAAGGTCATTACATCAAACAAGTCCCTTCCTTTGCGATTTGTTTGTTTATGGAAATGGCGGAATTGAGTTGGAGGGCGTTGCATAAGCGTCATGTCATGCTGACCAGTGACCGTCGAGCTTCAGACCGAAGATAGAGTGTATCGTGCTGACATCACGCTGGTGTCACACCATGGTCCGTAATCTGGCCAGACTCGTAGGACATTTTCTACTGTGGGGAAAAGCAGAGGCAATATGAGAGGAGGGAAACTACTGACGGGAATTTCATCACAGTATTTTGGTTTCTCCAAGAACGAGTTCGTCCAGTCTCGGAGACAAAAACGTAACGGAGCTTCTGTATTTCTAAATAAATGTGACCGACACGAAAGGCGACATGTGGTGCAAGGGTGATAGAAGGGGCTAGGCCCGGACAGACCAAATGTTGACGCAAGGCGTGGTCTACGTATCAATGCAGTTTAACTCACAAGTCACAAAAACAGGCACTCATACCGACCGAAACCTGCGAGTAGGTTCAGAACCTACTACGTCTGACGCTGACAACTCGATGGACCAGTTTTTCTTGAGGGCGCGAAGCTTGAACTTAACCTTGCTCCGATACCGCGTCCTCTTCTCTCTGAATAAATCACACTGGCACTCTCGTCCGATTCAACGTCACTTCTCACAACTGTCCGAAATATTAACAGCTAACGACCCGCCAATATTTATTGACTCTGTACGCCAAGTTTATGGCTGTGGCCATTTTTAGTGGGCGTCCCACTACAGTGCGCTACACGGGGCCGTACATGCTGAGGAGTCAGGCTACATGGAGCCCGATAAGATGCCGGTGCATCGCCATAAATTGGTGCCTGCAATTTGGTACTTTGTTGAGGAAAATCAGTACCCGCCAACTTGTCTCTATTCATCCTAGCGTGTACAGCGCAGAATGAAGAATGCCATTACAAGACACGCCATAAAGAATCTACCTTGTCTTCATATTCGCAAGGGAAGGGAACAGATGACAAACAGGTACTTTGCCTGTTCCTCCATGAATCGTCTGCGTAATCCACGTAAAGAAGTTGAGGATCACCCCCAACCAGGATATACGAGTACATATTAGAACGTTAAAAACTGTTTTAATATTGTTCATCTGAGATTTTTTCGGTGCAGCTGGCCAGTTCGAGCCCGAAGCGAAGACGCTGAAGGCTAGACGCCTTCACGCGTGACCGCCCATCTCGTCACGTCCTATCCGGGCCATGAAGCACAACTTCATTTCTTTTTCAATCACCACTGGCCCAAGTCCATCCAAAGGGCACATCACACATCCATAAATAAGAAACGGCCAGCTGGAGCCTTTTTAGGACTATCCAAACTAAACCAAAGACAGTGGGTAGTGGGTTTATGGCCTAGTATTTTAGAAGTCCCAGAACTGTAACTTAGGAGTCTCTAGGTAGGTCCATACTCCTACACTGTCCGCAAACTGGGTCTCCTATTCAGCGACCTCACGGGTGTCAAGAGCAGCTAAGACACACAATGCAAACAGGAAGATGTCTCCGATATAGCCTTCTTGAAATAATTTTTGTCACGTCATGCGTGTTAAGACGAAGATGATCGGATAGTGGCCTCCAGTGACTGGCAATCAGCGTGTCCTCCACACACACTATAGTCCAAGTCAGGCTAGGAGCGTACCGATTACTCGTAACTTCTTGCAAATCTAGGGCTGATCAAAACTTCTTCTTGATCAGGGAAATATCTACTCAGGGTCGGATTGGCATTTTTAGCGTACGGTAGGATATGGAACCCAAATCCGGATCGGCGTCAACTGAAAATCTTCAAGAAATTATGAATAATCGGTACGCTCCTAGCCTGACTTGGACTATACCTCACCACGCTTTCCTGGAACACCCTGACATGTTGATTGATTTGGAAAGGTTTTATCCCCGATGACTAGCACAAATAAATCATCTATCGCCGAGTTACATCGTTTTTCCCCTGTTATTAGACCTGAAACGCTCCAATCAGACCCACCCACGACTATCGTATGCAATTGGCGATTACAGCGAGCATATATGGCGAAGTTCTTCTACGTTTCGCAGAGTGTGAGAGTTTTAGTCGTCAGGAATGAAACCAGGGAGTAGCTCAAGCTGACAAAGAGATAAGAACTTCTCATCCAGACGATGGCATATTTCTTCCAGATAAACGATCACTGGGTTCGTGTCCTACTAAATCCTGTCCAAATTTTAAGAAGAGGCAAGGGACAATAGCACTAAGAAACTGTAGAGGACCGCGAGGGCATGCAATGTTCCCGTTACAGGGTACCGTCGGGACATCATGCATCATGCCAGTTGACACCGTTGCATGGGGCATGGAGTATTTGGACCGTGGAGCAACACAATGACCGGCCGTCGGGGGACACCACGCGCCAACGCGAACACCGCTGGGCACTGGATGCTGGACCTCCGCAGACTTGCTCTATTTCAACACCTCTCTCATCCACGATCCACAATCATCACGAAGGAGAACCTCATGACTAACTGTACAATAAGTACAGAATAATTTTCACTTTAGTGGTTCTTCGAATTGTAAGAGATTCTGAGGAATAAATCAAGCCGCGAATTGATCTTGGAACCAGCGACTTACGAAATTGACGAAGAAGTAAACTGTTTAAGAAGACAGAACCATACTGGCCTCAATCCATGACTCAGTGCCTTACTGAATCCATTGTCCCGATGAAGGCAGGATGGGAGTCAAGAGTTGGGGGGTCAGGGTGCAGACAGTACACGGTAGAGGAGGGCCCGACCCTCCCCCTGCATTCCGCATACCAACAGTCCACGGAGTCCATACAGGATCCGACCTCCAGCCTGCTCCGGGGATCCTGACCCCCCCAACATTAGTCTGCAGTACAGAAGGACACGTCATCATTACCCGTCACTATACTTCACATTAGAGTTGCTAGATGGGTTTTAATTGATACGTTTGCAGTCCTCACTCAGTACTTATCTTAATTCGAAACACAATCAAAAACAAATATCATGTGTGCAGTAATGGAGCTGGAAATAAATTATGGTCGTTGAAGATCTCCCGGCTGGCACTTGAAGAAGAGACTCAGAAAAGAATAAAAGAATGCCCACTAGCGGAGATTTTTTCATGAATGAAATTTTACGAGTGTGACTGTCATGCTGTAAATATGGCGAACTTTACGAGCTATAGTTATTTCCACTGGTGAGACATCTGGTGAAAAGACAAATCCCAATAATTTTCCTTTTCTCTTGCGTAACCTTTATGACTACTCGAGCCCTACACCACTCTTGTATTGTAGTCGTTGTGGTCCACAAAACAGAACAGGGACCCATTAGCGGTGCCTCTCCTGTAAGTCCACCAGTAGCATCGGATATTTCGAATCTTCACAACATCTCAACCAATCGAAAACATGTATGAACGTAGCACTGGTCCACAATAATGCGAGGGCTCTTTTCCAAAGGCGAAACTAGCAACAAGCCAGTACAATGCTTCTTCTGTTCTCTGAGATGCCCAGTGAACGCATCATGTGAAAATAATGACTTCTGTTACATCTGTAAGCAGCATGAGTTCCCTTGTGCGAGCACGATTGTGAACGGGCGTCATGTCTGCATCATGTGAGGTCCCGAGCCCTGCTCGGCATCGACATTGTCCGAGGATTGACGGACCAGAGAAGCGTAGCGAGGAGTAACAACTTGCTACTTTGTACGAAGCTAATAACATCGTTTAAACATTGCATAATATCTATGAACATCTCCGCGCTGACTGGCTAGAGTGCCAAGAAATCTGTGCAGCCACATTTTTAGACAAGCGCACCAAATGGACGGAGTTTCAAGCGAGCCCATCAGTTTGGAGCACATTCATCCAAAAAATTCATAGCTTCATACCGGAAATATCAACAAGTTTCAGGATATTCATACGATAGTTACTCTATGAACTATACTTCTTCAAATTATTTAGCAGCCATCTACTGAACACGATCGTGCCACTGCATACCGTAGAAACCCTAAAAAGTTTTTTTGGCTGAATTTTCATAAAGTTTGTCCTGAGGGAGGCGAGGGGTTATCAGCGATGTCAAATCGCTGTCACAGCACCCCGTCAGCCCCGTCTTCTTGTCGCTCCGTTTTGAGTCCTTCCCGACGCAAATTAAGCTTCTTCCCTTTCTCAAAAGCTATTTCTTACTGAAACTTTTCAGAATTTTTTTTAGCGAAAAATATCTTTTCTCCAATAAAGAACTTTTTGGATAATACTCTGTGGGAGAAACAGAAATGTTTCTAGCCGCAAGATGCCACCAACGCACTTTCACTTCAATGTTTTCCCTGGTAGGGAAAATTGGAATTTTTACCTATAAACACCATTGGAAAGTATCTATCGATGAACATGAAATCTACTTGTATGCGATTGAGTTTTCCTCGCCAAGGGTAAAAACTGGGGGAAAAACCCCTGAGCTAAAAAATGGGCTCTGAACAGTCTGAACACTGACCTCTTATGGAGTCCGTCCATAACACAAAACTTGGGTAGAAGTGAGACAATAGAAAGAAGTAAAAGCAAGAGTGATAGACGCCGTGACTAAGGTCCCCCTCGAAAGTCAAAAGGGGGTTCCGAAAGATTGATGGAAGTCTAGGATGGAAGGTAA
Organism: Mesopsocus fuscifrons; assembly: GCA_950004255.1. Classification (NCBI taxonomy): domain Eukaryota; kingdom Metazoa; phylum Arthropoda; class Insecta; order Psocodea; family Mesopsocidae; genus Mesopsocus; species Mesopsocus fuscifrons. Next base: position 19,267,390 of record OX465373.1, on the reverse strand, counting down.
TGTCTTTAAATAACTAGATTAATAGAAGTTGACGACGGTCACGGTCAGAGTGACGGATGAACGAACTCGTCAGGTGCCGGGCTATCCGTGCGGAGCCATGCAAGATGGCGACATTCCACCTCTTCGTGATGGCACCTACCAAACTCGCAAATGCTGCAAACCTGAGGAAACCAGACAATTACCTCATTTAACCATCGAGTGGGACTGCCGTGTCGACGATTGTGCCAGGGACAAGCCCAACACCCGCAATTCTGTTCCTCTGAGGCTCCTGCAATCAGTACAAGCGTCCCCACATTGGAGATGTTCGCCCGAACGCTTGGCGAAACTTTGACACATTCCAGACAATACACGAATCACGCTACAGACATTACTTCCAAAATGGTGGCCCTTGTAACTACAATATGTGTATTACTCGGTGCATTGATTTTGAAATTTTTCCTGAGCAACGACTATGGACCGCCCTGCGTCTTAAAAGTCCTAAATCAGACAAGTTTTAGGTCGCAGGCCGCTCAGCTTGCCAGCCTAAAATTTGAAGCCATCTTCATAATAGAGCACCCTCCAAATGCGAACAGAAACCATTAGGGATGAAGTAGAAAAGTCCGTGATGTTTTGGGAATCCGCATCGGCAGATGTGGGCGACGTGTGTAATTAAAGAGGAATCAAAGTAATGTAGCTTCACAGCCTAACTCATTACCCCGCGCGGGCTCCCTATAATTTCTATCTACTTAGCGCGCAGTCGCATCCGCTTCGTACAAATGTGTGCACTACACCGAACTCTCAGTAATATGGCCTAATCATCAAGTGTTTTTTAGCCCACTGAGTATTTAGGGAGCAGCATTAGTAATCAAAATTAATGGGGACGTCGAACATGTTGAATTACACAAAGAGGTAAGAAGGGTTTTTCAAGGAACAGTGAGCTAAGCCGGAAAGTGTCTCTTCCGTTGAGTGTTTTTGTTTGTTTTTAGGAAGAGTAGTTTCCGTGAACCATCGTGTTTCTCACGATCTGGATAGAACCTAAGTAACTCTATTGCCATTCTCAAAGCGTTAGTTTACGCTCGTTTTGCCTTCCTTCTATTAAAAACTATCATCCAGTGTTGGCTGTTTTTTCTGCTGTCGGTAAGGCTCACTGGTTCGGTACATAGCGACCAAACCATGTTTACCCTCCTCGTTTTGATATATTTCAATACCCCCCCCCCCCCCCCCCCATAATTCTGATTTCTTCACAATACAAAGATTAAGAAGGACTGGAGGAGTTCCCACAGTACTAGGACAACGGCTAGGGCTATTTGTCCGGCCGACGGCCTGGTGGACCCACCGGCCACCGCTGACCGCAGATTCCGCATCGCACCGGACGCCCAGCACGCTTGGCTTGCTTCGTTCCGCTCGGCGCAGCACCTCACCCGCTCGCCGCCCCGGTCCCCTGGACAGCGGAGCCTACATGCTGCTGTCGCTCATGCTGGCCGCACAACAGCGGCCCCCAAACCTCAACCACAACCAGCGTTATTCCCTTACCTACAGGCGGCAAACGGCGCAACACGGTCAACGGGGTTAACCCATGGAAATTCGCCGATTAATGAGGTTAGTGTGATTTTCGATCTTGAACAAAATGGAAAATTTAGCGTATCAGCTTCACATTACATTTCATCCTCGTTCTTACAAAAAATAAACGATCACATTACTACTACATCGAATATTCAGGCTGTTTTTGGTATGTGTTTAAACTGAGCTATAGCTCACTTTATGCTCCTACCAACAATAGTTTTCCACTCATGCTGAAATGAATATTGCAAAAAGCTGAAGTGCGGTTACAATTACAAACGTGGCACAAGTGGCAAGACATGGCGGATGTGTCAGGAGAGCTTGTAGCAAACCCACTACGAGACATTGGGCCACGTCAAAATTAGCAAAGCCGGCTTTCCGGGGCGAGATTTACAGCTTGGGCCCGGTAATGGTGCATTGTCCCCCGGCCAGCGGGCCAGTCCCCCGGAATCCCACATTTTCGGACCGGGCCTCGTCGGGTCCTTTTTTCGCAGTCTCTGTCACACTCTCCCATTGTCCCATTGTACCCCTCGTCAAGATGACACATCCTCACGGGACTCCCTGTCTATGTAATGACTTGCGCTGGCTCCTGTCTTTCCCACACAGATTCCAGAATCATCGGTCTCTGGAGACTTTGTATTAGTCTACCAGAAAAAGAACAGTACCCATGAGAAACTGACACTGAACAAACAAATACAGTTGTTTTGATGTGACTAATGGTTTCAAAAAATGACAAGCCCATATTTCCAATAGTCGATGAATTGAAAACGTCACAAAAACCGATGTCCAGCGGACACCCCAAAGCGCCATAGGCTGAAAGGAGAAACTCAATACTACAGGCAGAGCCAATGGGATATTGCCCAGGCAACACTTCCTTGCCCGTCGCCACCACGACATCCGATCCGGCAAACGATACTTAGGCCCTGTTCACAAGCGCCCAGCGGCAGGGGGCACAAGCCAAGGTCCCTCTCAGAACCTATTTATAGGTAAACTCAGGTATTTACTACCTCAAGAGTCCAACCACCTTGGGAAAGAATGATGCAGTTGGAAGATCTAATTATCATGTCCCATTTCAACAGGTAACAACAACAACATAAACAGTGCGGATCAAGCCACGTGGGCTGCACTCCTTGTACGTATGCCCGTCCGCCAAAGTGCAGACAGCATAACGTCATAGGTGAACGGGTGTCGGGCAGAACGACGGCGGAGTGCCAAGTGACAATTTCATCACTTCAGTCCACTTTATTGAAATGGCCAAGCATTGCAAAGTATGATAGGTCAAGATCATACCCAACACCTTTAGTCTGTCTCACTTTAAGTTTATCTCAATCGTGCAAGTCCAGCTATTTAGCAAGCTAAGAGACACGTCATAAAACTCAGCTCTGTACGTTTTACTCCGGGGTTAGAGCCGCGTAATCGAGGCGTTAAGGGGACGTTCATTTTTTAGGTTCTTGATTTTTTTTAGAAACGTTTTGTTAACCTAACATACTCCTCTCCTTGAGAAGATGGGACAAATTTATAATTCACCCCAATAAATAGTAAAAAAGAATCAATAGAGTTAAGGGTCTGCTATACCTGACGGTGCATTTTTTGCCGCCCATAAGATTAACATTGCGAGCGGCGATTCATTTTCAAGGTTTTCCCTTGGTTGGAAAGACACAAAATTTTGCCTGTACCTGGCCCTAACAATGTTCTAGGGAGTGTTCGAAGCAGATTTCCCATTTTTTTACTGGTTTTCCAGATACAGCACTTTTTTTGAGGTATGCGATGCTAGCATTTGCAAAACAGTTGCAATAAAAGAAACCAGTGAGAAATTGGGAAATCTGCTTCGAACACTCCCTAGAACATTGTTAGGGCTAGGTACAGGCAAAATTTTGTGTCTTTCCAACCAAGGGTAAACCTTGAAAATGAATCGCCGCTCGCAATGTTAATCTTATGGGCGGCAAAAAATGCACCGTCAGGTATAGCGTCCTCTTAACAATATTTCCAAACCGACTCGTAAAAGACAGTGAAGCACTAGTTCAAATAATTTGGTTTGATTGTCCGACTGATTTTGGAGAAGAACAGGATGCCACTCTTAATTAGCATTAGACACAGGGCTGCCGAAATAGGCTGACAATAAATGAATGTCCTCTTAAACCTCGTAAAGGGGAGTTAGAGAAACACAGAAGATGGGGATGAAATCTGGTATGAGTGCTATGCTATCCATTAACTTTAATTGCCACTACTTTCCTATTCATTCGGCACACCGCTGCATTTTACATTCATTTTTATATACCACAGTGAAATAAAAAGATATTTACTTACTGTTCTACCCTGAGGCGGCACTGTTTGCTTTTATAATTGGCTAAGTGTTTAATATCCGTTTTACTGCTTTTACTTTGCAATGTGATGGTCCCTGGGAACAAAAAATCCTAGAAGGACCTTTGAATCAAATACAAAGAGGATAATAAATACTTTCGCTCCACATACGGCTAGCGAGAAAGGAAAAACAAATCACAAAATGAGGTGGATACGATGTCCGTTGGGCTTAAAATATACCGCAAAAATATAGGGGGTGGTTTCCGTTTCATAGAAAAACCTAATACCTGGAAAAGAGACAGCTAATACCATTAATCCAAAAAAATAATGCCAATTTGATTACCCCCTGCCAGTCATATTATAAAACTGTAATAACAGTTGCTCCACTAAAAACCATGTGTTGCTTTTCAAACAGTCCCAGCTTTGAAATAAGGTCTATATACATTCACGAAGTTCACTCGTCCGAATGTCAAATTAGTCCTCTGATACGTGAAATAACACAGACCAATTAGCCACCAATCACTCACATGAATTGAGTGATCTGCCGCAATCGACAGACCCAAAATCACACTCCAACAAGAAAACCTAGGGTTTTTATCGACTGCGTTGTTCCTTTTTCATAATAATCAATTAAAGCTCGGGCGAAAACGAAGCGGAAGATAGCAATTGAGAATGTCCGTCACCGCCCGGGCATGGGTTTGGAGATTACTGGTAACAAATCATCGAATCATCCAGCATTACCGCCGAAAATGGGGAATTAGAGGACTCGGTGCTCGGTCAAGTGCGAGGCGGCGATGGCTTCGGCACGCAATGAGAACCTGCGTGCTTTAGGTACATCTTCAGACCTACTGCCATAGAGTACTGCGAAGCTGTGCACACCAGACAGTCAGTTTTATTTTGATTAGAGAGGGTTAAGTGTCAGTGCAACTGACATGGTTTCAAGGAGCAGTTGTCAAAGGAATTAGTTGTAGAACCCCTCGGGCTCTAGCTTCCCGAGCGGAAGTAAGTTGTAAGCGCTTTGAGGAGACGAACGTAAGCAAGCAAAGAGTGGAGATGGCCCCATTTCCACCCAGCCCTTCCAGCTGTTGATCTAGCCCGACAACTTGACTCATTTCAAACTCTTCTCCTCTTTTAACCGCCACTTTTAATTAATCCAGACTTTAAACAACGAGAAAGACCATTAAAGAGGGGCCGACAAGACTCCGCATTCAGAATTAAAGTGGCTTGGACATAATTCTTGGCTTCCAATCCCATAAATTTCCTGCAACATTACAAAACAATTCAACCATAAACTACCAGTTGGAGATGAAAAAAAAGCGACAAGGACTCCCAAAATTGAATTTTTGCACCTCACAATATTTGCATCACCCATGAAGCTACCTTCGGGTGGCAAAAATACAACTGAGCACTGCTGTCTCAGCCATAAGGAAACTGAAGGTTGGTACAGGACAGTAGAAATCAGCAGTAGATAATTGTGGTCTACGGGGACCAGATGGCTGAGCTACTTCGACACTGTCTATTTAGCCAGGAAGATTAGGTTACGGGTTCGAACTCTGAATGGCACGTGCCCTAGTTAGGACCATAGGGAGAACAATGGCGTGGCGTTGCGTGTCCAAATCAGCCGGCACTATTTCTAGCCTATAGCTTCCTCTAATCAAGGTAGCGTTAAACATACTGCAGGGATAAACCGAAGAAGCCAGGTTCTAATTCCGGACTCTGGAAAATTTCCCCCAACAGACTTGTAAATTTGTTTTATCTACGTCTTCGTGAAAGGGGATAGCGCGGGGGATAGATCAGAAAGAACTGAGAGAACCCACTCCAGGAATCTCGTAGGGAATCTCAGGCAATCATTGGAAATCTTTATGAAATCTCATGGAATCTTGGAAATTTCTGGAGTGGTTAACCCTTAGGGGTGCATCTTTCCACGAATCTCGTTGAGAATCTCAGAAAAAATTTGGAAATCTTCATGCAATCTTAGGGGATCTCAAGCATTCTCTGGAGTGGTTACCCCGTCGTAAAGAACTAAACGGAAAAAAGCAACCAAGCGCCTCGTCCAATTCTTTTCTAATTAAATTTAAAAATTACGACTCGTTTAAAATACTCCTAAATCACAACAGAGGATAATACACCGACCATCTGTGGCGTGGAAAGGGAAAAAACTCCCAGAAACAGAACCTTACCGATTGAGAGAACAAAAAGGTAATGGGGTAATCACGATACCTGGCCTATGTTCTCCTCGGGGTGCCCTTTAACTTTAATGAACCCTTCCCTTAATAAACAGTTAAGGATATATGAAGAAGCAATGGGACAGGTGGCTCTCACTAACGAGGTGTGTTGCTTGTCGGTACTGACCGCTTCTGCTCATTGCCTTATTTCAAAACTGCTCACCCCCTGGAATTAAGTGATGCTTTTCTCAACAAGCAGGTGTTTGAAAACTTCCAGTTTTCTTAGTTAATTAGGTTTGGCCCCTAGCACGGAAGAAGTGGCATGGACTTACTTTCAATGAGAGACAGCCTCGATAGCCGAGTGGACTTAATGGTCGACTTTTGAGGAGCAGTGATAGCCGGGTCACATCGGTTCGATCCCGATCCTACCAAAAGGTTTTTCTGCTCGGCATTCACCTCTGATATGTTCAGCATGTCAAGTGAAATATATATCGAGGCTGTGGTGGTTCGGAACCCACCTAAAACTGTAGGTCCCCATCGTTTACTCGATACCTGGGGAGCTGGTGTTTGGTAGTGCTGCCAGCTGAGCACAATGGATAGTTCTTGAAAACGGTCTAGTTGCTGGGCTTTTCCTGTGTATTTAAGTATGAGGAGTAGGAGTTTTATAGCTGCTTCTTAGCAGCTCCAAATCTGTGTCTTTTTAGATGATTTCTTTTCGCACATCAATAGGCACAGGACGGAGATCAGCCTGTTAATTTCGGCCGTTAAAAAAACATATTATACTTCAGAACGTTTAAATATCCAATAGTTTCCTCACGCAGAAAAAACGTAAACAAACAGCAATGTATGTTCGGTCTCACAGAGATGGTTCAGAATTTTCGAGGAACATGTAACAATTGGCTGGCATTACCACTGGTGGTCGGGAAGTCCTCCGTGTAGCGCCTAAGTGGTAATTGCTTGTTCAAACACATATGTTAGCACAAGCTCTTACGATGTCATATTCCGGGATTACGTGGTAGGGCCCGCTCCCCTGACCTGGCTATGTCTTACAACATTATATGGAAATTTTTATTTATTTACTTTAACGTCTTGTACTGCGTACTCTTTGAAAACCTCAAGTACTGCTCTGACTTAGGTTTACTTCAACAACTCTAGCCGTCACTCAGTTAAAATTAATTAAAATAATTAAAATGATTAATTAGTCGAACTTGAAATTTTGTACTTCCCACGATTCCTAAAAGTAAAAGAATAAAATATAAGTATACAATGAATCGTATAGGTATTTCAACACCATCATACGAAGGTAAGTACTCCGAAATCGTTAGGAAAACGCTAGGGGTTGACAGTTCCAGAGATTGCTTGAGATTGCATGAAGATTTACAAAGATTTCCTGAGTTTCTCAATGAGATTCGTGGAAAGATGCACCCCGAAGGGTTATTACTCCAGAAATTTCCAAGATTCCCTGATATTTCATAACGTTTTCCAGTGATTGCCTGAGATTCCCAACGAGATTCCAGGAGTGATTATAACCCCTTGGAAAAACGTATTTTCAGTTGATCCCATTCCATTTCTGGGACTGATACTGGAAATATTGCGATCTGAAAGTTCAACCCCCCCACCCGCTGCAGGGAGGGGTTTTACTAAAAAAAAACCTCACCTCATATCCAGGGGTGGACAAACTCATGCATGCGTAACTCTTTTAGATCATAGCGACCTCTTCCTCTTACTACTTCTTGCTCTGATCAAAAAATAATTTTGGAAACCCTATGTTCTTTTTAGGACAATGGCTGTCTTTACTTTCATCCACGAGTGAGGAAGACTATTAGTACTAATGACTTTAACCGGTCCCATGTTCTAGGGGCAGGAAGATGGTCAAATTGTGGAGGAATTCAGGTTCCAAGGACCGGTTGGCGACTTGGCGCCCCACGTTTTGGGCTTCCTAATCTGTGGATGCCAACGAGTCCCTCGCAAAAGTGGAGTGGCCACTGAATTATCACACTCAATTTGTTCAAATCGGTTTAATTACATTAATGACTATAATGCACGAGCTGCCGCGGTATGCCTACGCTGCCCAGGACGTACCATTCCAATTTACATGCGTATATAATCAGGTTGTTGACGCTTAAATGGTTGATTGATTTGAGCGGGGCTACCTGAAGAGTAGCCCTTCCTGAGTTATTTATCAGGTTGTTCGAGAAAATAATGAAGCCCACCGTAAAAAATGACGGTGAACCTATAATGAGTTGGCGGAATAGGTTCTTTTTTTGCATACTTGCAGTTCTTCAGTGCAAGATTGTAGAAAAGCTTTACAGAACGGAAGCATTATACCTGTGCTGGGGCTAGAACCCAGATCACTCAGGACCAGTATGGATAATTTCTTAAATAGCTATTTTTGAATTTTACTGGATATCCGTGCTGTATAGGTTTAACCTTACCATAGTTTCTCTCGATAACGACCAACTAAATTTTCTCGCTATTAAGGGCTCGGTCAAGGGATCAATACAGATAGTGACAACTATGCCCAAATGTTGTGATTCCACTTTTCCCCATAGTTGTATTTTGTTTGTATTTTGTTCCCCAACAAGAAGGGAAAAGGTAAAGAAGATACCCGAGGGGTTAACCACTCCAGAGATTGCTTGAGATTGCCTGAGAATGCATGAAGATTTCCAAAGATTTCCTGAGATTCTCAACGAGATTCGTGGAAAGATGCACCTCAAAGGGTTAACTACTCCAGAAATTGTCAAGATTCCCTGAGATTTCATAAAGATTTCGCATGATTGCCTGAGATTCCCAACGAGATTCCTGGAGTGGTTACCCCTCAAAGATAACTTATACCTGAAAACTTGTACCTACGCGGATTCTGAACAAGTACACTCAGGTATAATAGAGAGAGACGAGTATAAATCTCTCTGAATCCGTTCTAGCCAAATAAAGAAGCAGAAAGAAATCGTAAACCACAGTATGATGCATTTTAACACAGAGTAGAAAAACGTATTTATGCTCGCCTAAAAGCTCATTGTTGTTTTTATAGAGTCGTAAATAAATAAGTAATTAAACGGCAATTAATGTCTACGCATTACAAGGCAGTTGGATAGTTAGTCTAATTTATTAAGTATTACCTCTTTAAAGATAAACTCCTTAACCAGCTGTAAATAGTTACTCTTGTAGCATTTTCCGTGTTTTTTCTATACACGAGATAGAGTTCGAGTTGAGTGTAAAACCTGGAGGATTTCGAATGACGCAAAGGCAACCGCACCCCAACCTAGTCAGTCAAAGGAGAAGTAACCAAGGGTGCTTACGTGAAAATAGCTTACAGGTCAAGTAATTTTCGAAGTAAGGAAGTACGATAAGTGTGAACACCGAGGGGAAAACCACTCGTTGGGAATCATTGGAAATCTCAGGGAATGTTGGAATTTTTTGGAGTGGTTACCCCTTCGGGGTTCATCTTTCTATGAATATCATTGGGAATATTTGGAAATATTTATGGAATCTCAGTGGAACCTCAAGGAGTCTCTGGAGTGGTTACCCCCTCGGCGAACTCTGACCGCAAACAGTTTTCAATTCTTGGAGGGCTGCTGGAGGGACAAACCCAGCATGAAGTAAACCATTTAAGAAACGTCCTGTTCATCTAGAGAACGATTGAACGATAGGGACCTACAGTTTTAGGTGGGATCCACCCACCACAACCGGGAGATGAAAGTATACAGTTCCACTCTAACGAGCTAATGCTACAGTACCTTGACAAACCCTGGCTTATTTTAAAATCCTCTCTATAACGAAATCCCTTTATAGCGAGCACCTTTTCTTCAAACCCCTAGTCACCGGACACAACACGCCGCAATGCTGTAATTTCCGCGCTGGAGTAGATGTAACAACACTAATGTTGATGTCCTACGTAATCACTCGCACTTACCTCGTAAATCACCATTGACTAATAAACATCAAGTACCTGACTGCCATACTTAGGTATGGCATCTTGGAAATAAACGTCGACGTACTCATCATGTAGAATAGCATATTGTCAACGCCGTATTGCGTGGGACGTTGGTAACAGCCATCAAAACACTCCCCCAGGCTCGGCGAGACTAACTTAACATTTGTCACAATTTAGTTATGTTATGAAAATACTATAAGAGGGGATTTTTTTTTTTTTTCATTTCACAATTTTGTCTCTTTCATTCCTCAATTATGAAAGGTTTAAATCCATTTTTTTTGCTACCGGCTAGCTCATATAAAACAATACAGCGGATTTTCCAGGCATATGTATACTCAACGGTTTTGTACGGTACACTCTCGAAAAAAAGGTCTTATTTTGTTGAAAAAGTCATGGTAAAATCAGGAAACGTTAACCACTTCAGGAATCTCGTTGGCAATCATTGGAAATCTTTATGAAATCTCAGGGAATCTTGGAAATTTCTGGAGTATTTAACCCTTTGGGGTGCATCTTTCCACGAATCTCGTTGAGAATCTCAGGAAATCTTGGAAATCTTCATGCAATCTCAAGCAATCTCTGGAGTGGTTAACCGCTCAGAACTATCTCTTGTATGAATTAACAGCAGACAGATTGATAGAATCATAGGTAAAGCTACATAGTAACAGGTCGTAAAGGTGGAAGGCTCATTGCGAAGGTATAAGTGCACTTCAGGCTTCGTCCATAATATACGTATTATACTAGTCTATATGGCCTACCCACACAGAAAGATTACGAGTGACATGAACGCAATTTTATTTGATTAGAAGCGATAAACGCTATACGGCACAATTAAAATGTATATCACTTCTAATGCTAATTCTAGACGACATTACTACACAGGTTTGTGCGGAAAAAACTACCAACAAAACGTCATTTAGTTACTAGAGGGGTGGGAGGGGCAACTAAGCCATTTCTACCCATATAGAATAATCCATTTTTCTCAGCAGGAATCTCGTTGGAAATCTCAGGGAATCTTGGAAATTTCAGGAGTAGTTAACCCTTCCGGGTGCATTTTTACACGAATCTCGTTGGGAATCTCAGGAAATCTTCATGGAATCTCAAGCAATCTCTGGAGTGGTTAACCCCTCGAGTGCCAAGTACTATTGTATGTAGCTCCCCAACCTCGAAGTTATATATTTTACCTAACCAGACGTAAATTCGGACCAGAAAAACTATTTTGTAGGGTCGGGATCGAACCGGTGTTCCTCAGTGTTAAAGTCAGCTAACTAGACCACTGAGCTATTGAGGCTGTTAACAAAACATCGACATTCGTTGAAATTTAAAAGCCGCCGTGGCATATGTTGGAGTTTGCTCCCTGTAAAATAAGTCAAGCGCGCCTTTATCCTTTTCTAATTATTTACGGTCAGGAATTGTATTAAATGAGGTCTCCGAGACCAGATTTTGGGTTTCATGAAAAGGCAGATGTAAGCATCCACACCATCTCTGGAAACAAAACACCCACCCTACGAATAACAAAAAATTAAATACGACGCCTCCACAATTTTCATTCATATTGTCAACTAAAAAGGGTTTACAAAAATTGAAGTATACGAGGACCTTTAGCGTGGGTTTCATTCATTTCACCAAAAGACATTTTTTGGGGGGGTTAATAGTGTGGCTTCACACAAGGATCTTTCAGCGAACACAGTTTCAGCGACTATAGGAGGGACTGGTACATCCACCTAATTCTCCATATTGTGGACTTTCTGTGAATTGCTGATTACAAATTAGGAACTAAAATCCACCAAAGCTGTGTAAACTTTCACCCACTCAGAGGAGGAAACTTTTCCAATGACGGTGGAACTGATTCAGCAAGACTGGCATTTTGACTGCTCACAGCAGCAAGGAAATGGGGGAGGGTCGACCGCAAGAATGTTGAACAACTTGAGTGCTTCAATTAGGAAGTTGCTTGAAAGCAGAAATCACATAAGTTGAGGAGCAGCCAGTTCGTCAATATAAATCCGATGCTGACCACAGCTGACCGCAAGCTAACAACCCTCGCCTTCCCTACCAGACTGCTGACAACCGACAGCCAAATGGTCTAGGTGGCTGGCTTTAATTAAAGGAACAGTGACGACTGGATCACCTTGCACGATCCCGGCCCTGAATTTCATTTCACGTAAAACCGAGGGGGTATAACCACTCCAGAGATTGCTATGAAGATTTCCAAAGATTACCTGAGATTCTCAACGAGATTCGTGGAAAGATGCACCCCGAAGGATTAAAGACTCAAAGAAATTTCCAAGATTAACCTCTCACGTAAAACCTTAACGTCTTGACCAATGTCAGTGTAAGAAGGAACGAAAACATAGATTTCCATGAAGCAAGAAACCGCGGGAGTCAAGACTCTAAAGTACAGTTCTAAGCTGCTTCCCAAAAAAATAACGCCTTAAAATACAACCAAAGTTTTGCAAAAGTAAGCAGTAAAACAATGGATTTTGTTTCGGCAGTGGAACCAAGGGGCTGATGTGCCATTCAAACCTTTCAGCGATAACCTCTTCGGGATCTTGTAATCCAGAATATACGAGAATGTGAATAATGGAGGTTGAGCGTGCCTCTGCACCCAATATTTGGATTCGGAACATTCAATCTGGCGGGCCCCAGTTTGCCCCAACACGCATAACAATATACCTGAAAGCCTACCGCTCAATCAGTGAGAATGGCTCAGCACAACCAGAAAATAGCAAATGTAATAATAAACAGTAAGACGTTGGATTCATCTAGAGCCACGTTCGTTTCGCCAACTTCCCGAAAAACCTGACTCAAAACAAAAATAAATTCCTGAGCCTGAAATATCTTTCACATGCCGAACGCTAGCATATTTGCAACAATTGATCAGATAGCGAGGAATCGACCAGTTACTAAATTCAGAAAAAATGTGTCACAACCATGCAACGAGCCATAGAAACTGACAACTCCAGATAACCCTCACAAAGTCACCAAGGCCAATAACCAATCTGAGCCCGAGGAAACAAGTGAAAGACATTAGTGAGTTCGACGGCAGTCCATCCACCAATTAAGATAAGAACCCGAATTCGGTGAAAGACAGAAACGAGTGTTTTGAGTAATGAATTGGACAGCCACAACGGGATTAGACGATTTTATATTTATTTCAGATGCATCTTTCGTGAGAGAAGAGGCGTAGACTGGAGAGGGAACTATTTTTTTTACGCTAAGGTCCCAACACCCACGTACTTTTCAGCTTACAGCCCCTGGGAGAGACCAAAACATAGAAGTTTCCGAGGGGTTAACCACTCCAGGAATCTCTTTGAGAGTCTCAGGCAATCATTGGAAATCTTTATGAAAGCTCAGGGAATCTTGGAAATTGCTGGAGTAGTTAACCCTTCGGGGTGCACCTTTACACGAATCCCGTTGAGAATCTCAGAAAATCTTTCGAAATCTTCATGCAATCTTAGGCGATCTCAAGCAATCTCTGGAGTGGTTACCCCCTCGGAAGTTTCACAACTTATGGTAGGCCAATACCATTATCACCCTTTCGTGGGGAATTTAAAAAACTGAAGGCAAGCCATCCGTACGCGTCAAGAAGACATTAAAGCACCAAGACTTAGAAAAAACGAATGAATTAAAGCAGAAAGCGAATGGAAGGCGCTAGAATGTCATGCTTCGTATTCCTTGTACAATCGCAAGAGATTGATTTAATCCTGAAAATAGCATTAAATTCCCCTGAATTCGAATAAATAACAAAAAACGCCAAAAATTGCAATTCATTGTTTCAAGGCATCACGGTGAAAAAATTTGAAGTATCCCAAAATAAAGCAATAAATTGGCATTGAAGAGGTAAGTAATTCTGTAACCGCACGGGGATTCGATGTGAGCCGAGGCAGCTCTCAGCCGCATCTCCGATGAGTAAGTACCCTGTGTCTTGTTACGAGCGTACCCGTACCTGTACCTATCTCTGAAATAGGTGCAGGTAGCTTCACGGCGCGCCACCTTTCACTTGTTCCAGTTACCTTTACTGACATAAGCAAAACCTTCGCGACAGGGAGCCTACGCCAGGACTATGCCACCGGTTCCCGCTATCTATACAGACCGACGTTAAAGTGTTCAAACCTCAGATTACCCACTAACCCAAGAAGGCTGTAGTACAGACATATTTTGTCACAGACAGTTTCCTCGGAAGCAAGCCAGACCCACAGACTAGTTGACAAAGGACCGCTGCTATCAACTAATGATCCTCGGCTCAGACAGTCGACTTGTCCAGTTAACATCGAATTCCAGAAGCATCACTCGGTGCAGCAACAATTAGTCTTGAGCATGAGAGAATCTAAACTAGAAGCCGGGATGCGCGGCCAGCAGACACCAAGGCGGACAAGACAAACGGCCAGTACAGAAGATAGGTTACGAAAGAGAAGTAGGCGATCCATAAACATCAAGCAATGCATGAGGTTAACGAAGCCGCTCAGGCAAATGACGATTGCACTGCAAATATCATCCACGGTACCGAGACACAGCCAATCTACCCATACTCGAGATCACCGCCCGGTCTTGCTATTATTACATAGCACAGTGGGGTATTCCAATACACGTACTGAGCACTATACAAACTTTATGGAACTATAAATTTTATCTCGGCGAATAAACACTGCATTGGTAAATGCGTAAGTCAAGCAGTATCCAGTTACCGCAGACGAATGTGCGCATATGAAGCCCAGCGTGAAGCCCCCCAACCTACCAGCAGCAGTAAACAACGTTTCTTCATCAAAATTCGCCCTGTTTCACCATTAAAATTTCTCGGCAATCGAAGAACTAATGTGGCAATAGGTGATAGACCGATGGGAGTCTAAAGAAGTGCCACTAGAGGAAGTCAGTTTCGACCCATCAGTGCCAATGCAGCAAGGAACCCAAACAAACTACGCCCTCAGGAACGGAAGACAATCAGAAAGAACGACGAGAGAGCGTCCATTGTGTAAGGCAGCGTGAAATTCTGCCGATAGCGCAGGCTGGTAAGGCACTAAGGCACGTTAGGGTCCCCGAAGTCCGCACGTAGGAAGCCAACAATGCACCGGGCGATGAGTCTTAGGATTCTGCAGGGAGCAAGCCCTGATCAACAAAGAATCACTCCAGGCAGTCCGTTCGCTTCCCTTCCCGATTACAGACGGATTTCACGCTTCCACCTGAGGTCGCGATGTACTTCCGCAAGGACGCGCCCCAAACCACTCCAAGAGAAAACGGATTTTTCACGAAAACCCCAGATACCTACGGACATCGAGTTTTCAGAGAGTTTTCATTTAGTTTCTGGGGCGGTAGACTGACCAATTCCTCCCTTGCAGCGAAAATGCAACCTAAAAGAATTCGTAACTTGTTATATGACAAGCCACTTCTCGTTGTGCAAAATACGTAATAGGAGCCCAAATACGGGCAACAGTGTGTGTACCCCGTAATTAAAACCCGTTGGATTGATTACAGGTGTTTGTTTTGTTCCTGCAAAAAGCTGACGAGGCAGAAACCTGGGAGAGTCAAAGGCTAAAAAAGGTGTCTTGAACCTATGCGAGATATAGGTCAGCACCGGTGGATATAATTATAACCCGAGAATAATAAGAACCCAGTTAATGACATGAACCCGACTTGCTCAAGCCTCAGCTTCACGGCTTTCATTAACCACTCGATAGCATCTATCATTAAAATGTCTTATGACGAAATAGTCTCCGTCCAACAATGCAACTCCCAATACGGTGCCCGCTTCTGGGCTGCCCCACTGACACATGCATGAAAGCGAAAGTGAAAAAAGACAAAAGGTCCAAGCCCCAAGGGAGGAGCTGAGGAGCTCCACATTCACAACTGCGTAACAGCCACGAAAGCATAACCCTTCTGCACTAAAAACATCCGCACCAAAACAAATGCTAACTACAAGCACTGACCTTACGTAAGGTTCAGTAAAGCAATTCGAGCGAAATATACGACATCACGTTGTTGGCCATAAACCCACATATATTGTTGTGTATATGGGCTTGAGCATTGAAAGCTGTCTCCTCTCGACAGTGCAGAGTCCGTCCGTCATTTATAATGGCACATAGGGTAGGGGTTGCCAAAATGTAACGCACGTTTACAACCCTGGGTTTCGGTGTACATACTCAAGAGCAAACCAAATGAGTTATGCCATTTGCAGAGTGATCGCTCTGAAAAGTCCTATTCGTAATGGGTCTTCAGGAACTAAGCAATCCAAAAAGTCCGCACTCCATCCCAGCGATCCTGCTTTGACGGAGTTGATGAGTTCGAATCCAATCACTCCAAGTCCAACAGCCGATCATGCAAAATACAACGGCGCATATTATGTGTACATGTCCTGACTTAATAAGATCGAAAAACCACTAACATACTGCAAATGAAGGTAATTTTATAATGACTGGTGTTTAAAAATCGATAGAAAACATAGGTGGTGTGATGGGCCTTGGCCCTTTAGGGCGGTAGGTTGTGCGTGATTCGAGGCTTCGGGACGTTCCAGTTGAGAAAAGCCGTCACCTGCCCGGCTCGGCGCGTTACGGCCGCTCTTTCAACCGGGGATAACTAGATAAATGATTGGTGGTTTATGATAAGAAAGTAAAAGTCGACTTGTAATCATGGGACACTGGGGCCGTTTCTCAGAAATGGCGTGTAGCCACCAAGCTAAGAGCATTGCCAGTGTGATCCCAGGCATCGATTGGGAGCGGCATGCAGTCTGTTACGGAAAACTGAGTAGCAAGATCGAGATAGAGCAGCCGTGAAATTCTAGCTCGGAAAACTGGATGGGAAATGATGCTGCATGCTACCATTTGCGAATGCATGATAAAGAAAACATGCGAGAGGAAATATAGTGGGAGCTCGGAGAATGCGAATTTCATCGCGTCGACCCGTCGCGCTGAACAATAGGGGATAATACTCCAACTATTTCCCCTCTACTACAAAGAATGTCACATCATTAAAAGCACGGGGTACTAAAAGGACATGACAGTAACAACAGGTTTACCATGCCGTCCTTTTCCATGTAGAACGGTGTCACTTGAAGGTTGCCCAGACCTATGGGAGAACCCAAAGTGTCAATGAAGAAAGAGGGCACCATCACGAACGAGCGGCAGACAATGATCAAAGAAAAACACAAACAATGCCTTTCGCTAACTATAGCGGGGAGAAAAACTCACGGTCAACTCCTTGCTTCGCCAGTCCGCGACACTCGACAGGTACCTGCGGAAAGCCTAATGTGGACACTGTAACTGCCCAAGCCTGCCTAACCACGACATGCGCCGCCGACTGACCATGAGTGCTAAAAATATATTGCTCACCTATGAGGTTTGTGAAATGAAGAGACATGGCACACCGCAAGTAACAAAGCATCGGAAAGGGAGCTGAAATGATTCAGTCAAGGGCAAAAAAATCAGCTGCAGCTACACCACGTTTTTCAAGAAGTACCTACTGTGATCAGCTCAGCCAGCCTATACCAAATACCTGCCGAATCGGAGGGTACCTACAGTAAACGCCCATCTCGATCACTGATCTACCGAGGCTGTAGTAGTCGACTAAGTAACTTCTGGTTGTTTTCACAGTATCTGAAAAAAAGAGATGGCGAACTCTCCGCAAACCTGGCCGAATACAAGGGCGAAATCCATGAAAACAAATCCCTAAAAGAGTTTAAAAAAATCTGGGTCAGTATAATTAGCCAAGGATTGTCCATCATCAACTTTGCGATCCATTCAAAAAGCTCTCAAACAAAGCAAAAAATGTCTAGAGTCAGCTAACGAACCCAGCGGGGCAAACTTAATAGGATTGGCCATGAGTGTGGGGAGAGGACTGGACAGGGAAGGTTCAGCACGAACTGTTTACTAATTGGACAGTTCGGAAAAACAGAAGAAAAGCGCATAAACTCAACTCCTGACACTGTGTTGCACAACAGTCCCCTGTCGTGCCGGTCGCAGGTGCCTGCTGCCCTTGAACGAAAGCCATATCGGCGGGTACCGAGTGGGACATGAAGTAGGGAGATTTACAGGTACGATACCTGCCAGGCCAGCCACTGACATTACATCACCCACTACGCTAAATCAATGGGTACCTGAGCAGCCGGAACATGGCTACTAAGTGGTCACTAAAATTATCGATGTCATAAACCCGTCTAACTTTTTGGGAGCCTTATCGGATGAGACGAAACAACGTGAAATAAATATACATGCAGTGGAGAAATTGGAAATGGATCTACAAAAGTCAAAGACTTTCGAAGCCACCATGAAACTTAAACAGTTGTCAATCTCTATAACGACAGAAACCTCTCTATAGCGAGTTAACACTACGGCCCCTTGACAAATCTCAACTCACTTTCAAGCCCTCTCTATAGTGAACTCTATAGTACTGTACTTGAAGATCGAAATGGGTTAGGAAGAATGAAGCCGAACGAAGCGAAGGGTTTTTCAACCCAACACACTGACACAATTTTTATGATTAGAAAAGATCATCCTACTGTGAAGTGAAATAAAAGACATAATACTTCACGGTTAATTAAAAAATCAACGCACTTTGGCTACCCCTTGCTCTAGAAAACGTCATGGAAACAGGTAGGCTGGTTAGTATACAGTCGGCCTTCCAATCAAACTGCAACCATAATTATCGGCAACTCAGATTAATATCAAAGTGAATGTGAGGCTGGTTGACATAGTTTTCGTATAAGGACAAGTGATTAGAATGATGAAAAATAATCGTAACAGGGTGGAGGACAGGCAAGGTATAAGAATCAGCTCATAAAAAGCATGGACCTTGTGAGGCACGATGAAAGAAATGTATTTTTAAGTCAACTGTTGCTCTTGCATTAAGAAATCCACTCTGGAAGGGTAGGTATTCTTGTTCTCTTAAAACTTAATTTACACCATAAATTTGGTGCTTCACTGGTGCTTTGAGAACGAGAATATACTCACTGGTGCCTTCAAACTTCTTCACGCAATGGGCCAAACAGCGTTCTAATGAGCACAATCGCACATCACGAAATGTATTTTTAGGTGTGTTATTAAGAAATTAAGTTCGGTTAAATACATTCTCGTTTGAACCTTGCATGCGTTCCCTTCGTTTAGGATTCATCATTATCAGTAGACGCATTCAAATCCGAAAATGCAAATTAATGGGATAGGAAGAATTCGCTAAAATTGCTTCGATACGAAAAAAACTTTGTTTTCTCCTCATTTCGCTGTCCGAAATTGCAGAAATAATTTCTTATTCTTGTTCTTTCTTTTGCTCCACTGCAACAGTAACCTTGATTCTGTCTTCTCCATCGGAGGATCTATGTCGCAGGCTGGACGGTAGCTACTGTTCAGCCCTGCCCTTTCGTAATGGCAACAACTCCTTCACTAAAAGGTCAATGCCAGATACAAGTGAGACGGGAAGGGAAAGCATCTGCGATCGTCCAGAACCAGTTAGCCGCACGCGCCCGCTGGAATGTCCGTCCACAAGTTATGTCATCTATGGTCATCTCACTGCGCAAAAGTGTAGACGGGATGGAAGGACTGAATGTGCGTCCTGGACGGCCGGTCTGGCTTCCCCGCCACCCTAAGTTGCTACTGCATGTGCCATTCCAGTCCCACCCTTCCAGAACGCATCCTCAATGTGGCCACGCTTATACCTGAAGCTTCCTAGCAGGGAATACTGCAGTTTCACAGGAGACCAGCAATTTTAAGTGGGATAGTCACGGGTGACAAAAACAAACGGAAACTCTACTGTAGCTAAAGTTATTTAGAAATTAGTTCGAAAAAGTCTCACGACGCAGGAACAAACTATACGACTATAACGTGTAAGTACGACAAAAATACGCTTTCTATAGGGCAATTCGCAAACAGAGTGGGGACAAAAGTAGAAAATAGAAAAGCCCAGGCCATAAAGCCGCTCATTCTATGGCGCAATTATCATTGTTTTATTTCTAGCTCACCCTGCAATTAATTTAACGTGAATAGAGTGTACATTAACGCATGTATAACGACTGTATTACAGGCGGTGAGAAGTATGTTGTTGGCAGTAAGGACACGTTTCGTTCTAACCGCTAACCTATGAAACCTGCGGAACGAATCAATAAACAACCAGGTATGTCCACTTCAACCTTCACCTTTCAGCAGTGTCGCAACTCGCCACTGCCATCTAAGTGCCAAGTCTAATGCTTATTCTTAAGAGGGCAATCATTTGCGAGCTCATTTTCCCTATGATATTCCACTTAAAAGGCCGATTCCATTTTCATCTAAAGACGTGTCAACCGATTGCGGTAATATCTTCGGCCTGATTTAGGCACATGAAAAAACCTTTACCTACTACCTTACTACCTAAAAGACATTTTTGAAAAAAAGAACAAATTGGCGCTATCACAATTTTGATTCTGGAGGGGCTGCGTTTTCAAGTAACAGGACCTACCCACACTTCAGGTTCTATACATATAAGAATTTAGAAGTCATCTTGTGCGCAATGAACGGACTCTTAAGCTCACTACTCACTGGGGGACTTGAGCCGTGAGCGGTATTTGTACAGGACGGCTAGCATTATAAAGGTGACAGACGCACTACTTTCATGGAATAGGCATGACAAACGGGGGCTTGCCTGAGGCAGGCTATGTGCTCGAGACTCAAGACAGCTACTTTACGATGTGTCGACACAGGCAACACATACATATATGTGCAACGGGTTGAAAAGTGAATGTAATAGCAGGTAAGTGAAAGTACTTGGGAGGATGTTTTATTTTGTAGTCCCTATAAGACTCTAAAGGAACTGCCCGAGGGGGTAACCACTCCAGAGATTCCTTGAGATTCCATAAAGATTTCCAAAGATTCCAAACGATATTCATAAAATGATTAACCCCGAAGGGGTAACCACTCCAAAAAAATTCCAAGATTCCCTGAGATTTCATAAAGATTTCCAATGATTCCCAACGAGTGGTTAACCCCTCGGAACTGCCAATTTAGTAGGAAGCTAGAAAGATGGTAGTTTCTGACAGTAGTGACAGTGTTGTCGAAGGTCTGCAAATTCTCCACGTTTGCACCATGAACCTGAGTGCTGTTCAATCAGAGTACTTATAGATCCCACTGGAGCAACCTCTCGACCTTCTAGATCTCAGAGAAGGCCATCTTCCTTTCAGAAAGAATGATCTAATGAGAACTATAGAGTGCAGTGACACTGCAATACCGTTCTACTGCAAATCAAGTTTACGACTTGGGCACATAGAATATGCACATTGCACACAGTTGGGTCCATCGGAGGGCACGTAGGCGGCACGCCCTCCCCCTGGAGGCCCCCCGCCAGCCCCTCGCTAGCGCCCGTGGGGCCGCGGTCTATCAACTGATAGTGCCCACAAGGACGATCGCCAACGATCCCAGGAGATCGTGAGTTCGTTAATTGCTGTGTTCGGAAGCTTGTTGGCATTTTGCACACCCAACCGCAGATTTAATCAAGTTTAGGTAAAGCGCCTAGGCACCGCGATTATGTTCATTCGGTGCTTTTCATCCAATTTTCTCCACAACTGAGGGTCGATCGTGTTAATCAAAGTGGTTTACTCAATGCTATTTTACCAAGGGCATTAGGGATAATTTCTTTCAGGTACTGTTTCGCAGCATAACCTAACCAGAGGATATTCAGACAAAGAACAATAGCGAGTACCCAATTCAAGACCAACGCTGCATAGCTGGAAAGGCTTATATTACACCTTCTATTGGAGGGGCGTATCGTTGCTCGTGACATAGGTATCAACTCCCGTGTAATGCCACATTGTCACATTAGCCGACTACTAGGCTAGCACCAGATTAACGTGGAGGAAGCTGCAGGGTGTCGGGCAAGTAGGGTGACGCAACCTAGGAGTTCTCGCCCGTGTCCCAGCCGTTCGCTCCTAATACTCTGATTGGCATGCATACTGGGTAACCATGGAGAACCAACCGTCCCCAAGGCTGCTCCCTTATCAGGCTATCTACCTGTACTCGCCAGTCACCACAGATCCTACCGACAACAACCCGACGACGACGGTTAGCAAACAACACAATTATTCCATGCTGAGATAAAAACCCGGGAGCAAAAATTGTTCTATCATCGTATCTATAGACGAGAACTCCAGATAAGTAACCAATTTAGAAACAGGACAATGGAAGCATCGAAAGGTAAACCCAAACTGAGAACCGTCCTTTCACCACTTTCGTGACCGGCGCCATCTGCGTGGCAGAGGGTGCTTCTTCAACAGCTGCGGCAACATGACCTACCTGCTCGGAAACAGGCCATCCCTGGGACCACCAGGTCTGGCTGGAGGGTGCACGCGCGACGCGCAACCAGAAGATGTGGTACCCATGGGTGCCTGATGCCTAGCGTCATCTGCAACCCCACCCCATGACGGACGACGGTCGGATGGGTAACAGGTGTGTCCGGAGGGACCTGTCAGACGACATGCTTCCGCGGTGTTTGTCTCTGGCTAATGTGACAATCTCTCATTACATGGGAGTAGACGCCGTTCCCGCTCAGTTGACTCTTCTGGGTGGCATAGAGATGTTTGATAACGATGATACTGAGGGGCAATTTAAACATCACTGCCACTTTCTCATAAAAACTATTTCATGTCCGACAAAATACTTAATAGGTGTAGTAATGGTTGCAATTATGAGACAACGCAACTAGAAAGGCCTGGGCCACTTCTTCGGGAGTCTTCTGGAGATCTGTCACCATACCTGCGGCTCGTCACCTTCGACGCATCATCAATAAGTCATCATCAGTCATTCGCAAGTCCCCTATCCATCAATCATACATTTATGAATTATTAAATTTTGTCGGTCAATCTCCTTCGTTTGACTTCCTTGTTGGCACAGGTACATTTGAAGGACGACAGGACTGAATTCTGAGGAAAGTTCACCAATGGATTCAAGGTTTATTAACCTTGCTTGTCTGAAAGAACAGGAAAAGTACAACAATACTCTCCTAAATTAAGGGGAAAAACGAAATGGCATTCAAATGAGTTTGCTTCAGTGTTTCGAAAACCGCAGTTCAACAACAAAATATTTCTCGGAAAGAGACATAAGGAAGGAGGACCAAGGTTCTACGCAACGGTGACGCACAAAGGGAGCCAGGCATGCGGAGATACCCTAATTACACGATTAAACCTAATAAACAAACTTAGTGATATCCATGCCGAATAGCGGACCATTGTCATCGCACGGTCTGACACTCCGGAGACACGCACCGGTGCATTTCTTAGTCAAATCTGTATGAACCCATAAGGGAATATTACGAGGGGTTAACCACTCGTTGGGAATCATTGGAAATCTTTTGAAATCTCAGGAAATCTTGGAATTTTTTGGGGCAGTTATCCCTTCGGGGTTCATCTTTCTATGAATATCGTTGGGAATCTTTGGAAATCTTTATGGAATCTCAAGGAATCTCTGGAGTGGTTACCCCCTCGCCCTAGCCCTTACCTGTCCCCTGGCGAACACTGCAGACCTGCAAACGTCGAGGTTGTAGGAGTACCTAACCAGTATAGATTTGAAGAATCACTCAAGCCGTCACCCTGGAAGGAAGAACAAGCTTCACGAGTACTTACAATGAAGAAGCAATGGTGCGTTGAAAAAGAGGAGCGAGAGGAATGTCGACCACAGAGTGCCACATTACATGAGGGCTCGGGACATGATGATGCGAGGCCATCTTCCTAACCACTTAGCTATTCATACCCGGTTCAAACCTCACACCTAAAAAAATCAATTATCTTGGTTAATCATGGATAAGTTATCGACGCAGGCAAGCGCTCTGCTTCAACTTATGCCCGGACATAAATCCTCCTCGTACCGAAGGCAAATATTCTTCGTCGTTTCACGGGAATGTTGACTACGTAAATCAGAGCACAACTTTTTTAAAGGTTTACCAACATGACTAAACAGAATTTTACGAGGAAACTTGTCCGGTATTAATAGAGGGTTCATTTATGGGTCTGCCTGTGGATTAATTAAATGGCGGTCCCCACGAGCTGAGCCTGCAACTCGGGGATCTACCCCGCAGGGTGGGGCCTGCGCTACTCCGACAACTTACTACATAACTCTCCCCTAATGGCAGAGATAACTTTTTAAAGGTAGATGAAGTGTCAAGGCACATAGAGCCGTGAGTTAGGACCAGAATACCTATGCAGACTCTTCGCATAATTTTCAAACGACAATTAATTGTGGAAATCGCCGCGCGGTTTATGACCAACCGTAGGTTTGGACGTCGATACGAGGTAATAATACAATTGGCACGGTATTAACTAATTCTAACGTATGCGAAAAAACAGAAAGAAATCAATCTAGTGCAGACTTCGTCTATGGAAGGTAGACGAAGGCAAGAAACTGATTAATAAGAGAAGGGCGGATGATGCATTATGAGGAAGAGCCAGAAGAGAAGCCAATGTCATGGATCTACAAAATCGACCTACATACCTCACCTTCACCTTGAAATATGGAGGAGTGATCGCCAGACCGTTGAAAATGTGTTATTTGTGACAGTTGCGAAGGGTTCTCGGCTCGAGACTGATCCAATTTTTGCAACAATGAATAAATAGCCAATTACACGGCGATTTAGTTTTCTTTTCTGGCAGAATTGACTCCGTATAAGGTTCAAACTAGTTTTTTTTACTCACTACTTTCACACTTCCAAGACAACACACCACAACAACCTAGCGGGGATATGGACCTATTTTCAGAAGCCTAGCGTTAGGACTCCTTCTTCCCTACAAAAAAATGAATACAAACATACCTTCTTTTTCCATTTCTACTCCGAATATGTGTAAAAAACATTTTATCAAACTTTAAAAAAAGTTTACTTCTATTGTACTTCCTCTGAAGCAATATTTCACTTATGAAGGTTAGTAAGGTACACCAACCTGTGCTTCCATAATAAAATAAAACATAGACACTTTAATTAACCAACCAGAAGTTCACCTACGCTTCCTTCCTATATGAAATAAACATGGCGACAAAACGGCGACATGCAAGGTATGGAACGGGAATGCAAAATAGCCCAAAATATAATATACGCCCCTACTCACAGAACAAGCTCGTGTGTGCGGTTTATAATCAGAGGATGTTGCTCGTAACTACATCATTCTCACCAGTTTAATGAACAAGGTGCGAAAATAAAAAATAAAAAAAGAATCTGACAACGGCCTGATTACACTTTCTCGCAGAACACTTCCCCGTACGAAACTCTGCAATGTTTCTTCGAGTGGCATCGAGAAATTATTTTTAGAAATTGGTCGAGAAAAATCAAACTGAACAATCGAATTTTTTTGGGACTAATCGTACCTATGGATGGCCAGCGAGAAAGCACTTCCATAGAAGTAGGTACACGAATTAATTCGGCAAACGAAAAATAGACAGCACAGAACCGGAGTTAAAGTTTTTCGGGCAATTGATTCTGAGTCGTGTTGGTTGAATTTTCTCAGTACACAACGTTAGCGGAACCGGGTAATAACAGGCGGAACGGGTACACAACAAGTGCGCCCTGGCTTTTGCGGCCAAGTTGCCAATCTGTCTATTCTTCTATCTAAATCGCTACTAGAGCAGTAAAAACTATATTAGAATTTGCAGGGGCAAGCAGGGTGACAGCTGTAACTGTAGAAAATAATGTTTCTTGAACAAGAATTCGCTGTGCTGAGTTTCAGGCAGCAGGAGCGCAACTATAAGAGGGTTCCGAACGAAGGGGTAACCACTCCAGAGATTGCTTGAGATTGCATGTAGATTTCCAAAGATTTCCTGAGATTCTCAACGAGATTCGTGGAAAGATGCACCCCGAAGAGTTAACTACTCCAGAAATTTCCAAGATTCCCTGAGATTTCATAAAGATTTCCAATGATTGCCTGAGGTTTCCAACGAGATTCCCAACGAGATTCCTGGAGTGGTTAACCCCTCGGTTCCGAAGTATATAACTACGTATACCCATTTTACCGACATTTTACGTGAGTTCAGAGGTGTTGAAAAAAGGTTCAGAAAAGGTTGCGAATAGATCAAGGAACTGAAATTTGCGGAAGAACCTCATTAGGTGCAGTGTGCCGAAAAATTCCTCTCGGAAACCGGGAGTAGCCAGACAGAATCCGCATGGGCGCACAGTGGCGCACAGAATAGAATATTCAGTATTCTGGTTGAGCGAGGAGTGCTGCATCACCGTAATCAACCTCCAACCGTCCCAGGCGTCGGAAGTCACTCCTCTTATTCCTATCAATTCCACTGGATTACCTGGTTTTTGACAATGGAACCAATCTCTTAAGTCACCGGATTGCGCGTACTGAGCTCCCTGAACCCCTTTGACTGGCCTGCTCAGCAGATGCTAGAGCTATTTGGCTATTCATACCTCTGTGTACAGGTACGAGCCGCGTCAGGCAAGCGAAACGGTGTAATAGTGTTCATTCCCTAAGCCCATGCATACCTGCCCTTCGGCAACCAGGTCTGACTATATGAACAAGATGTCCTTTTTTATCTGTCTTCGCGAACGACTGCTCGAGATATGTGTTTGAGGAATACAAAATTAAATTAAATATCTAAAAATGAAAGTTAGCATTCTTTCTTCTTCTGGTACTGTCTCCCAGTACCAGACAACTCAGAAGAAATTAATTTAAATTGTGCAAAAAACAGCACAACATATTCGTTAATCATTGCAATCATTAATCAATGGCTCAACAAAGTGGTCTGAAACTTGAAGCCGCTTGTCCCAGAAAGTAAAAGTGGCGATAGGAAATATGTACTGGTATATAATGCACCTGCAGGCACCGAGGCTCAGGCTGGACCTATGCGGCCTCCGAGCCTCTCTTGGACACGACGCGCCGGGCCATTGTTAGTTTCTTCCATTCAGAGCTTTGTTTCTAGTTATCCCATCTATTTACATCCAATCAGACCTCTTTGTCGACAGCCGCTGGCTGATGAGAGTAGTAATGGGCCATGTGATGAAATTGGTTCGGCACCATCTCTGACAGGCTAGGCTGGTATAAAGGCATCAATACTAGTTACGTATCAACTGACAATCATAATGGGAACAATATCACAAAACGAATCAGAGCATTCTGCATTCAGGCTGACTGAGGAAAGAGCGAACAACTGTCACAATCATCTGTAAGTGAATTTTGAAGACCTCGTAGAAGCACTGCTTAATTCTCAGTTACAACTCGAAGAGACAGGCGTTTGCATTAGCCAATGTCGCGCTTTGAAAACATTTATAACACTAAATTAGGGGTTACATGGAATCAATAGAAAACAAGTGGAGGTTTGACAATAATCAACGATTTTGTAAGGAACGTTAGCTAAACGTTTCGAGCTCCTTAATCGTGGTTAAGAACAACCGGTTCAGGGCAACGCCTGTGAGAAAGGCTTCCGACACAAATCACTAACTTACGGCCCTATTGTGATGAGAGCCTACGCGAAGAGGCCGGGCATTGAACAGCCCACGTATCCGTACCTAGGGTAACCATTCATAATGCCAAAGCTTTAGCCACGCTTACAAGTCGCGCGAGCCGAATCGTTGAATCCTTTCAACGACTACTTTGACCCTTAGTTATGATTGCAGTGACAATCCAGAGGCTCAGACGGATTCCACCCCAACCTATCATCAGAGGCTCCTTGTTGTCTGCCAAACCGGGCACCATGCCAACCTCACTGGTAGGAAACAAACCGGCTTGGTACAAGATTTTTGGAGAGTTCTAGGGGCTCGCATCTCACAAGACCAAGAACACCAGGGTGCTGCCTCACTTGACCCAATCACTACTTTCAGCGAAATTCCATCCCAAGTAGGTCTGTGTTGTCCGGCGTATCGGGCAGCACGCCAAATCCATCAGCAGATCAACCAGACTGAGGAACAAGGTTTTGACGAGCTTGGAAGTCAAACTGAGTGGCAGCCCGTGTCAAAGGGTATCTATGGAGTCCGCCTTGGTAAACTTTCGCCTTCTGACAGCGGCGGATCGCGCTTGCAAAGAATCCGCCGCGCTTCACCTAATCACCACGGCGAACCCCACTTGGGCCATTTACAGGTTTCGACGACCTATTGGCTGACGTAACACGTTCTTGGCATATATGCGGAAAGTAAGTGATTGATTTATTGCTCTTTCCTAAGCAGGCTTTCGACCGGTTCGATAATTTTGATAAGTGCTCTGGGCGGATTCACCTAACCTCACACCTCGCGTCAGCTACTCTATCCGCAAGCTAACTAAGTGGTTTTTCATCAGTTCTACGCAACTGGAACGACATTGATCGCAGCTCCCCAAGGTGGATACTGTGTAAGGGGTTCAGACGAGAAAAGACATTTAACAATTCTTGCTAAATACTGCATGGTTGCCACAGCTCTGCTATCTCTCACGTGAGGTGTCTATCCATCAGACTATAGTCCAAGTCAGGCTGGGAGCATACCGATTAGTCATAATTTCTTGAAGATTTTCAGTTCACGCCGATCCGGATTTGGGTTCCATATCCTACCATACGCTAAAAATGCCAATCCGACCCTGAGCAGATATTTCCCTGTTCAAGAAGAAGTTTTGATCAGCCCTAGATGCAAGAAATTATGAGTAATCGGTACTCTCCTAGCCTGACTTGGACTATAGCATGAGCAGGAATGCTCCACGAATCCTCCCCTGGTGTCCCGGCTAACACCAGGACACTGAAGGTTTCTCAATTTCCTCTTTATAACGCACAAGCATAACCAAATATCAATTGCTCCTAGCCAACTACATTTTCATTCATCAAGTGGTACAACAATCAAATCGTACATCAAGCGACATCTCAGTACATGGGCTAGGTACCGGAGCTTAATTGGGAACAGGACAAGTGACAGGATAGGGGGCACACCCACAGGGCCCACATCCATAACATGTCCGATTGTCACCTTGATGGACGATGCATCCTTCCTCTTGTACCCAGTAGCATACCACATACATACGTGAATACGTACAGTAGGTAGGTATACAATTAGTAATCAATGCAATTTTGTACTTCATGCGCTTAAGGGTCCGCTATACCTGACGGTGCATTTTTGCCGCCCATAAGATTAACATTGCGAGCGGAGATTCATTTTCTAGGTTTACCCTTGGTTGGAAAGACACAAAAGTTTGCCTGTACCTAGCCCTAACAATGTTCTAGGGAGTGTTCGAAGCAGATTTCCCATTTTTTTTTTACTGGTTTTCGAGATACAGCACTTTTCTTGAGGTATGCGATGCTAGCATTTGCAAAACAGTTGCAATAAAAGAAACCAGTGAGAAATTGGGAAATCTGCTTCGAACACTCCCTAGAACAGTGGTTCTCAAACTGTGTTCCGCGGAACCATTTGGTTCCGCGAAGCCTTGCCGGGGTTCCGCGAAGCCTTCTCCGAGCTTCAGGGAATTCAATTTTAGTTTAGTTTAGAAAAATTGAAATAGAAAAATGTATTGTTGTTGTTTCCTAAAAAACCTCTGAAATCGACGATCCAATGTTTAAGGTTCCACGAAAGAATTCCCGACTAAATTTGGTTCCGTCAGCCAAAAAGTTTGAGAACCACTGCCCTAGAACATTGTTAGGGCTAGGTACAGGCAAAATTTTGCGTCTTTCCAACCAAGGGTAAACCTTGAAAATGAATCGCCACCGCTCGCAATGTTAATCTTATGGGCGGCAAAAAATGCATCGTCAGGTATAGCGTCCTCGATCTATAGGCTAAAAAGATTAACTTATAGAGTTGTAAATTGTTAAGAAAAGGTCATAAGAACAAATAAGATTTAATTATTACAAAAAAAAAATCCTACTAAATCTTCTCTAAGAATGTTTTCCGGCATTTTGAAAAATATTGTGGTATTGCCAATCAAGGTTCAATGCCTGATTGGACTCAATTTTTTTGTCATTTTATTTTTGGTCAGTGGTCCCTATGGGTAACGGGAAAATATTGGAATGTTTTAATGAGATTGTACGGTGCTCTTCACCACTCGTTACTTTGCTATGAATTTGAGCTACCTCTTAATTATAATCTCACGAACCCTCCCTTTTGTAGTCTTGTACCTATAGCAGCTTACCACACACAAACACAGAGATGGGGTACCGTAGTTTGCCGTTAGTTATCAATGCATGGGAGCTTGTGCTTAATCATAATCTAGCCGCACTCAATACACCATGCATTGGTTCCGCTCCTCCTCGATATAATTGGTTTTGAGTTAGATTTGTGTCTCTGATTCTCTCGAGGAGGTCAAGGAGCAATCCAAAGAGGGGCTACACTTCAATCACATACTCATGTACAGCATATACTCCGGAAGGTCGAAGGGAATTATCGCAAACGAGCCCGCAATCAGCCTCTCTCCGTGTAGTGGTAGAACTGAAAAATTAACGTCAGCAGTAACTCCTGATTTTTCAGGTTTTTTGAAATCTTATCACTGTTCTATCTTCAATGGTTCTTGATGATCTACAATGGCAGCAGCGTTTCAGGTTCAGAAAGGCTGAGGATTGGTTGAAGTTCCAACTCTTATTTCCACTCTGATGGAGGATACCGGAACGCAGCGATTAAAACGACAATAGGACTATATTCCAAAACCATCACTCGACCCCCCGAAAAAGCAGGGATGTACTGCTAAGAACAGCGAAGAATAATGTCGCCGAGGGATTAACCACTCGTTGGGAATCATTGGAAATGTTTATGAAATCTCAGGGAATCTTGGAATTTTTTTGGAGTGTTACCCCTTCGGGGTTCATCTTTCTATGAATATTGTTGGGAATCTTTGGAAAATTTATGGAATCTCAGGGAATCTCAAGAAACCTCTGGAGTGGTTACCCCCTCGAATGTCGCAATACCGGAGCTATAAACTGCTAAACATGCAGTACACAGATCAATATCTCCCAGTTACAACGGTACCAACATTTCGGGAGATATGTAATCTTATCAACTCAAAGTCATAAATCTCTATTGTAATTTGCACAAACTGGTTGTTTTGCAAATTTCTTCACTTTGTAATCACCTTTCAACGAGTTCAAGTGCGAGGTTGCAGAGTGATGGCCGGAGGCTCCCTAGTCTCCAGTTTTCCCGAACGCTCAAATACCGTACACCCATCAATTCCCATCGGAGCCAGGTGTGGCGAGCACGACTGCAAGCAACTCGACCAACAAATTTAAGGAAAATATTTTGTAGCATATTGTTTTCTATTGAGTATCTTTCTACGGACTGCAAAAGCAGACTGAAGTCTCAGTTGTTCTCAAGAGATGGACTTCATGAAAGAATGATCTGTTTTTTCAACTAATCTCAAGGTATGAGCCGATCAGAGACCTGCATATCTGCGATGTTTTCTGAAAGAGAACAGTTAAGAAACACGTACGGAATAATTCTGCAGAAGGTGAAAGTCATAATTTCAATTTGAGACGAATTTAGTGAAACTGAAGATGAGTAGAAAGTGCAGGGGCACGGGTCAGCGCTCAGTAGCCATGGTATCGAAGGCCGATGGCCGATTGGTGGTACGTTAAAATCCATCCATCAGGCATGAGGGAATCAGTAAGGAAACCCGTCCTTCCATTCTTCACACAAGAACCACATTTCAAGGGCGACCTTATTTTTCTCCTATTTACGGTATCAGAGCTCCTTTGGAACAATGTCCAACAGCTACCGCGACTCCCAGCATGGAGATGATGAGACTTTTTGCGACAATTACCGATCAATATCTCCGACAAAACGGAGAATGCAGAAAGTGGTTTCTCGAACAATAGACCGCGGCGAAAAAGAGCGTAGGCAGTTCTGTCGACACTCATTACTCCGTTCTATTGTGCGCTATGAATCATGGTATCGATACTCGATAGAAACCGGTAATTGCAACACCATTTCTCTCGTTCGATAGTATTTTTTCTTCCGTGAAAGCTAAACATAGTGTCCTACAGTCAGTCATTTGTTTTGCGTTCGAATAGCACACAATGTTTAGCTTTTAGAGCAGCCATGGCAAATGGCGCTATTGCAATTACCAGTCTATTCAGTACCGTAAATCATGGCTGATGAACACGCCACCAGAATAAATTATAACCGAAAAAAGTGGAAAAATGCGGCAAGTCAGTAGCGCTCAGGCCATGAACCGACTACAAATAACTTGCCATGTTATTTCCTTTGATCGATGCCATAGCTTGACTTCTGACTGGCATCTCTCTCGCTGGTGAAGCGATACACGATACACGGTACACGATACACTGGTAAATGGATTACCCGATCACTAACCGGCTAGTTATTTATGCCAACCGCGTTTCCCGACTCTATCCAATTCGAAAACTCAAACACATGCGGTACTTT
The DNA here is from genome assembly GCA_950004255.1 of Mesopsocus fuscifrons. Classification (NCBI taxonomy): domain Eukaryota; kingdom Metazoa; phylum Arthropoda; class Insecta; order Psocodea; family Mesopsocidae; genus Mesopsocus; species Mesopsocus fuscifrons. The sequence continues at coordinate 19,235,212 of OX465373.1, read as the reverse complement.
AAATGGAACTTACGGACAATTTCTGATGCAATAAATAAATAATGAAAGCTTCCTATCCCAATCAGCCTCGAAGAAAATTCAGCAGGATGAGTTGATATAAGGAGGAAGGAGTCTCAGCTTCCTTCCCTGTTCGATGCTTCTGGTCCAAATGCGTATTGGATCAGCCTGATAGCTTTCAAGGACGTGCCTTGCCTTACAAAATGCACTTTCCAGTTGCCTAGCCTCTTCGGCCGTCCTACCTAACCTTCCTATACCCTCTGGCCATTCCTCATCAATTTACCTTTTCCGCTTCATTCAGTTCCAGTATTCGCATTCAATTTCTCTCGTCGGCTCTTCATTCAATCAAATTACGAGCCTGTGCTTTTCTTTTCAACCAATTCCATTCCAGCCTCCCTTTTCCACTTCAAGACCTATTTATTCCCCAATTGAATTTCGGACAATATAGAAAAGAATATAAATTTTTCCTGCACAGACCAAAACCTGAGGTGGTGGGGTTAAAAAAAAAAAAAAATCAGGAAAAAATTCTCAAGGAGCCGTAACAAAGAGGGGGAAAGCCATGTTTGCACTTTCCAGAAAAGTTCCGCCTGGAACATTAAAATTTCTATAGCTCAGAAAAGTATAATTTTCACCAGGAACAAATACAAAGGTATCCGAGAAACTCAAAAAGAAGGAGAAATTGAAAATACAGGTTACGTGTGAGCAATAATAAGTAAGTCAGCAGTATGGGCTCTTTCTAAAATCCACCTCCCAAGCTCCAGTTACTGAATTTTGTGTAAAGTTAACAATAAACATTTATTATTCAGAGGAGTAGACCGATTCTTTCAGACTTATTGCATTATCGAAGCCCGTCTTGTCCTCTCAATTTCGAAATTGCGTTAGAGAGGACGCCCCGCGAATTTCAAGCGAATTATCAGCTAGAAGGGGAACCCCCGCAAGAACTCTCACGCCATTTTGGTTTTTTAAGCAAAAATCCAATGGAAAAACTCTTGAAAGAAGAAGACTAATGTCGAATAAGTATTCAATGGGCTTTTGGATGAATGTACGGGTATTCTACCACTACGAGTATTTTAGACTATAGTATAATAATGGGGGAAACGCCCAGCGAATTGGGCCATTCCAGGAATTCACGGAAATCGTTTACAGGTGACAGTAATGGGAAAGCCAGCCGCTTGTCACTCATTACGTCGATAAACATTTCATCACAAGAGCTCATTTAGAATAGAAACAGGATACTGTAGCTGAGGATCTCCGTAAAACAAAAAAAAATCTTCATTCAGCTGTATTATCAGCTTGTCTGTCCCCCTCAACTCCAATTCAACAAATTTACAGCTGTACATTTTTAGAAAACTACACCATCTGGAGCAAACGAAACCCGTGTAATTGCCGCGGCAAATGTTGGTTTTGGGCCCATTGATGCCGCTTGCCGGTCGCTGGTAACCCTTTGGGGGCCCTGCGGAAGGCAGGTGGGCCTCCCTGGTACATTAAAGAGGCGCTGAGAAGCTGGCTAGAGCCGGGGGACGGGGGATTATAGCGGAACGGTGCAATGAGCTTCGCGTTGTGTGTGGCCCAAGCCATCCGGCCGATCCGATTGCCAAACGATTCGTCGCGATGCGGACTCCAGAGAAAGAAGAAAACGCCAAAGAAAATAGTGAAGTATTTCCGGATCGCCAGAAAAAATTCCCTACCTCCATAGTGCTACCCCGAGGAATCTCGTTGGGAATCTCAGGCAATCATTATGAAATCTCAGGGAATCTTGGAAATTTCAGGAGTAGTTAACCCTTCGGGATGCATCTTTCCACGAATCTCGTTGAGAATCTCAGGAAATATTTGGAAATCTTCATGCAATCTCAAGCGATCTTGTTATAGTGGCCAAAAGTTCCCTAAAAAGGTATACCTACTGTATCTCATCATTCTAACAGCAAACTATTCTTCTGATAAATTCGTTAGTTCATTCCAAACAGAAATGTCCAGAACCACCATTAAAAAAAAAAAAAAAAAAAAAAAAAAAAAAAAAAAAAAAAAAAAAAAAAAATCATAGCTAAAGCGAACCCAGAACAGCTGAGCTATTTGCAAGGAATCAGAATGATTAAAGGAATTAAGTAATGGCTCTTGGTAATGGTTCTTGCGGTCTCTTTGCGAAGATAGTTTTAAATCAGTGTTTGCTGAATCAACAGCTCAGCACCACTGCAGTTTACCAATCCCGATTTTCCTTTACCTCACAACTGAATTTTCTTCAATTAGCCATCCTTTAGGTTTAGAAGATGGGATTCAGAACGCTAATCGCTAAAGAGAGCACTTCTGCAACCGAAACCTATTTTCAAAAACCAACTAGTGGAGTAAGCAGAACCTAGCACCCAAATAAGCCGAGAACGGAAATTAGACTTAAACAATTTTCAAGAAAGAGGCCTGGTATGTACTTAATTATTGACGAATCCATTCTGAAGGAATTCTGTAAAGGAAGGAAGGAAAGGAAGAAAAGGGATGAGGTAACGCTTCCACTCACGAGTTGTCTAGCCCCAGTAATGCCTCTCTATATTGTCGGCTGGTAAACTTTCAAAGTGAATATCAAATGACTAATAATGGTTGCTGATGGAGGCGGCGAGGGTAGCGTATGGACTTTTCTCTCTAAGACCGGAGGCTTTTCCTCGTATGTTCAGTAAATATCCAGTGTAAGCATTGATAAACAAAGGGGGCAAAGCCAAGTTTGTTGTATTTCTCGGCGATTGGTCGAAGTAGGCAACGAACTTACGTCAGCCCGTTCTTCACACTAACGAAGAAAGAAATATCCGAAGGGGTAACCTTTCCAGAGATTCCTTGAGATTCCACTGAGATTCCATAAAGATTTCCAAAGATTCCCACCGATATTCATAGAAAGATGAACCCCGAAGGGGTAACCACTCCAAAAAAAAATCCAAGATTCCCTAAGATTTCATAAAGATTTCCAATGATTCCCAACGAGATTCCCAACGAGTGGTTAACCCCTCGGAAATATCAGTCTCTTCCCCATATGCTCTCTGAGGATGAAGAACAACCAGGGAGCAAGGGTGATGGGAAAATTGACGAAGAAAAAACTTTCTACATACAATAACTTTTATGGTAAACGGGAAAATAAATAAAACAGGACAACTGGCTAGGTAATGAGTATAGGGGGATTACAAAATTGCGGTGGATCCGGTCAATGATAATTTGATGATCGTTAGGTGGTTTTGTCATGGATTGCCCTTTGAACCCGCCGACTCTCCCAATAACCCAATGACCCCTTATCTGATGTGAAGCAGGCGAGTGATTTCCACAGCGTAGACCCTCCGCGAAAGTGCAGGCAGGGAATAGACGAAGCCGAGACAAGATTCTATCAATCAATGCATCACTTAACCTCATAGCATTTGCACAACCTGTCCATGATTTTAAAGCGGGCCGCGAAAGTTCAACCGAAGGACTGATAAAAATTTCTTGATCAGCTGATGTCAAAAAAGTTTAGCCTACAAAAACCTTGATTTACAAACCAGGCACAGCCGGTATATTTTTTTCATATTATTTCTGCCCTCTGGTAGGACCCGAAACAGCCTCCTCCATCTGATAAAAAAATCCAATACAAATTCTATTAACTTGTTCAATAAAAATTCAAATGACTATAAAAAACAAAATGTATTAACCGACGCACAACAAAGTGCCGAGATATGACAGAGACAATAACATTCGAACGACATAAATGCAACGCCCTAACTTAAGACGAGATCTTTGGGGGGACCGGGGGAACCAATTATTGAATAAGAAAAGAATGGACTTGATAAGAAATGCGCCGTTAACAAGGTACCAAAATATAGGCAGGCGGAGGAGGGATCCGACTTCGATGGGAGATAGACAAACAAGTAGAAGTGAGAAGCGAGAAGGCGCGGCAAATGCGGCCAAGTCACACCAGGGGCGCCACTGTACGGTCACCATCCATACAGTGGTGGCCAAAACTTCCCTAGGTATACATCCATAGTACCTGACTGGTTCTAAAGGCAACCGATGCATTTTACTAAAGGAAGTGGGAGATGTAACTATGACTGAAGGGATGTAAAAATTACTTTGGAATACAAAGATCTTAAAAAATACTACTTCGTTTAGTAAAAATCTAAATTTTGAACGTCAAAAGTCAAAACACCTTTACCCTGAAATTTTAGTTAGGCAAGGAACTCAAAGAGATGAAGGGGGGAGGGGGTCATTGCCCCCCAAAGCCCGAAAGAGGGGCCCCCAACAATTGGTGAAAATAAAAATTGTTAAAAATTCCTTTCATAAGATATGAAGATTTTATGGAGCTGAGTTGAATTTTCTTCTCGCTTGCTTTGCTCGCTCGAGTATTTGTACGGTTTTGTACGTTTCCTCCACGTCCTACCTCGCTAGGCAGACACCTCTCAGTTAAGGATGAGCAGTTTTCAAATTAGTAACAAATAAGAGGGGATAAGGGCCTCTATTTGCATCATGTCCTCCTCCAAGGGGAGTTGCAAGAGCCGCCCCTGCAAGCCTTAAGTTACTTCAACATTTTATTAAATGCGAGTTCTATCGTAAGAGGTGTTTTCGTTGTTAGTAGAATAGAGAGGGGAGGGGGTTAGGGACAGTCTGGTAGATATAGGGCCAATTTGGTAGTAAGGGCTCCGCGTCGAACAATTTACCGGCTGTTTAGTACTTCGAGGTGCAAAAAGTTTGGGGACCACTGGCTTAGATGATTCTTCCTCAGAGTGGCACCGGAATTTAATTATTATTCCTTACTATTTCAGCAGTATTACTGAAAAAACACTCATCAGTCTCATCACACCCCTTGCTGAAACCCCACTTGGAAAAGCTATACAAGGCAAACACAGAAAAGTGGACAAATTCACAATTAAAGCTGATATGATCCTGGCAATCATCTGATGGTGCGTAGACCACTCGCTGGGAAAAAAAGCAGGAAAACTGTGGAAATCATTTGACAAGCGAAGCTGACCATTTGTACTCGGGCAAGTAGTAATGAAAGCACTTTACTCAATAATCGATAGTAATAAATCGCGGCAAAGCTTGAATCACTCGCTGAAAAGTCATCGAAAAGCTCCCGTGATGACGTCAGTATCAGCCATAAAACTGTTTCAATCACTAAACGTATGACAATCACACGTTTGTGTTTGCACTGGGCGTCGTGTTTGTTTAATTTTTTCTGCATATTTTATGAGGATACTATTGGATATTTTAATGTTCTGAGGTATAATATGTGTATTTAACGGCCGAAATGAACAGGGGGTGTTGTGATTTTACGATCGGTTAATTTTGGACAGTTTTTTTGTTGACAAAAATCACTCTATCGTAAAAACACCACACAGCTTGTTTATTTCGGCCGTTAAAAAGACATACTATATTTCAGAACATTGAAATATCCAATAGTTTCCTCACAAATTTCTGTTTGTTGACGTTGACGTTGACCATTTTTTGAGGAAACTGAAATTGATATTTATTTGCACTGGAACACATCGTAATATACACTGAGTGATCCCTACATACAAATGGTTCATAATTCAGCAGTTACAAGGCGAAGGCGTCTTGACGTAAATTTTCGAAATATATAAAAAAAATAATAATAATTCTGTATACTATGCAAGATCGTTTGGAAACAGTTTTTTAAAAAACGCCTTCCACAACCAAGGTGTCTGAATGCTCCAATATTTCAGCGTCTCCTACTCAATACCCAATGAGACTACCACTAGAATCAAACCACCTTGTCTAGTCTGTTCTATCATTACTAGACGACTAACCTAACCCGGCTTCAAACATCGTGGGTCTAATGATTCACTGAAAACCATCATTATGCGTCCTCTTTTACTGAGAGCAACGGTGCATCTAAATAACATAATGAGCTTTTAATTATAGGGTGCCCAAAAATATTTGTTCTGTTAAAAATGGCGGACTATAATGTTGTTGCTATGGAAACGAAATGTTCGGTCTGGTAATTAAATGTCAACAGCTCAAGTTTTTTCCACATAAAGCCATACATTTCCTCCTGATTGTAATACCCACTTATGTTAGGTACACACAAACACTACTGCCCAGGGCTGCCGCTAATTATTACCCGACATTTCATCATCATTTCAGGCTCACCAACCTGAAACCATCTACCTAAATTATTTTGTGTCGTTAAGAGCATATCCCCAGCGTGTTGCTTGTTTATGCTCACTTGAACCAAAACAAAGCATTTTTTGTCATATTAACATGAAATGCCCAACATCAACTTCACATTTTGTACCTCAAGCGAATGATTTGAGTGAGGGGTTAACCACTCGTTGGGAATCTCGTTGGAATCATTGGAAATCTTTATGAAATCTCAAGGAATCTTGGAATTTTTTGGAGTGGTTACCCCTTCGGGGTTCATCATTCTATGAATATCGTTGGGAATCTTTGGAAATCTTTATGGAATCTCAGGGAATCTCAAGGAATCTCTGGAACGGTTACCCCCTCGGATGCGAGTATTACAATGACAGATATGAAACACATCCGGATGCTTGATTCTAGATTCTGATTAAACATACAGTCATACACGAGAAAATGAGTTGGAAAAACGGTTCGCCTATGAAAAGGCTTGAATGTGGAAGTTGCGAGACAGATTGCAACATTTCTGTCCTCGCTGGAGACTAAATGTATCGAGATATAATCGCAAACAGTACCGCGCTGATCGGAGCCTGATATGCAAGTTGCAGAAAAGGAAAAAATCTCACATCATTTCAACAAAAACTCACTGAGTCAGTCAACAGAAAACTGATTAGCTGTCTCAAGGTCGGTTGAGTATGCGACATATTTCGATGGTTGATACATACCGCTAATCAGTATCAATTTTTATACGCCTGGCATTTATCTGTTCTTGCCAGCCAATATTGGAATTAGAAGTGGGCGGAAATTTTTCTTACGCCGGGATTCGAACCTAGACCTTTCAGGAGACAAGTCAGACCCCTTGACCGCTGAGAGGCACCAGAGAGTATTTACTCCTGAGCATCGGCGGCGAACGGGGGTGCAATGCACACCCCAGGAGTCGACTGTGCACCCCCCAGAAAGTTTGAAAAAAAAAAAGCCTTCATTACGATATAGGAGTAAATTTACCATAAGGCAATAGGAAAAAATACTCAGCCCTCTCACGAAAAAAATCTAAAGGGCACGTGCACACCCCAGGCAAGTGCTCTTCCGCCGCCAATGCTCCTGAGTTAACGCCAAAACAAAACAGTCACAAGCTAATCGATAGTCTCAACTGTCTCCAAGACAAACCCATTATATACAGTACGAGATAGCGTTGACACCGGTCAGTTTTGTACGAGTACTAGTGACCGTCCAGTGTCTAGAGCGTATCGCCAACAGTTGAGTCACAAACTAATGCTGGAAGAGTTATCTAGGTGCCTGTACTATCTCCTATTGGCATTGTAGTCGTTTGTCTCGTAAGAGTCCTAAGGCAGAGCTTGGGTGGGTCGGCTGACCCCCTGCGGTATCGTCCAGCCAATAGAGACATTCCTCAATTGCACACTTTTCTTCTGCAAGTGTCGCTGTCACCATAAAGTTGTTACTATTAAAACTTTAGAAATTATTGCTGTTTACGAATCTGATAGCGTCTCAAGGTTGCGAGGGACGTTGTATAAAATTATGCCTCAAATCAGGTGAAGGGATCGCGTATGGTACAGGCGTCATGCCAAGCAAATATGCGAGTTACCTAATGAAAACCAACATTTTTTCTGTTTCACCACCTTGCGTGGGACGTTCCCCATTAAAGGGAAAATTTCAAAAACTGTCGCCTAAAAATCTAGCATGTAAACAAATTTTCCAATCTCTTATGAACAACCAATGAACCAATTATTACTGTCAATACAATACCGCACCTAAAGGTGGCCACGGCGTCCAGGCTGCTGGGCAGGGATGCGGGTTTGGGATATGAACTCAGGGATGGCTGGTGCCTACACACGAAACTTCCAGACCCGCATCCCTGTCATTTGTCTTTGGTTACCAAAAATTGATGAAACCTTGATTTTATTGTGATAATCACAGAGTTTCGTCTGTCTCTTGATATTTTTCAAAAAATCTACTTAAAACAGTTCTATTTTACTCCAGTTTGAAAAAAATGAACAAGAAAACAACGAATTTAATGCAGAAAGGGCATATCTATAACAACTGGACGCTCATGCACCTGGGATGCGTGGAATTCGGTGGAATTCCAAGATCGGGGCGGCATCCCTTCAAAACTGTCCATCCCTCCCCACTTCGAGGCGTCCAGGGATGCATCCTCGCCACGACGCCGTCGAAAACGCCTCGTATGGGGCCACCTTTAGAGTCATTCCTCAACTTGCCATGGGCCAACAACCAATAACTCCCATTTATTTCTAAATAGCCAGTATTGATCTCCAATTAAGTCTGTAATGGGCAATACGTCAATACTAAAGATGACGACGGACAATCATGCAACATGAGTTGTCCAAACAATGGTACGAGACCTGATGTAAGAGGAAGAAAGGCAAGGTCGCAGGAGAAGCAGCAGAGACTGAAGACAGACTGTCTGAGGAGGACCTAAGCTCCTCCAAGGCTTGAAAAGGGCATTCGGTCTATTTGACTTGTGTCCTGTGTAGGTCTTTGTTCGCCCCTTCTCATCAACGATAGTTGCATTCAGCATCGACCTTGTGCTTAATTAGAAAGACACCTGCTTGCCTTTTCTGGCCAACACTGCTTCTCACACCGCTAGCCCACAAATCTGAAAAGGTTATAGCTGCCATTAGTTGGTATTTACAAGACGCAAGGCTAAACACACTGGCAATAGTTCCGCAGCTATGGTTCAGGTAATCCGTTTCACTTCGGTGAATTAAAACACTGAATCAACGGGTTCCAGGTTCGAGTTCGAGCATACGGAGACTTTCCTATTCTGGGTACCTGACCTTTCATTTGAAACAACCCTTGTATGCCAGAAGAATAGGCTTCTTCTGCCGTTGCCCTTTCCAGGACGAGTGGGGGCTCTTTTATGCCGGCAATGACTTTGAAATGGAAGCAAATGAAACATATAAAAAGAATCCAGAAACCAGAATTGTATGCCCTCAGAGCTGCTCAACTTTACGGTTCTGTGGGCGTACCAAATTATTTTCAATGTTCTGGGCAGCAACAAGATGGTCATAAATCACTCTGTTGGCCTAACCCACTACACAACATGGGGACCTAGTTTAGTTAGCTTTACAATTCGTTACGCATTTTGCGACTGAAAGCCAATTATAAGATCGGCAGAAGTTCTAAGAGAGAACTTCTATTTAATGCTCTTTTTACGAGCGTCTTTGTCTGGACTCTCCATAACGAGAATATAAAGCGTCCAAATGCCGTTCGATTTGAAAATTGAGGCAACTTAGTGCAAGCTACTTATAGGTGCATGGCTATTAACATTTGACCATAAATTCAAGAATGCGAGCAATATTTATTTATAAGGCCACCAAAGCAGTCCATGGCTCATCAACTGTAGGAAGTGCTGGTGTTCGGGATACGTCAGCGATGTGGCGGACACGAGAAGGTGGAGGTGCTGGAGGTACTGGAGGTGCGGCATCAGGGCGTGAGACAGGCCCTGATTGGGTCATCTCCCAGCCCCGTTTACCCACAACACGCTCCCCTTATATTAATTCGTAAACCGTCTCACGGGCTCGTTGACGACAAATATAATTAACGATTGAAAAACTAATTAAAACCAATGATGGATTCGAGCAGCGGCAATCGATGCGCGCGCAGAGATACTGTGTAGGGAAGAATTGAAAAGCGCCGCCCATAAGCAGCTTACGAGCCGGCAGAGGCCCCGGAAAACTGACAAATTGCCGACCCAACACCGGCAATAAATAACCAATTTTAATAAGACTCAGGAGCAGATGACATCTGGGCTTGGGACGCTCCCGTGTCGATGGCCGAAGGGTTAGTCTTCGGCTGGAGTTCGGCCCTTCATTGACGACAGCGTCGCAAGGTCTTGGCCACTCAGTGGGCAGTAGGCGTCGGAGGGCAAAGGCCCTCGGACCCCGGCCCAGACAATGCAAGGCGCGGAGGTTTATGAGCCCTGAGCAGGTTGTTCTCAACACCTCTCCCCAGCACTTCACCAGATAGCATCACCGTCGCAGACGCAACGGCGACAACTTCTTTTCCATCCGCCGTGCCTCATGGCACGTCAACGGGCTGCTGCTTTCGCAGAGAAAACCAACAAGAACGACAAGGAAGGCCGTTTCAGACGATTTTATCCTCAGCGGCAAGCCTGTAGAAAATTTGTTTATTTCCGACAGGTACATGGCACTGGCAATGGTATCCACCAGACTGCTTCTCGTAGGCATGGAAGGAAAAAACTAAGTACATACCACGATCTAGTCATACTCACCATAGGTAGTCTTAGGCTGAATTTCACCACCAGACGATAGTGCCTTTTAACGTTCGAATAGCTATCGATTCGAAAAAGCAGACATCCTCTCGTTAGGTTTTGTTGTGTCAATAGAATTCGCCTGCTTTGTTTACGTCAAATTTATTTCAACAATTTCAATCTAAAAGTGGAAATAAACGTGAAAAAACCCCTATTTTTTCGGAGAAAGAAGTTAAAATGTTGATTAGACTACATTAGACTACACCAAATGAGTCGCAGGTATGAAAATTATCGTTTTCGCTAGCTCACGGAAAATCCACTTGAAAGCTAACGAAACGGTAACGGTGCATGGTGAAAGCCTTTAACATTTTTTACCGATACGATAGCGCTATCGTGTACACGATAGTCTTCACGTTAAAGTGGTGAAACCCAGCCTTAATGAGATAACAGGTAATAAGTTATGAAGATAGTTGCATTTACGATACTCCCAAATCCAGCCAAACCAAGGGGTTAACCGCTAGTTGGGAATCTCGTTGGGAATCATTGGAAATCTTTATGAAATCTCAGGGAATCTTGGAATTTTTTTGGAGTGGTTACCCCTTCGGGGTTCATCTTGCTATGAATATCATTGGGAATCTTTGGAAATCTTTATGGAATCTCAGGGAATCTCTGGAAAGGTTACCCCCTCGAGCCAAACTTAACAAATTAATTGGCTCATCGGATCAAATTTCGGAATTCATCGACGAACTCTTATGACACGAGTATGAACTACTGCTCCACCCTACTGCAGGGGGTCCTGGGACCGTCTCAGAGTCTTAACAACATGTCCATCACTTATCTTGTTATTCCAATCTGAGCATCTACATATGTTCCACACTTTATAAGACTATCATCAAGATTTCCCCCTCCAGCGCCTGATGGCAAACTTGCGTGGGTAACTAGTGCGTCGGAATAAAATTGAAAAGAGCGATAAATTACCGAAAATTCTAGAGCCCCTTTGCATTTTGCCTAAAGGAGCCCTGCGTTAAATGAGTTACTCCTGTCAAAGTCTCACTCATCCCTAGAGATTACATAGCGTCTCTCTAGTAATTGCATGTTCAGTGAACATTCGATTCTATTTTCCTACGTTTTAACGGTTGCCGAACGCTTGCAGTACCTGATTACAGGATCAATATCTATGTGTAACAGCTATCATCAGCTGTCCAGCTACCTCAACGCCTGCCAGCTCCGACAAAAATAATTCCAATGTGGGCGAGCACAAAACACTTCACGGCGCCATGAATTTCGGCCTCAAGTTATTACTTATTTTCAAATGATCAGTACTGTTATATGGGTGCAACTCTGCTCGGCACGTTTTCTCCGCTTCCTGGGGCAATATGATTCTTTTTCCTCAAAAAATTTCAGGACCACCAAAAATTGCCAGGACAGGATTCCCAACTTATCGCACATCTCGAAGAAAACTTCCGAAACGAGTAAGGTGCGTACAGTTACGATGTTATTATCAACAGATAAAAATGACGCCAGATTCCCATAAACTACTATAAAAACACCTCGCATCCTAAGTTCTGTATCGTATTTCAGGATGAACTCAACGGCGTCTACCTGAAGAATTACTTTGAGATATAAATTGTGAACACGGTTGCGGCGGGTCGTCACATAATGAAATGAAAATTAATTTGGAATTAAATAAACACAAAATGGTCATCAATAAAAGATTTAAATAAGTAAATGGACAGTATTTTTGGGATGTAGATTGATGATCCTGGGCTTAAGATAACAAGGAAGTCGAGCTACGGAACCAGTTTTGACCATCACGCCTGGCTCTGCCCCGTACCAGTGAAACAGACCAACTTTATGGGGCTTTGCTGCTCCACTCGATACTTATATAGACAAGACCTGTAACCTGCTACATTTTTATTTCTTTTAACATTCACAATCGCTATTTTAATTCACTTACCCATGTTTTCTTCATCATGAAAAATTCTATAAAAATGTAGCTGTTCAAAGAGCTTGCACCTCCAGACCTCCAGACAGGACACAGTGAAGAGCAAAAGAACTTACCTGGAAAAAAACAGACATAATATAGTAGATATAACTCTCTCTTTGCTACATTTTTCCATAGCACCACAATAACCCCACCTGAACATCCTCGAAGAAAAATTTCAAAATGTTCTTCTGCGAATTGGGCAGGGCTTCATCTTCCGTGAGTCATTCCCAATTTTGTTCCGTGATCCTGTCGACGGATCAAGCTGCACACACGGTGACGGCAAATAAGGGGTAAATTGGTGCCAACTGTCAAATATTTCGCGCAAAAACGTTAAACCTTGTTGTAGGTTGGCATAACAACGTGTTGTGTGTTGGATATTTTTCGAAAGGGAGGAATACGTTTAGAGTGGAAGAAGACTACGAGGCCAACATATCAATACGAAACGATCGGTGAAAGCTGGAAACAAGAATACCTTTCGGTGCCTTACTGGAGCTACAAGAAAACACCTAACTGACCCCAGCCAGCCCACTGGAGATTTGAGATAGCCACTGCCAGCCTAGAGACATGGAGCATGTGGTAATTAAACACACTGAAACCCGGCAATAAGGCCCGGCCTCACACATTTTCGCCTGAGAACCAGGAAGCCGCGAGTGTTTCAATGGAGAGGACAAATTGATGAGCAATGCCCGGCCCAGGTTTGATGTATGCTGATTGCTCACTGCTCTGGAGCCATTACAGACCCACCGAGCCGAGTGGCCCTCCCCCTATCAACGGCCATGGCTACGTGTGGTCTACCCATAGTCCATGAAGTCACCACAGAATTTTTAGCGTTGACGTGAGGGAGGTGAAGGATCACTTAACCCATTGTGGAGGGAAACTAGAAGACGTTCTTTCTTTCGGAAAATTTTCAGTAACTCTTCCACGCGAGCGAAGAGAACAACTTCTTGCTGCACGGGGGACACGACGGATAATCGACTGATCATCTAAGTGATAATTACACACTATAGTTACTGTTTATTCAAGTCAAAACAACAAAAAATTGGTCTCCGGTTGGACTCAAACCACAAATTACTCTGCTACAGCTTGCGCATGAAAAAATATATAATCAGAAACGATAACAAATCATAGTATAAGTGAAGAATGCAAAATGCCCGGAGAGGGAACGGTCGCGCCACCTGCTCCGCGTTGGTGACTCGCGGGCCAGTAACGCTGGACCTGCGGAACACTTGCGTTTTTCAAATAGAGCTCACTTAATGATGCTCAGCATTCATAAACGTCCAATTAACGGTTGGTTGGGCGATTTTCGACCGCCTGGGCTGCCATCTGGTCGTGCTCCCTCTTTGTACCGAGTCAATGGCTCTACATGGGTTCATGTGGCTAAGGCTACTGGTGGTGAGAGTCATGTTACCTTCACCTTCAGAGCCTGGTCGCGACATGTGACAATCACGGCTCGGGTGTGGTCTCATACCATCAACCGGGTCGCCCTCGAAAAGTTCCACGTGTCGCGGCGTGCACCCACACCCATTGTCCTATCTGACACATATCCAATTGTCGGTCCTAATCACGTAAATATTGTTCAAACCTGAGTGCCATTCAGGACGTCAGGACGATGAAAGCACTCAGTGTTCCAATACACTCAGAGCACCTCTGTTCCAGACTTTCTTCCAGGAATGACCACCGTGAGGTACGGGGCGTCAATCCATACGGATCAGGGGCGCCAGATTTTGAAAATCCGGGGGGGGGGGGGGGGGGGCAAGAAGTTGTAAACATTAGGTAGGTATTCAATTTACTTATCACTCTTATCAGTCTGATAGGTCTCTGTGCCTCTCAGTGACCCAGCGTCCAAGGCATTCGACTTTTAAAAAGTTACAATTAATTTTTTACTATCTCGTTTTTTTTAAATTTAATTTTTAAGTCCAGATTTACCGGCAATCTGGACTTAATTAATCAGCGAAAATTATTATTTATTTATTTATTGCTTTTTTTACGTGATAATGAAGTTAACGCCAAATATTTGACATGATAAAAATAATTGTCCCCCAAATTTCCGGGGGGGGCAAACTGGACCCTGCCCCCCCCCCCAAGATGGCGCCCCTGATACGGATAACGGACTGCTTTAGTTTACAAACGTAAGTACGTTTACATGTCCAGCCATGACAGTACCCACAACAGGTGTTTCGTCCTATCTACCATAGAATAACTTATTGCCGGAGCTCTCCAAATTTTTCTTCGTTGAAAAAAACTTGTGTATCAGCTCTGAAATTTTCCTAAGACAACGCATCAGGCCAGAAGCTATAGGCCGAATAATTGCCTCGTCAAGTCAATAGGCATCACTTACGCTTGAGCTGAGCCAGTATTTTAACATCTCTGGCTACGCTCCCGATTCCACAGTCCACCCGCACAAATGTCAAGTTTGATATCTCAAGATTTGCTGCAGATAAACAGCGGCTGGACAGTAGGTCAAGAGCGGTAGGAGTACGCCCCCTCGTGGACACCCGTCTACGTGTATATAAATACCCATACACGTTTGACAAGTTATCAGCTGTCAGCAGTGCCTACAACAAAAGGAATTACGCAACTACACGGAAGTTAAGAGGCCATGAAGCAAATCCACTTGGGTATGTCTCGAAACGTACATGTAGTTGAGGTGATAGGGACACGTTATGTCCTCTTGCTATACCTGACGATCCATTTTTTGCCGCCCATAAGATTAACATTGCGAGCGGCGATTCATTTTCAAGGTTTACCCTTGGTTGGAAAGACACAAAATTTTGCCTCTACCTAGCCCTAACAATGTTCTAGGTCGTGTTCGAAGCAGATTTCCCAATTTCTCACTGGTTTCTTTTATTGCAACTGTTTTGCAAATGATAGCATAGCATACCTCAATAAAAGTGCTGTATTTCGAAAACCAGTAAAAAAATGGGAAATCTGCTTCGAACACTCCCTAGAACATTGTTAGGGCTAGGTACAGGCAAAATTTTGTGTCTTTCCAACCAAGGGTTGAATCGCCGCTCGCAATGTTAATCTTATGGGCGGCAAAAAATGCACCGTCAGGTATAGCGGACCCTTAAGTCGTGTCGATATGTCGATATCCTATCAACTTTATGATAGTAACATCTCGCGTCCGATTCGCTCATACACCAATCACGTAACAGGGGCACCAGCGGCTGCTTGCATCAGTGTCAACGAATGTCTGCCCTGTTTTCTCCGCTATTGTTATCCAAACACAGCCGCCAACTCGTTGTTTACCTGTCGTAAGTGGTTCCCATACCTGGTCACCGAGGTCCGACGCAATCTTCATATTTATTATATTGATATCTGAAGATAGTATCACGTGCGCTGGGGCAATACCGTTGCGAATATGCCACCTAACCTCCAGCATGACTCCCCTGAATATGGGTCACCGAACTGAAAGGTTATCGGTATTTTATCAATACCTGATTGACAATAAATACAGAGTGGGAAAAGTGTCAGAGCTGTTCTAACGCCCGAGTCAACGAGCGGTTGTATCCGAGGCGGTAACCACTCAGGAGATTCCCTGAGATTCCATAAATATTTCCAAAGATTCCCAACGATATTCATAGAAAGATGAACCCCGAAGGGGTAACCACTCCAAAAGATTCCAAGATTCCCTGAGATTTCATAAAGATTTCCAATGATTCCCAACGAGTGGTTAACCCCTAGTTTGTATCCCGAAATACTGGGTTTGCATAGCATACACCACTATGGAGGCACAGTCTAACTGCCACTCCAGAAGGGGCTGAACCTGAAGTAGGGAAAACACATCAAATCAATCAGAGTGCAATCGGATTGGCCACTGTCATACGACGTCACATAGATACCCTACTTCTCATGCGAGGCAACTTCCAGAATTCGCAGACCTTGGGAACTGCCTACCATTGTAATTTTGCTACCGGGGCGGTCGACGATCCTAACCATAGAAATAACCGGGGTCAAACGATTACCAATTGGTAGTAAGACTCCGCGAAGAAACCACGAAAGAGAGGCCAATGTCGAGCTCAGAGGTCTGGCAGGGAACAAGAAAGTAGCTTCGCTCGAGATGCTATCAGCCATTTCGATTCTATGATAGATGCATCACCAGTCACTTCGTTAATTCGATTACACGTGGTGTCCCCTTTACTTTCCTGTCCGCCCAAAAGCCTGGTGATGTCACAATGAAGGCACATATGCAACCAAGTGCAACCAATGTGCAAATTCTAAAAAAGTGTCTGTACCTTTGTGCAAATACATGGGAATTTTAACAAGAGGTACGAGAATGGTCGCACAAACTTCCCCATCGTATATGTTTCAGGGTCCTTGGAGAAACTTTTAGACGAGAAAAACTGACCGCTTGAGGGGTCACCAATTTTGAGAAAAAAATTAAAAACATGATTTTTTGAGCTTTTTGGGGCGCTGCGCCCCCCAATTTTCACCAATGGAAAATCGAAAGAAAAGGAATCTGCACATTATTGTTTTACACCCGTGCACCAAATTTGAACGAAATCGGCCGGACGGCTTGGGCCCTGGCTCTCCGTACATACACACACACATATACAATGCGTAAAAAACGCTTGATACCCAATTTCTTCCAAACTCACAACCCCCCAGGGCTCATATTTTTGGAACAGAAAGAAATCGGACTATTTCTGGAAAAGGCGTCGTAACCACAAACATCAACTGTTCACATACTCATGAGACCACAAAAGTGACAGGAACGTATTAGTTTAGATTTCATATAACACAAATAGCGGGACTTGGCCTAAAGGCGGACGGAGCTCCGCGGGCACAGAGTAGGTAGAGAAGGTAGACCGTCACACATGAGCTCAACAAACAAACAATGGACCGTTACCTGACACCCAAAAACGAACTATGCGCCAACTGGAGCATGGTTTTTCATCATAATAGCTTAATTGCTTCATATTTCTTTTGAGGTCCATACACCGCCATGGACAGCAAAGATGCTACTCGCAATTTGTTTATACGTTTTTACTATTGAATATTTAAATGTTCTAAAATATATAATGTGTCTTTTTAACGGCCGAAATTAACAGGCTGCGTGTTGCGATTTTTGTCAAGACAAAATTTGTCCGAAATTAACCCGATCGTATAATCACAACACAGCCTGTTAATTTCGACCATTAAAAAGACAATTATATTTCAGAACATTTATAAATATCCAAACGTTTCTTCACAAAGTGTGCAGGAAAAACATAAACAAACATGACTGCGTATAGACGTCCTTAATCTAGTCACCATGAAGATTTTTCTTCTGCTGTACGTTGTAACCCCCATAGGCCTTTAAATAAACATAATACACCTATATGTCTCTGTTAAAGTGGCTACTAAAAGCTAAGTAAGCAATTGCGACATAATAGAGACACTTTACGGCTTACAGGAGAACTCCAACAGAATTTCGCGTCTGCGCGGGGAGCCTTTGTCCGGAAATCTGTCACCCCGTAATCGGCTTAACCGGGGTCATTATATGGGGTCCATGGTGAGGCATTCGTGCCTTGCCATTTGAAATCAGCTTCCCCTAATCAATCTGCCGCTGACCCAGTTGTGACTTTATCGCTCCCTAATCCGCGCCCACTTCTCAGTCGTCAAACCTCCCCCTCCCTTCCTTTACGGGGTGATTTCGAATGGTGTTAATCCCCTTCCTGTTTTAGAAATCTCCTGTTGTTCATGGGTGTAGGAGGACCAAAAACCTAGTGGGAGCGAAGCCTCCAGACCTTTTCCTCACCAGGGGGGGTAAGCATGGCTTTATGTGACGTTATGTGTAGGTCAGAAAAATCCTGGGGGTGGCTAAACGGTTTCTGGGGGGGGGGGGGGTAGCCCCCCCCCCCCGGACCACTCCTTGCTACGCCTATGCTGTTGTTTAAAGACTGTTTTAGTGATGAAAGAGGTAAGAACAGGCAATGGCTTCTTTTTCCTGGGTGCATGCGTGAGGTTCTTGTAATTCTTGTACCTCGGAATTGTAGAATGCATTTCAAATCTTGATGCGCATGACAAAAATTAACCATGCACTTTCTGCTCCAGATTCTTGCAACAATCCTGGCTCTTGCAGGAGATTTCTTTTAAATACTAGAAGTAGTTCTTATACCACGACACTCTTTTGCTGTTGTTCTCAGGGCCGACCACAAGATAGTCAAGAAAAGCAAGAAAATTTGTGCACCACTACGACAGAACCTTCTTCTCCAATTTGAGAGGGTGACTCAAGTGGTGGTAATCTCCACCCTATTCACAGAAAACTGCTCGGGTTCCTTGAAGACTAACAGCTGTGTCATTACTGCTTGGGATTGAATTATTTCCGTGTTTTATGAGCAATAAATCGCGTATGTTAGTAGTTTGGGGTGCCTGGGTTAAAATACTTAGTTCTAGGCGTCGCTCGTAAATGTTGAACCCCTCTCATCGTACTACTCGTCGCGCTATAAAGTTTCGGATGCGACGGGAGACGGAGGCTCCCTCAAACAGTCCTCACTCTTGCGATGTTACGAGGGGTTTAGGTAGCTCCAGCTCCACATCCAGAGCCCAAGATAATGCCCAGGCCCTGTACCTATAATCCTGGACTAAGAAATTATGTATGGATTTGGATAAACCGTCCTAACGGAGTTGGATTATCACGAAGATGGAGAAGCTCTGTTTTTCCGCTGTTTAAAATAATTAATTGGAAAGAACAAACCGAGAAGGTAACCACTCCAGAGATTGCTTGAGATTGCATGACGATTTCCAAAGATTTCCTGAGATTCTCAATGAGATTCGTGGAAAGATGCACCCCTGAGATTTCATAAAAATTTCCAATGATTGCCTGAGATTTCCAACGAGATTCCTGGAGGGGTTAACCCCTCGCAACAAACTAAGACTGTATTGTATTTCACCATTCGAGGCTGCTGCTTTTCTAAGTTGTATACCTATGTTTTTTGCACCCTGCATGCAGACAGTAAGTAGCTAATAACAGAAAGCACGACAAACAGAATCAGAAAACGAACGTGAACGAAAACACGGTTTGTGCCGGGATTGGAACCCATACCTCTCAATACACGAGTGAGCATGGACATTGCTCCAGTCTAGAGTGAACTAAATCCAGCGGTATTCCCGAGAACTGCACAACGATTGGGTAGGCAAGCCGCGTATAAAGCTGGACAACCCGAAATAACGCGGTGAAAAAACCCATCAGGCTTTTACACGTCCCAGCCCCGCAATTACAGCCCCCGACTTCCAATTTATACAACGCCCGAGAAACACTTTATACCGTGATTTGGATACTTAACCACTGGATAATTGCCGAAAAATGACAAATATTTCACCGTGGCCGAATAGAGATATCACAGTCGCAGAATTTTGCGAGTTGATTGGGGCTAATTCAGCATTCGAAGCCATTCGGTCTTCCCTTTTTCAAGGCACCGAATGGGATACGGGGAAATCTGCTCCCATGGCATTCTCTGTAATCTGATTGCCTAACTTTTTGCCCCTTTGCAGACAGACGGTACTCATTCAAAGTATCCTGCCTTTTAGGGACTACAAAAGGTACTGGAAAATAGATCAGTCCACAAAGGCAGACTACAGAGCCACCTGTTTAAAAAAATTACATTTTCGTACAGGTGCAGTAGCGACGTAGCGATTCTGAGAGGAATTTTCGGAAATCATACCAGCGAAAAATTTCGGATGTTCGCGTGGCATTAACAAGCAGTAGGGTGAGATCAGCTGTACAATTGTACAGTTGAGTCCCGGGACTTTATGGTATAGGGCTGAAAAATGTCGGTCATCTGGTCTTGGTCAGCAGGGCCGCCGTTATTTTCGATAGCATGGGGTAAGGTAGGGAACGCAGAGCTCTCTCTCCAACCCCATGCTATCAGAAACGGTGCGGCCGACCGCGGACGGCCGACCTCCTTCGGACTCCAAAGATCATCAAAAATCTTTACATACATCCACATAATAATAACAGTTGACCCAACAAACCATCCGCTCCAGTGCACCAGTTTTCAAGAAATGATAAAAAAGAACAATAATTATGGAACAAAAACCGTAAGCCAAGACCGGTAAGGAAATATAAAAATGAAATGATGCCAACAATTAAAATGGGGTTTCAATGAAGGACGAGCAAAAAGTAGAGCGAGGAATGTCCGAGGCCTCGATGCGTCTAAGGCCGGGACCAGTCAAAACGGGTCAGAAATAATAATTATTGCACGTTAATTAATAACACTAAGACAATGCGCCATTAAGGCACACGAAAAACCGAACTCAGTTTTTTGTCACCCGAAAGTCTGGCATTTCAAAATCGGTTGCAGTTATGGGAACGACAATCATATGGCCATACTGCCATCCAACAAGATTCCACAGTAAGAGTATTTTTGTGCATAAACGCATAATCCGAATTCCATTTCAATACTAATTTATATTTTTCATCGTAGTATATTAGAGATGGAATAGCAATGCTGAATAGTGAATAATATGAAAGACAATGTCATTGTAGCCGATAAAAATTCTCCACCGAATGCATCAACCCCACTGGAATGCAGGACTCCCCAAGTCTCCATCAAATGCAGTCACCTAAAAACATGTTCCGCCATTGCTCTGTCGCAATAAAACATATTTAAGACCCTAATTATCAGTCATAACCAAGTCTGCGGCATGCCAATGGACAAGCCTACCAAGAGAATGGATGGCAGGGAAGAAGACTCATCGACAGACGGCAGAAAAACTGTTAAGTCTGGATTCAAAAGGGCACTCGAAAAATGGGGGCAAAAAGGAGTAGGTCGAGAGGAGCACGCGGGTGGCATAACACATGTAGAGGGCAAGGCACTCCTGACAACACAATGATTTATCCGCCCATGGATCATGGGACTGCCGAAAAAACAAGCAGGTCGGAAAACCATGTAATTAAAAATTCACAAGGCAGCTCCACTACGATCAAACCAATACATCAAAACAAATCAACAAATACAATTAAACAAAACATGCCTCACCACATCCTTTTGTTGTCTCCAAACCCCAAATCAATCAGCACAACTAAAAATAACCAGTGATAAAATTCGGTATAAAACGACACGAAAAGTGGAAACAACCTTTTGAAGTTGGTACAACATATTTTCATTTTTCAATACAAGCGGAAGTCTGCATTAACAGCAGTCAGCGAACCTGACTGAAAAATATAACCGGTGCTTCGTCACGCAGTTTTCTTCTTTTTAGAATCTAAAAGCAGCTTAACTGGCACTTAAACCGAACACATTAGGCATCGTAAAAGGTCCTAGTCTTAACC
The DNA here is from genome assembly GCA_950004255.1 of Mesopsocus fuscifrons. Lineage (NCBI taxonomy): Eukaryota > Metazoa > Arthropoda > Insecta > Psocodea > Mesopsocidae > Mesopsocus > Mesopsocus fuscifrons. Next base: position 19,213,624 of record OX465373.1, on the reverse strand, counting down.
TAACCAAAATAGATTGTGCTTTCAAGTAGAAAAGACGGAAAAAACCGTCCAGTGAGATTTCTTCGCCCCCCACCAAAAAATCAGCAATAGTACATGGCGAATATGTCATCGCAAGGACCCATATCCATCACGGCTCTTTCAGTCACCGTACGACATTTCTTCAACCCAGAGCACTCAGCGGCATTTGAAGGCATCCCCGTAAGTATTGCAAGCATTTTTATTAGGATTAAATTGCACTAAACGATTCTTCGAGAGCTACTTAGCCCGCCTTGTTTGGCTCTATTAGTATACTCTCTGCGCTCATTCGCAGAAAACCCAAATTATATGGTGCTTCACATTCTTGCACACAGAGGATCGGTTTGAGAGGCTCTCAGTGAACTAATGAGAGGTCCTCCTAATCATGCTCTTTAATTTTCTCTGGTAACAGTTGTACCACTGCAGCAGGAAAAGCGAAGGTATGAGAACACTGAAAATGTTTTTTTTTTTTCGGGTTCAAAACGACGGCGGGAGTACGGAAAACTCACCTTTTCTTTCGAAATTTTATCCCCGAGTAGGTACAGAATGCAGATCAGCAGGTCTATTCCGGATCTGTCAACGACAAGTTAACGACAAGGTAACGACGAAGTGTTTTAGTTATGTATTTTAGCGTTAGGACCTAAGCACGCAATTAGCAACCGATCCGGAAGAGACCCGCAGGAGTGTCAGCAACCGAATCATATTTGCTGACAATAAATTACCCAAAAATGACCCCAAATATGTACTGAACCAAGATTTTGCATTATTTTTTTTTTAACATCAGGAGAGAAAATCCTGAGGAGAGGATTGGGAGAGTCTCCATCTAAAATCATTTACAAGTCCTCAGGAACAACTGTCCCAGGGAAAACTTTTTCTTCATGAAATATCCTTGTCTTTGGCCCGGAACGCTAACCTGACCAAAAATTCAAACCCTGGGCTCCAATACGAGGGAGCGACCTGTTCCTGCTCCCACAGCCAAAGAGAGGAACATGTTCTTGATTTCTAGGGTAGTAGGCTAAGGAGAAGTGGTAGAAGGAGTTCAGGGCCCGAATTTTTGGTCAGGTTCGCGTTCCGAGCCTGAACCTTAACACAGGCTACCATCACCTTTTTGGAGCAGAACTCGTCTAATGAAATGGCCCGGATTAATATGCGTCCACTTAACATTCTCAGCCTGGAGGCTGCCGGCACCCGGGCTAACTGCCGCCATACTTCATCGCCCTTTTATTCGATGAAAAGCTCAAGTGTCTATTATGTTTATTGGGTGACCACGTGCCAGGAGGCTTTCGGCAGTTCCTATTCCCCTTTCCCAATTCAGCCCGACTCTTGATCGCAACAAAACATGGCTTCGGCTGGCCCTAACATGAGGGGCTCTGAACCATTTTTCTTTTAAAATTAAAAAAGGGTTCGCTTACGTATTGTGTACTTTTTCAATACCCATTTTCAAAAATCCAGCAGCGCTTCCAATGGCGATCTAAAAGAGGTAACAATAAAAATGCTTCTACGACGAACAGAAAAAAACCCAGTTCCTTTCTTAGTGAAATGTTTTTGAAATATTTTTGTGGTGGGCCAGGTACAAAATAAAAGAATCTCAATGACAATTTCTACTATCAAGCTATCAGCCCAGTTTCTTCGGAATGTGGTCGTCAATGTTCATCTCACAACCCCACACTTGCTGTACACAATGGTAAACAACACAAGTTGTAAGCATAAAGAAGCCAGTGGAGTGGCGGCCCCATTCAAATGCAAACCGTCCTACAATACTTATTTGCGATTTGGAAGAAGTTGCAAACTTGTTGACAATAACATCGATTACAAGAGAAAGGAGACAGTGACGAGGGTTCCAGGTGTCCTCAACACAAGTTAAATTCCTTACAGCATGGCAAAACAATCTAAGCCAACCTGTGTTCCTTTCACATACAGAGTCCGAAAACCAAATACACAATAAGAACCAGCGCGGAAGTTTCAATTTTTTTTTGTTATTCACCCAAGCCGAACCATTTATCTTTTTTGACTGAAATCATTAGGCGAGGGGGTAACCACTCTAGAGATTCCTTGAGATTCCACTGAGATTCCATAAAGATTTCCAAAGATTCCAAACGATATTCATAGAAAGATGAACCCCGAAGGGGTAACCACTCCCAAAAATTCCCTGAGATGTCATAAAGATTTCCAATGATTCCCAACGAGATTTCCAACGAGTGGTTAACCCCTCGTCATTAGGTGAGTCATGGGACCAACTGAAGCAATATATTCGTCCAAATATTTGCGCGAATGTTTAGTCTCCGAAATAGATGTGTTGTCATAAAATGTTCAGTATAATATAGGTACACTTAAGAGAGAGAACGCGGCGTATCGTTTCTTCATTCTTTAGTCCCTTCACGTTTACGTCAATTATCCTTCCTACTCAGAGCCACAGTTCACCTGCTGTCTACATATTTTCATAATGAAACCCAAACGGCTATCGAAGGGGCAGAGAAATGGCGGACCATCGGCGATGGTCAGAACGACGCATTGTATGGAGGAGATCACGACGTAAGTCCAATAGAAATATTAACACATCGAGTCAAGTGTATTTACCTAGATCGATCAATGTAGATTATGATCCTGCATTGTTCGGATTCGTGACGCGAGCGAAAAAATCGGACCTGTGATGACTTTCCGTACCAATCAGTAACGGTACCGACCGACGCTCACAACCTTTTTCATGGCCAAATCTATCGCCTAATCAGCCCTGCTACACTCTCACAATGAAAGGTGATAGACGAGACAGGCCAAAAATAAAAGATAGGCGCTAAAAAATTTATACACTAAATTCATCGCATAGAGAAATCTTTTTCAGCCCGGACCACAAGTCAAAAGTGACTCTTGATCCTGCTCTTGACTCCAGTTTCTTATATTATGTTACGTTACCAAACAAGGATGAAAGTCAGGCCATGTGCTGGTCGACCTTTGCAACGAGCAACATCTCTCCGTCCAACAACTATGGCTATCTCAGGTACTAATGAAATTTGGGACTAGAGCTATGACTCTAGATATCATGCACCCCCCAACGTTGCTCCGATAAATCGTGCCTGAAAACCTGGAGCAGATGAGTTGGAAAGTGGCTTAGGAGGTAGGAAGGCAGGGAAGTGTGAGATGCAGGCCGTGTTGAGCATAAATTGAAGGTGGTCCTCATGCCCGGGCGAGGTTTAGGTGTGATGTCGCCGATGTCGCGCACCTACGCGTCCCCCGGCAACAGCCCGTGCTAGAGGCCAGGTCAGCCCAACCATTCAGGGGTCAACTCGAAATAAATTAAATGTTCAAGTGGTAATGCATACAGAAAGCTTCACACGGTAGCAGCAGGTACAAAAGTCGAAGAAAAATGACATGAGATGACTAATGAACCCACTGAATATTTGTGAGGAGTAAAAAATTAATTGTTTAAAAACAAGTTTAGAACTCATCGGGCTAAGGGGATCGCATCAACTCCTTCAACTTGATGAAAACATTACAATCGAAAGGAAAAAACTCATTTGAATAGAACAAGAAAGGAGACGGATGATAACGTTTGGAGGTATGGGGTCTGATTCCTGTTCGGAGCCTCTGCCGAGCCGTACCTGTTCCAGTGTCTAGATTCGCTCAGATGGCAGCGGGAATAGGACCTCTAGGGTCAATTTGATGTGAATGGAAGTGGAGGTGGTAAGGGCTAGCAGAGCTAGCACCTCAAACATGATAGCATCGCCGTCTGTCAATCCTCTGTAGAGGAAGATACATATCAGGTGCGAGAGCTAGCCTTCTTCAACAAGAACACTGACTAGCCTCGACGGGAACATACAACCACAGGAGAAGATATAGGAAGAAACAACAACATACATTCTTCGGCAATCATCTAGCTTATGTTCAAGACCAGCTAGTGACAAATCAATGATGTGTTTATCAATACCACGCATGGATGTTCCTCCTAGTGCACCTTGCAATGACTCATTGACGGAGAAATGATTAAGACCTCACCGTTCGCTCTCAGTCTATTCAACTCTGGACAAAAACATTGACTAAAAGTGGTACGGACATGCGATAGATGTTTAATCTATCCTGGAGCACTCGGCAGCATTGCCTGGAACGTTTCCGCATGAATGGTACCGCAAGAACCGACGACGCCCAGGGAGGCACCTCGTCGCCTTACAGTCTCGGCGTGGAAAGACCCGATGACACGCCATAGTGTGTGAACGCATTCTCACTCTATTACATCTCAAGGGCCATTCAGGCAGTGCTTAGTAACAAGAACCAATGGCAAAAAGAAGTGTTTTACAGCGTAAGGATTAATAATAGCAGAGGGTTGGGGGGGACAAGCCCAGCAACTAGACCGTTTTCAAGAACTATCCATTGTGCTCAGCTGGCAGCACTACCAAATACCAGCTCCCCAGCCATCGAGTAAACGATGGGGACCTACAGTTTTAGATTGGTTCCGAACCACCACAGCCTCGATGGCAGAAAAACTTTCTGGTAGGATCGGGATCGAACCGGTGTGACCCGGCTCTCACTGCTCCATTTAGTCCACTCGGCTATCGAGGCCTCGCCTATAAGGATTAGTGCCAATGCCACAATTTCAATTTTTTTTTCAATTTTTGGACGGTATACTGTCCTCGGAGAAAACCTCGAACTGAGGAAGCTATAAGAAAGAGCAGAATATTTTGTATACAGGAACAAGTCTTTTCGGAAGTAGAACGCTTCTCGAACATGTACACATACTGCATACTGCACCAACAGAAACAGATCTACAAAAAATAGTTTTCGCAGCAGTCATGTAGACTTGGAATAGGTCATCACTGTCATCAGACAAGTCGCAATAACAGCCTTGAATATAAAGTCACTCGAGGGTGACAACATATCCAGCACGAAGAGATTAAATGATTGGAGTTTACAGTCGAGTGGGAACCTAAGCAGATTAGACGGTAAATATGGCGAATATGCAGAATAATAATAAAGACGTCATGAGTACTTGCTATAGCATTGGCTGAGAACCTTGATGGATCAGACAGGATAAGCAGACGTGCTTGATGGCGTTAAGGAACTGCATTAGGCAACGCCAGTGTCAATAAGTGCGAGGAAAACTGGTCACTGATAGACTGATTTATCTTATGATCAGTATCAGAAATACATTGAGATTTGCAGTGGACACGTACTCAAGTGCAGGTAACTTCACCGTCGTTGAGAAACGAACTGCATGAGGGAGCAGGCAGGCAAGTAAAAAAGTACACAGAATATGTCAGACCAAATAATGCCAATTTTTAACTAGTCTATATTTAATTCAGGTTTCAGTCTTTTTAGTGCGATACGAGGGATTAACCACTCCAGGAATCTCGTTGGGAATCTCAGGAAATCTTTGGAAATCTTCATGCAATCTCAGGAAATCTCAAGCAATCACTGGAGTGGTGCGATATTAGATAACAGTCTTTCGTTTTTTGGCTGTAATAAAAAAGGCTCTAGCTTCTACAAACTATAAGCCAGAAATTCTCGAGGGGTTAACCACTCGTTGGGAATCTCGTTGGGAATCATTGGAAATCTTTATGAAATCTCAGGGAATCTTCGAATTTTTTTGGAGTGGTTACCCCTTCGGGGTTCATCTTTCTATGAATATCGTTGGGAATCTTTTGAAATCTTTATGGAATCTCAAAGAATCTCTGGAGTGGTTACCCCCTTGGAAATTCTGTTAAAAGAGGTCCACTAAACTTCACATTAGGACCTTACAATTCACATAGCTAAATACTGCACCGCCCTCGGGTGAAATTTAAGGAAGGATCGTCTGACCTCAGTCAATTTTTTATTTTTTCAAATCTGCAACATTGTGCCTGCCGGAAAAAAAAAGTTGGCAGGGATGTACCATCGGAGGACGTTACGGGTCAGGTCCGTCTGGTCGCTGGATCCTCAGGCAGTCAGCGATGGTATCGCGCCGGCGTTCCGAAGAAGAGGCGTTTTAGTGTCTGTCACCGGCAATGAATGTCTTCAACTCGAGATTATGACTCGATGAATTAGTATATCGACAACGGGTATTAATCATGGGAAAAATTATTGCTGTGTTTCTCTATCTGATAGAGCCAAATTATTTCACATAAATTTGTCAATAAAATAAACATGACACGTTTATTATACATCTCTCATCTGGCTGTGTTAAGTTTTTTGCTTAATTCGTTCATGCGGCATTCTTTCAACAAAAACGACGCAATGCTTCATCTGATTCATTTGCATAGCACTGCCCTGTATCATTACAAATAACCGTAGGGCGTACTGAAAGCTTGCAAGGTGCAAACACAGCTGAAACACGGAAACCCCCGTCCGAGGGGTTAACCACTCCAGGAATCTCGTTGGGGATCTCGTTGGGAATCACTGGAAATCTTAATGAAATCTCAGGGAATCTTGGATTTTTTTTTTAGAGTGGCTACCCCTTCGGGATTAATCTTTCTATGAATATCGTTGGGAATCTTTATGGAATCTCTGGAGTGCTTACCCCCTCGCCCCCGTCTTATTAACAGCTGAACCCTTGCTGAAAAATAATTTCTTGATATTTCTTATGCGCAGAGTATACATGCACTGAATATGTAATGCTGTTGTGCATACTCTTTTCTGTAGAGACTCCTCGTCAAAATTATTCTTTGATAAATAGTGGTTAAGCCCGGGTCAAGTTTAACTGCCAAATACTTTTCAAAAAATTCCTTTCCTTTTAGTGACGTTTTAAAAGGAGACAAGAACAGTGATGGAACAGTCGCAAGTCCCATCAAAATCGGACATAAAGGTCACATAATAATATCTCACTTGAAAGCGTCAAAACGTTGAAACGACGCGATGCAAGGTGTAAAATTCCTCTCAGTTTATCTTGTTTTCAGTATAAAACGATGGGCGCAATGCGCAGGCAACGATGGCAGACTTCACTCTCTGGATTAGCATAGTAACGAGGTGATAGGGGCAGGCACCGCGTCATAACGCAGTTTTTGTTATCAGGGTGTCACCAAGGCTCCAATGCAACCTGAACAAGGTATAAATATTCTAAGGTTGCTGCGTTTACATAGATAGGGTCTTCCGAATTTGTCAAATCACACTGACTTGCACGTGACAGCTTGAAGGAAGAAGCTCTGATTTGACGTCACTTGGAGACCCTAATTTATAGGTTATCCCTCATCAGGGGAAGCGTGAGGGAATGTGCAGTATTTTTGACGGGTCACACGACGGGTAACTCGTCAAAACTATTCCTTCACTTATTGGACCCAGCTTCCGATTCATTTGTAACTACCTCAGGAATATACAAACCTTGCACGAGAGGTACCCACGATGAAGCCATCAGCCGTGCCTGTGGAGGACATAAATCCTGCAGGTACTCCCAACCATCTAACCACTCTTCATTGCTTTTTATTGGACAATGACAGGTCCTTGGTCTCACCTTGGTGCATTTCAATCCCATAAATTGGTCTCAGCCCATAGCCTGAGTAGTGAGTTACTTCGCGGACATGCTGGGTCTACCGTGGGTCAAGCAAATACTTATCACGTTATGGGCAAGGGCTGGGGAACATTTTTACGACTTTGTCAGAAAATTATGTAAGTTTTACGAAGATGGCTTCCTTCAGTTCCTCTTGTATACGACAGGACGGCATTCCACAGATACGAGATTTGAATTCTGCTACGAAAAATAAAGCTCTCGTTTTCCCTTGACTCTCTCAAGCTTTAAGTGCCAGTGCGTGCGGATTCCGACAGCGACAGCGTTGCTAAACACTCCCGCAGTAAGCTATATAAAACGGATACACACGGACACGCGGTACTAAAGGTATCGAGGGGTTAACCACTCCAGGAATCTCGTTGGGAATCTTTATGGAATCGTTGGAATTCTTTATGAAATCTCAGGGAATCTTGGAAATTTCTGGAGTGATTAACCCTTCGGGGTGCATCTATCCACGAATCTCGTTGAGAATCTCAGGAAATCATTGGAAATCTTCATGGAACCCCCTCGTAAGGTACCAACTCTTCTGCTAGTGAAACTACGCTAAAAATAGTACTCATCCTTCTGCGCCAGGGTGGCTAGTTTATTTTCGACCGTCAGGACAAGAGGCTAGTGCTATGGAGGCCCGTGGATGTTCTCACAAATGACTGGCTTCAGCACATTTGGTTTCGGCTTCGGCCAGTTTATTATTAGTGTCTTAGGGCCACAGCTAAGGCTCTGAGTTCCACAACAGTCTAAAATTTCTAATTTCTAAACCCTCTGCATCGTGCGCAGGCTCAGTGCGTCCTGAATTTGGACAGAGGCAAATTACCATGTTTCCCAAGTGTTCGCAAGCTGCGCACATGATAGATGCACATTTGATGGTCATTACGATCGTTTACTGACCATTACTATATCATGACTGAGGTGACCATGCATTCTAGTCAAACCACCCTGTCTCCATTTTTGTGAACGTTGGGATCGTTGAAAATAGATTATGATGCAATTTCCATGGCCGAACTGAACACGACTAACCTCACTAATCCGATCCGTTTATACAAAGAGATAAATGTCCGCATTATCTCCAAAAGGACATGTAAACAACTCACCAGAACATTCAGAAAAATGCGATAGCCCTGAAACTGATTGGAGCTATCATTTCAGAAAGAGATGAACAAATATGTTACATATGGAATACATACCAGATTACAACACCTAGCCACATTAGATGGAATTCTGTTGTTGTTGTTATTGGATTATCGTATACATCCAGCTCCAAACAGACAAGTACGCCCACCGGTAAAGGCAGGACACCACTGATTCTTGATATTTACCATTATCAAAGATGTTATCACAACAATTAACCACGGATGGTTATTGAGACCCACTATAGACATTAGACATCCATGCACCCAGCAGAAAATCTGCGCTATCCGGGATTCGAACCTAGGACCCTCCGATTACAAGTGAGAGATTTGTGTTGTCACACCAGTGAGGGGAAGAAATCGCTACCTTCAACATGACAAACTAAAATCAGTTCCACCCATACAGTAACGAAAATATACGAGCAGCAACCGAATTCAAGAAAAGAAAAAGTCAGTTTTCCACAAAAATGCTGTTGCAAATTTGAACTTACCTAAATCTTGCTTTAAATATACGAGTTTAAAAATAATATCGGAACTCTTGCATTGCAATGTAGTAATTTTCATATCAATAAAATCCAAATTACTGCTGAATAACTCAGAGAAATAGCTAATTCCCATGGGAACGATTCAAAATCAATAAATAACCGAGCGACATATTTTCCCAACCCGATGACTGTTTCGCGGAATTTGCAGTAAATGCATAAGTAAACGGCTATTGAAAATTCATTATTTTTAATTAATTTTCCGATGGTGAGTTTCCCCATCAATTTTCCCTCTAAACCAACAGCATTTTTTTTCTTCTCTGAATTTATAATATTTATCAAACAAACTCACAGTACAAATTCCTTCTTCATTTTAACACCCTAAAATAGTGCAATTTTGCAATATGTAAAAATAGGTCTGAAGGAAAAAATTATTTTCCAATAATTACAGACTTTTTCTACACATATAAAAGTTATTATTGTTTTTGTATAGTTACTCTTAATATGCCCAAACAAAGGCAGCAACAATTTCAAGTTCTCACGACGTGCGAACAATGAAATTAGTTATGTCACTTACAGTTATAACAATAATATCTACAATGCAAATTAAAATAAAACATTCAAGAGTTGGCGGGTGAGATAGCTCGTTACAGACGCCTGTACCCCACGCTGGGCCAGGCGCAAGGCTGACCCATTCGCTCTTCACCGGACCCCAAAGGAATTTCTAGGGTGCAGGCTGCTGTAATTGGCATGGATTTAAAGAAAGGGGACAACAATAGGCAGTTCACTTCAAAATTCATTTAGATTGAGAGCTCTTCACAGTTCAGAAGGTAATTTTGACCTCGCTATCGGTTGCTATAGGAAGGGCGCCAGACAAATGCCAGATTGGAAAGTGCTGCCGTTCGTCCAACACCCGCTTAACTATGAATCTGAGAGAAATCGTAATAAGCATTGGGAAAAAGTATAAAATAAACTACTTTTTCGACTACCCACCCACTGATGCCCGTATAATCCACTCGGAAAAGTACACATGATGATTTCAATGATTTTCAAAATCACTCAAAAATTTTCAATTTTCAAAAACACTAGACCCGCAAGACTGAGGTCCTGAGTTCGAATACCGGTACCAGCAATTTTTTGTTGCATGGACCAAGAGTCAGTTTCTTAAATTCTTCCGGCCAAGGGTATCGGCTCTAAGCGCCCATAGGAGTCTCGGCCCTTAACTTGAAAATTATTTTATCTCTCAGGATGAAAAACAGAAATCTCGGGAGAAAAATAAAGGATTGAAGGTAAAACCATTCTGTTTGTCACACACTTGTCAGGCAACAGCGGGAATCGTGCGTGGCGGCGATGTCAAGCTAAAGCCCTTTTCCGAACCTGTCAGAAGGAAATTCGAGCATGTTTTTCCAGCAAAGTGTGGCGTGACTTAAAAGCTACTCACGGAGCCGTGCAATGTAAACATTCGAATTCCCATTGTTAGGAACATCACTTGGAAGTTGGGTGACTGACACAGACGCGGCGGCGACAACCCTGGGCAGACATCAAGGTCAGTAAATTACAGAGGTTCAGTGTGAAGCGAGGGGGTAACCACTCCAGAGATTCCTTGAGATTCCACTGAGATTTCATAAAGATTTCCAAAGATTCCAAACGATATTCATAGAATGATGAACCCCGAAGGGGTAACCACTCCAAAAAAATTCCATGATTCCCTGAGATTTCATAAAGATTTCCAATGATTCCCAACGAGATTCCCAACGAGGGGTTAACCCCTCGGTAGACAGCAAGGCCAGTAAAATTTTCCCAGAGAAATATAGATAGTACTTCTCAAGCGAGGGAAATCAATATTCAAAATATTTATCAAAATTAAGGTATAAGTAAAACTGGATTTGGGAAGCGGAATTTCACTGCGATGACAAGAAAAATGATATAACGGACTCGGTATGACGTCACCACGAGACCATATGTTTTTCGTTCAAAAGAGACAACTTTTCAAATTTACAGGCCTTGACTGCTATATAGTCACTTGGAAGATGGTTGACTGGCATAGACGTACTGACGACAACCCTGGGCAGAGAGCTGAGGTTCCCAGAAAACTCATTCCCCACGATCTGTCTTGTGCTTTCCACTACTTGCCATATCAACTCATGATAACCGTCTCGTCTGCCTCATCTCAAGAAGAAGACAGTGAACAAAATGTGATAAAAAATTGACGCCTCCTTACGGTTTTTCGCTAGCTAAGGCGAAGTTTGGACAGCTAATTTCTTGTTGGAAATTACAATATAGTAAGTATTCAGAAATATTCTTAAGGACGTCCAAGCAGTCGAGTTTGTTTACGCACACTTTATAAGGAAACTATTGGATATTTAAATGTTTTGAAATATAATATGTGATTTAAACGTCAGAAATTATGAGGCTATGTTGTGATTTCATCATCGGTTAATTCTGGACAATTTTTTTGTTGACAAAAATCATTAAATTCAAAAATGTGGATGCACCCCAACAGGAAGAAAATTAACTCTACACATCGCCATTTTTCACCATTAATCATATTTCGAATATTTTCAGTTATTTGCTACATTGTTTGATTTGACTCCCTAAATAAATCACAGCAACTGAAAAAACCATCAATATCATTTGTCACCTAGAATCTATTCATTTCAGTCATTAAAAATCCCTTTCGGCAGCCCCGAAAGGCGTAGGTAGATTTCGAAGATTACTTTCATCAACTAAAAGCAGTCTAAAATCATATAGAAAGACGGATAAGAAGATTTTCAGTTGATCCAATTGCATTATCTACAATAACAAACGGAGGAATTGAGTTTTGAAATTTCACCCCCCCCCCCCCTCTTAACAAGAAAATGAAAGTGATTTTACAAAAAACTTTTTCAGACAAAAGTTGTAGATATTATTAATAGAAACTCATAGCAAAAAGAATAAACTCAATATCTCACCAAATAAATGAGTTATGACGTGTTGAAAATTCAACCCCCCACCCCCTGCCTAAACGGTTTGTCGGACGAAAAACTTGTTCAGACAAAAGTTGTAGGTAATATTGAGGCAAATGCATTACAAAACAAAAGAACTCGATAACACAATAACAAACGGAGGAATTGAGTTTTGAAATTTCACCCCCCCCCTTAACAAGAAAATGAAAGTGATTTTACAAAAAACTTTTTCAGACAAAAGTTGTAGATATTATTAATAGAAACTCATAGCAAAAAGATAAAACTCAATATCTCACCAAATAAGTGAGTTATGACGTTTTGAAAATTCAACCCCCCACCCCCTGCCTAAACGGTGCGTCGGACGAAAAACTTTTTCAGACAAAAGTTGTAGGTAATATTGAGGCAAATACATTACAAAACAAAAGAACTCGATAACACCCCTAGGACACAAGTTATGAATTTTTTTGTGCGCAAAACCCTCTTTTTCCACCCCTATTCAACCATTAAGGGTGGGATCAAAAAACGTTACTTAGAAAAGTTGTAGGCAGTACTGTCAGACGACCCTCAGAGAAAACTACGTTTCATTAGTTGCAATATTAAGGGAGTTATGGCCAAAAAGCCAGATTTAGAAAAAGTCCCCCCATTTCCCCCCCCTTGGTCCGATTTCCCCCATTAACGAACTCGACCGAGATTTTAGTCCCTTATATTTTATTAAATAGTCAAAACCAATTATTTTTCAAAAATACGGCTGCTAGCGTGTTCACAAGGAAGTGAAAATGATAGATAGATATATATATATATATATAGATATATATATATATAGATAGATATATATATATATAAACTTTTGAACTGATGGTGGTTTTGGGATCCAGGGGTCATAAAAAGAATAACTGTGAAGAAATTTTTCAAAAGTGAGACTACTGGTACGACTACAATAGGTAGATTTTTCTTCGAAATCTACCTAAAAAGGCTATCGCGCGAAGAAATCATTGTCAAGTAGGCAGGAACAACACTTCTGTGTATAGGATCGTAGGTGTAGTTAGGACGAAAAACTAAGGTCCGTATGCAGAGACTCTCCTTTGAAGCATTTTTTTTTGGCTCAATGTAAAAATGATCCACCAAATCTTTAGGTGCTAACGTAGCATTGGCATTGACGTTCTAGAAACGAACCCATGAGAAATTTCACCCAGAAACTTTCCAGACGTACTTACTGTCACCAGAAATTCTCTTAATTTCATCTTCTCAAAAAAAGTTAGGTATTTTTTTGTTCTGAAATATAATGTATGATTTAAAAAAAAATAACGACAAAAAGACAAAAGACAAATCGCATCACATCTTCAGGATAAAATACAATACAGTGTTCTTGGAAAATGGAAAGATGTAATAAGAAATTGAAATTGCCAATCTTGTTACAGTTCGTACCACTATACAGAAACTGTTGACCCCAATATTCAGGTTTCAAGTATCATAATTTTCCTGAATGTGTTTTCCCGCGTCTGCGTCCGGGCCTGGCCCGTTGTGTCCCAATTTGCTACTGACGAAACCACTCCCACGGCTCCCTGTTCTAACAATGACAATGACAAATAAGGGTGGCGTTACTGACGCTGCATCAGGTCCAAGATGGCCAGGTACCTCATGGAGCCTGGACTCTCTGTCCACCGAAATGATTAATAGTCTCTTCACCATTTCCAAAACCACAATAAAATCCTCTGTTTCGCGCCCTATTCGATAAGCCTCATCTTCCTGAATCATCTCATCTCGCTCAGTGACAGACGCACCTTAACGATGACTGACATCCAACGACAACACAGGCTGTCAGCGATTCAAATAAATTACGATTTGTAAACCACTTTGGTGACTCACCTTTGCAGGTTTATTGTTTTATACAATACTACACATATTTTGAAATAAGTGACTTTGGATTCGAAAACCCCAAAACTTCCCGATTCTAAATAGGTAAGGCAATACCATCAGTGGCCATCAGTGGCCATCAGTGGCCATCAGTGGCCATCAGTGGTCATCAGTGGCCATCAGTGTTGGATTAAACTTCAGGGTAGCTGATTATTTACATTTGTTAACACTTGCTTGAAAAGACATTATGCTCCTAACCAGAGTCTTAGTATTTACCCAGATAGATCAATTTTCAAGTAGATTTTGAGACTCCCCCATAAACTTTTCAGGTACGATGGGAAGAAAAAGAGGAAAGGCAATATAAATGTCAAAACTGATATTTCGCATAATCATAAACAAATTTCCACGCGATGTGCTAAGTTAAAGCACGTTAAAGTTATAACAGATATTCAGTTAATCTAAAAAGTAATAAGGGCCCGATTACACCTTACAAAAAATATATGGTCATATTATTATATGATCCTATTTTTAATTTTAGAAAAACTGCAATACACTTCACAATAAAAATATGATCATATTTAGCAGTGATGCCAACTTGACATGGTAAAAAAATTAAATTCCGTAGATTTTTAGGGCCCTTTTTTGAACCGTTTTAGGTTAAATAATTTCTGCTATATTCTTTCAATTTATCGTTATATAGAAATTCGTACTCCTCCACATTTTCTATTAATATACGGGTCATTTCCATTCCACTTTACCTCAGCCGCCATTTTCAACGGACTGACCCAACAACAAACAAACACAAAAACACGCATAGAGGAAGGTAGTCGCAGCAGTTATGATACAATTTGTACCGGCCGATACAAATTGTATCATAACTGACTCAATTCACTTTACACCTTACAATTTTTCTTGATCATATTTTTTTATGATCATATTAGGATTGGACATTGTAAGGTGTAATCGGGGACACTTTCGCTCAGATTGTCAGTCAAATATAATGCTACCTGTATAAAAAAGCCAGTGACCATCGGGCGGCCCTCCCCAACAAGTCCAATACTCCATCGCCACATTGAGTGAATAAATTTCGCTATCCGATGAATGGGCGTTCCGTACATTAGCATTTCCTCTATCAAGGAACAACCAGCGATAACGGTGGAAATGAGGGAAGTGCGACGATCAGGACCGAAGCTAGACCCCTGCTCAACATAGACAGTTAAGGGTTGGCCTCCAGTTAAATATATCTGGAAGTTATTGCGCCAAGGCGCCAAGCTTCGTTTATGTGATTTAACCATAGGAAACAACCGTACCTTCCCTAGCGCATATCTGCTCTAAATCCTAACTTTACACCAAGAAAAGAGTAACTCCTAAAAGTCATTTATTCAAGATGTAAGATTCAAAAAGATTGAAAAAAATGACGAGAAAGAGACGAAGAAAACTTCCTGTCAAATGACTTGTGTCGTAATAACTCAAAATTTTCACCTCGTTTGCCCTTCAATGAACCTTCGCATCCTAAATTCCAATCACTCACAGTTCTGCTTTAGGAACCGGAAACGAGGTGGAGACAAAAGCGGTTTCCGTCGAAGCGATTCCATTGATTTAACCGCGCACTTATAATTGATTCAAATGGAATTTGGAATCCGAAATAGTCATTCAAAGCGAACCAGCTCGGGGTCTCCTACAGCCAGGCCAATATTGGGCACAGTCTTTGGAATTTCGCGGCTCTAGATTGCAAAACCACCAGACCTCCTGATGGATCTAAGCTGTGACATTGCTGGGATACTAGGACGGTGAGCACTAAATACTGAATGTCTTGGTTTCATTTCGATAAGTAATTAAAACTTATGCCCGGCAGCAATAGCTGAACTGCGACGGTGGGATACATCCAGCATTAGGATCTGAACGACTGAACGTCAGGAAATTCTTAATCATACACCGAGGGGTTAACCACTCATTGGGAATCATTGGAAATCTTTATGAAATCTCAGGGAATCTTGGAATTTTTTGGAGTGGTTACCCCTTCGGGGTTCATCTTTCTATGAATATCGTTGGGAATCTTTGGAAATCTATATGGAACCTCAGTAGAATCTCTGGAGTGGTTATCCCCTTTGTCATACACTGAGAAACCGAGAAAGCTAATCGGAGCGGAACGGTTCATAGAGAAAAGCATTAATCGTGTTGTTCCTTAGGAGATCTCTTACTATGGTCAGGTAGCTGCTTTTTATGGGTCCCCACCATTGACCACATCTAGGACACCTCCTAATTACTCTAATTACTCCTTAATAACAACGGAACACTCAAAAAAAATAAAGTAAACATTGCCCGGATAAAAAAATACGGGGCAACTAAGTGAGTTTTTTGAGAGATTAACGAGTGAACGGGAGCTGAGACACCAATAGAGCGACCAGAAGGCGATGACCAAACAAACTACCAAAATTAGTCGGGAGATAATGTGGGTCTTCCATGTAATTGGCCACCACCGTTACCATGATTAATGGCGCCCAACAAAACAATTTGTACGTCATATTTGTGTCGAGAGGGAAGAAAACATGTCCTGATGAGAAGGAAGCTGCCAGGCTGACATATGGGGCAAACCTATTGTTCGAAAAGCGTCTAGTTCCAGGAAACGCCGCTTCTATTCCAGCCATTGTTTGGAACTCGTTTAGGAACCATTCGCATATTTGACGTAACGTACTGTATAAGGAAAAGGGCATGAAGCGACAGAAATTAAATTTATAGCAAATTGAAATAGTAACTGTACCTGCACTTAGTGATGCATCATGCATTGTTGCATTTCTTGTAGTACCAAGGTCCTGTTCTTGAGCAAATTCTTGAAGTTTTTGGCACCTCAGAGTGTTTTTACTCTTTCGAGCTAAGAAAGTACAAATTTTCGATTTCAAAATTTTGAGTTCCTCATGACCTGAGAGCTCCCCGAGTTGCCTGCCTCGCACCATGCAACCAATGTCTCTCTCAAAGTCTTTATAGAGACATAACATTGTGACTCATTTTCCGCAGATGGAGTAACTATAGGGAATGAACCAACAAATCCTTAACTGTGCAAAAAGGAAACATAAAATAAGAGGAAAATATTCCCCTATTCCGCGTTATTGATGTAAAGCTCTCCAAGTTCCAGCCCTAACAACGCGGGTTCTTTGGTCAGGATAACGAAAGGATTCGTCGAATAAGGCAGGGCACATGTCCAGCGACGTGTCACAAGAACTTGGCGCGAAACAGAACATCAGAACGTCGTGGAGGGAGACAATTACAGGACAATAGGACACGAGGCGCAGGCAGTAGACCACCCACATGTGGCGCTGTCTATAAACCCAACACCCGCACATATAACTACCAAGTTCCCCCACTAGATCTATGCATAAGAACTGCGAAAACAGGATAATATATTTTTATGGTACAAGGTACAAGAGGTAAGATAACGGCGTCAGCGAATTTCAACCATTATTATGGCCTATCTAGTCACTATTTTAGAATTTGTCGGTACTGGATACTTGATAGTTGAAAGAGTCTAAACAGAGATGAAATTAATTACATTTGTAGTCAATGTTTGACTTGTAAAAGATGTAAAAGAATGATGGTGGAATTCAACAGTCAAATCGCGTACTGAGAGTACCTAACCAAAATTTTGGGTAAAAACCCGGCAAAATTTAAAACAACATGAGTGTACTAAGGGTACCCAGGGTGTCAGTCATTAGTTAAATAAAACAATTCTTATCCTTCAGTTAATTTTATCTGGGGATAGTTGACCCGACCTTTCAACAAAATGAAGATGTCGTCTGACGAGCAGCTTCTCGAAAATGACTCATCAATATGATGTCAAAACGGCCCCCCGCGGAGTCCGCGGCCATGATGAACTGGCAGTCATCAACCACTGTTTGTCGGCTGCTTCATATTTGAAGAATTCCCGGACAGGTAATAAGTAAATTACACATTATTATCAAAGTGCAGACTGCGCACCGCTTGCCACAAAGCACGCCATCCCGCGGACTGGGCCTGCAGGGATTGTCCAGCAGGCGAGACGGTGAATCAGAATTCAGTCATAGCTTAATTACTGGAACAGATAATTCAATCCCATGAAGATCAAGATCTATCTCATTATGATAATAATAGAGCAGATCGGTCTCCGTGGAAGGCATCACACAGCTTGCTGGAAAAATTATTAACGGAGTACGTCACTATATAACCTGCCCAATAGGTATTGTAACGAAACACAAGTAAATAAGGATATTGCGGGCCTTGCCTTGACTAGTTTCACTTAAAGGTTCGATGTGGTTTGAAGTAAACTGAAAGGTGGTTCCGAGGGGGTAACCACTCCAGAGATTCCACTGAGATTCCATAAAGATGTCCAAAGATTCCCAACGATATTCATAGAAATATGAACTCCGAAGGGGTAACCACTCCAAAAAAAATTCCAAGATTCCCTGAGATTTCATAAAGATTTCCAATGATTCCCAACGAGATTCCCAACGAGTGGTTAACCCCTCGGGTGGTTCTTTAGATTCCTATGGGTGCAAAGCCTGAAAGAGTATTTGACCGCACCTTCAACATCTGAAGACAACATAATGGCAGTTTAGTAACCTAACCTAAGTTGGCTCACAATAAGCGGAAGATATTGTCACAAAATTTGTAAGATGTGCCAGTAATTTTTGGAAAGCCCGTCGCGTAATCGGTGCAAGACCACTGGAGGAATACCATACATCACGGGCAGGCTACCATAGGGTCTATAATCCGTCATCACAAGCCACTGGTCACTGATCTCGGGTGACTACTAGCTCCCACACTTCATCCATCCATACTACAGGATACAAATCTCGGGTCTGGGGATCACGCAAGATGTCATCAGCCTCGGTGTTTAACTTGAAAAGTTGACTTTCAGCTGTGATAAATGAGTGTGTGATACTCCACAACGACAGTTCGTCCAACTCAAAGATGGGATCACCATGATATTGATAACAAATATTTTTCGTATGGGTGAAACTTTTGGAAATGTGAATGAATTGGTCTCTTTCTATAACGACAACCGAGGGGTTAACCACTCGTTGGGAATCTCGTTGGGAATCTTTGGAAATCTCTACGGAATCTCAAGGAATCTCTGGAATGGTTACCCCCTCGACGACAACGTAAAATTTCTGGCTGTAAAGAGAGTGCCTGCTGTATTACAGAATGTTTTTTTGTTAGTTCAGCAGGGAGAGACAGTTCTCTCCAGAACATTCCCGGTGCATCCTATCTTCCAGGTTCATCATAACCCGCCTCATTTTGAACCAGGAGTGGCCTAGGTCAGGTACTGGTGTAAAAGATGTTCCCTGATAGCTTAACCTAATCCTAATTACACCTGGATTCTTGACCCGAACCTCGCTAAGGCTGCTCATCCACTCTTGTTAGTTTTCCATGATTTTAATCCTTCCAGACTGACACGCACCTGCCCTAAAGAAAAATGCGGTATGTTGGCATCAGCTACGAGATCTGTGTTTAGAAAATAAGTCTGTATAATCTACTAGCATTTTGGATACTGTTGTTATAGAGACACCCGAGGGGGTAACAACTCCAGAGATTCCTTGAGATTCCCTGAGATTCCATAAAGATTTCCAAAGATTCGCAACGATATTCATAGAAAGATGAACCCCGAAGGGGTAACCACTCCAAAAAAATTCCAAGATTCCCTGAGATTTCATAAAGATTTTCAATTATTCCCATCGAGATTCCCAACGAGTGGTCAACCCCTCGGAGACAACGTCCGGTTGTGGTGGCCACATTCGAAACGTCCTGAACGGCCGTTCATTAACATTCCCGGACGTTAGTGGGGAGGGATGGCAGTTTTTGGGTACCCGCCATCCCTGAGTTGCCATTCCAGGACGCATTGTGTGTGGCCAGCTTTAGATTTAAAACTAAAAATTTCTGTTTTTATTCAAATTTGAAGCCAGTTAGGCGAAGATAATACATAGTTTGAGGCGTCAAAAGCACAGTAAAAACTAAAATAAAGCCTGAGAAATAGTCGAATTAACATGATAGTTTAGGTTATAAATATGACCTCAACCTACCTAGGTACCTCTGAGTTAATTATTTTAATTACTAACTTCACACACCGAGAGTAACTTTTCGCCGAATAACAATGTAGTGTGGTGTGATGTGCGCATTATTCATTCCTAACTAGGTTGTTTACTTAATATTTTTGATTATAAATATTACGCATTATCAGTGCACCCAAGATCTTTAAATTTTATAGGTTGTCGGTTATAAAACTGAAGCTGGCTCTCAAGATAACGTCATATCACGCCAACCTATCACACAATTTGCTTGAAGACAATTGCCCTTATTGGTCGATGTAATCGTGACAACACGCCTCACTTAAACGAGACAACCTTAATAATTTACAACCTTGCAGCGGGGAAACGTCATATAGGGTGCTCGGGCTGCGTGACGTTCAACCGACACATTATTTTCAAATTAAGATGGGAATTCGGGTAACAACATATGGTTAGTTCCTATTTTCATATAGGAAACGAGACAGTAATTGCTTGATTATAAGTCTTTACACAATGATTTTATTATTCATATGAGTATCTTCAAATAAAATCAAGAAATAATTCGGCAGATGAAAACATGGTACATTTTAATTAAATACATTGCCCAATGGGATATGTATGTTCTTGAACCGCTCCACGATAGCGGTACATTACCTTTGGGACCTAGTCCCATAATTTAAGTATTGGTTGAGGAAGTTACCCACTTAACAACTTACTTAAGGGCGACCACACAATCGTGTTTGTTTACGTTTTTTACTGCACACTTTAGGAGGAAACTATTGGACATTTAAAAGTTCTGAAATATAATATCTTTTTAATTTCATAAATTAACAGGCTATGATGTAATTTTACGATCGGTTAATTTTTTGTTGACTATATATTTCAGAACATTTAAATATCCAATAGAGTCCTCACAAAATGTGCAGAAAAAAAACGTCTACAAACACGACTGCGTCGACGGCCTTAATCTCTGCATTCTCTGCCAACCGACATTAATGCAGTAGGGGTGCAATTTTGGAAGACAAAGACAATACTATAAAACAAACCTTCCAATGACATTTTGAGGAGAAAATAAAAGTACTTAGGCAAGAGTAACGGAAAAGTTGCAATTCATGTCTCTCCCTGGTAAAAGTGTACGAGAATATACCTTTTTATTTCAATTTGGGAGGTACCAATATCGATAATATCCACCCAGAGCATAAACTATAGGATGGACAGCAGATAAGACCGTCAAACCCAGGCAATAACTAATCCCATTAATTGCCTATCTCTATATAAAATAAGACGACGCATTGGAATAGGAGGCTGATAAAATAAGAACTGCAATGGGTTTACGGGCGAAAAAATAGCGAGATTTATTGATGGTACCCCGAGAATGTATACATCCTACAGGGAGTGGACAACAAGGCCTGCAAATTCTGGAGGTTGTCTCATTTTAATACGATCTAAGGTCTCTCAATGACGTCTAATTGTGAACCCCAATCAGAGCCTCACCCCAACCACTGCCGGAGGAATCTGATTGGTTTTCGACATGAAACGTCGTGGGAATTTTGTCCTTACTCAAACGAGAGAACCTGAGGAATCTGCACACCCTGGCTGCACACAAAGAAGTGCAAAAGAGAATCAACATTCCTTCCTGATTTGAAATTATTATTTAATAAGATGTGCAGGCTGGCTGTGGCTGGTGATTAAGGAATAAAGAGAGAGATAGCATCGCGTATGTGTTTTGACATTCATTAAGCCCCTGTGTGTGCCATTGTTCACTCTAATAGGTCACGAGCCTTCCAGAGGCTTCCACAGGCATGGCCCATCCGTTCACGGTTACCTATACCTACCTACCTATGGTATAGGTACATTGCAAAAACTAAGGTTTAGCCCGCCCGTCCGGCGCCGTACATTTGGTAGCACCTCGGTGAAAGGGTCTTAGCCGAGGGGTTAACCACTCGTTGGGAATCTCGTTGGGAATCATTGGAAATCTTTATGAAATCTCAAGGAATCTTGGAATTTTTTTGGAGTGGTTACCCCTTCGGGATACATCTTTCTATGAATATCTTTGGGAATCTTTGGAAATCTTTATGGAATCTCAAGGAATCTCTGGAGTGGTTACCCCCTCGGTCTTAGCGTTACACATCTAGAGATTGAGAAACATTCTCATGTGAACATCAATGGGGAAAAATCCGTACCTCAGGAAATTATTGGATTATGTAGTCTCCAGTCTCCAAAAGTGCTAAATTCCGCGT
This sequence comes from Mesopsocus fuscifrons, assembly GCA_950004255.1. Taxonomy (NCBI): domain Eukaryota; kingdom Metazoa; phylum Arthropoda; class Insecta; order Psocodea; family Mesopsocidae; genus Mesopsocus; species Mesopsocus fuscifrons. The sequence continues at coordinate 19,191,461 of OX465373.1, read as the reverse complement.
CTTCTGCTACCTATCTCACTGTAAGCTAACTGTAGGAACCACCAACTAAAATTCAATATAAATATCGATACATCAAAGTCTGACAAGGACACGCAGCTACTGTCTCAACTATGAAATCGGAAATCAAAATTTTCAACCCGCTACATCAACCTTTGGAACAAATTTCGAGTTCTACAACATCGCTTGGAAGTCCTTTATCTCTAAATTCAATACCATGCCACAAGCTCATTATTATTTCAGTAGAGAGAGGAACAGCAAAAGGTTAGCGTCCCTATATCCCTGTGACTTTCCAGCCCCCTTAAGAGGACGCTATACCTGACGATGCATTTTTTGCCGCCCATAAGATTAACATTGCGAGCGGCGATTCATTTTCAAGGTTTACCCTTGGTTGGAAAGACACAAAATTTTGCCTGTACCTAGCCCTAACAATGTTCTAGGGAGTGCTCGAAGCAGATTTCCCAATTTCTCACTGGTTTCTTTTATTGCAACTGTTTTGGAAATGCTAGCATCGCAAACCTCAAGAAAAGTACTGTATCTCGAAAACCAGTAAAAAAATGGGAAATCTGCTTCGAACACTCCCTAGAACATTGTTAGGGCTAGGTACAGGGAAACTTTTGTGTCTTTCCAACCAAGGGTCAACCTAGAAAATGAATCGCCGCTCGCAATGTCAATCTTATGGGTGGCAAAAAATGCATCGTCAGGTATAGCGTCCTCTTAATAACGTGTCAAACATTTCGGAAGCTCAACAACAGCTTGATTGAGGAATATTCCCAGAGAAGCATCGAAAAAATTGCAGTCTTATTTCGTAAAAAGTCAAAACTTACAGGAAGGAAGCTATAAGTTTCAGAAATAGTAGGCAAGTTGAGGTTGAGACACCTACCAGGAGATAGGAAACGGTAAGCTATGAGGCCATAATTTCACATTCAACGTCAAAATTCAAATGGAAGAAACGTCAGAATTTCAACTGCAACAAATTTATTTTTCCCCGCGACTTTTATTACAAATTTTGACTTAATCATGTGGGTGTTTTGGGCTAGAAGCAAGCGGCCGGAGCAGTGAATATCTTAAAATTTCAAAGGAGGCCCGGGACGATACCAGTAGGGTGCTTGCTCATGATGGCTTCGAGTCGTTAATTCGGGTGCATTATTTGGGCGTCCACGGGGAGTCTACAGGTAGGAATAAACCTCATCTATTTCATCGGCCGAAAGAGTAAAAAAATCGATTCTAGCGAGATATTTCCTGATTGATTTGGTCTCGAAATTGTATGGACAAATATCAAAAGATTACGCCTGGTGCCACCGCCTTCAAGGAGCATCAACACTTTTCTTGCTTGTCCAATACTATTATCTTCAGGATAACCTCATTTTTGGGAGTTCTACTCCACATACTTAATTTTAAAATTTATTTTTATTTATTCATTAGATCACATTAATAATTTTAATAACAGAAACCCGAAAACGCAGAAACCTATCTCATGTTTGACTGAGTAGCTTTATTTGAAGGAACCAATTAATGGCCGCTTTGAAGGGAGGCATCCCGAGAAAAGTTCCCCGTCCAGCAGGTGTATTCCCTTTCTCGAACGCCAGAAAACCCACTCGACTAATGTTGGAGCCGTATACAATACGGCTCCAACATATAAAATTCTACCCATTTTTAGGTCAATATAAGGCTCCCAGCAGCCAAGGGTCCCTGCACCCATCTTATGTATATATACGGCTCCCAGCAGCCAAGGGTCCCTGCACCCATCTTATCAATATTAAGGCTCCCAGCAGCCAAGGGTCCCTGCACCCATCTTATGTATATATACGGCTCCCAGCAGCCAAGGGTCCCTGCACCCATCTTATCAATATTAAGGCTCCCAGCAGCCAAGGGTCCCTGCACCCATCTTAAGTATTTACCTAGCTCCTAGCAGCCCAAGGGTCCCTGCACCCATTCCTATATGTATTACTTACTTATCTGGTAGGCTTTTCAGAGTCGTACCTACTTGCCTACTGACAAGACTGTCCTCAGTCTATGTTAGTACGGGGCCCCTACGGGCATACAATCTCGGCTTCCTACAAGCCCCTTCATGTGCTCCCAGCGGCACACTGAAGGCAACTGGCCTCTCGGCCAATCAGAACGCTCCATTATGGCTGTACCTGTCAGCCCTTATAGGTTGTCCCCTATGCCTCCTATTATTTACGTTATAACTTAACAGCACGTAAGTTTACAGCTGTATATGTTAGACCAGTGCGTTCCTAATTTTAATATACACCTAAGTCATTAATTGTAACCTTCTAGTGTAAATAAGTCATAAGTTATCATGTAAAAACCACGCCAAGTGCAACCTACTAAGGGAAGTATATAGAAACAGGGGATGAACTCACCCCGCCAAATTTTGACCACTATTAGGTTTGAGCTGTTTTGAATAAATACAAGTCCCATTTATGGGACCGTTACCATTCGCAAACTGACTATTGCCTGCTCCAGACCTCTCCGCAACATCTGGTCCTTCGCGCCTCTGCTGATCGACGCTGTTCCGTCTGGAGGATCTTCGAGTGCTCCATGGCAGCAGTGGCTTATCTTCGGAGACAAGGTCTGCAAGCTCCCGCCTTGGATGCCTGACTTCTTGCAATTATATCTTCGGCTGCTGACTCATTGTTCCCTGGCTTATGGCCTCGGGCTCTGAGTGGGATTTTCCCTCCATATGAAAATTTGCAAACCCGGCAGGAGCATATCCTGGCTAACTGGGGGCGCATTTTGGATTATGGGCAGTAGTTGTTGATGTAATTCATGAGCAGCTCCTTGGTGCCCTGTCTGCGGGACCCAATGTTCGTGTGTGTCTGCAGCAGCTACGGGAATTAATTGGCCCCCGTGCCTTTTTTTCCCGTACCACTTTGGTGGACGTAGACGCCCTGCGTTGACCAGGGAGGGGAATACCCTCGCTATCCTGGAAAACCTGGGTTTTTCTACGGGTTGTTCGCAGCTCACCCGACCCTTGGGCTTCCCAGCAGGGGTTCGGATGCGAGCTCACCGCGTCCCTGGTGCGGCCGCTGCCCCCATGAGCGCGGGGTCCTCCCAGCACCCGCGTGTGCTCGTGTCCCCTATCAGTTTGCGAGTGTAAAGTTTTACTGTGTCAAGTACCCCAGTGTACCCTCGTCCTAAAATGGAAAATTTTCGTCGTCGTCGCTGCATGCTGCAGTTGCGAGTGAGCTCATTAGCTGCCTCCGCCGCGGCCCCCGCTGGGCTCGAGGAGCAGCTACTCGAGGAGCTCGCATCTCTCCGTCACGACCTGGACGAGAATTTTGAGGATCTTTTTACCACCTGTTCTGCGGACGAGCTGCCCACATTCACCGCAGAATACGATGCCTTGGTCAACAAGCTGCTGGTGGCTAAGAAATCCCTCCAATCCGGGCTCGCTCCCGATCACGCTGGCACTCCCGCTCCACAGTCTGAGACGAGTGCCACGTTTCGACTGCCACCCATCGAGCTCCCCACTTTTCGTGGCGAGCTCACGGACTGGCCCACCTTCTCCGCCCTGTTCCAGGACGCCATGGCCAACTGCCCTTCCCTCACCAGCACCCAGCGGCTGCGTATGCTGTCTAACAGCCTTGGGGGGGCCGCCAAGGAGGCCGTGAAATTCTACACAACTCAGCCGAACGCTTTCGAGGATGCGTGGGCCCTGTTGGAAAAGAAGTACTACCGTCATGCTGACATCGTCTACGGTTTGCTCGACCGCTTTCAGGCCCTGCCTCCTGCAACCCACCCCGCTGGGCTCGAAAAAATCGCGGACGTCGCCCTGGAAGTCCGCCGTGGACTGACGTTGATGGGCTACCCGACCGATAACCAAGATCACATATGGAATTTTCTTCTTCACTCGAAAATGACCCCTGCGTCCCTCGAGAAATGGTTGGGCCAGCAGGATCCGAAAACGATACCCACCACCGACTTGCTGCTTGATTTTCTCCGCTTGCAAGCTCACATTGCCGCGCCGACCACGCCCCGCACCCAACAGCAGCAGCAGCCCGCGCCCACGCATCGTACCGATTCCAAGCAGCACCCTCGTCCTGGTATCTCGAAATGGAAATGCCCTGATTGCCGCTTGGATCACCCGCTTTACCGCTGCCCTGCTTTCAGTAAGGCCAATCCTGATGAACGTTGGATTACCGCACGCAGGCTCCGGGCATGTGTGAATTGCTTATCTATTGGCCACCCAACCAACACTTGCCCAACCACCAACTCGTGCCGGCAGTGCCAGAAACGCCATCACTCCCTCCTGCACCGCACCCAGCCGCAGGGTCAGCCCCAACCCCAGCCCCAGACGGTTGCCACAGCCACTGCTCGCCATCACAACACCCAGGTGCTGTTATCTACTGCCGTTGTCACCATCACCGACAGCTCTGGCCGACCCCAGCAGCTTCGGGCGCTCTTGGACAGCGGAGCTCAGGCTTCCCTCATCTCCGAAGCTTCTCGGAGGAAACTTGGGCTTCCTCTGCCTCTCTCCGCTCCTGCCACCCTCGCCATGGCGGGCGGGGGCCTCTGCAAGGCTCCGTCCATCGGGTGCACAATCGCGGAGCCACGAGCCCACCTACACATCCCTATCCAGGCATATGTCGTGCCTGAAATTGTTTCTGCGCAGCTTCCGACAGCTCCGGTGCCACGGGCCTCGTTGGAGCAGATTATTCGCGGTAAAAGATTGGCCGATCCCCGGTTTGACATCCCCGGTCCCATTGACATTCTCCTCGCCGATGATGTGTGTATCCAGTTATATACACCTCAATCACAAATCATTGGGACACTCATGGCCCAAAATTCAAAATTGGGCTGGATTATCCACGGTGCCTGCCCGGGTGGGCCTTCGTTCTCCACCAGCACAGTAGCCGCCGTCATGCCTGTCCCATCTCTCCACCAGTTCTGGGAGGTTGAGGACATCCCTACTCCACCCATTCTTCGCAGAGAAGAGCAGGCAGTCGAGAATTTCGTGATTGCCACGGCAGAACGCTTACCTACTGGGCGTTTTCAGTTACGTCTTCCCCTACAGTATGACCCACCACAACTGGGTGCCAGCCGCCTCCAGCAGAGGCCGAAATGGTGGCGAAAGGCCCCCAACCTCTCCCCTGGGCGTCTGGTTCTTATACAGGACCCTAACCGGCCTCCCCTCGAGTGGCGGATGGGCCGCATCATAGCTGTGCACCCCGGTGTCGACGGCGCGGTCCGCGTCGCCACCCTTCACACAGCTTATGGTGAAGTTCAACGTCCTATCGCCAAGCTGTGCCCTCTTCCCCTCGATGGTCCAGAGGCTGACTCCCAGGACGGACCAAACGACGAAGAAGAGGAGGAGCTGGATGTTCCACCCCAGGACCTGACAGCGACGGCCACTTCCCAGGCATTGGATCAGCCCATAGCTTCGCGCCTCCGGCCCCGCGCCCCTCGTAAAATGTAACTGCTTTTCCTTTTCTACACGGTTGTACAGGATTTTTCTGGTTAGTTTTATCGCTTATTATGTTTTTGTATAGCTCAAACATTTTCCCTCACTTATTTTCATTTTTTTGGGCCTCTCGGCCCAAGGCGGGCGGAATGTTGGAGCCGTATACAATACGGCTCCAACATATAAAATTCTACCCATTTTTAGGTCAATATAAGGCTCCCAGCAGCCAAGGGTCCCTGCACCCATCTTATGTATATATACGGCTCCCAGCAGCCAAGGGTCCCTGCACCCATCTTATCAATATTAAGGCTCCCAGCAGCCAAGGGTCCCTGCACCCATCTTATGTATATATACGGCTCCCAGCAGCCAAGGGTCCCTGCACCCATCTTATCAATATTAAGGCTCCCAGCAGCCAAGGGTCCCTGCACCCATCTTAAGTATTTACCTAGCTCCTAGCAGCCCAAGGGTCCCTGCACCCATTCCTATATGTATTACTTACTTATCTGGTAGGCTTTTCAGAGTCGTACCTACTTGCCTACTGACAAGACTGTCCTCAGTCTATGTTAGTACGGGGCCCCTACGGGCATACAATCTCGGCTTCCTACAAGCCCCTTCATGTGCTCCCAGCGGCACACTGAAGGCAACTGGCCTCTCGGCCAATCAGAACGCTCCATTATGGCTGTACCTGTCAGCCCTTATAGGTTGTCCCCTATGCCTCCTATTATTTACGTTATAACTTAACAGCACGTAAGTTTACAGCTGTATATGTTAGACCAGTGCGTTCCTAATTTTAATATACACCTAAGTCATTAATTGTAACCTTCTAGTGTAAATAAGTCATAAGTTATCATGTAAAAACCACGCCAAGTGCAACCTACTAAGGGAAGTATATAGAAACAGGGGATGAACTCACCCCGCCAAATTTTGACCACTATTAGGTTTGAGCTGTTTTGAATAAATACAAGTCCCATTTATGGGACCGTTACCATTCGCAAACTGACTATTGCCTGCTCCAGACCTCTCCGCAACAACTAACACATTCAAAAATTATTGTAAGAAGATAAGGCACGCCATGATGCAATATATGGAGAACAGTTCTTCTAACAATAAATTTTGAAGGTATTAGTTGAGTGAGTGAGGTTGGCAAAACCCTGAGCCACCCCGAGCTTTTCCGAAGGTGGTAGCGGTGGTGGTAACCACCCGGCGGCCATTGTGGCCATTAATTAGATCCTTCGACTAAATATATTAAAAATGCAAACTACTAGTAATAGTGTATAGTATAGTATAACATTTATTTGGTGTAGCAATGAGGGAAACGGAGGGAGGTAACTTACACATTATTTCCTGTACTCCATTTTCCCGGCAAATGAAAGCCAACGAACCGAATGTAGAACTATTTGCATAGGAAACTAGAAATCACATGAGTAGAAACTACATCTTGCCTAGTAATTGAATTTAGCGGTGAGGACCAGAGTGAATGGGTGTGGAGGGGGGGAGTTTTCGGAGCCTTTTTCGGGTACCCAAAGAGAGCTTTGAAGCGTTCCGGTATACAAGTTTTAATCCGATTCAGGGGCCGACGGGTATCGCAAAGGGAATTAGATAGCGCCCTTTCGCTTACTACTCACCCTGGGGTTTCCAATTTAAGGGCAGACTGTCCAGACCACTTCCCCAAATCCGAACAACTGGCGGAAAATTCATTCAGGTTCTTTCTGATAAGCTGACTGTCAGTTACGAGTAGTTTATCTAAATCTAAATCTCACTGCCAAAAAGTTCTTTATATGCGTAGAGAGGGGTTATCAAGGGACCGGTCAATATAGAGAGTGAACACCGAGGGGTTACCACTCCAAGAATCTCGTTGGGAATCTCGTTGGAAATCTCAGGCAATCATTGAAAATCTTAATGAAATCTCAGGGAATCTTGGAAATTTTTGGGGTAGTTAAACCTTCGGGGTGCATCTTTCCACGAATCTCGTTGAGAATCTCAGGAAATCTTACCGCAATCTCAAGCAATCTCTGGAGTGGTTACCCCCTCGGTGAACACTGTACACGAGCTAGATGTCCCGGGGAACGCTGGAGACTTCACGATAAAACTATGCAGTAAGCACTGTTGTCTTAACAGAAATACTAGGTAAACATGAAATAGAAAGGGATGAAGTAATCGAAAATGACTTTCTAACAGTGCACACAGCATCAATTTCGTCGAGGACGAATCGTGGTCGTACTGTACGGCAAACAGGAGCCAAGATCGTGAGTCGTATCTCAGGAAAAGTATCCTGAAAGTACCTGAAAGAAGCGCGACATTTCTTTTTAAAGTTTGTACGAAAGGCACGAGATAGGTACTACTTTTGTCGGTGTTTAGGCGTATCAGAAAAACCCTCGTTAGTCGTTCCCAATAACAAAGTTCTGCTGGAAGTGTCAGACTATGTTAAAGGTGACTTTACACATTCGAACTTCACTCCAGAAATGGCGGGAAACACAGGAAACATAATTCGTAGTATGCATTACAGCCTGTTATACCTGACCTGGCTGTTTTTTCGAAAGAAGGGAATAAAACAGCCTTTGGTAGTAGCCATGATTCATGATCAGGACGCTTTCTCACAGACAGTAGGTATACTAAAGCTCCACTGTTTAAAAACAAACTATGCTTTTTGTTTTTGTTGTTGAAATAAAGGCGGAGGAATACTATTCTTGGACATGCCCTAAAGAGGACTTACAACACTTAGACTGATCACACCCAAAGAGCATACTCACACACTCGCACCTGAGTGTGAGTGCGCCTTAACAGGCCACTCTTACTTGTTCTAGCTAAATTGGAGCCATTGTTATTTTTTTATTTTATGGCAGCGATAATTGGGCATTGGCTCTGTCGTGATACCCTAGTCAAACATTGAATTTTTAATTCGTGGCGAGTTCACGAAGTGAGCATCAACTTTTATGGGAATACCGGGTTGGGATTACAATGGGCGAGCGAAGAGAAACACGCACAACCCGCTATCCCAGCTATCCCCCGTACTCCCTAATTACGTCTTTAAATCAATCCCCAGCCATTTTTATGGCCATTTATTCTCCTGAAGGGTGGTCATATGTAGAAGAAAAATTGGTATACCTGGAAGTATTTCCAGAAAAATTTCGCTCGCGGAAAATAAATATAAGAGGCAACCTAGTCCTGTTCTCCAAATAAAGTGGTGCTGGTGGGTTAATGTCTTTGCAAACTGGCGTTAAATCAGCGCTAATCGGGCGTTAGGAAAACGGGAATAACTCCATTCTAAAAAAGTCTAAAGGTATAGCTCTAAGGAACCCTTAAGGCCTCCTTACACGAGGTATACAAACAGTGAAAGGGCTATTCTAGTTCTACTACTATAGTGTAATACGGCGTTTATACAAGTAATACGCTTCCTCTAGGATCTATAGGTCACTCCCGAGGGGTTAACCACTCCAGGAATCTCGCTGGGAATCTCAGGCAATCATTGGAAATCTCTATGAAACCTCAGGGAATCTTGGAAATTTCTGGAGTATTGAACCCTTCGGGGTGCATCTTTCCACGAATCTCCATGCAATCCCAAGCAATCTCTGGAGCGGTTAACCCCTCGGGCACTCCTTACTGCCCTTCATGTAAGTGGGAATGTCACGGTGGCCAGACGAGCCAAACCTGCCTTAAGAGGACGCTATACCTGACGATGCATTTTTTGCCACCCATAAGATTAACATTGCGAGCGGCGATTCATTTTCAAGGTTTACCCTTGGTTGGAAAGACACAAAATTTTGCCTGTACCTAGCCCTAACAATGTTCTAGGGAGTGTTCGAAGCAGATTTCCCAATTTCTCACTGGTTTCTTTTATTGCAACTGTTTTGCAAATGCTAGCATCGCATACCTCAAGAAAAGTGCTGTATCTCGAAAACCAGCAAAAAAATGGGAAATCTGCTTCGAACACTCCCTAGAACAGTGTTAGGGCTAGGTACAGGCAAAATTTTGTGTCTTTCCAACCAAGGGTAAACCTTGAAAATGAATCGCCGCTCGCAATGTTAATCTTATGGGCGGCAAAAAATGCACCGTCAGGTATAGCGGACCCTTAAGACCAAAGCACGCACTACCGACTAGGTATAGACACTCTCAAGAGTTCCCATAATGCTTTATCGTTAAATTAGACCGTTCACGGGGTGAAAAAAAGAAAAAGGTAAGACAAACTAGAAATTAGAGAGAAGGAGGTTATTATTTCTTCCGCTGCCAGGTCGAATAAGGTGCACGTACTCACAGTCATTCACTATCTCGTATCTTTGTTTCGGTCCATCAAACACTTATCTTGCTGGAAGGATCAGGGACAATCCGAATCATATTATGTGAAGAAAGAATAGTAACAACTGCTGGAGAGGACGTAAGACAAATAAATAAACAATACCTATACGTAGGTATTCGATTTCAAGAATTTTCCATCGTGCTCAGCTGGCAGCACTACCAGCTTCCCAGCCATCGTGGTATAGTATACACAACAGGGACCACCAGCATTTTTAGAGCCAAGCCTGAACAAAAATGAACTAATGCCTGAAAACTACTGTGTAACACCTCTCTGCGGTTATTTCCTATATTTTCCCACATCTCGAGCATAAAACAGCCACTGTCTTCCACAGTAATAACAACTTCGAGACATCCCGAAAAAAATTAGAGCAATCTGTAAAGAACGGTGGTTGCCCATGCCAGCGAGTAAGGTTTAGGTACACATTCCGGCGATCCCGAGGTTGGACCACCACATACCTTGTTGGTTTTACTGAGGTGCCTTGCGGTTACATGGAAATATGGAATCATGTGAGGTATGAACTGACCTGGCTTTCATCCCGAAATAAAAATCAACTTGGTAGAACTGGAACTGTTGATGGGTTTCAGTTCAATGACCGGTTGATAATTTTTGTGTACCTAATAGCTTGTCCTCACATTAAAAAATAAAAGACGAAATTTCAAACAAAATTTTCAAGAGAAATTGAGATAAGCTGACGTCCTGTCAGCTAGAGAAATTTTCGACTTTCTTTACCGATTGGGTTAAGGGCGTCTACTCAGTCGTGTTTGTTTACATTTTTTCTCCACACTTTATGAGTAAACTACTGGATATTTAAGTGCTCTGAAATATAATATGTCTTTTTAAAAGCCGAAATTACGAAATTTACGAAATTTACGACCGGAAAATTTCGGACAAATTTTTTGTAGAAAAAAAATCACTCAATCGTAAATTGTTAATTTTGGTCGTTAAAAAGACATATTATACTTCAGAAAATTTAAATATCCAAAACGTAAACGAATAGCGACTGTATGTTCAGTTCAAATATCAACTGGACGTCTTGCAATAACCTAAAATCGTAAACGATCCTTGGGTCCATTGTTGCAGGGTGCACAACAACTTGGACGGATAAGTGAACTGCATATAAGGTACCGACGTCAATCCACAAAGTTGTATTGCCCTAACTGTAGGTCTCGCATAAATTTCGCACGGAATAAGTTAGGTGTCAGAAGGACTATGTTTGATAAGAGTAGAACAAGCCTTTTGGCCACAAGCTAATGGAGTCTGTCAGTGAGCCTATTCATAGCTGGCCAATTGCAACGAGGAGTGTTCCAACCAATAGATACGCTCCAAACAAGTCATGTCGCTCTTCTTCATGGTGCTTGTATAAAAAGAAAAATGAAAAAATCTCAGAAAAAGCAAATAGAACACATTTTCTTCAGAGAAAAATATAAAAAACCTGGCAAGACTACATTTTCAAGTGGAATAACGGCGACTACAGCGGATTTAAGTCATGTTATCAATATACCACAATAAGGGTCGAGTTCATCATAATGGGGTTATAGTATAATACGCCTTGAGTCCTCAGCAACAACAAAGGCATGGTTCCGATTGGCTGTTCCCCTAGCAACCAAACAGATCAATTTTTCGTCTAGTTCAAGTGTTGCAGAAACTACGAGGTCCCAACGCAACGGTTATCACAATTTTTCCCAGTCTGATTCCCAATTTTTCCGAGGGGGTAACCACTCCAGAGATTCATTGAGATTCCATAAAGATTTTCGAAGATTCCTAACGATATTCATAGAAAGATGAACCCCGAAGGGGTAACCACTCAAAACAATTCCAAGATTCCCTGAGATTTCATAAAGATTTCCAATGATTCCCAACGAGTGGTTAACCCCTCGAATTTTACCTTCCATAACACCATCTTATCCTACTATCGCGTTGGCAACCTAATTAGTTTTGTTTTACTAAAAACTTCAAGTAGGACAATATATGGGGGAAAAAAATCAACTTGCCCCTCCAGCGACTGTGATGAAACCAACAGCTGTTCAATTCTCAGGCAAAAACGTTCATTTCCTTTTTTATAGGAATTTCGTACAAAATCTAGCTTTGGAATTTTTTCTTCAACTCCTCTTTGTTTCAATGGATTAAATTCTTCCGTTTCTTTTGAAATCAATTTTTTTGCTTTCTCCAGATTTCCGTTTAATCTCTTCGTTATTACTTTTCTTGAGTGCTTCAGCCTTCACATCGAAAATCACTCAAATATAGCCTACAGGAATCCTCGCAAGGGGAAGTTTCATTTAAAATTTCCACGTCTTGCGTAAGATGACTCTGTGCAATTCATAATCTACATGTTTTAGCATACATATGTACGCCACAACGTGTGAGATACTTGGAAATATTGTTAAGTAACACCAAAGTGGGAGCAAGTTAGAGAAAAGCAAGTAGAAGCTGAAAAGCGGTAGAGAGGAGAAAAAGGCGATTGGCCACTTTGACGAGTCATGCAGCGGGTGAGGCGGTGAAGAGGCTCCGACTATTTGATGAGAAATCGAGCTGGACTCAAGTGGACAGGGGGTCGGTAAAGAGAACAAGAGAGAAGTGCGTGAGGAGAAGGAAAAGAGTCCAGGATTTGTCCTTTATCCTGGAGGGCTTCAACTAACAAGGAAGGAAGGAGGAAATGAGGGGGCAGACGGAAAAACAGTGTGTTCTATGGTGCTGCTCTCGGTTTCTTATTTGTATTAATTATTTCAAGATATAGATTTTTTTTTTTACTCGAAAACATAACGGTATTTTAAAGTCAGAAGCTAGTTTAGAACAAAAATGAGGACACATAAAATGTTATTGACGTTAAGGCTGAATATACATTCGCAATATTTTTACGTTCCGATTTCAAACATTGTGAGAAAACTATCGGATATTTAAATATTCTGAAATATAATATGTCTTTCTAACGTCATTACTCAGGAGGCTATGTTGTGATTTCACGATCGGTTAATTTTGGACAATTTTTTGTGTGACAAAAATCACTCGATCGTAAAATCACAACAAAGCCTATAATCGCCTACTCCATTGCCAGGAAAAATCTTGTAGAATTTGGAGGAAGGTTCTCTTATAATATAGGAAGTGAAGGTAGAGTACAGGGAAATTTCAAGGTTAGACCAAAAGAGATACAGGTTCCAGGTGCCCCTGCCGCTCGGGGCCTCACCCCATGCCTTTCTTTAAGTTAAACCGCCATGATCATGGGTGGTTTCAAACCCCGAATAAAAAAAAACCAGCTTTACGCCATACGATAAATTTCAAAAATAGCAAACAAATAAACAATAATAATCCGAAACTTTAGAACCCCCCACAGTAGCCGGGCAAGGAGTGAGATCCCGAACGACAGGTTTTTATACCGTTACAAGCCTCATGAATAATGACGTTCAATAGGCATATTACATTTCAGAATACTTAAATATCCAATAGTTTTCTCACAAAGTTTGAAAACGGAACGTAAAAAAATAGCAAATGTATATTCAGTCTTAAGGAAGGTAAGTCAGGTGCATATTGTACCTTGCCAAAACCAGTAGCCTAGGGTGAAGGGAAACCATTCACCAGTTACATCACAGCACTCTAGTCTAACACAACCCCAATACAATAATTCCAGTGTACAACAGTACAATACAGTCAGTCAGATGTCGCACAACCCGTCATCACCACTTGACAAGTAACAATTAGCACCACACTAACACACTCCAGTCGCAGTATAATAAAGTTAAAGTTCATATTATGTCTTAATGCAAGTGAAGGTTGTCTGCACTGCACTTAAGCATTACCTAATGCACTCCGAATTTTCTTTACTACTGTTATAATCGCCTACTCCATTGCCAGGAAAGATCTTGAATTTGGAGGAGGGTTCTCATAATAAGCCCCCGATTACACCTTACAATTTCCAATCCAAATAGGATCATAAAAAAATATGATCAAGAAAAATTGTAAGGTGTAAAGTGAATTGAGTCAATTATGATACAATTTGTATCGGCCGGTACAAATTGTATCATAACTGCTGCGACTACCTTCCTGTAGGCTGCGATGTGTTTGTTGTTGTTGGGTTAGCCCGTTGAAAATGGCGGCTGAGGTAAGTGGAATGGAAATGACCCGTATTTTAATAGAAAATGTGGAGGAGTACGAATTTCTTATAACGATGAATTGAAAGAATATAGCAGAAATTATTTAACCTAAAACGGTTCAAAAAAGGACCCTAAAAATCTTCAAAATTCTATTTTTTTACCATGTCAAGTTGGCGTCACTGCTAAACATGATCCTATTTTTATTGTAAAGTGTATTACAGTTTTTCTAAAATTTTTATGATGCTAAAAAAATAGGATCATATATTTATTGTAAGGTGTAATCGGACCCTATTACAGAAAGTGAAGGTAGAGTAGGTACAGGGAAATTTCAAAGTTAGACCGAAAGAAATTTTCCAGGTGCCCCTGCCGCTCGGGGCCTCACCCCATGCCCTTCTTTAAATTAGCCCGTCATGGCAAGGATGATTTCAAACCCCACATAAGAAAAAAAACCAGCTTTACGCCATACGATAAATTTTAAAATTAGCAAACAAATAAACAATACTCCGAAACTTTAGAACCCCCCAACAGTAGCCGGGCAAGGAGTGAGATCCCGAACGACAGGTTTTTGAACCGTTACACTGTCACTTAAGTTACTTCATCGCTCAGGGAAAATTCCTTAAAAATGTACCTCGGCCGTGATTTTAGACAGGTCCTTACCAAATTTCATCGGATGAACGGTATAGGCTCTAGAGCAGGGAACGGACGGACGGACTGACGGACGGACAGACTTTTTTCAGAAACCACTTTTTTCGACTCAGAGGACCCCCAGGATCATGGGAAACCTAGGGCACTATTTTATGTCTTGCTGTTCCAGCAGCAGAAAACATGACTGCGCATGTGGCCCCCAAAATTCAGTTCTTGAAAAAGCTAAGCGGTTTTCATGCAGGTTTTATAATTTTAAAACAAAGAAAACTTCTTTGACGGTGTGATATTTTAATTGGCAAAGTATAGGCAATATGAGTTAATTAGGGAGGTTAGGATGGTGGTGGATTTAAATGGTACAGTGCTGGCTGGTGCGCATGTGTACAAAGCACACCGCCACTATCAGCTGCAGCATCGCTCCTCGCCAAGTCTCGCCCCTGATGCAGGCCCGATACGCACTCAACTCAAGACAGCACCGCCAAATTTATACCTTGCAAAGCAGTCGTGCGTTCCTACCCCACGATGTCCACCTTACCGACCAAGATCTGAAAATTCAAAAGGTTGCCTCGTTTTTTTTGTGAAGGAGGGCCGAACTGGTGACGTGAGATCCAAACCAATTAAAGCTTTAAATTATAGAAGACTGTGATTGTTACCAGGGATTTTAAGTCGGAGTGTGACCCTGCTTCACGCATTTAAGCGAGAAAGCGAGACAACCTCTTGAATTTACATACCTTCCCTACCACCAACGCTTGCAAGCATCAACTAACTTATTACAGAAACTCATGAAAAAGCAATAAAATAGCCAATTAGAATGGGATGGGAGCTATGCCCTCGATCGGTCCAAAAATCAGGACCGGCAAGTTTCACAACCCATTCGAAAATTTTAAATATACAAGCCAGTGTGCCATAGGTCCGAATGTTGGTCAGGGATAGACGGAGACATATAGAAGACAAGCCGCCTCGCGGCGCTTCGCGCCGCTCGGCGTCTTGTATTGGTCCGCCGCCGCCCCAGCGGCACCGCCGTTCCTGAAATTATCGGTGCCACTGTTCAGCGGCGTCAGTTTTTGCACAATATGAGTTATCCTGGGTACAGGATCCATTGCGAATTGGATTTGCCACCGTATTATGAAATATTCGTCATGGGGGCATTGTAGCAATATACCCTATGCCTACCTTCCGCCTGGCTAAATAAATAGTGAGACGTCTCGACAAATTTGAATCATGGGTACGACCCTGTCTTACCTCGCTCATTTCCCCAATTTCCATAGATTTATTACTGGAGTAATTACATAAAGGATCGTAGTCAAAACCTGCACCCTTAGTCACGGAAAGTGTCTTCACCTTCCTTCGGTTACGCGTCTCGTCTGTTTTCGTTTTGGGGTACTTAGCGACTGCTTCCCTATGAGCCTCTGACTTCTCTTTCTGATACTTAGCTGCAGCTTGCCTATTGACCTGTGGGTTTTGTTTCACATACTTAGCTACTGCTTGCCTATTGACCTATGGGTTTTGTTTCACATACTTAGCTACTGCTTGCCTATTGACCTGTTGGTTTTGTTTCTCATACTTAGCTGCTGCTTGTCTGTGAATTTCCGGTTTGGTTTTTGTATATTTAGCTACCGCTTTTTTGTGTACCTCTGGATTTTGTTTAGCGTAACGTTTGCTTGCTTCGGTTACCTGTTGCTCTCGGGTTAGATTAGACAACTTAGGACGACCGCGCATTTTAGGAGTTTGGCACTGTGAAGGTGTCACTGGAATGGTTTTTTGGCCGAGATCTCTACGTTTTTTTATAGTAATTCCTGACTGTTCAGATTGTTGCCTTTGCTTTTTCCTATAGTTAGATTTTTCACTCTGAGAATTGTCACCATACCATGAGAAATATACATAGCGACCTTCCTGTCTTCTTACTTTCTCGCCGGTATGTAATACATGGGCTGAAAAAGTTATGTCGTGGTGCAAAATTTTGATTTTAAGATTTTGGGTTTCCCATGATCCTGGAGGTCCCTCGAGTCCAAAAAAGTGGTTTTTAAAAAATGTCCATCCGACGTACATACGTACGACAGTCTGTCGCCGTTCATCCGATTTTGCTCAAATTCGATATGTAGGTAAGTACCTAATGTAAATATCTGGACATGTTTTTTTAATAAATTATGATCCGCCAGATCCGCCTACCACGTATTTCCATAAAATTTCCGCCTTTTCTTCATTAGGACCATTGGGGCACTACATGCTCCTACTTCCGTCCAGCTAGGTTGAAAAATGAGAAGTCAGAACTTTCCCAACCTCAGTTAAACTCGTACACGCTTCTGCTTTAACGTATTCCACGTTAGTACCACCAGAAGAGAGCACCTCGTTACAGTGACGACGTCCGGTGCATCAACATCATGTATCGCACAATGTTAGTAATCCTGGATGCTGCCCTGGCTTCCTTGAATTTGCGCCACTTTCCGCAACATATTCTTCCTCGGGGTCACTCCGGCACTACACCCTCCGACTCCCGTCCTGCTACGTCCATAAATAATTTACCAATCCTGGTGCCGCCCCTGATAAATGCGCACTTCCTGTTATTTCGTCACATATTCTTCATTAGTACCACCAGTATATTACACCTAGTGAATATCATGACGATCGGTTGATGAACAGAATGTGCACAATCTGGGGTGCCCTGGCTACGGCCCTGGCTAATTGGAAGCTAATTCGAATTTCCCCCATTTCGCACTATATTCGTCACTGGGGCCACCAGGCCTCTGTACCCTGCGACTGCCGTCCGCGTGGCTCAATAAATGAAAAGTCCGAACTTTTTTCATCCTGGCTACGCCCCTGAATAATGCGTCCATTCCTGTGGTTTCTCCATATTCGTCACTGGTACCAACAGTAGAGACCACCCTGTGACCATCGTAACGATCCGTCCATAAACAACACGCGGTCATCGAACTCGGTTAATCCTGCGCCTACGGCCCTGGCTAATTCGAATTTCCCCCATTTCGCACTATATTCGTCACTGGGGCCACCAGGCGTCTGTACCCTGCGACTGCCGTCCGCGTGAATGTGCACAATCTGGGGTGCCCTGGCTACGGCCCTGGCTAATTGGAATTTCCACCACTTCTAAACATATTCCTCATGAGGGTCAGTAGGGCAATATACCCTGCGACTGCCGTCCGCGTGGCTCAATAAATGAAAAGTCCGAACTTTTTTCATCCTGGCTACGCCCCTGAATAATGCGTCCATTCCAGTGGTTTCTCCATATTCGTCACTGGTACCAACAGTAGAGACCACCCTGTGACCATCGTAACGATCCGTCCATAAACAACACGCGGTCATCGAACTCGGCTAATCCTGCCTACGGCCCTGGCTAATTCGAATTTCCCCCATTTCGCACTATATTCGTCACTGGGGCCACCAGGCCTCTGTACCCTGCGACTGCCGTCCGCGTGGCTCAATAAATGAAAAGTCCGAACTTTTTCCATCCTGGCTACGCCCCTGAATAATGCGTCCATTCCAGTGGTTTCTCCATATTCGTCACTGGTACCAACAGTAGAGACCACCCTGTGACCATCGTAACGATCCGTCCATAAACAACACGCGGTCATCGAACTCGGCTAATCCTGCCTACGGCCCTGGCTAATTCGAATTTCCCCCATTTCGCACTATATTCGTCACTGGGGCCACCAGGCCTCTGTACCCTGCGACTGCCGTCCGCGTGGCTCAATAAATGAAAAGTCCGAACTTTTTTCATCCTGGCTACGCCCCTGAATAATGCGTCCATTCCGGTGGTTTCTCCATATTCGTCACTGGTACCAACAGTAGAGACCACCCTGTGACCATCGTAACGATCCGTCCATAAACAACACGCGGTCATCGAACTCGGTTAATCCTGCCTACGGCCCTGGCTAATTCGAATTTCCCCCATTTCGCACTATATTTGGGACCCCCTACAACCTGCAAAAAGTTTCATTGCGATCGGGCAATTAGGAGCGAAGAAAATGAATTATGATAAATGAGTCAGTGAGTGAGTGAGTCAGTGTGTCAGTACACTTCAATCTTATAATATAGAAATCGAGGGGGTTACCACTCCAGAGATTCCTTGAGATTCCCTGAGATTCCATAAAGATTTCCAAAGATACTCATAGAAAGATGAACCTCGAAGGGGTAACCACTCCAAAAAAATGCCAAAATTCCCTGAGATTTCATAAAGATTTCCAATGACTCCCAACGAGTGGTTAACCCCTCGGAAGAAATTCAGATGCTTCTCCAGCATCGATTCCCCAAAAATTCCACTCATTTTGGTCATGAAAAAAGCCACCCCTTCGGCAAAAAACTGGAGATTGGTTTTTTTTCTTTTTAAAACGGAAAATAAACTTGACACTTGTATATAATATAGTATAATTATAGTTTTTCTGTGATACAAGTGCCAAGTTTATTTTCCGTTAAAAAATGTCTAAGTATCACCAAGTCACCGTGGAGACTATCCATTTTGTTGGAGATTGGTTGCTGGTTTCAAAAAACCGGTTTTATGTTAAATGTTATTTTGCGGAGCTGAGATTGTTTTGTTATTTCTTAAGATGACAATTTGCTCCTATTATATTTTTTCACTTTCTTACAGCAAAGAAGGCAGCTAAGTTGAAAAGAAAATGTTTTTAATGCTTGGGAGAGCCGGCAAAGTTGAAGCACGCATACGCTAAAGTCACTCAGAATAATTTTACACAACTTCCATCCAACTCTCCTCTTATTTTCCTACATAATTTTAAGAAAACTTGATTTTCATTTTCATTTCATCCCGCAACCAAAGGAAAGATACAGAAAGCGTTAGAAAACCACTTGTCTCAAACTCTAATGGGACTTCTCTGTAAATATTATTAAAACTCTAACTATTTTCTATTCTCATCAGCTGCAATAAGACTCTGACGAACCCCGTCCAACAGCGTGTTGAACAGCTGACTTTGTGAAATCAAGTCATAACATAATTTGACTCCACTATCGGAATTTAAGTGCGGAACGCTAAAAAAATAGTCAGTTTCAATATTCCGCTAGGGCAGGAGAAGCATTAACGCCTTTCGTGATCTCGGAGGGAAGCGCGCCCTTAAACGAATACAGAATGAGATCAACTTCCGAGAGCATACTTCCTCCGACTCATTCACCGACAAGTAAACAAACCATTTGCTTCAAATTTCTCAAGTTTGGTTAGGAATACCCCAAGGACTTGTCTTCTCCAAAAGCGCGAAAATCATTCACGACGATCCGCTATACAGACGATAACAATGCACCATTCAAAAACGTTTTGTTTCTAAAATTACGGACACATTTATCTTCGAATCTACAGTCTAGACCTAGACACAACAGAGACAGCACCTCACCTACCGCAACTCATTTCAGTCGAAAGTCTTAGAGTCTGGAAAACAGGCAAAGCTCTCATCAGACCTGGAAATTTTCCAAAATTTGTAACGACAGTGATATTTCCATCTCACTCATCCCTGTATCCACAACTATCCGCTATACCTGACGGTGCATTTTTTGCCGCCCATAAGATTAACATTGCGAGCGGCGATTCATTTTCCAGGTTTACCCTTGGTTGGAAAGACACAAAAGTTTGCCTGTACCTAGCCCTAACAATGTTCTAGGGAGTGTTCGAAGTAGATTTCCCATTTTTTTACTGGTTTTCGAGATACAGCACTTTTCTTGAGGTATGCGATGCTAGCATTTGCAAAACAGTTGCAATAAAAGAAACCAGTGAGAAATTGGGAAATCTGCTTCGAACACTCCCTAGAACATTGTTAGGGCTAGGTACAGGCAAAATTTTGTGTCTTTCCAACCAAGGGTAAACCTTGAAAATGAATCGCCGCTCGCAATGTTAATCTTATGGGCGGCAAAAAACGTATCGTCAGGTATAGCGTTCTCTTAAGAGAAAAGTCTACCGCGGTAGTGGTAGTTCAGAAATAATTTTAAAACTGTAGGTCCCCATCGTGGCTAAGGGAGTTAGGTTAGTAGTAGTGAGCTCACAGTTCTTATTACACGTCACTCCGATTCAAATTATAAAATCCAGGTAGGAGTAGGGCATTCTCAGAATCAGGCTCAATACCCCCTGTTGTTCGAGCGCCTGGAGCAATAGGCTAGTATTACGGATTTAAGTACACCTTAGCCGTCCTCCAGACCTTCCACCAGGCCTCCTAATTTACCTCTGACTCAGAAAAATCATATAATTCCCAGTCATTTGGATGACGTAACAGTGCAGCCAGCAAACGAAACACCCAATCAAACTGTTCAAATACTGTGGGTTACTTTCATTTTTGAACAGGATCTTCATGATTCATCATAACAGAAGAATGACTCAACAGCACCAAAAAGATCTCCTAGATGGCTGGCTTCCGCGTCTTTCAAAAAACCTTTTAGGGGCGGGCTACATGCAGATTCGGCTATCGACGCCGTTGTACAGTGGCCATTGCCCAGCATATTTTTTTCTAAACCAGACTTTGTTATCGGAGAAGCACCTGCTCTGGAATGTGGTGACTGGCAAAAGATTAAAGAACGGGCAAGGCCGCTTGTGTAAGGAACCATCCCCCCTGCCAGGCACGCCCACCCAAATGTAACAGTCACCTCCGCTAATTACAAGCTAAACATTTATATAGTTAAAGCATTACGCAACACGCGGCCGCCCGGAGCTCTTTAGTACTTAGTAATCGATACTTGTAGTAGTACAGTATATTGTCGAAGGAACGAATTAATGGCCACCGGGTGGTTACCACCACCATATTCGGAAGAGCTCAGGGAGGCTTGTGTTTTTGTCAGCCTTTCATTGGCTGCACTGCACTGTCCACTGCAGCCCGAAGGGGAACCTGTACCTGGAAAGTGGAAGGGGAACCTGTACCTGGAAAGTGGAAGGGGAACCTGTACCTGGAAAGTGGAAGGGGAACCTGTACCTGGAAAGTGGAAGGGGAACCTGTACCTGGGAAGGGGAAGTTTCCTCGGAATGCCTCCATCAAAATAGCCCGAGGGGTTAACCACTCGTTGGGAATCATTGGAAATCATTATGAAATCTCAGGGAATCTTGGAATTTTTTCGAGTGGTTACCCCTTCGGGGTTCATCTGTCTATGAGTATCGTTTGGAATCTTTGGAAATCTTTATGGGATCTCAAGGAATCTCTGGAGTGGTTACCCCCTCAAAATAGCCTGTTCCTTCGACAATACAGGAATCGTATGTCTTCAGGGGTAGCTTCCATGAAGATCATGACGAGGCGGGGAGTAGCAACAACTGGAACCTAACGTTTTCTATTTATTCGGAAGAAGATCCCACATTTTCCCAGGTATACCCGGCGTCGGTGGTGAGGGGCTGCAGGCCGAGAAGTCAGTGATTAAGGGGAGATAGCTCGATAGCGGGGTCAGGACTGGAATACTCCAGTGCAGGACAGGTTATTACAGTCATTTCGTTGGAGAAGCTTCACGAACCCGCCAACGAACAATGTAAATAAGGATCTCCTCAGCTAAGCAGACCGTACCTTCGTGAGCCCACTCGATGTTGATATCCCTCAATCCAATATACGGTCATCAGCTCTCTTCCCATGGACCATATTTCGGCAAATCCTGGTAATTCACAATGAAAACAACCAATCAAATTTGATTGGTTTCCAATTAATGACAATCAAAACAGAGGGAACCTCCTACAAACGTGATGCGTTTCACAATGACGGGTTTGTTAGAGACCTACTCGGGTTTTCATAGCCAAATGACGGACTGGATTAGAGAATTTTTATGTATGGTACGGTCGTACCAATTGTCGCCACTATAAAACGAAAGTTTATTCATGGTTTCCATGGTAACCGCTGTCTTTCTCAATGGCATCGTCGCACTGAACAAAGTGTTCGTATTGTACAACCATAGGAACAAACCTGCATTGGTGAGCCACGTCCTGTATTCCAGTACCGTAGGTTAGTGAACACAAAATGTACAACTAGGTACATGCATATAGAAACAAAATGCACTATTATTAAACAAGATTAATTGTGGTTTTTATTCAACATGCATCACGGAGCTCTCGCTAGCCCGAGGCAGTTGCGCAATTTATCTGATGTACTTTAAAATCAGATTAAGCTCACTGAGATTTAACTGAAGATCGTCGAATAGGCCTAACACTGACTGATGGTGCTACCCCACTCAGAAGTTACCTATGTAAGGACATTAATTTCTCTATAGGTAAAGTTGGTTCCTCATAGAACAGGCTCCACGCGGCCCTTGTGTAGATACAAGATACAATACACATATTAATAATAGCTGAGGGTTGGGCACAGCAACTAGACCGTTTTCAAGAACTATCCATTGTGCTCAGCTGGCAGCACTACCAAATGCCAGCTCCCCAGCCATCGAGTAAACGATGGGGACAGTTTTAGGTGGGTTCCGAACCACCACAGCCTCGATATACATTTCACTTGACATGCTGAACATATCAGAGGTGAATACCGAGCAGAAAAACTGTTTGGTACGATCGGGATCGAACCGGTGTGACCCGGCTTCACTGCTCCTCAAAAGTCGACCATTTAGTCCACTCGGCTATCGAGGCCGTTACAATACACATACGTCCACACGTATGTATCAGAAACTGTTGAACCTGGAGGATGCGATGACCCGGAGAACCGTAGCGCTAATTACAGACCGCACCGGAAAAACAAACTAGATGTGGTAAATTGAAAATAACAGGGATCGCGTGTGGTGGAGCGGTGGTAGCCAGCCAGCCTGCCAGCACGGTCAATCTCTGGAGGAATGGTAATTTCAAATGATTCAACAGGTCTACCATCAACTCATGCTAACTCGTAACTATAGGTGTGGGTGAAGAAAAAAAACGACCGCCATTTTCGGCTCTCAACACGAAAAGCACCAGTTCACACGCCAATGGACGGACCGCGAAAATGGAAGTAAGGCCCCGTTCACACGGTTCCCGTGTATACGGTTGCCGTTACGGATCAAGGGGCGCCGAAAGTGAAGCAACGGTAATACGGTAAGAACCGGAGAAGGGCATCAAACAATAATTTTTCCTAAGGAAACAAATGATTCAAATCTGGATTTTGGAATACAAACTTCAACTTTTGTTTACATGCCACTAGCAACATCTACAGACACAAGAAAACTCATTAAAATCCGAGGATCAAGTGCAAAAGCTAAATTACCTATTACATTAACCTTCAGTTATACTATACAGAGGATAGTTGAAGTAAACAAAAACTTAACAGCATGACCTATAAAACCTCATACTATAGCGAACCTACCTACCTACCTACCTATAGAATCTGTGGGGGTTTACGCAGTGGATTTTCTCTACCTGCTGGTCGAAAAGAAAGAGAAATCCGGAACTAGGTATCAAATAAGGGAACGCAGGAACGCATAAACTTAAGGTATAAAATATCCCCAATGGACAACCCCTTCTACCTCCAAAACTCCGCCATAAATTAGATAGTGGTTAGTGATTTGGGAAAGGCTGGAGGGAACCTCGGACCGTTAGCGAGTGGTGTATGTGTTGTTCAAATATTTGATGGTATCAGGTACGCAAGCAAGGTATTCCTAGGCATCCATAGGTTTCTCTGCTCTGTCTGCTCCCATTCCCTGGTTCAGGCATGACTCATGACCAGCCTTTAGCGCTCTTCTCCGAGTTAGTCGGTAATCAATGTGCATGCGCTCTTTCTTCCTCAACGCTTCTTCTTGAGGGATGCAGCCCAGTGTTGAAACTACATCACGCTATGTTCTAGCGCACAACACCGTAGTAAATTACCTCTAAAGGTCTTATTACCCTGTTAAGTTATCGCTGTTGCAGGTCACTTTTTCACCAATTATTATCAACATGCACGGCAGTGCATGCAGCCAAGTTTTTAAAAAAAGACAGCGCGACAAAGCCTCGAGCACTGCCAGCATGTTATACAGGAACCAGAGTTGTGCACTTTTCGTGCCTCTCTACAGGAGGCAAGGGGGCGTGGCTCGAACCGTGGGTACCATATTCCTGAAGTAGGGTCCCACGGGACCTCCTAAATAAAATTTCAAACTTCTACGTCCAACCGTACCTGAGCAGTGACATACCAAACTTAGCTGTTTTCGAGGGTCACTCACTGACTCACTGACTCACTCACTGACTCACCTATACAAATTATTAGCATGTTCCAGCAGTGCGATAGAGCTGAAACTCGGCACACTTGTAGGTACCATCCCGTGAACACCCAGAAAAATCGCAAACCCGAAGTACCTTCAGTATTATAGGTTCAGGTTCGATTCAAAGTTCCCATACTAACTTATGGCAGATATTTACAAAACAAACTGCCTCCTGCTCCTTGTCCTAACAATAAATATACCTATACCTACGTACAGAGTTGTGAAATGTGTATATATCTCCTTGTTCCTGTCAGGTACGATTACGTACTACTTTCAGGTATCAGGTACGAGTGGGTACTATATTTTCAGAGATGGAAAGGTAATTTGTGTAGATTCGTAAGGCAACTTATTTTCAGGTACGAGTAGGTGCATTTCAGGTACGGAATAATAATTTGTGTAGATTTGACAGGGAACTGATTTTCAGGTACTGGTAGGTACTTTCCAGGTATGGCAAGGTATTTTGACTCTATTCGACTGTCAACTTGTTTTCAGGTACGAGTAGGTACGTTTCAGGTATGGGAAGGTACTTTGTGAATATTCGACAGGAAACTTGTTTTCAGGTACGAGTAGGTACTTTTCAGGTATTTCAGGTATGAGATTGGTAATTTTTGTATGGTTGACAGGGAACTGGTTTTCAGGTACTGGTAGGTACTCTCCAGGTACGGCAAGAAAATTTGAGTCCATTCGACAGCCAATTGATGTTTTACCTACTGGTAGAAACTATTGTACCACCTTACAAAAATTATATGATATCCGACCAAAAACACTCCGTGTAAAAAAACAGCCAAGTTTATAACCCTCCAAAAATTAGCCTAACTCAACAGCCCTTAAAAGGGTTTGATATAAAAAATGTTGGCCAAGTTCTCAACGTTCCCGCTATCACTCGGCCCCCAAAATTAGTGATATCACTTATTACAGGGCCAAGACCTTGGCGCGAATCACAAGGATGTTGGCGACATATTTTGTCATATACCTGCTTTCCAATACCCCCGGTCCGCAGCCCCCATCCAACCTTAAAGTCTGTGTCTATGATCGGCTGTGACGCTTACGTGATTTGCGCCAAGGACTTGGCCCTGTAATAAGTGATATCACTAATTTTGGGGGCCGAGTGATAGCGGGAACGTTGAGAACTTGGCCAACATTTTTTATATCAAACCCTTTTAAGGGCTGTTGAGTTAGGCTAATTTTTGGAGGGTTATAAACTTGGCTGTTTTTTTACACGGAGTGTTTTTGGTCGGATTATTTGTTCGCGAACATCCAGAACACTTCCCTCTTAATTCAAACTTTCACTCTTATAAAACTCTGTCGTGTTCAAATATACATGCAGGCAAATTTTCTACCTCCCTTCGTTTGAACAGTCCTCCGATTGTAGGTGTTCGTCTATATAACGTTCTCCCGGTTGAAATCAAATCTGAAGAAAGTTTAACAATATTTAAAAAATTGCTAAAATCGTATTTACTTGAAAAGGTTTTTTACCGTTTAGAGGAATTTCTCAATTTGTAATTTAACTGGACAACCAGGCATTTTATACTTTAGTTCCTCCTATTTTGGGCGGGACAAGGTCAACAAAACGTAAAAAAAATATATATATGTTCAGAACTCTACCACAAACTCTACCTATACAGTTTTTACCTGGAGTGCAGTTTTTGGATATAGTAACCACACATAAGCTATTGGAGGCACTAAACTCAGGACTTCTCTTTCAGAACTTATACTTACCATACATGGCTAAAAAATTTGAAGGCCGGTAACAACTCCAAGATTTGAAGTACTATTCAAATTCAAGGATAAATAAAATGAAAATTTATAGGCCCATCAGTTCCAGGTTCCATCAGTGTGAAAATCTTCGTCAGTAACAACCCGGTGCCGACAGGTCAAAAAATACTAGGGAAGCACCAACAAGTCATGTGTAAATCAGCCAGGTCTTTGAATGCGCGGACAAATGGTGGGGCGATTAGCGCTTAGGCTCTCAGCAAGATCCGAGCTGATCTAACAGAAGGCAGGCCCGGTGTTTATAGCGGGCGGTTTTATAGTGGGCAATCACTCTGTCATGGGCATTAGCACCTAGCCCGGCACATTCCAAACTCCCGGGCCCACCCACACCTCCCTCAGCACAGAAGCGGGCCCTGCTCCGAGCACCTGCCACGTCATAACACGTCCTCCACATGATCCCCACACGCATCAAGCCTATTTTACATTATTTAAATATTAAACTAGAAGAATGAAGAACGGACTTCTTGAACCGTTAGGTTTCCATGGATCCTGAAACTTCACGTCTTCAGAATCCGGTAGGAGTGTCGGTAGAATTTTTTTCGGGGCCGGTAGGTAAATTAATTGGGATGAGTTAATCCGACGATCACTGGTTAAACGTCAGTGAGCTGAACCTTACGATAACCGTCAACATCCCATTTGGTTAGTTAGGGTATTTTTTGACGCCATTAAAATAACCGAGGGATGGTTAACTCCAGGAATCTCACTGGGAATCTCAGGAAATCATTGAAATCTTTACGAAATCTCAGGGAAATTTTTGGAGTAGTTAACCCTTTGGGCTGCATCTTTCCACAAATCTCGTTGAGAATCTCAGGAAATCTTTGGAAATCGTCATGCAATCTCTAGAGTGGGAAATAACTTTTTCCTTTCATTTCTCGTAAAGTTCTCATTATGTTCTATGGTTTTTCTTACTTCCATGGTTGGTCAAAAAATAGGAACGAGTTTCCTGAGAAAAGTGCAAAAAATCAAAACGGCGTCATGAATCTTCATAACCTTTCTCACAATGCCTTATACAGCGGAAGTTATATTTACTGCGGTAGTCAGGCAAAGAAGAAGGGACACATTCAGCCGTACAAAATTGCCAAACTCATAGAGGACAGAGTAGAAAACAGTGATAAAAAGCAGGTTTTCTCTATAACCTTTCCATTTAGAAGGACTATGACCACATACAGACTCTACAGATGCCTGGAGTGGTATCTAAAAGCCCTTGGAATAGGAACTTAAAAGAAATGGAAACTGATCACGGAAGCACTTAGAGTGAACTGCTGACGTAGCCCACTTACGAAATCTGACCACCTTCGAACGGAAAACTTCCATTCAGTCCATTCAGCAAAGCGGCCGTTCAAGGTCCGAGTATTCCGCAGGTGACCTCTTTTCAATGTGTATCAGGGTCCCCAGCACGGCATATAATCAAGCTAACCAATGAGAGTGCTTACGCACCGATACGCTCGAGGTTTTAATTGGTCGCTATGATTCTACGTCAACGGGGAAGTTTGGTTTAGGTAAATGCGGGGTAACCTCTAGAGTGTGTAGACCTTGGTATCGGCCACCCTCACTCATGCTGAACTAGCACCCATCACTGCTGTCGATTCTCAATAACTCTCCCTCTTTTCTGCCCTTTACCCCTCCTCCTTATTTCATATTCTCCACAATTTCGGATATCCCTCATAAAAAGGGGAAGTGCAAAGTATGATAAACATTTGAAAAAGAATGAGACCCTAAATGTCTTCATAAATAATGTTTCGTGGAATTTGCGGGTATAACAATAAATGTAATTTATAGGTACAGTGTAGATTGTAAAACATCTGTTTTTATTCGAGAAATATGAGTAGGTGTGACTGCGAGAAAATTTGAATTTAGATATAGATGGTACCGTTATTCGAGAAAAAGAATGGAACTTATTCTTCTACTGTTTGCACACTATCGGAGAATAACGCAACTGTATTAAGGTTGGATTTCACCACTTTATAGTGTAGACTATAAGACTATAATGTACACTATAGCGCTATCCTATCGTTAGCAGCTTTCACCATCCTGACTATAGCGCCCTTATCTAATCGTTAGCTTTCGAGTAAGTTATCCGTGCTTTAGCGAGAACGATAATTCTCATACCTTCGACTCATTTGGTGCGAAACCGGCAGGGATTGTAGTCTAATAGTGAACGTTTAACGATAGGATAAGTTTTGCGGCTACTTTAACGATAAGATTACAATTCGATCGTTAGGGGCACTATAGTGAGGTGGTGAAATTCAGCCTTATAGTACGTTAGCGACTCAACCATTTTAGTCGTGGAAACTTTCCATTTCGACTGAACAGCTGAGTGGTATAGAAACTGAGAGTATGCAAGGGATCCAGAAAGTTTTAAGTAAACTGCAAATAACAATAAAGTTAAAATTCCAACGGGGGTTTTCGTTTTCCGCGAGGAGAACTATCGCATTGTCACGTACAACGGTCACGGCTACATAAATTTCCTCAAGTAAAATATGACGCAACAAATTCGGAGTGGGCTACGCAGCATGCTTGTGGCGACCACAATTTAAATTTGAATTGAAAACCATTAATTTATTACAGAAATGCCTCGGAGTGTTTGGTTTTGGAATGGGAAAAATGGGTCCCCCTTGCTGGGAGTCCAATGAGTTGACCATTACAATTCGTCAAGACACTACCAGCCAAACAACTACCCGCACACGTTTCTCCAAATTTTTTAATCCAGTGACAATTATTCTATACTGACTGCAATAGATTACGGAATTTAGGGACAAATTCCTTTCGTATTGTGTTTCTTAATGACAATTTCTGAAGGCACTGTTGGAGCTCTATTTGTTCTGAAGTATAATACGTCTTTTCGACGTCAGAGGGTAGTTGACTATGTTGTGATTTTTGGACCACCAAAAAAAGTAAGAAATTACTTGACTGTTCAAAACACAGCTTAGGCGTATGTTCAGCACTTGCCACAACCTAAAGATACCTACTATAAGATATATCTGTCAGATAGGAGACCCTATAGTATACTTCAGAGAAGTGGTGGCATCCAGCCTTAGGCTGAATTTCACCACTTTCCGATAGTGTCTTTTAACGAGAGGATTTAAAGAACGGATTTAAGTTATCGTATGTTTAGCTTACGACAAATGCGTTGCGCTTGCATTTGTTTCTCTGCGATCGCACTTGTCGTAAGCTAAACATACGATAACGTAAATTCGTTCGATAAATCCCCTCGTTATAGACATTATCGGAAAGTGGTGAAATTCAGCCTTAATCGACTATAGTTTCTGACGTTAAAAAGACATACTATATCTCAGAAAAATTTCAAATAAAAATGGGAAAAAGCCAATGAACGGACTCTTAAGAATTTCACTGGTAGTAACACTATTTTTGCGCTCGCAGGAAAGCAAGAAGCAGTATATTATGCTGTAGGTATATACTGCTCAGTTTTTATTTTCCCTGTTGTCCGCTCAAAATTTAATGTAATCATTGTTATGCAGACTATCCGTCAAGAATGATGATGTTGTTTAATATTTCATATTTTCATATTTTATCTTCCCGACTTATTTTCCACAGCCCTTCCGCGTTCACATACGTATTTATGTTATTTTTTGTTCTCCCTCGAAACTTTTTCGAGGATTCGCAGACAGGATGGTTTTCATCATAATATTCAGGCCCGAGGCAGCTTCTTACTTTACTGCTTTTATTTTATTATCTGTTTGTCTGCTACACTATAACATTTAAAAGATCCCTCGGGCGTTTATTTGTTTATGTCTTAATTGCAGTTGTGTTTGATCTGGATTTGTTTGTTCTAAAAACTATAAAGTGTACCCAGTAGGAGATACGAGTTCACTACTTGATTAAATCACTGTATTATAATTTATTTTAGAAAATCTTTCATAAAAAAAATTAAATCAAGATCAAGTTGATTCGAATCAGTGGTAATAAACAAATTTGAGCCTTGCAATTTTCGTTGGGCCAAATTTGATTTTTTGGTCACATAATCTGCCACTTCACTGGTATCTGACAGATAACTATGACAATGAATGGTAGAACAATCGACGAATATGGTCATAGACCTGAATTATACCACAGTGCCGAAATTCGTAAGTCGTATAAGGCGCCCTTTACGACGACGACTGTAAAGCTCAGATTGGACGTCATAAATGTATTTGCGCAGAGTTTTACTACCGGTCGGTCCAGGCTTATGGATGGGTGACCGGTGCTTTACGGGTATAAGTTATTGACCTCTCCAAGAGTAAAACTAAACTAACAATGTAGAATGTTTCAACAAAAAAGAAGCTAGCGTTATCGATTGTTTCCTCGTAAAATAACTTTTTTACGATAAGGGGGTTTGAGTGTCTTCAGCCTCCGCAACCATGCACTCTTTGGATATTTCTCTTGTTAGCTATTATCAAAGCAAAAATAAATAAATAAACGCTTATTCTTCAGTTATTTTTAAAATACCGAACGGCAAAAAATTGCCCCACGCAGTATCGCAGAGTTTTTTAAACACATCTTCCAGAACCAATGTAAGCTTACATAACCTTTCTCAGACGTTTCTTTCTTCTTAAAATTTATTTTTCAAGCCTCTGAAGGATAACTGTATAATAAACTGCCACAGAACTATAATTTCCAATTATTTACCGCGATAGTAGTAAGAGGAACGGAAAAAGAGTGGCATTTTTCTCTCAGTGACTTTCCAACACCCTTAAGGTCGACTACACGTACTTGGTTCACAATGCTACGTACTTCAAGCCCTACTCCGAAGTTACAGGGCGAGTGAAAAGTGTTTATAGGGGGATGTAAACCTGAGACTCTTTGTCGTGAGGTAGTGTTGTATTTTTGCATGAAATGGAGTAATAAGCCCACAGGAGCGGTTTTAAACAGTCAACTACCAGTCCACATGTTTTTTTGACAGATCGCGAAAACACAACACTACCGCACGCAAAATATTTTTTTGTAACGTTTCGGACTAAAACAGTATGATTTTATCGTCACATTTAGAAGAAAAGCTTGATAAATGTTTGTAATATTTACCCTCGCCCTGTTACATGTTGACAATTTTTATTTCACTTACGGAAGTGGGTAATTGCAACAGCATTTCTCTACTTTTTCTCCTGTAAAAGCTAAATATAGTGTCCTACTTTCACTCGTTCGTTTCGCGTTCAAATAGTACACTTATGTTTAGCTTTTAGAGTAGACACTACCAATACGATATTGCAATTACCAGTCTCCGGGAGCACTAATAAGTAAACATTAGTTTTGTCGAATATTTACTTTCGCACAGTGGTTTTGGTGGAGTTCGTCGAGAATGTATGTACAGCCTTAAGTCGTTATACCCACTACATCTATTCTCAAAGCACAACTAATACAGCGTTAACCTTTCCTGACAGAGTTATTGGTTACTGAAGGCAACTTTGCTGGACAATTTATACACCGAGTCAGTAAATAAAGGGGCTATAAAAAGGCGAAACTGTGGGGCCAGTATGCGGCTTCTCGTTACACCGCTGTTTTACGGGCATCGCGGTACTTAAAGCCCACAAACTCAGTCCATAAAACACATTTCAAACACATACGTATCTCTCACTGAACTGGACAAACAGGGGTGATAAGCCGCGACTGATCAAAATTGACCCATTTCTTTTCATTCCCCGCAATTTTCAGATCGTTTTAGGCTATGGTCCGTAAGGGAAAATCCAAGGGGGAACCACTCCAGAGATTCCTTGAGATCCTACTGAGATTCCATAAAGATTTTCAAAGATTCCCAACGATATTCATAGAAAGATGAACCCCTAACCACTAACCACTCCAAAAAATTCCAAGATTCCCTGAGATTTCATAAAGATTTCCAATGATTCCCAACGAGTGGTTAACGCCTCGGGAAAATCAATCACTGTCAAGGTGAAGCATATCAATTGTATGAGTGCCGTTCCCCACGACCAACCCGACGCTGTAAATTTTATGGAGTCAGCAACTCAAAAATTACTATTCAGTGCATGGCTTTTAAGTGCACCCAACAGGAGAAGAACTACAGTTCGAGAGGAGTCCTTTCCGGCCCGTAATGGCGCCAAAGGAATCCTGAAGTGTCCCATAAAGCTGAGGGTGACGGTTTTAGGTTAAATAATGAAGGATATAAAATTGAAACGACTCCAACGACAAGTTCCGATCGTCTTGTACTTGCGTCAACCTGTTTTTTAGGCAATACCTCTTCAATAGATTTCCTGTCTTTGAGAAGACCATAAAAACCCCGAAACTGGTAGTTTACATACGGCCACAAAAACAGACATCGTGACAAACTTCTCAAAAAGAAGGCTTGAGGTGCAACAAGGTACAATAATGTCACAAAGGCAGGTTATTGCCTCAACCAAACATTGGGGCATTATGGTCAGTCAGAGGCCAGGGGGACAAGAGCCCTCGCCGGAGCGCTGAAGAGCTCTCTGTCACCGCCGTCACTGCTACAGGCACAGTCACAACCTGTGGCGCAAGGACTTCTGGTTTGCTCTGCCGTTACCTAATCTCTTCAGGTCATTTGGTCATCCCCGTTAAATGGCTGTCATTGTTTCAAAATGGAAAGACAAAGAACGGGCCTGTCTCCTCCTGGGACTACTGAGACCAGGCCAGTAGCACCTCGAACAACTATTGAATAGTCAATGAACGTTGCAGCAACGAACTTTTAGTACAAATTAGGTTCGAAGGTACTCGTAAAATAGACAATGAGTGGGTGACTCAAGCAAACAGAAGGAGACGGTATGACTCGAAGGACGGCTGCACATTTTCGATTTCTTCCGCAGTTTAACTTTCTACTGGTGCTTTTCCAAGCCTTCAATCGATTCGGAGCCAACTAACAAGAGTAAGAAGAGCGAGGTACTTAGCACCCACTCAGGTTCACACGTCCTTACGAGGTGGCACTTGAATTGCTTGACAGGCTCAGCCAAAGTGGAAGCACCCACCACAAAGGGGCGGTGCCTGGTAGATTGTCCGCAGAGGGAGCGTGTGAAGCACCATATCCATAGAAGTTCGGACCACGGATACCATTAATCAAGTCGCATAACATCGGATGTCCGATCGCCGATACTGCACTCGACGTCCCGACCACACCAATCAATTTATTTTCAAGGCAGCCCTGATTCGATTCAAAAGAGGAGGGGACGGATATCGACCAATATATCAGGGGCAAGAGGGGTCGGAGGAGAGTCACGCACCTGAGGACCAAAAAAACATCTTCTATAGAAAGATTGGTCAGCATTTCATCAAACTAAAATAATTATAAAACTCAGCATAAAGGCCAAAGAAAAATAAAAGGAAATTCAAGCCACTTTTCCCATGAAACTCCAATAAGAAATTAACTGGAGAAAGTCGGGCTTTTCTTTAGAGACGAAAAGAAAATGAGGAAGCGGACATGAAAATTAAGCTTTTAGATAAATCATGGTGCAGAAGAGGAGCTAATTACAATTCTCCCGAATAAACGGTATTTTTAAACTGCGGAATCAGGAGCTGAGATCGGGAATAGGATTTATGACGGCACGACTGGCGAGTGCGTGGCCTGCCCCTTCTTCATCCCTCATGGCCCGGACAAGGCTGCCCTGAGCAGCCAACTCAGCGTTTATATTCAAAGTAAAAACACAAATCGCAGCAGAATGGTTTTTAATTACGTCAAATTCTCCAGTCCTACGGTCACGGGCCCTGATCGATGAGCACAATTTTGAGTCACCGGGAGATCCTAATTCAAACATAAGTCAGGCTGGATTTCACCACTTCACTATAGTGCCTCCTAACGAACAGTTTGTTATCTTGTCGTTAAAAGTAGCCCAAAACTTTATCTTATAGCTTTCACCATAATATTTAACGTTTTGTTATTGTATAGTCGTTGTTTTTGGATTCTATAGGTATATTACATCCAGCTCCATACTTGGTGATAACTGGAAGTGTTTGTTTCAACAAGTTCAAGTTACAAATGGAAAATAAACGTGAAAGACACACTAATTTTTCGGGTAAGAAGTAAAACTGTTGATTAGACTAGAATCCCTGTCTCGCACCAAATGGGAATAAAGTTTTTTTTTTTTTTAACGCGCGACGTTCAGAGAACATATGCGCCGATGAGTTGGTTTTTATTAGATGTTTTTGGCCGAAGCCGAAGATGAAGAGGCCAAAGCCGAATATGAGTGGGCCGAAGCCAGTTTAGTAGTGGGCCGAAGCCAATACATCCATGTCGAAAGCAGAACATTTTTCCGTTCCGCCGGGATTCGAACCCGGACCTCTGTCTCAGGACACAAAGCGGACCCCTTGACCACTCGGCCACTGAGAGCCACTGGGAATAAAGTATAAAAGGTCTCGTTAGATCGC
Source organism: Mesopsocus fuscifrons (assembly GCA_950004255.1). Taxonomy (NCBI): domain Eukaryota; kingdom Metazoa; phylum Arthropoda; class Insecta; order Psocodea; family Mesopsocidae; genus Mesopsocus; species Mesopsocus fuscifrons. The sequence continues at coordinate 19,156,816 of OX465373.1, read as the reverse complement.
TAACGCACGGATAATCTACTCAAAAGCTAACGATAAGGGCGCTATCGTCAGGATAGTGAAAGACGCTAACTTTTCTTATCGAAAGGATATCGCTATAGTGTACACTATAAAGTGGTAAAATCCAGCTCTCTCTAGAATTTTCAAACCTTGGAAATATTCTAGGACTCTAGGAGCACACGACGGTGGTCGGAAAAAGGAACCCCAACCCTCTGCCTCACCACCAATCCCAGGGCCATTTTAAAATTCTAATTTCATTCATCAACATGTAAATTCAAAGGAGCTTCGAGGGCTTTAGTGTACAGTTGTAAATGGAGAAAGAAGATTTACACTCAACAGGAATTTCCTCGCATCTTAAAGGCAGCATCGTCACTAAATTTTAATTCATTTTACAATGGAATTACTTGTCTTTTAGACGCTAGTTTCTGACACAACGGTACCAAATGACAAATGAGCTTGTTGTAGAATATTATGTTCGTAGGTAGGTATAGCGGGTTGAAAATTTTGATTTCCGGTTTTACTATAGTTGAGACAGTAGAGTATTGAGGTGTCCGTGTCAGACTTTGATACATCAATATTTATGTTGACCTTTAGTATTTGGCTCCTACAGTTAGCTTACAGTACAGTGAGACGTTAGCAGAAGAAAAAGGTGACGTAACCAAATGGTGACGTCATTTTCGCCCCCCATACCAACTTCAAATCCGGCCACTTTAGAGAGTAATAACTTTTTATTTACCGGTCAGAATCTACAATGCGATAATACAGAAACTAAGGCAGCCATCGGACTACATCAATTTCTGAGGTACAGATTTTTCCCCATTGTTGAAAGTTGCAACAAACTGTGAGCTGTGTACACAGACTTTGACTAAAATGGTATTTAAGATAAGCAAGCACACGACTTTAGTAAGGCACGAATACCCGATAACGATCTCAGCCTGATCGTTAAAACTAAAGCTGTCGTATTTTTCTTGTTTGAAATATCGCTAAAATCCTATCTTTCGTACATCTACTATCCCCCAATCAGCAGGCATTTGCCACCAAGGAATTATGCTATGTCTACACTTGTATCCTTAATTATAGGCTAAATCAAGTTGTAAGTCAATTTCACTTGTATAGGTATACCTACAAGAAATGTAAATAGTCGGAAAAAAATCGTCAGAAACGTAAACTGCACTTAAGGGCCACCATATATTCGCTATTTTTTTACGTTCCGATTTCAAACTTTGTGAGAAAACTATTGGATATTTAAATATTCGGAAATATAATATATCTTTGTAACGTCATTATTACTCATCAGGCTATGTTGTGATTTTACGATCGAGTGATTTTTGTCACAAAAAAAAAAATTGTCCAAAATTAACCGATCGTGAAATCACAACGTAGCCTCATGAATAATGACGTTAAAAAGACATATTATATTTCAGAATATTTAAATATCCAATAATTTTCTCACAAAGTTTGAAATCAGAACGTAAAAAATAGCCTTCATTTCAGCCTTAATAATGGAATGATTCCGAAATGAGGTATTTGCTATCTATGAGTTTTTCTCAGTTTTACGACAATTAAGAAAATACCAACAGTTTCAATCTTTTCCCAATTTTTTCCTATTTCCTTTTGAGGCAAAGTGAGAATCAATAAATCTTATGGATTTTTTTTTTTCGCTTGACTGTGAGAAAAGCAGTACAATGGAGTCATTGTCAGTATTGAGCCACCTTAAATTCTAACTCTAAAGGCCTTATTAAACGAGACTGAAACCCAGGGTAAGTTAACAGTTGTTAATGTTGAACAAGAATAGCATCTTATTGGTTAAACTTTTCAACTCGCAGGGGTGTACTTCGTGTAAGACGGGCTTTAGATCCAAAGGAGTGGGATCTTGTAACAAGCGATAGCATTGATCAATACCTGGCCTGAGTGAAACCAGACTGCAAGGAGGATCGATATCAAGTGGCATTCAAATAACAGTAATTACCTCCCATAGCTGCAGCACAGAAAAACTCAACTTTTATTTATTTGAGTGGTTTCTGAAAGAAAGAGTAATAATTTTAGGTTTCGGCTTGTCCCACTAGTGTTTTAGCCCAGTTATTTATGATGGAGAAATGAATTATGTCTTACTTCGCAGGGCTAAAATTCTTTTCCCATAACTATTTCGGCTGAAAGGGTTAACTACCATTATTATCGCTCAAAATCCATACCGCACTCATTAAATTAGGAAGGTAACTGGTTAGTGTCCAGCACAGCACAACCTGGAAGGACCAAACCTCGGCTAAAATCGAGGGGTTAACCACTCCAGAGATTGCACGAAGATTTCCAAAGATTTCTTGAGATTCTCAACGAGATTCATGGAAAGATGCACCCCGAAGGGTTAAAACTACTCCAGAAATTTCCAAGATTCCCTGAGATTTCATGAAGATTCCTGGAGTGGTTAACCCCTTGGCTAAAATGCACCAGAAAACGAGGAAGAAGGTCACTACCATAGGAAAACGAAAGATTTTGCCCAAAACAGTCTAGGTATATGTACAGTGGAAAATGCTTGGTAAAACGTAGAAAAAACAAGCGCCAGTCGACTCTAAACATCATGAAATGCCTAAATACCCAGACTGCATATCATAGGACATTACGTAAAAAAAACAAAAAAAAAATGAGGAATTTCTCAGCACCTGGCAATTAGTCCCAAGAATCTTGAGTGCATCGCTTCTGTGCGAATGAATACACAGCAAATCACAAATAAACCGTTAGGCCAATTATAGGTATAGGTATAGTGAGTAATACGCATAATGACGAGCCATTGACCAGAGCAAATCATCGTCAAAGGTACACACCACCAAATGAAACGTAAATCATTTGAAATTGAAACATTTGAGTTATTTCGCCTCATCAATTACTTACATCCAAGTTGGCATGAGATGGGAACAGGGGTATCCAAAATTACAGCGCAATGTTTTACATGAATAATTAGTAAATGGGAATGTGATTTTGTAAGTCCCTTCTTCTAAAGAAGGCCGTCCATCTAGCAGCACCACGCCGCGCGACGTTCAGAGAAGATATGCGCCGATGATTTCGTTTGTTAGATTTTGTGGCAGAAGCCGAAGATAAAGTGGCCGAAGCCGAATATGAGTGGTCCGAAACCAGTTTAGGAGTGGGCCGAAGCCAATACATGCACGTCGGAAGTGGAAAATGTTTCCGTTCCGCCGGCATTTGAACCCGGACCTCTCAGGACACAAAGCAGACCCCTTGACCACTCGGCCACTGCGAGGCACACCGCAGTTTTTTATACCATGGAGTAGGAAGAGATCTGGGCCAGGCTGACCCCCCTACTATCGAAAACGGCGGCGGCGCGGCTAGATAGACGAGGTGCTTAATACGTCAGTGATGGGAAGTCACTGACAGAGGCAGCCTTTTAATTCGAGGCCCATAGGGTGGACTGGGTGGTAGAGACGTTCTCATTATTCTTATCACACACAAGAAAACCGAGGGTCGACCATAAATCAGGGGCGTCAGCAGTAAATTACATCGTATGGTCAGCGGGATTAGCTGAACCCCCACACCCCCTACTACCCTCCACTGACTCGAGATATAGCTGACTACTCACGCAGATACCTCTACAAACACATTCATACTCTACGTACGTCTTGGTTCATGTCTCTGTAATGAATAATGACTAAACGAGTAAACGACAGAAGTGCATTCTCAAGTGGCGATCCAGGCTTGCATATAGAGAGAACTTTGAAACATCCCAAACTGGTCAAAGAATAACCCAGTTAATCATGATTTTTAATTGCTGAACGTCAACGAATTTTCGAGTCGGGAGTCTTCCGCTGTCCGTCGCCTTTTCAATTGACGCGGAGTCACAGTAAACGTCTTCGCGGATAATTTTCAGAGTCAGAGTCCACTAATTTTATAAATTAAAAGTTGATGATGGGTCACAACACATTTTAGAACTAGAGAAACTCGTAAGAAGACGAGCTATAGATCCCGATGACGCCAGCCTTGAGTCCATTTTAGAGGACATCGAACCTGAATTTAACCACAAAATACTTAATTTAAGAGGAGCTGGGCCTAGGAAACAAGGTTCCAGGCTGGTCGAGCCCAGGATACATGGGATTCCAATTACCCCGTGCTTTGGCAACGGGCAACACTCTATTGAGATTTACTATCTCTTCGGGAGAGGTAGGAGGTCAAAATTCCACGTCCGTGTCCGTAAATATACAGCCAAATACCTCCAAAACAATGGAGTTACTCAGGGCGGCGCTAACATTGCTGCGTCTGCTCAACATCGGCCTCACACACAAAGAAGCCGGTGGGAAAGGCATGCCACACACTGCCAAAACCAAATACTCAATCCGGCAGAAAAGTAGAACGGTATTTTCAGCCTGAAAATATGAATTTAAAGGTTTCTTTGCAGTTCTTATAGCATAAGCTCGAGTCAGCATGAAGCCCGCTTCACAAAAAAACTTACAAGCCAACCACGCACATACACTATAAAGCGTTCTTCAGAGCACCATTATTTCAGAACTGTAAAAAATTAAGCACAGCGTGAGAGCGAAGCCAATGAAAAATCTCTGGAACACTGAACTAGAAATTTCCAGGCACGCACCCAGTATTATACCGGAAAGAATTCAATGACTCAAAAAAAGACTTCTCTTCTTCAACACAATGAGAGGCCTCGTAACGGAAGAGGCTTCCCTTCTAATAACTGCATGCACAACTCCAGTGAGGAGTTTCGGGATTTGTCCAGAAATGGGACCTCAAAGCGAAAAATTTTGCTTACGACCGTTATGAACAATTATGACCCAAGTGCAGCTTATCCTGTCCCAAACCAAGTTTGGCCGAAGTTAGCATCAACAAGAAAATTTTAGGGGTATGGGGATGCGAACTCGAGAGTCTGAGCCCTGACCCTGACATCGACACAACCGATTCACTGTCTTGTATTTTTCGGCGCAATCCTTGAAGAAGTGTTGGCTGAAACCTATCATTAGCCAACCCAAGCCAGTAGCCAGCGTCTGAGACTCATCGCCTTAGTCAGCTGTCAGCAGCATCACCAGCGTGTCACGCTCCCCGCTAACTCGTTTTTCAGGAATTTCGCGTGCTCTGACAGTCAAAATAGCCTAAGGTCCCGACGTAATACCTCCAGGATGCACTGCTAGATAAAACCGTCAAAATCATCCTGAGTTCAACAACTAGGATATACGCCACCGCTCCATTTATCGTCAACAGAGTAGCCTCAGCACCGTTGTCGTAAATATAAAACGGTATAAGATTCTTATGATGTAAGCAGAGGGAAAATCCGATGGTGAATTGTGGTGAAAAAACTAGGCAACCCATTTAAGGGTCCGCTATACCTGACGATGCATTTTTTGCCGCCCATAAGATTAACATTGCGAGCGGCGATTCATTTTCAAGGTTTACCCTTGGTTGGAAAGACACAAAATTTTGCCTGTACCTAGCCCTAACAATGTTCTAGGGAGTGTTCGAAGCAGATTTCCCATTTTTTTACTGGTTTTCGAGAGACAGCACTTTTCTTGAGGTATGCGATGCTAGCATTTGCAAAACAGTTGCAATAAAAGAAACCAGTGAGAAATTGGGAAATCTGCTTCGAACACTCCCTAGAACATTGTCAGGGCTAGGTACAGGCAAAGTTTTGTGTCTTTCCAACCAAGGGTAAACCTTGAAAATGAATCGCCACTCGCAATGTTAATCTTATGGGCGGCAAAAAATGCACCGTCAGGTATAGCGTCCTCTTAAAGAGAATTAAACTTTAGAAAAAAGTGAAAGAAACGTCTTCTTCCTTGCAGCTGTCTCACCAGGGGAGGTGCATACATGTACACTTTATATACTGCACCATCAATGTCCCTCTAGGGTCCATGAAGTTGCCCAGAATTGCAACATTGTCAAATTTACAACCATCTGTAATGCTCATGCACTTTCTTGTCATTCTCCTTGGGATATCAAGTATTATAAAGTTTATAGTGGAAGTAGTAAATTTAGATCCACGTGGTTTGTGAATTTATGGTTTTTTATTGAGAAGCGCGTTGAGAAGGTAAGGAAAGAGGATAATCCGCATTAATCACCTATTCAGACTCATCCAAATGCAAGAAACGTTTGGAAAAACCAATGTTACACTGGTAACACTGGCGATGGTCAAAAGCGGCTAAACACGCGCATCTTCGATGACAGTAACTTCACACATTGCACTGAGAAAAATAATTGGTTAATGGAGGCCAAAATCAGCTCATTTAATTTTTGGCCAATAAGTGGAAATGGAGCGCTCATTTTTAGTAAGGATGCACTCTCCATTTAAGGCACACTCCGTTTCTGTTAAGTGGAACTTTTAGGTCACGTGGCCCCTAAATAGATTTTTACTTTTCTTTTACTGGAACTTTGGTTCCCTATCACTAAGTGGAGCACCCTACCGTTCCTCATAGTGGAGTTTGTCACTTAGGTTAAATTAACAATGATGTGACGTCACAATGTATATTATCCAGGTAGATGTAAATGGAGTCAGTCACTTCTCTTAAGTGAAGCATCCAATAAAAAATATACGTGACGTCGGTTTTATCTCGCCTCCATGACGTCACCAGCATCAAAAGACGCTTCTACTTGACTTAAATGATATTTCCAATAAAAAAAACCACGTGACCTGAATGTTTTTTTGATCCATGACGTCACGAGCTTCTAATTGGAGGCTTCAACTTAAATTAAATGGTACATCCAATAAAAAACCACGTGACCTGCAATTTTTTGGCGCTAAATTTGAATTTTATAAAATCTTCACCACTGTGACCTAAAGTGAAAGTTAGTAATTTGGAATTTGATCAAGTTTTCACCCCTAAAGGCGCATTCATCAAATTTTTATGAGTTGATTGGTGTTTGTTTTTCTCAAAAATATGTTCAAACAAGGCCACAATGTGCATTTTACTATAAATATGTGCGACATGGAGAACAGGAGTTTTCGTGGTCCACTGTCCGGGGGACGAAGGGAGTCAACTTGGACAGAAGTGACACGGGATTTTTTAGAATGTTAGGTTGGAACGGAAAACGGTTTGCAAGGAGAACCGTCTGTAGTGTTTTATGGTCTATTCGGAGTTTATGCAATGTGTTGGAGGGGGAAAATCATTGTAGACGAAAAAAATGACAAAAGACAGTGAAATTTTTCTGAAAATTGCATTTAGAAGATTCATACACAGCCGACACTGAGATATATCACTGAGAGAAGGAACGTATGGCGTACCTGTGGTGCTTATTGTCTGGTTTTGTTTATTTTGAGCCCATACAGCGGAGAAATTCGGTTTTTAAACAAAGGTAGAGCAGAAGACGAAGTTTTCGAGTGAAAGTTTTACCCTTTACACATAACTACCCTAGAAAACGGTGAGAAGGACACCATTTAGTTTGCGCGTGGATGAAACAGGAAATTGCGTGTCATAGCAAGTGTCAATCATGACGTCAAAATTCTATTTAAATTAAAAGAGACAATGGAAAAACCCGGAAAATCAATTTACTTTTACGGGCTCCAATTACTTTTAGTGGACATTATTGGAGGGGCTCATTTCATTTAAATGTTCACCCTATTCCGTTTAAAGCAAGTGGACATAGGCGGTTAAGGTAAATGGAATAGTTGCAGACGCCCCGCTAAGGGCGCTGTTACTGGCGTTGCGTCACACGCCTAAATCCATCCTTCGCGTCAGCGGCGTCAGTACAGTTTAAAGTGTCAACGTCCGTGGGTGGGTAATGTGTTCTGTTGCTTCCAGTGCCACTTTCCGCGGTTATGTGAACTTGTTATACTTACCTACAGTTATTTTTGTTGTGGTGTAAATGAAAGTCCAGCCAATACTAAAAAAAAACTTCGGGTCTCATCAATTGCCCGCGTACAGTGATAGCGAAGGAGACACTGAGAATGGCCGAGATATCTGTACTGGATGTACTGACTTCGTGTGGATGTGAACACCTCCATCAGGAGCTCAATGGTAAGTTGATTTGTTCTGAAATGTCTTGTTGTCTATGTCTTTTTAACGCCATAAAAAAAATCTGGCAAAAATTATCTCATAGTAAAAGTACAACTTACGTTCTGGCGTTAGAAAGGCATTATATCGCAGAAAAATTTTTAAATAGTTTCTACTGAAAATAGTTATGTAGGTACATTATTTAGTTGAGGTTGAGGAACATCCTTCAAGTAGAACAAAAGTGGGTTACTGGACCAGCCATCAAACCACAATGTATGGTATTTATTCTAAGCATATTTACATCCCTCCATTTCCATGACCGTGCATAATGTTACTCCTACATATCGGCTATTTATTATCAGCATTTTATTAATGTTTTTGTTTTGTTTGTTTTTCTCTCAGGTGGGGAACAAGGATGTTCTTTGGCGGGGCTGCTGTACCTACCGCTTATGACAGAAAGGCCTCCACCGATTTACCCATCTCCCCAGCGTGACGACTCTTCAGCTTCTTCTGCGTCATCTAAAAACTGTCGGTCACGGTTTTGGGTGTCAGTATTTTGTCACTGTACCATATCCTGCGTACCGCACTCACAGTGTTTTTGCAATATACTGTTTCACTGGACTGGAGACATAACTGTATACTTTTTCCAGAGGTTATTGGTAGCCTCCAGCAATGTTACTGCTATGTGGCTGCCATGTCTACATCGGGGTCGTGCAGGTACCATCCCTATGGCTAAGGAGGGCTATTGGGGTTGCTTCCCCTGTGGAGGGAGCCCCCTAGCCTGGAGGGGGTGACTGCAGCACCCTATTGCGCCACTTGCAGTAACCGGATTGCTGTAGGTTACTTTAAACGGCCTTCCCATGTAGATGTAATGGATTGGTACCATACTAGGTAGTGGATAGGTACCATACTAGGTAGTGGATAGGTACCATACTAGGTAGTGGACAGGTACCATACTAGGTAGTGGATAGGTACCCTAATAGTAAATGGATAGGTACGAGTATTACTGGACAGTACGCTATCCCTAAAGGTGTCCTCCAATATTAGGAAATGTTTCGCTGAAGCCTTGTGAAACATCCACTTAAGTTTACTGTGCGAATCTACTTACACTACTCATCTAATAGCAGGGTTTGATTGGGTTCATTTACGCTTAAGGGATGCACTCCATTTCCTTTAATTTTATGCACCGTTCATGGAAATGTCTGGGTTCCGTCACTTCAAATAAATATTCATTTTCAGTAAATGCCTTCCCGACAATAAAGGTAACTATACAAATTGATGATGTCACAATTGTCGTGACGTCATCACTTGACAGTTGTTACTGAAGCCCTCCACTTCGTTTAAGTGACTGAAAATTAAATGGAATCTTCTTCTTCGACTCACTTACTTTAACTGCACCGTTTACTGGAATGTGGTCGTTTACTGTAAGGGGGCATTCTAGTAAGCTCCAGTTTAACAGGAAGTTCACGTTAAATCTACGGGACATTTTTCTGAGTGTGTTTTCAAAAAAACACAGGGTTCCCAAAATTATTTTTTGGTCAGAACCAGAAGTAGACTTGAGAAGAGGGGTCACAATGATCTAAAAGAGTTTAACAACGATAATTCACGTATCTGTAGCCTATCCATCCTTCGATAAGTCTGAATTCACTATCATCCAAGATGGAGTATATAATACGCAGGAGTGTGACCGGTGGAATCCCCAACAAAGTATGGTAAAGTCCATAAAGACAGCCTGGAAAAAGGACATTCTACACAATTTTTGACACAGAGCGTATAAACGTAAGTATGTGAAATATATCTATGGACAATTAAAGCACTGCCTCATGAATAACTTAGTGAGCGAAGCCTTCAAAGTCTGCCTATGCACGTAAAGCGCAAGACAGTCAGCAGCAAAGCCGAAATATTTGAAAGAAGCTTCCCGGTCCCCGGAAGGGCGAGGCTGGGTAGAAATGAGAAATGGGTAGTTGACGCTCACTTGTTGAGCTGTTGTCGCCTTCTTAGGGATGCTGAGACCGGAATTTGCATTTGAAAAACATGAATTAGAAGCGGGAGCAGGAGCAAGAGGCATTCCGCGCTAACCCCCACGAGCTTGATTTACCGCCGGGGCTCACGGTGAACCTTTTCTGAGACCTGACGCCAGCGTGTACTTCGCCTACTAATTCCCCACTACTCATTTTCAACTTCTACTCCAGTAGGGCATTGCGGGGGTCTCCATGCATCTTTGCGACACTGGTTTGTGAGTTATTAGAATGAACTGTCGCAAGGACATGTGTTCTGGAAGAGGTGTCCGACCTCCACGAAGGGCAACTCCGTTTCCCCTTTCAATTTGATTAATTTTTTAGCAGGTTCAGTATCTTAGACATTTTTCATGTGGTCGAGCTGTTAACTTGTTAACTTGAACTTTATTTTTTTTTAATGGCCGGTACTTTAGTACATTGTTGCGAAGACAAGCAAAGGTCATGGTTTTCCTACCTATACCCAGTACCATGTGACAACAATATGTAGGGAGAAAATTTTGCAACGGCTGGGACTCGAACTGGAACAACAGTGCAGCTAATGGCAAACAAGATTTGTTATAGAATGATCGCCTAACTGTGATAAAATTTCGGTGGCAACCCAAGAATAACAGACCGCCAAACCAACAAGACCAAGGGGAACACAATAAAAAAAATTCGAACCAGGAGCCTCCCGCCTCCAAGCTGAGGTTCTTCATCCCGGCGACCTTTTTTTGAAATAAAAACTACCCGCCCCTTTATTAAAATCATATTTCCTCCAACGTCAACAATGGAGAATATGTAAAAGTATAAACGGGGCACCCTCCCAGCGGTGCTCTTTGATAGAGGAGAACTTCTAGCTCAGGTGATTCCTCCAGGGAGCCTGCTGTAGTATGATTCCCTCTGCACAAAGAACCTGCCGACTCTCCAGGCGGTGACAATAAGGAACCAATACCACTTCTGTGCTCCTCATACCGACTCCTTTGGTGAACCGCGCTTCCGTATTTTCTACCTGCAAATAGCAAGTTCCTCTGAAATTTGAGATGTCCACACATTGGAACCACTTCCCCTAATAGCTGAATGGCTAGTAAGCTAGTAAGCCGTTCTTTCTAGTTTTATTTGAGGAACCGCCGAGGGGTTAACCACTCGTTGGGAATCTCGTTGGGAATCATTGGAAATCATTATGAAATCTCAGGGAATCTTGGAAATTTTGGAGTGGTTAACCCTTCGGGGTTCATATTTCTATGAATATTGTTGGGAATCTTTGGAAATCTTTATGGAATCTCAGGGAATCTCAAGGAATCTCTGGAGTGGTTACCCCCTCGGGAACCGCTCAAAAGAACCGTCTCATAGAAATGCACTATGCACTGTAGAAAAAAATGCACGAGAAAACTAACAGCCAACAATTTACTTTAAACAGCAGTCTTCAGATGAAATACTCTTGCCGACACCTCCAAACAACAAGAAAAGCCGCTCTAAGCTGGGAATGCAAGCAGTAATCACAAAAGTTGAAGAGGGAATTTAGGATTTGTAGAGCAAGTGCATCCTGGTGGAAGGCGTTGAATTTGTATGAATGCGCAATGCGGGCTAACAGCAGCAGCCACGCCTCCAACTTGAAGCCATTGTTCTCGATACCTACTGCTGAGCATAATACCAGGTCTCAATGGGAAAATTATGTGTGAAGGCTACTTACGAATTATTATCTGCTGAGGCATATGCAAATGAATTTACGCTGATGAATTATAGAGATTAGCTGGTTGGCTCGAATGAGGTGGGTCTCCCGGGGGGCTTCCTCTTCTACAGGGGCCCCAACTAAGGGTCAACTACAATATTCTTTCAAAATGCAAATTTTAGTTGTCAAAATAATTTGTACTGATCTTCGAGGTTGACTTTTGCCTCGCAGATAAGAAACAGCCAATCCTAGAAGATTTATAGGAATTTTCTTTTTTAGGATATTGTTCGAGAAAGAAGCAACAAAGAAGGATCTTATTATTTCGGAACCGGGATGGCAGGATCCACCGAGGGGTTAACCACTCCAGGAATCTTGTTAGGAATCTCGTTGGGAATTTCAGGAAATCATCGGAAAAATTTATCAGGGAATCTTGGAAATTTCTGGAGTGGTTAACCCTTCCGTGCGCATCTTTTCACGAATCCCGTTGAGAATCTCAGGAAATCTTTATGTAATCTCAGGCAATCTCAAGCATTCTCATGGAAAGGTTACCCCCTCGGGATCCACTTTTGTTTCAAAAGTTCCAACCTACCATTTCTTGTCAGAAAATACAAAATTTTCGGTAGGCAATGAGCCTAACAGGGAACCTAATTCACGATAATTAAATCCTTTAAAGAGCTATCAAATCCGCTAATGATCCAGCCGGAAGAAAACAGGTACAGAAGATAGATTCCGGGGCTCTTAGAGTAACGCGATCCACCGCTGAGACCAAGGAAAGGCGCGAAAAGGTTTGAATCGTTCAAAGAATCACCGGCGGATGAAGGCGATCGCATTCAAGAGGTGTTAAATAAGCCTTTAAGCGGCTTCCTTCTCTTTCTTGTTATTTTATTAATAGGGTTAAAGGAGGTAGCCTTTGAGGGCCTTTGGTAACGTGAGCAGTGTAATCAAATGGCAGCTGACAATGGAAACCAACCCTTTGTCGGTCCGACAAGGGTGCTGCGGCCATCATGGGAAACTCCCTTCAGGGGTTACCGCTTACGAGAGTATGCAGTCCGAAACTCACAGGGCACCTTAATCTTCTAAGTCATGAAACTCATAAGTCATCATTGTTAGCCCCAGTAGCAACAGACACTTAAAAAGGAACACCACAACTTTCTGATCTTAGCGCGGGAAATACCAAATTGACTGCGATTAATAAATTCAGCGAGGAATGAGAAAGTTAGTTACAGACAGCGATGGAAAATTTTGGTCTAAAATTGGCATACCTAGGAAAACTTGGAATTCAGACAATTTACTTATTTCTTCACAGTGAAATTATAGAGGGGGTAACCACTCCAGAGATTCCTTGAGATTCCAATGAGATTCCATAAAGATTCCCAACGATATTCATAGAAAGATGAATCCCGAAGGGCTAACCACTCCAAAAAATTCCAAGATTCCCTGAGATTTCCAATGATTCCCAACGAGATTCCCGACGAGTGGTTAACCCTTTGGAGACACGAATACGGAACTGATTTAAGCTGTATTCGTTTCTCAACTGGAATGTAAATTTCCATCACACCCCTGCATCCTTTATACAAGAAACGTTATGCAAAACTGAAACACAACCCTTATAAATCAAAAACAGCGGAGACGCATTGCTGTAGCATGAAACCACAAAGACTGGCAGATAGCGCGTTGACATGGGCCATGGGAGCAAATAAATAAATAAATACGACCCACGCATTAATTTACCACCCCCAGCGATTCGTTAACATATACGAAATGCAAGGTGGGTTAATTCTAGAAGTTGTCTGGATCAACCGATGACGTCAGAACAACATAAACTCACGAAGACCAATCAGGGACGTTTACTGCCAAATGCTCGAAAAGTTGGTCGGTGTGATTTGACATCATCCCCCCATGGGAGAGCCTATACCGAAGATTCATCATCATAAGACACAACCTCCAAAATTTATAGATCTTGCTAGAGATGAGGCTCGGCACTCGGCAGACTTATCTTACACAGGCAAATTACAGAGCGCCCTCCCCGCCGCCAACTTTGAGTAATTTATTGACCTCGTAGGTCCCCACCATTCGCCACCCCCAAGCTGTCTCAACACCCTTTCAGGCACAACCTTGCCACCATCAACCATACCAAGTTTGCTATAGTTAAGAGTAATACGTTACGGAGAAGATCTTGGTTTCGCTGGGGAGAAACTGGACCTGGCTTTCGGAACCACAGCAAAACTATGACTGATTGACAGCTGGCCGTCTTTTAAAAGCTGAAGGGTTCAGATTAGGAAAATAGTGGTGAAAGATGCCAACTGGTTCAGCATCACGCGCAACTGTTCATTGGAGTCATGATCATTGCATGAAATGATACTGAATGACTGTACGAATTTGAACTAGGAAACAAAGGAACTAGACCGTTTTTGGCAACAACAATGCTACCAAAAACGGAGGCGCGGCTAGATGGACGACCTCCTTAACGATCCAGAGTCTTTATTACAATACAGTATGGATGAATGAGTTCCAATATTCTCATGTCCACCAGCATACAAACGTGACGTTTACAATAAAATGCAGGGCAGACGGAAAGGACCGACGCCTAGTGCCCGTGCAGTGCCTCAGCCCAATCTCAGTGGGCGTGCCCCGGCACAATTTATTCCTAATTACCAAAAGCCCTCCCACAAGCAACTCCATTTTACGACGTAGGAAAGTTTCGGGTTGATGAGATGACAGACTCCATTCACATGTTGAAGAGTTAATTATTGTCCTTTGTGTCGATGTGGAGTGGCGTCAGTGGCCATTTGATTGATTCATTATCCAAATCAAACCTAGTTATTATGATGCGTCCCCATTATGACCACATCATACGACCCCGACATCGTTCTATAGGTATTTCGTCAAGCGGGCCTATTCCGGATCTTTGGTCGCGTTAAACTCCTGACGCTAAAACATAGTCAACACTACACCACTTCGTTACATCGTCGTTAACTTTGCGTCGAGGGGTTCACCACTCCAGGAATCTTGTTGGGAATCTCAGGCAATCATTTGAAATATTAATGAAATCTCAGGGAATCTTCTCAGAAATTTCTGGAGTAATTAACTCTTCGGGGTGCATCTTTCCACGAATCTCGTTGAGAATCTCAGGAAATCTTTGGGAATCCTCATGCAATCTCTGGTCAACCCCTCGCTTAACAGATCTGGAGACCTGCAGGATTACTTAAGGCTGTAAATATGTATATACTGCTGTCAGTTTATTAGGGAAACTGCTGGATATTTATGTGAGGTGTCTTTCTAACATCAGAACTTGGTAACTAAGACAATCGACAATCGATTGATTTTTGGAGAGAAAAAAAAGACAAAAACCAGGTTGTAAAATCACAACTTGGTCGGGATGCTCCCAACTTATTACATACAAGTTTTGCGATTCAACACTTGTTAACCTTGCCAAAAATATAGCACCTATATGTACCTCACGCTCTAGCCATCTGTTGGGGCCATCAACAGACAGCACGTCCGAAGAAAACCAAAGAACAATAATGGGAACAAGGATTCATCATTTTTACATCGTAACACTCTATTGGCAAACTCTGATGGCACAAGAGGATAGGCTGGGGAACATGGAATAGGATGGAGCGCGCGGGTCATCCAGGCTCTCCGATAACATCACTAGTCAGTCACAACAATAAGCCAAAAATGAAAAGGCCGAAAATGAAGCCAACAATGGAGACTCATCTCAAAGCCATTGCATATCGCAACAAGCCACTCGAACCACTAACCCCTAGGGCGAACCAAATGTAGAGGTGCCGATTCTAACAGAAGAAGACGTGCATGGGGTTAAGCACTCCAGGAATCTCGTTGGGAATCTCAGGCAATCATTGGAAATCTTTATGAAATCTCAGGGAATCTTGGAAATTTCTGGAGTAATTAATCCTTTGGGGTCCATCTTTCCACGAATCTCGTTGAGAATCTCAGAAAATCTTTGGAAATCTTCATGCAATCTAAAGCAATCTCTGGAGTGGTTAACCCCTCGAAAGAAGATGTCTACAACGTGGTTCAATCAAAGGGTTCAGTTCTCCAGATTTTTAAGAAGGCAAGCAAAAATAAAAAATTGCTCTATGACGATTATTATTATTATTTTAGTTGTCCTTCAAAAACAAGACTATTGGAAAGCTGTCAAAGAGCAAAATTTCAGTTTTTTCTTCGGTAGTAGGGGTCCACATACACATAATTTTTCTGAGACGTATACCGGCTTTCTGGGACAAGTTGCACCAAAAAAGTTGTTCCTTCCGAAGTTGAAACACCAGAGAACAGCAGGTGCTATGAATTAGTACCTAAACTAAGTAGGAACGGACCAAGCTAAGTACATAATTTTCCAACAAGGTTTTTAATGAAGGCCCCAATTGCCCCGGTCCCACGTACTCACGTGATAATCAACAAGCTAACACCTACTGAATCAAAAATTTAATTAACCACCTACCTCGACTTTAATCAACAGAAGGAAACATAAATTTGAGGCAAATTGTTGTTGTTATGCTCAGACCATGAAAATAGGGGAAATTATCCCGACTATGACATATTTGTCTCTATTTCACATATGCACATACTATGCAATTCTTTTGTCAAATGTATACATTGTTAGACTAATAATTACCCCATTTTAAGAGGACGCTATACCTGACGATGCATTTTTTGCCGCCCATAAGATTAACATTGCGAGCGGCGATTCATTTTCAAGGTTTACCCTTGGTTGGAAAGACACAAAATTTTGCCTGTACCTAGCCCTAACAATGTTCTAGGGGTGTTCGAAGCAGATTTCCCATTTTTTTACTGGTTTCTTTTATTGCAACTGTTTTGCAAATGCTAGCATCGCATACCTCAAGAAAAGTGCTGTGTCTCGAAAACCAGTAAAAAAAATGGGAAATCTGCTTCTAACACTCCCTAGAACATTGTTAGGGCTAGGTACAGGCAAAATTTTGTGTATTTCCAACCAAGGGTAAACCTTGAAAATGAATCGCCGCTCGGAATGTTGATCTTATGGGCGGCAAAAAATGCATCGTCAGGTATAGCGGACCCTTAAATACTTTATAAGTAAGGAGGAGTTTCGCACAGGCAAAAAGTGTCGCTAACGACTCCATTGCACGGTACTCACCAACTACAGCAAAATAAGGCCACGGTTCACATGAGCTGAACTTTCGGTTTTATTAAGTAGGTTTACGTTTAAAGGTTTAAAGGGATAGCAGTGAATGGAATTGAATATGGAGCGAAAAGCTCATCTAATTTTAATTTGGTACGCTCTGAAAATATTCCATAAATCCCGATAAGCAGTGTGCCTGAATGGCATTAAAGGTTCCAACTTCATCACGATTATCAGAATGGCTTTATACAAATATGTTTCCGGCCTTACCAGGCATGTTTTTAAGCAATTTAGGAAATTTAGCAATTTTACAGCAATTTGGGAAATGGAACAATAAATTCAATGCAAATTTACTTTTTTTTTTTTCACTGCACAGCGTGTACGAAATTAGGGACTTACAATTTTACCAAAAATACTTCTGTCAAGGTTTTCAAAGTTTATTTATTTATTTATTTATTTATTTTTCATTTTCCAGTTTTATCATTTTAGAAACAATTTTTTTCCATTTTTTATTTCATTTTTTGTATTGGGGTTATCTCTGCCTCTGCCAATAACCAATACCTATCGGAGATAAAATAAAACAGAACAATTGGTTCTTTCTAAAAATAAATAAATAAACAAATAAAAATATGATGAAGGGCAGCATAGCACAGAGCGGAGCAGTAAAGAGAGAAGAGTCGGCCAGGTCAAGCAAGGAAAAAGGCCCCCTAAAACTCGAAATTCCTCGGCCTATAATTATAACAAGGTCGTGGGTAATTACTATTACCAACTATGTAGACGAGAAACAAACAAGGCTGTCATTATGGTTTTGCATTAAGAGTATATTCAAATTTGAACTTATTTGAAAAGCCCTGGGTAAATCTCCATCTCCATGTTTTTCCCCCAAAAAATTAAGGTTTTCCCATTTCCCACTGCATTATTCTAAGGGTCCGATTACACCTAACAATAAATATATGATCCTATTTTTATATGATCCTATTTTTTTAGCATCATAAAAATTTTAGAAAAACTGTAATACACTTTACAATAAAAATAGAATCATGTTTAGCAGTGACGCCAACTTGACATGGTAAAAAAATAGAATTTTGAAGATTTTTAGGGTCCTTTTTTGAACCGTTTTAGGTTAAATAATTTCTGCTATATTCTTTCAATTCATCGTTATAAGAAATTCGGACTCCTCCACATTTTCTATTAAAATACGGGTCATTTCCATTCCACTTACCTCAGCCGCCATTTTTAACGGACTAACCCAACAACAACAAACACATCGCAGCCTAGAGGAAGGTAGTCGCAGCAGTTATGATACAATTTGTACCGGCCGATACAAATTGTATCATAATTGACTCAATTCACTTTACACCTTACAATTTTTCTTGATCATATTTTTTTATGATCCTATTTGGATTGGAAATTGTAAGGTGTAATCGGAGGCTTAGGAACTACTGTCTGCATTTTTCAGAGTTTTAGTTTTGGGGAGAAAAGTACGAATTCAGAGCGCGAATGCTTTTTTCATTTGTGCACGGTGCTGTTTCCTATGTAACAACATTCTATGCTACCCTGCTAACGGCTTGTAGACACCTTAAACTACTGGATATTGGAATAAATATGGGACCGCCAAACTGAGCACTCAAATGAATAACCTCTTAAATATTCTAGCAGCTCGGGCATTTTGACTGGCGGGCGCGGGGTGTGACCGCTTTCAGGTCGTCAGGTTCGCATCGTAACCGCTTGTGTGCCGCTCAGACCCCGTACAAGGTTCAACACGAATAGTCCAAAGGGAGCCGTGCATCCGGAGTTTTTAACACCCAAGTAAAATGGCGTAACTAAAGGCGCTTCCACACACCACAAAATGTATTGGAAACACCACGCTGGTCCTCATCTATCATTAAGCAACTGTACTGCTGACGGTTATTCTACAATACAGGTCAAGGTGCCCAGTACCAGGAACTAATAATATCACAGGAGACCGAAGCTAGTTCAGAAATGGGTCGAATCCATGCAGTTCGCGAAAAAAATTCCTTCAGCCAGGATTTGAACCCAGACCCCCCTTGAGAGAAGTCGGATGCCATTACCACTCGGATACTGAGAAGATGGTGTTTCGAACCACTACAGTCTCGAAATACATTTCACTGACGTCCTGAAGATAAAATCACAAAATAGCCGAAGCCGAACAGAAGCAGGCCGAAGCCGGAATAACAGTAGGCCGAAGCCAGCACAAGACATCCACGCCGTAAGCAGAAAATTTTTGCTTACGCCAGGATTCGACCCCAGGCCTCTCAAGACGTAAGTCGGATCCCTTGACCGCTCGGCCACAGAGAGGCATAGTTGGCAGTACATTTCGTTGATCGAACGTCGAAACATTGACCCAAGAAAAATTTGAACTGACTTACCTGTCAGGTGACTGCCGGAGAACTCATAGTCGTCATCCTGGTCCCAGTGCTTGAGGGACAGGTTGCTGAGCGGCGTCGCGTTCGCGAATTCCAAATTCGCAAAATGCCAGTCCAGGATCTGCCGATCCCGCGAAGATAGGTACACATCACTGCAAGGAAAGTAAAGTCAGTCTGATCAGTCTGTAGCGATAGATTTCCGATCTTCCTTTTCTTTCTACGTAAATAGAAATTTCGAGGAGATAGTTTTGCTAGTATAAAATAGGCTTTGAGGAAAATAAGCCTCACGTTTCAACGTCACGTATTAAATATAAATACTTATCCCACTAACGATATTGTTCTTTCAATGATAACTGTCCATACAATCCTGCTTGTTTAGGTACATGTCGATTATACTCTATTATACTCCACGCGCATCTTGGATGATGTAAATTCAGACTTATCGAAGGGTGGATAGGCTACAGATATGTGAATTGTCGTTGTTAAACTCTTTTAGAACATTGTGACCCTACTTCTCATGTCTACTTCTGGTTCTGAACAAAAAACAAATTTGGGAACCCTGTGTTTTTTTAAAACAATGTGTGAAGTTACTGTTATCCAAGATGCGCGTGGAGTATAGTAAATAAGTTGCAATCTTACAACTGAATAATTTTTGACTGATTTTTTATTAACAAAATCACTCTATCGTAAAATCACAACTTTATTGACTTGTTTCTACATTATTCCACACAACTGTAAATAATCAACAGTTTCCTCACAAAATTTTGGTATTAAAGGGTGCGTCCCACCATGCCCAGTTAAAATTTAACTGGAGATTTACCATGTTAAATTTAACTTAAATGTTAAATTTAACATGGTAAACATAGGACAAAATCTCCAGTTAAATTTTAACTGGGCATGGTGGGATGCACCCTGAATGTCAAAAAAACAGGACTATCGACAGCCTTGTCCACATAGTCCTGTTTGTTGACGTTTTTTCCTGCCCACTTTTTGAGGAAACTCTTGGGTATTAAGGTGCTTTGAGGTATCATTTTGTACCTGGGAGGGGACGCTTCCAAATCCTGAAGTTTTTTCTCCATATCCTCGAGTGTCTTGTTCATATCGTCCAACGTTTTAAACATAGTTCCCAGGTCGTAAGTTTTCGACTTGATCTTGAACAACTCAGTGGAGTCGCGAGTGGACTTTTTATCAAACGCCTCTTTCAGCTCTTTAATTTCCTTGTGATGTTCCTTAATCTGTGACTTTAGGTTCGCTATTTCCACTAGGTGAGCTTTCACTTTTTCTTGCTGAGCGATCACGTTTTTCCAGTGTTGGATTTGTTTGTCTTTGACATTTTTGTCTTGCAATCTGAAATGAAGATAAAATTAGGTAAAAAGAAGCGAGATACTTAGAGAGATCACTAGCAAGCACTAGATTGGCGGGGTGATACTGTCTCACCTATCCAAATCAACTGTGAGGTCTTCGGGTGACAAGTCAGCGGGATCGAGAAACCAATCTTTTACACTTTCTCTCACAACTGAATGAAAAATAAATAAAAAGTCGCTCAGTGACACTACTTTCCTCGTCTTAAGTCGCCCTGCAGAGGACTGATGGTGATTAAAATAGGAAGTTACAAACAGCTGAGAGAAGGCGGTACTGTTCCATTTGAGGCTGCTGGAAGTTATACCGACTTTCCCCCCAATATTAGCAACTTTCTATAAACTACCTAGGAACCCTGAAGGAAAAACAATAAAGTGCTGTGATAAGAAGAACGGTCAACGGCTCCCCAACCTTGGCTACCTTCTCATAGAAGAACTCCAACTGCGAACTTTACTACAAGAAAAAGTGTGGCACCCTTGACCTGAATGTAACTGATACCATCTCTGATCTCGTAGCCCCAAATTACCAATTATCGAAATAATTTACAAATTGACAACTTTCTTTAAAAAGGAACATACAGTACATTGCCTTGTCGAACAAAATTGCCGGTTTTCTAACATTAGTTCGACGATACGTACCGAATGACCCATTCCAGTGATTGCCCCAGAGAGACAGGGGTATCTTTCAAATAGTTGAAGTCAAGGTGGTGAGACAGATAGCTCGTAGCCTCCAGTAAGCGATTGAACTCCAGTTCCACCATGTCGTCTTTGTCCTTGGGTACCTATTAAAATCAAATTACAAAGGTAAGTAACACTCTGACAGGTCGACAGGAGATAGTATGTAAGGTACATATGACACATGTAGGTAATGAGGTTGCGCACAAAATTTTGAAAAATGCTGCAATTGTTCCTTAAAAAGAAAAATATGCGTGACACTTTTGTTGTCAAATCCAAACTTAGTTCAGTTGTTTTGACGTCAAAAAATAAATTTATACTTCAGACCAACGAGTGTCCAGTTGGCTAGTGAACAAAAGAGAAGGTATGCTAAACTGACTCACTAAATTTGATGGCGAGTCACTTTGACTCAACTTCTATACATGGCACTCTTCTGTTCGTCAACTACCGATCAAATCCCCCATGTTCAGGGATAGTGCCGATCAAATCCCCCATGTTCAGGGATAGGGCCGAACAAATCCCACATGTTCAGGGATAAGGCCGATCACATATTTGACTACCGTCAATAAGAATGGCTTTACATGGCTTGCCCACCTTGCTACCATTGGACTCGTACAGCGGGCACTTGTGCCTGATCTTGTGAAGCTCCATGTTGATCTGCTTCGACAGAACAGCCATCGGATTGCCTCCCAGTCCCGTCACCACCATGGCTCCCAGATCTGCCACGTAGTTATTCTTACGGAATGTCGCAATTCTTCCTCCGACGCGGTCCCTCGCCTCCAGTACCACTACCTGAAGCACAGAAGAAGTAAAGGTGGATTTAGCTATTTTAAAATGGAATTTACCCGAATTTTTTACTTGCTAGGGTAATAAAAACGCATGACAATGACAACCTTGTTAAAAAAAAATTGGGTAAATTCCATTCCATTCTAACCTAACAGGCTCGGGCGTGGTTCCACTTTAATTTACTTCCATAGAAGAAATGAATAAATGTGTGAGACAGAGTTGCAGTTGCGCTGAGTACACTAGGCATAGTTTTAAAACGGTAGACACTGTGAGGTTCTGTTCTGAAATATTGTATATTATCTTTTTAACGTCAGGTATCAGAAATGTAATTAGGAGTACCTCCATTCCAAACTGTTGGAGCTGCTGCGCTGCAGTAAGCCCGGCTATGCCAGCGCCGATAACGATCACCTTCCCCAGTTTCTTCTTCGGGGGCGCCTTCAACCTCTTGAAGACCCCGAAATTGATCAGACCGTGACGCTCCAAGAACGCGTGCACCCGCATCACCAGAGGCACGTCTGTGTTGTAGGGCGCTTCCACCTTATGGAAAATATCAAAGCATGGTTAGCATACCTCAAGGCAAGTTTTAAGAAACACCCGAAGCCGTCAGGAGTCACTATCCCTACACCGACTCTGGACTCATGATTGGCTAAAATCTCGACGCAATGGTCAGTAATTATTTAGTTATTTTTGGTTCTGGACATTGAATGAACACTAATGCCTTATATTTCAGAATATAAAAATCTCTAGCAGTTTAAAAAGAAACATTTTGTCAAAAATTATAAATACATAACCAAACCTGTGGTAGCGCAGCTTCTGCAAGCAGCTGCTCCTTAGGATTGTCAAACCACAATTGAAGCAGACGGTTGCGCACGTGCAAGAAGACTTTCTGGGTTTGCGGAGGCCCTTGTGAGATATCTGGGAAGCATGCCGCCTCTGTGGCGGTCATCTTGTCGTACGGCAGACGAGCAGAGAAGGCTGCTCCTTCCAGCCCTGACGGGTCATCTTCCTGGTTGTAGACAAGCTCTATTTCGTCTTCCTTGTCTGGTTTGGTGCTGGAGGAGGGCGGAACACCCGACGATGATGCCTCGGGAACTTGCTCCGGTTTTGATTCTAACGGATCTTCGACGGGATCGTCCAAGTCGACCTATAAGCAATAACAGCATATGATATCCGAGGTAAGAATAAATAATCACGTGGGTGGCGACTTTATACCTACTGTAAGGGGTAAAATTTCGTACAGTACACGATAGCTCTAGTCTCTAGTAGAAGAATGGGGTGACCGATCAGATCAGACGGTAAGTACCTACCTAACCTACTTTTTCCAGAATATTCCAACCCCTACATGAACGACGTACAGTTGCCAGTATTTACAGACAAAACTTTACTAAAGTGGCAAATCTTCAGTGGCGCTACAAACCACCGGCCTTCATGCTAGGTATATACTTACCTGCTAAATAGTAAGCACTTAACATAACCTATAGATACATCGGTAAAATCAACAATGTACTGATAAATAAGGCTTTCTTATACAAAAAATAAATTTTTTACTGAATTACTAACCATTTGACGCTAAAATAAATAAATACAGACCTTTTGCCTCTTTCTGCGAGACATTTTTCGTTGAACGATATTTCCCGGGAGAATTCAATTTCGCGGATGTAAACAAAACTTGTTTAGAAAAGAATTGACCACAGACCTGAAAAATCTGAATACTTTTTTTACAAATATTAAATAAAATAAGATATTTATATAAATTTAAGTTATTTTAAATAAATAATTATTAAATTATATATTTTACTAAAATATATCATGCTAAATATTTTTAAAATGCAAAATGATATTTTTTACCATAGAGGTATAATAACAAACTTTTTTTTTTCCAAAAAAATAACACCGGAAAGTAAATAATTTTGTGGTCTTTTATTTGTGCATTTCTTTGTGATATTACTTCTTGTATGTCATATCTCGCTTTTGTGGTGTTCGTCTAAGATCATCTGTAAAGCAAAACGGCGTAGTGAAGGTAAGGTTTTCTTCATTGCTATTTATTTTCTAACCTCACCTTGTTATAATTCCACTCTTTTTAGAACCAATATCTCCCTCTTTCTCAAGATTTGTGACGTTTTGAAATGAACTGTAGACACCCAAGTGCTCAATTTTACAAACTGTTTAGTGATGACTAGGGTTCGGAATTATATTCCCTTAAAACCCTTAGAATATTCTCTTTCAACCCCTTAAATATTCTCAATATATTCCCTAAAATTGCCTTAAATATTCCCTAAAATATTCTCCTAAAAATCGGAATTTGCATTCTGCCGTCAGTGGTTAAAGACGAATCTCCAATAATCCACTGTCGTAGGAGTGCAGAGCGGCTCGACTTTTCTTTAGGCATTATTTAAAAAACGCAATAAATAAACTTAATCAACAAACTACAACTTCAAGAGTCAGAATGCGAATGCGCCTTGTTGCCAAGGGGTGGTTGAGGCGAGTTCTATTTTTAAACGTAACTGGACCTACCTGGTACGGCCAGCGTGCCTACCTACCCCAGGCGGAGTTCATTGGCCGCACTTAAACCTTACATCCATGCCATGTCAGAGTGACAATGGCCTAATCTCATGTTAATTTCGCTACACTGACCTCTGACATTGCTTTTCACTTATCAATTTTTCTTTTTCTTGCACTCAGTTTGTTCAAAAACACCTAAATATTCCCAAAAACTACAAAAAGTCTTAAATATGCAAAAATATTCCCTTTCCCTCGAAATATATATTTATATTCCCTATAAAACTTGGTGGGTGGGGTCCATAGTTACTGAAACACCTAAATACTAAAATTTGAAGTATTCGAAGCTAAGGAAAAAAATATGCATTATATATCTTTTCCGAACCCTAGTGATGACGTAGGTTTGTTGCCTTTACTAACAAAATTGAGTCGAGGAGAGTCAACTATATCGCCACTGTCGCTCGTCACTGTAGCAGGGCTCCTTGCAGTATGTACTTACTTATACCTTGTTAGAAGCCTCTGCTTTGTGCTTACATATAGTACAGAACATTGCTATGCAGGTATGTATGTAGCCTCCGACCTGCTCATACATACCTGATGCTTTCCTTGTTTGAATTTTATAGGGATTGTTAAACTGTGAAATTCGCAGGTACAAAAGTGGCGTTTTTATGTGACTGCTGGGCTCTCTATAACTTGCTTCCAAGTAAGGTACCTACCTACCTACCTAAGATTGCGGAGACTACCCTGTGGTTTTTGCGCTTTGATGATTTTCTGCTCACCAAGTTAAAAGCCTCCTATATAGGTCAATGAATGTGAATAACCTTTAATAGCTACAAAGGTATCTGGCTAATAAGCCATCAGCAACTTGGTGCGGCCATGTTGGCGCACACTATGTTAATTGCCTGGAGTGAGTACCTCCAGTGTGCAGGTACCTTGACGGATAAGCTGCGTGAGAACAATTCTCAATAGGTAAATAAACCCGAATTTCCGCTTTACGAAATGGCAGTGGTGGTGCGTCGGCCTTCACCTCCTTCCTGACCAAGATCTGTTAACTCTACAGGTCTTGAGTGACTGTGAAGTCGGGTCTCATGATGACGTGAAACCACACTGGCCAATCAGTGTTTGAGTGCTGTAAGGCTGTTATTGCTTTTGGCGTGGTTTGTTGTAATCGGTAGGCCCTACTCTTGTACATTTAAGCGAAACCACCTGCCTAGTACATAGACCTTAATGCTTCCTGACGCGATCTCAGAATGGAGATAGATTATTCTAGCATGATTGTTCCTCTGACAGCCTCTCTCCCTTGTTCTGCTGGTTCTGCCTATCTCATACATTTCCAGCTACTCCTTGGTTACATCTAATTACTCACTTGTCTCGGTCCGCGTACGGTAAAGGACGTTTTTGCGATGCGAACATTATTCTCACTTCGTCTTTCGTGAGTGCCGGTGGTACAAGCAACATGCTTCTGCGTTTATTTTTGTTATTTTGTGCTTTTGTGAGTTTAAGTGGTCTAGTGGGAAGCGAGGACGTCTCTCCGACGGCGTCTGTTTTGGATCCGAACGCTTCAGCGGAGGAGGAAAGGCGAGTTACAACTGAAAGACATGTCACGACGACCTATAAGTATCCCACTGCCACCTGGTCAGCGTCGAGCTATGAAATGAAGAGGAAAAAATACAACCCTGAGGCGTCAAAGCTGTACCTGTTTAAACCGTCCCCGTTTCTAAAACCACCATTTACAGAAGGTGAAGTGGGCGCCGCCATCACTGGTATCGAGGATGGGGTGAACGTAACAGGTCGCAGAAGAGGCAAAGTTCGATGGAAGCAGGACAAGATTCAACAGTTCAGTCCGATTTCGCCTAAAAGTTCAGAAAAAACCTTCCCCGTATCTCAAAAAGAACAGTCAAAAGATTCCCAGTTGTTGGACAAATTTTTGGAGCAGGCTCTAAGAAATTACGTAAAGTCTTCAAATTTAACCGACGAATTTGGGACAATCTCTGTAGAGGCTTTTTCAGAAGCGCTGAGTAGAATAACTGAAGGTCGAAAAAACTCAATTCCACCTTACGACGAAAACAAAGAGCTTCGCCGTAAGTTCCGCGACGAAGTTCTCTCACCAAAGAAAACCGAAGTGACCCCTACTGGAGGATTGCTGGAGAAGCAGTATCAGCGTCGACTTCAAAAGACCTGGGAAGTTATCAACGAAAACATTTCTATTCCTTCTAGATCAGCTTTTCTGGATCGGCGGAGTGACTGGCCGACTACCGAACTCCCCAAAAGGGAGCAACCTTACTCTGAATCAACTCTGACTTCAACAGAAGACACTCGTAGATGGCTTGATGCTCAGATTGTGAAAATTGAGCCTACCACGAGACCTGTTATAGCAGAGAGCGAAGAAGACTGGGTCATCACTCATGTACCAGTTTCTGAGAAGTCGGAAGTACCATTGTCTTCACGGGAGGGACCATGGCAGGATGGCTCAAGTAGCAGTGCCGAGTTTGATACGAAGGACACTGTTTATAAAAATGGTGATGACAATATGGAGGCTAGAGTTCTCACAAAGACCACTACCCTGCCATTCAGCCCGGAGGATCGTCCCACAACCTTCCGACCTATCATGACTACGAAGAAACTTCGTTCCAAAACTTCACGAGGGAAGAAGAAATTTCGGGATACTATGTCACTTCATGAACTGAACAGCTGGGACGATGGAGAAGTCAAGCTTTCTGTGGCTGAAACTGTCTATTACCGGCCCAGGCAGTCCCCGCTTCAGACATTCTCTCCAACTATTGGTAAGCATGAGATTGATTATTCAGTGAAGATTGTACTTGTGCTTTAGCCTTTAGCATTCTCGCAGGAATGCGCATATACTTAACCCTGTTATTAAATTACAGAGCCAGAATACGGAGCCATACCTGGTGAGCCTGAAAAGGATTATCCAATGTTGAGCTCCCCACCATCCACTGGATTTAAGTGTCCGAAAAGCAATGGCGACGGTCCAAGGATGATGGCAGATCCAAAGACGAGGTGCCAGGTAAGAAAATGACGAAAAATCCAAAAGTATTTTTGATGTTGGATGTTGGATTTATCTGAAATAAAATATGTCTTTATGACGTGCACAACAAAATTTGTAGGAATAAAGGGTCCGACAACAGTCGCACTTAACTTTCTCGCCCCGTATGATTTTTTTTTTTTTTGGGTGGGGGGATTTTTTTGATAATTTTTTGCGGGCGTAATTTTTAAGCAATCCAAAATCGGTTGAAAATGACCCAAGAGCATCTATCTGAGATCACTTCTACCAAGTTTCATGGCTGTCATTCTATTACTGTAGTCCCAAATGCGTTCCGACCATTCAAAAACGTGGTTTCTCATTCTCAACTCATTTTCAACACTTTTTTGACAAAAACGGCCGTAATTTTCAAGATAACAAAATTCTGTTCGACAAATGTTTACGTTACGTAGTTTTAAACAAATGTACCGAATTTCATGACAATCGGTCAATATATGTGAATGGCGCCGAAAGGATCGAACTTTGGTCCAGAACGGTCGTAATTTTCAACCAATTCAATTTTAGTTGCAAATGACCTCGAAGCATCTATTTGTCAACACACTTACCAATTTTCAGTGTTATAGATTGAAAAGTGTACCGTCGGCGCTTGTCCGACTAACCAAAAACACGATTTTTGAATTATTTTGGCGGTTTTTTGACAATAGCGGCCGCAATTTTTGACCAATCAAAAAATCCTTGAAAATGCCCCTCGGCAGTAATTTTAGACAGGTCCATACCAAATTTCATCAAAATCGGAAGAACGGTATAGGTGCTAGAGCACTGCACGGACTGACGGACGGACTGACGGACGGACAGACTTTTTCCAGAAACCACTTTTTTGGACTCAGGGGACCCCCAGGATCATGGGAAACCCAAAATCTCAATTTCGAAATTTTGCACGAAAACAATACTTTCTCGCCATATATGGCTAGCGAGAAAGTAAAAAAGAATTATCGGTTTTGTCTCAGTGAGAAATAAAGTAATGTTAGTTAACGCTGTTGAAGGTGTTCTACATTTGCACCGCTGATGGACCTCCAGCCCCCATGCTCTGCCCCAATGGAACCATGTTCAACGAAAACGTCCTAGTCTGTGATTGGTGGTACAACGTCGACTGCTGAGTACCTATAGGACCTGGGCCTGCTACAAACATTCAGCAAGCCATTTTTGTTAAGTCTATCCAGACGATGCTGCTTGTTGACTTTTTTATGGCCCATCTTCTTATTATTTGTTCTGAAATATAGTATGTCTTTTTAACGTCAGTGATTTTTGCCAACAAAAAATATAATTATTCGGTCATAAAATGGCTAGTTTCTGACGGTAAAAGGACAAGCTATAATCGGAACAGATGCAACGATTTCCTCAAAAAATGGGCCATAAAAAAACGTCGAGAAGTTTTTGTTATTTCTTCGATATGCGGTTTAAAACTAGTTGGACAGTTAGACTAGAATCTGGATCAAGTGTTTTTATTGTCAAACATTCAATAAATTTGTACTTATAAAAAACATGAAGCTTTATTGTCAATAGCCACTCCTCAAAATGACTACAAAAAAATGTGCAATACTCTTTCTCAAGGGTAAGCCGTATAAAGGGACTGTCCCTACTGCCATTAGGCGCATTTTTATTCTAGACCTGTTTTAAGGACCCCGCTACGCTGCGCCGCCGTTTTTGATGGAGCTTCAAAAACGGCGGCGCGGCTACATGGACGGGATCCTTTTCTGTTTCGAAATCATTATCATTAACAAGTAAGTCTTTAGGACACCTTTACAGCTATGTGCTGCTTTACAAGGGCCGTTAGTGCTCTTTGTCGGATTCCTTGTCAGAAGAGTCTGCGGAGTCTGATGATGGGGTTGCGGACCCCAGTGGTGAGGGAGTAGAAGGCACTAGCTTGAACTGCTCGGCTTCGGCCACAGTGTCTGGTAGTTTCGTGCCCAAAGTCTCTGGTAGGAGGAGCGCCAGGCCCCCGGCAGCCAGTGATACACCGCTGAACAGCAGCAGTGGTAGAGGTTTACTATAAATACCCTGCAACGGAAAGGAAATTGCTGGAGGAAAATTGATTTTAAGAGGACGCTATACCTGTCGATGCATTTTTTGCCGCCCATAAGATTAACATTGCGAGCGGCGATTCATTTTCAAGGTTTACCCTTGGTTGGAAAGACACAAAATTTTGCCTGTACCTAGCCCTAACAATGTTCTAGGGAGTGTTCGAAGCAGATTTCCCAATTTCTCACTGGTTTCTTTTATTACAACTGTTTTGCAAATGCTTGCATCGCATACCTCAAGAAAAGTGCTGTATCTCGAAAACCAGTAAAAAAAAAAAAAAATGGGAAATCTGCTTCGAACACTCCCTAGAACATTGTTAGGGCTAGGTACAGGCAAGCTTTTGGGTCTTTCCAACCAAGGGTAAACCTAGAAAATGAATCGCCGCTCGCAATGTTAATCTTATGGGCGGCAAAAAATGCACCGTCAGGTATAGCGGACCCTTAAGGCCTTATTACAAAAACCCGGTTGGGGTGGGTAGGTTGAACAAATCAACAATTATTCCCGTTGTATTGTGGGAAGGGCGGATTTGGCCAGTTCCTGTGTACGATAATGTCCCCTAAAAGTACACTTCAACGCGTGCCTGTAGAGCAGAAGGTACATACCAAGAGGGGGGCGAAAGGTGCTACAATTGCGCCTAGTCTGCCCACCATAGAACATGAGCCCATCCCGACACTTCTCATTATGGTGGGGTACAGCTCTGCTGTATACACGTAAGCGATTCCAAACGAAGACGTTATTCCCAACTTTCCCAAGAGGAACAATGTTACCACTGCCCAATTCATATCTGGAATTAAACAAAGAAAACTAGTTAGTCTTAAAGATGGCATGGGGTAGGATAGGGAACGCAGTGCAGCCGGCCGAGCACTCTATTGTACTCCATGCTATCAACAACAGCGGTGTGGCTAGATGGGCGAGGTCCTTAACACTGCACTATCTGTCGCGTTGAGATTACTCCATATTGCACAACGTGAACTCGAAAGGCTATTGCCCCAACGAAGTCACTCCGCTGCTGTTTGACATTTCCACGTCAGTCTGACTAAAAATAGTTGGCATTCGTCCCACTAGGGGTGGTTATTTTTATTCCATCATAACGACAAATACCACAAAAAGCTTCCGCTTCTTATTTCTTAAATACTGGCGGAGAGCAAAAACAAACTTATTTTAAGAGCAACAGTTTTTAGCACTCTTTTGCAGCTTTTTGAGCTTTTTGTTACGGAGTAGCCCCCTATAGGACGAAGAAAAGATGCGCCATATCCAGTGCATATGCATTATTCTTGTATGTGCTCTTCTTCCTACATGTTAGCACTGATCATTCTAAATTTCGACGACTTTAAAGCAAGTAAAGCGTACCTTCAGGCACGAATGCTGCAGCAATGCAAGTGGTGCCGCAGAAAAGTAGAGATCCAGTAAATGACCACCGCCTTCCCAATTTATTCATAGCCAGCCAGCACAGTGTGTAGCCAGGGATCTCGATCAGGCACACCAGCGCGAAGTTTAAGTATTTGTTGCCGCCCAGCGTTGTAGAGTTGACGGAGAGACCGTAGTAGACGAAAGCATTGGCAGCCCTTAACATAAGAAGCACAACTTATTATGTTTTGTGGATCTTGAGTCAACAGCTAATAACAGAACTGACCTGCCGCCTCAAAACTCAGTGACTGTGTCCAAAACTATGCTCTCTGACTCAGTTTTTGTATCTACATTGGATGATCTACTACAAATACATATCTACACATGCTAAGCCACCTTTGAAATGCCATTGAACCAAAAGGTTTATTTGAATGGAACATAGTACGATTATGTCCGTATAATCGCAGAAGTGCTGTTTCTTCGAAAGCACCAGATGTGAATGTGAATCACCACCCTGTTGTGTAACACTTACCAAGCGTAAAATAAAATAAGTGAGCGAAGACATAGTGTCCGAGATCGAAGTAACTGTTTGCATGAAGACCACACTGTTGGCTGCTGCTTTTGTTCCTTCTTTTCTAAAGAAGTGGCGTCTTCACACTGAAAATTACAAATATGATAAATAACGTACAGTTAACGTAAAATATTAGCTAACTGAACTTTATTTCGCAGTTAAAAATCCTCTAGCTAACGTTATGATAAAGGCGCTATCGACAGGTTGGTGATAGACGCCAACTTTTCCGTTATAATGTACTTTTTTGGAAACACTATAGTAGCTGCTGAGGGTTGGGGGAGGGGGGGGGACAAGCCCAGCAACTAGACCGTTTTCAAGAACTATCCATTGTGCTCAGCTGGCAGCACTACCAAATACCAGCTCCCCAGCCATCGTGTAAACGATGGGGACCTACAGTTTTAGGTGGGTTCCGAACCACCACAGCCTCGATATACATTTCACTTGACATGCTGAACATATCAGAGCTGAATGCCGAGCAGAAAAACTTTTTGGTAGGATCGGGATCGAACCGGTGTGACCCGGCTCTCACTGCTCCTGAAAAGTCGACTAAATGTCCACTGGGCTATTGAGGCTGTAACACTATAGTAGACTTTAGGGCTATAAAAACTTAATACATAGTTAAAATGTCACTCACGTTTCCCTTCTCAATAGTATGCAAGAGATTTCTGGAAAGCGTGACGCCGTTCATCTTGGCAGCTTGTTTCATAATAATGCCAGCTCTCTTTGTGTCTTTCTTTGCGATCAGCCATCTCACTGACTCTGGTACCAGCCTAAAATTGGAACCGGTGTCAGACATCACTGAACTTGGTGGAACTTATTAAAGAACCACTTGGAACCACGGAATCTGGCACTTACTATGATGCAGTTCTGTGGCATCATTTTTGGCCAGTGCGTTTTCTCATTTTGTAGACTCTGCAGGACTTCAAACTTTTAAATGTTAAAAGGAAGTAGAAATGAAGATCTGGATTGGTTTTTCGGGGAGTCGAAAATGACCCTGATTATTTGATAGGCCAGAGGAATCAACAAATCCGAGCCTCGCCATTGCCATTGCTAGGGAATCAAACACAAAGTCCGTTATCTTTTGGAGGGCTAAAAAAAGGACAGTTTAACATAACAGATTGATCCTGTTGCCTACCAGTAGTAAAATATGAAGAGAGCAGGAGGGACAGACACAGCCAGCTGTATTGTCACCCAGTCTTTCGATAGCCAGGCAATTAGGCCAATAGACGCCTCTCCCATGGCGTAGAAGTAGTTGAGGACCACCCCGCTCATCTCGCGCTTCTTCCTCCCCACCAGCTCCACACCTGAAAAATTCAAGTTTGTTTTAGAAACGTTGTCCCCCATTATCGCTGTACTACAAGCTGGACCTCAGTAAAACTCCTTTAAAGGCCTCGATAGCCGAGTGGACTAAATGGTCGACTTTTGAGGAGCAGTGAGAGCCGGGGTATATCGAGGCTGTGGTGGTTCGGAACCCACCTAAAACTGTAGGTCCCCATCGTTTACTCGATGGCTGGGGAGCTGGTATTTGATAGTGCTACCAGCTGAGCACAATGGATAGTTCTTGAAACGGTCTAGTTGCTGGGCTTGTCCCCCCCAACCCTCTGCTATAAAACTCCTTTACGCTGGTCACAGACAGGCGGCATCCCCGGACGTGGCAGTTTTTTGTGGGTATCCGTCATTCCCGCCCCTTCAATCCAAGGATGTATCGTATGTGGCCAGCTTAAAACTGCCACTGCGGCAGCCCGGCCTAAAAAAACTACGTCAACCTAATGTACGCTGTCGTACCTGCCCACGTGTTTTAGGAACTAGGCAGGTGCGATAAGAGGGAGTTATTGCGTCCCTGTTGCGATGGAATGTTCATATAGGTCATGGTTTGTGCCTGAAGCAGGGAGGTCACTCAAATGACGCCATGAGAGGCTGTAAGTCTGCTACGGCGAAGTCCCAAGAATCGAATTTGTTGTAGGATGTAGTGCCTGCATAAGGCAGCAGCAACGCAAGCCAAATTGTTGAATACGGCTTGAAATTACCATGCACTTTGTCTATTTATCGGTTTCTTTATTTTTTCTCTTTAAGGTCCTCGGGTCCCAAATTCGCAAACAGATCAAAAGTTTATGTCTACCTTTATTTCACCGTCTTGTAATAAACACATTCCTTTAATTTTGCATACAATGGGTTTACGACAGATAACGCCATACGGGAATGGATCGGGGTCAACGGAAAATCTTTACCATTTTTCTTATTTTTTTTTTTTTTTTTTTTTTGTACAACTCAGTAGGGAGGCGAAAACTCCGAAATCTACTTTTGGCTCTTTGGGTTTTTTCGTCATTTCTGTTCAGTTTTTCCCCTAGGTATTATTGGACATGGTCCTATTTTTTCGTCAAGATTTATATGTACAGAAGACATCATACTTAATTATGCTGCTAGTATTGAACTTATCGGGATTCTCTGAACCCACCGTGATAAAAAACGTGTGGTAACTGACAGTGATAATCAAATTGTACTGGAAATTGTGCAGACTTGTTTTCAGGCTCACTTTGTGTATGACGTACAGGTATTTAGGCTATAACCTAAATGGCTCAAACCCACAACACCCATTGTTGGTTTTTGGTTCATTTCCTGTAGGCTCCGTGATTCCACCGATGAGGTGCGATCTGTCCTGAATTAGGTCAGGGACCACTTCCGGCCCTTTATCTTTTTTTATCGTAGTGCGTGTTTTTATTTCGTAACGTTGATGTTGTTTAAGGTTTCAGTTCCGAATGCGAGAAAGAGAAGTGCCTACTTACTTAACAAAAACTATCGATCTTTACGATCTCTTTTATTCGAGAGCTGCCATGGTTTTATGCATTACGGTGACACGAGTTAATAAGTGAGTAGTACTGCGTGTGCTCTTGCTGCTATAGTTCGAGAAACGTGCCTCTCAGTGACCGAGTGGTCAAGGGGTCCGCTATCTGCCCTGAGAGGTCCGGGTTTGAATACCGGCGGAACGGAAATTTTTCCGCTTCCTAAACTGACTTCGGCCCACTCATATTCGGCTTCGGCCGCTTCGTCTTCGGCTTCGGCAAAAACATCTAACAAACCAAATCATCGGCGCATATGTTCTCTGAACGTCGCGGGTTCGAGAGACACCTCACAGAACACTAACCTAAAAATTCCAACTTTAGGCTCCCACTACCACTTCGCCACCTGACCTGTTTCTGCTCCCACTGCCGAGGGGGAACGTGTTTCTGATCTAGAGAGTAGTACAATAATAGGTCACACCTGGGCTGGGGTTCGAATTTTGGGTCAGGTTAGCGTTCCGAGCACCATAACGTCAAATTCTTGGAAGATGTGATGAGAGGTGCTCTTCAAACACTTTCACCTGGTCACTCAGAGATATGCTAACATTGAGACGTCACAACGCCCACAGGTGTTACGGAAGAGCCACCTCATGCTATTTACACTCATCTGTACTGCCATTGTCCTTACCCAAAATGAAAGCCAGTGGGTAGACGCCGGACGTCCCCAAAGCATTGACGAAGACGAAAAACTGGAATGTGATATAGTCGTCACAGACAGCCTGAGCGATCCCCGTCAGCGACATCAGCACGATGCAGAATACGAACACTACCTTTCGCCCGTACCTGCAATTACACAACAAATATTTTTTAGCACGTTTTCCCTTTAAACAAGATGGGATAAAGCTCCTGGCTTTCCAGTAAGATCACACATTCGGGAATTAATGTTCTAAACTATAAAATACGTTTTTCAACAAGAGGAATATATACAGTGTATTGTAGTAAGCCAGATCAGTTTACAGAATCTTCACAAGCTTGTTTACTTCCCATACGTTTTTAAAAGCCACTTATCGTGCATGCATGATGTCTAATGAGCAGTTTAAACCCATTATGATCTTCAGTTATCATGACCATGCAAAGCATGAAACACGCAGCAAATAATATAGTAATCAAAATTATATCGGAATGCGGTACTGGTACTGTAATAGGCACTTGGTTGTCACCACTGAAAAAATAGTACCTATAGTGATGCACATTTTTTTTGGAATTTCGTTACGCTGTTTTTGACAATGCAGGTTCGGAAAAAGTGCAACAGTTTCCTTTGAAAGATGTCGGAAAAGAAAAGTTTGAATAGTCACTCTTGTAATAAGAATGAAACGATTCGCATGGCGGTAATACCTAGTTCTCTCGGGGTTTTCATGATTATTAGCCATGACTTATGTTTGGCCTTGAGCTGTACCTGAAGACGCTGGATTCAAGGATATCCACATGATCATCATCTTCAGGTCGTTCTCAGACACGTTGGCTAGGTCGGTTAACACAGTTTATTAAGACTGCACGAAACCTACCAAGCTTCCGAATGCAAATTTGATTTCCTTGATCCCGGGGTTACCCTGAGTCGAAGAAACTGGTTTTTGGAATAAGTCTTGTCAGCTAGATATCCAAACAAATGTGAAGTACCACTTACTTGTCAGCTAGATATCCAAACAGGACCGTTCCAAATAGTATACCCAAGAAGTGAACGGTTCCCACCATGGATAGCTTCCATTGGTTTTCCACACATGTGATGTTCCACTAAAACAAACCAGAGTCACTTTTACGCTAGGTTCCTTTGAGAAGGAAGAGGTTGCCCGGACTTAAAAAAAAAGTGTTTTAAATTTTTATTTTTCGTTCAAAAAATTATTGCTCAGCAACCTGCGTGATGACAGAGACCTCTGGTTTTTCGCAATAGATGAAGAAAGATTTGACCTAACTCAGCATCAAAGTGGCAAAAAAGTCAAATTATAGGTACCACTTTGAAGGAAACTTTAAGGTCATTCAACGTCAGCTAAGCATACCAATTATAATAGGAGGTGTTGTTTGCCTTACGCTAGCTTCTTGTTTTACTATGGATATTGATAGTTAACTGCTTGATATGCACCCTCGACTAGAGGTCAGAGGTCACTGGGGCAAGGCCGCCGTCAGACTATTTGGGAATTCATTTTCATCAAAACTCTCACCTCTCCAACAATTGTCCTTTCATTGTCTTCATACACCCATCGGTTGCATGTGGTGATCTCCCGCTCGAAGGCTTCAGCAGGACAAAGACCCTTGGTGACGTTCCCCAAAGGGGTGTACTGCTTGCACTGACTCGGGACGTAGGCTTCGCCCTCTTTAGCAGGGGGGATGGCGTTCTCTAACCAGGGTGCCCCGTATACTGGGTTGTCGTCATCGTCACACCCTGGGACGAAACACCTGCCACAGATTCAGTTTTAGATGACATTGAAAATCTCTGGTCAGTCCCCTGACGGAGGTGGATCCCTAAAGGTTCAAACTAGATTGGCCGAGGGGTTAACCACTCCAGGAATCTCGTTGGGAATCTCGTTGGAATCATTGGAAACTTTATGAAATCTCAGAGAATCTTGGAATTTTTTTTGGAGAGGTTACCTCTTCGGGGTTCATCTTTCTATGAATATCGTTGGGAATCTTTGGAAATGTTTATGAAATCTCAGGGAATCTCAAGGAATCTCTGGAGAATGGCCGACTGCGTTTTGGGGTTTTCCCTCCTAACACAGAGTGAAAAATGTCATATCTCTGGCTTTCCCAAGAATAGAATCAGTCATTGCCTTGCCTGTAGTTAGGGACTCCCGCTGTGAAGACATAGGTGAGACTGTTCCCCGCACTGAAGAAGAGTGGTAGGCACAGAAGGAGGTAGTTGACGATCTGGAAGCGGCCGAACTCCCCGATTTCCTCTAAAGCCTCGTCAAAGTCAAGCATTGTGGACTTGCGGGCTTTGTGTTTGCGTCTTGGTAACAGCGGCTTCTCCGCTTCACATCTTATCTTAGTCTCCCGTTCCTGCCGGGAGAAGGGAGAGTCAAGACTTTGGGCTGGTAGAGGGCAGCTTCCGCATTTGAATGCGAATGCCTCGAGTTACGACTGTTATCAGGAACTCCACACCCGAGATGTGAGTCGAAGAGACACGCTGCTTGTAACGATACAGGGCCTGATAACAAGCATTATTTAAATATTTGATGTGTTAAGAGTTGCGTAATAATTTACGTACACCAAAAGAGCTGAACTGACTCCCGTACCAAATATCGGTCTGTTAACGCAAAGATAACGACGAGATAACGACATAGCGGTGTAGTGTTAGCTATGTTTTAGCGTTAGGAGCTTAACGCGTAGTTAAGGGTCCGCTATACCTGACGGTGCATTTTTTGCCGCCCATAAGATTAACATTGCGAGCGGCGATTCATTTTCAAGGTTTACCCTTGGTTGGAAATACACAAAATTTTGCCTGTACCTAGCCCTAACAATGTTCTAGGTCGTGTTCGAAGCAGATTTCCCAATTTCTCACTGGTTTCTTTTATTGCAACTGTTTTGCAAATCGCATACCTCAAGAAAAGTGCTGTATCTCGAAAACCAGTAAAAAAATGGGAAATCTGCTTCGAACACTCCCTAGAACATTGTTAGGGCTAGGTACAGGCAAAATTTTGTGTCTTTCCAACCTAGGGTAAACCTTAAAAATGAATCGCCGCTCGCAATGTTAATCTTATGGGCGGCAAAAAATGCACCGTCAGGTATAGCGGACCCTTAAGATGGGGAATAGACCCGCTAGACTCATCGTACATGGTTGGCTTATTGAAGGTAGGTGTACCTATAGTACGTACCTACCTTGGCACCAACCTACTGCTCCCTAGAGAGTGTCAAAACAAAAACACTGAGATTTTTCACTACACCGGTAAACCGACGAGACGCCAACCAGCGCGATTTCATACTCCCAGATTTTCAGCTTAGTAGATTGTAATCCTAGCGATACGTAATCGGTCAGTCATCATAAAACAGTACTAATCCCGGCTTATGCGATGTGATAAGCTCCCAAATCAGTCCATTTGAATTCAGCAGCTAAATTGCGACCGTATCAACTAACATAGCCAATAAAATAGTCATTAGCAGAGCGGTTAGACGCCTACACGCTGTAATCGCCACTAAACAACGCGACGTCGCTATCAGTGACATTTAGTGTAATAATAACCAGGGACATGTGATCTTCAGCTGAAGGACTGAAGAGACCGGTAGGCCGGCGCTCGTGGGACCAGAAAGATACAGTTATGGCGGGTTGAGGTAACCGGTCCCGCAGGTACGACCAGAAATTTCTTCATAAGTTAAACATAGGTACTTCTCAGATACCTAAAAACTCCCACTCTCCTATTTCTACCGTCGGTAGGTATGACAAATATTATGATGCTGTACCACTTTATGAAATGTTAAGCGTATCCAGGAATAAATTTATTATTTTAAACTGAATGTTGGTGTAAACTGTAAACTAACCTTATAACATGCGTTCTTGAATGGTGTTTCGGCTGTCATTCCCACTTACCATAGCCGTATCCATGGGGGGGGGGGGGGGGGGGGGGGGGGGTTTAGGGGGTTAAACCCCGCAGGTACGGTAATGCCAACGTGAAGCAAAAAAATATAGGCGAAACCCGCGAAACCCCCCCCCCCCCCCCCATGACCGCTTTCTGGATACGGGCCTGCCACTTACTTAGTTACTCTGGCGAAAACAACTTACCCCAGACATAGGCTTACCTAGCCCGTGAACAATTCAATTTAACTAATACTTAAACCCAGCTATTGAAGTTACCTGTGTGTCTGAGCGCGATCTATGCTGCCTCATCCGGCTTCGAGCCAACCTCACCGACTGCCGGCTGCCGTACTACTGCGGGAGTGCCGGTGCAGCCGGCATTCCTCGGTAACTACACACAAACTCGCACTGGACTGTGCACTACACACACACAGTAAACAAAAAGTTAAATATTGCCTATCCCTATTCCCATCTGTCATTCAGTGTAAACAAATGTCATAATTATGAAAGTGGTTGTAGATTTAAAGCCAGTCATTGACCCAATGTACAGTGTGTGTGTGCTGGATGTGTAGGCACTGGGGACTGTGCCTAAAAGTAGGTCATTTTGTAGAATTATTGTAGATAGTATAGGTACCTTGGTCAGGCTGGCATCGTCCGTAAATAGCCTTCCCATGGGTTTTTCCTGTCATGATCGTAAAACCTGGTTAGGTACATAAGTCAGGAGCTATTCAGACGCCTACCTTGTACATGCCGCTGCGGTCCGTCCTTTTGTTGTCCTAGCCATGTTTTCCCGACTGTCGTCTGCTCCACCACGTCTGCCCACCACTGCAACCTAATACGCATGTGCGGGGCCAACGATCCATTGGGAGCCCTGAGCACGTGCGACTGAGGAAGCTTTCCTATAGGACCTAGTCAACACTCTCCATTCATTCACGTGACTTGTTACTACGTTTTAGCTGACCTTCGTATTTCATGGGTCTGAAACTGCATTACAGCTTCAGTGCTGATTAAGTCTTTCTTCTTGTTGCAGAAACATGCCGACCTACGAGTTAGCTGTGCTGCTGAAAACGCTCCCCCGCCCTGAGCTTACAGCTGCGCTCAAACGAACGGCCACAGCTATCCTGGACCAAGGGGGCGTCATCCGGAAAATGGAGAATTTGGGTCTTAAGCCGACACCGTACAAAATAACTTCACACGGTGCGAAGCACAAAGAAGCTCACTACTTCATCGTCAGCTTTGATGCGTCTGACGCTACGAAGAAACCACTCATTGAAAACTATCTCTTGGACGTAGATATTGTTCGTTGCCGCATTTTCCACCGTAGCAGCATTAAACTAGGTTTGGCGGAAAAGGACGAGTGCACGCTTCATGAGGATCTCCTGCCACCGCCGTACAGACCCGTTGTCAAGGAAATGATTGCGCAAGGAGAACGTCGAGTCAAGCCCAAGTTCAAATACAACTCAGGCATGGAGTACTACCCCTTCCAGCGGTAATTAAGGTACAGGTATGTTTTTATCTAGTCTAGTTTTATCTTTCCAGTTTCATTAAATTTATCTATCTCACCGGTTATATTTTCAACTGACGTCAGGAAAAAATATCAATAAGATAGTCAAAATAAACTAAGTAGTCAGCATTCGATAGGTACAGTGAAAGTAGTTAATTGTGCCCCATCTATTTTTACATTCTAGTTTATTGAAGTTTACCTACCTAGCCGATTACATTTTGAACTGATTTCGGTGAAAAGTGATCGTCACGAAACTCAAAAATTAATTATGTAGCTTGCATACGATTGGTGGAAAATTGTGAAAGGAGTGGATTTTCGCTGGTTCCATTCTGCGTCTTCTGGCCCAGATGTTCCGCTTCTTCCATCGTGTCTGGCAACTTACAGTTGAGGGTTTCTGGGCAGGTCATCGTCACAAACGCTGCTGCTGTTGCCAGGACTCCAAACAGCAGAAGTGGCAAGGGTTCGTAAATATCGCTCTGCAGCAAAAAAAAAAAAAAATAAGTAGCGCTTGGATTCGAACCCAGGCACCCCTTAGTGCAAGCTTAGGTTACTTACCAGTAGTGGCACCTCCGGCGCCAAGATCACGGCTAGTTTCCCTAGGACGAGGCTGGTAGACATCACTGTTGATCGTATGGAGGTCGGGAACATCTCAGTCGTATACATGTCACTTACAGTCAGAGAAATGGTTACACCAAATTTCCCAGTGAGGTAGAGAAACAATCTAGCGGAACTCCAGGAGCCGTCTGAAGAGAAAGTGAAAAGGAAGCTGAATTTTTCATCGAGAAAAATTAGTGGTGAAGTTCGGAATTAAAATCAAAGTTGACCCTAGCAAAACAACTGACTCGATTCATTTGATATGATTTTTCTAGGTGAATGATTGATCATTTTTCGTTCTTCTTTTTTTGACTAACCATTTGGAATGTACGCGTAGAGAAAGCACGCCGAAGCGCAGAGCCCCAGTGCGCTGGACTGGACGATTCTCCTTCCCAACCGATCCAGAATGAGATACGTCAGAAAACTTGCTGGAATTTCGATCATTCCGGTCAGAATGAAGTTGAGGAACTTGTTGTTGTTCACACTGACGGAGTTTATTATCATGCCGTAGAATAGGAAGAAAAGGCATATCCTGAAACAAAAATTATTGGGTACGTCTTTGGAAATCAAACATTCAAATATCTACTAAATAATAAGTACTGCTACTAACCTTACAAAGTGGTTGGCTACCAAACGAAGCCTCATTCTTTTCGACCTCCAAAGCTGTACATACATACTTGTTTGTACTTCTTCATTCCTTACCTATAAAGATATAGTTTTAGTCAGCGTTTAGTTCCGTTGTATGAGGGTGCATTCGAGAAGTAATTGCTAAGCACTCCAAGACTATTGATACCTCCGGTTTTTCGCATTAAGGTTTGCTAGCCCAGTTTTGGAAAAAAATCTGCTTGACTAATTTCAATGCGCCTGCAAAACCATGATTATGTAACTTGAAAGTGGGTGTACACGTATTTCATTGCGCCTGCGAGAACCGTGATTATGTATTTGGAAAGTGGGTGTACACGTGTTATGTGTATGAATGTACCCCTTCCCAGTGAGATTAAAATAATAAAAGGGTATGCGATTTTCTAATTTGTTAAAGTCGTTTCCTATATACTTGTTTTTTGGAGAGCTGGATGCTTGAGAAAGCTTTACTGACTGACTTCACTGGTTAATATTTGTAAACACATCTCACTTGATTCTTGGCGGTTTCCTGTGTAAGAATTCGCTGAACCACGTCTTCAGACAAAGGCCTTCCATTAGCTTTGGCTATCCAGCGAAGGACTGCCACCGCTTCGTCTGGCTGCTGGCTGTCCAGCAACCACCGCACTGATTCAGGTACGATCCAGTAGTAGACCACTACCAAGACGAATGGCGCGTACAGAATTCTGATGGTGGTCCTCCATTCCAAAGTCAGGAACTGTACCACACCCAGAACCATCTCTCCCACGGGGTACGTGAAGGAGATTAGTATACCGGCAAGAACCCGCTTTGATGGATGTGTAATCTCCAGTGCTGGAATGAAGGAAAATTAGCTGTGATGAGCCGCTATACCCTCATTCTGAAAAAACCCAGCTATTCTGAATATTTTAATGGAAAAGATTCATTTGGTGACTTTAGGAACTACGCTTCCTTAAGGGTCCGCTATACCTGACGGTGCATTTTTTGCCGCCCAGAAGATTAACATTGCGAGCGGCGATTCATTTTCAAGGTTTACCCTTGGTTGGAAAGACACAAGATTTTGCCTGTACCTAGCCCTAACAATGTTCTAGGGAGTGTTCGAACAGATTTCCCATTTTCTTTACTGGTTTTCGAGATACAGCACTTTTCTTGAGGTATGCGATGCTAGCATTTGCAAAACAGTTGCAATAAAAGAAACCAGTGAGAAATTGGGAAATCTGCTTCGAACACTCCCTAGAACATTGTTAGGGCTAGGTACAGGCAAAATTTTGTGTCTTTCCAACCAAGGGTAAACGTTGAAAATGAATCGCCGCTCGCAATGTTAATCTTATGGGCGGCAAAAAATGCATCGTCCTCTTAAAAATTGTATCTAAAATATCTTCCGCTGCGTCAGCAGCTGAGAACGCAAGCTGGCATTGGAAGCAACACTAGGCTGCACCTGAAATGGGGATATGCACCTAACACCAACCCTCCACTGTATAGAGCAGCACTTAAAACAGCCTCCAGTGTTTCCACAGCCACCATCATCATGTAGCTGACTGATAAGGTCTTAAGAAGCCCCAGCAGCGCGATCGCGACCGATGACGTCACTATCACCATTTTCCGCCCGTACCTGAAAGAAGAGATTTTTTGTTTCACGCTGAATGACAACACCTTTGTAAGGTGACTTTGACTGCTGTATTACTTACCTGTCTAAAAGATAGCCTGCGTAAATTGCTCCAATCATTCCACCAGCGTTGTTCAAGGATCCAACCAATGAAAGGAAGAAACGGTCGCTATGGCAATGTATGCCCCAGTCCTGGAACAGATCGAAATAGTCAGATCGTAACGTTGGCATCAGTGGCTAAGAATTTTATGTTCCCTAAATACTAACCTCCCGAGCAATTGTCCATTCTTCCGTTTCATAAACGAAGGCATTACACTGATAGGTGTCTCTGGAGAATGAGCCATTGGTGCACTGGCTGAGGGTGTTGTTGTACCGGAGACAGGAGTCATAGGCACCGGATGAAGTGGTAGGAATGGCCGCTGATAACCAGGGCTTGCCGGAGTCATCCCATCCTGAGTCCCTTGATTCACATTCTGAAATCAAACACCTACGCCCTTTGGCTTCAGTCGATGGTGTCATCCATAGATGAAGGTATGAATTTTCCTTCAGAACTCTCTATTTTCCTCCTAGCGGAACTTCTACTGTAAAAACCGCACAAACCTGTGACGGACTTCACTGGCAGTTAACACATAACCCTGCTCGCTGAATGAGCAAAGCAAAATCATGGAGCATATGACAAGGAGGTTACACACTTGGAACTTGCCGAAACCTCCCAGCCTTTTCAGGAGTGAATCCAGCTGCCATTTCTCCTCCTCGTTACCCTCTTCACCCATTGAACTGGTTCAACACAACTCTTTATTGCCTGACACCCCCAGAACGGAAAAACATTTCTCAGAAACGACCTCGATGGGTGACTCCGATCACAGTTACTGAAAATGAACCAAACAGTGACGTTCGACTGGTTACGTCAACAGCTGAGCAAGTCTCTGTTTCGTAGTTGACGTATCTCTCAGTTGTTGATTCAAGTGCGAACTGACTGCTATTTATAATTCCGGTCAGTTGAAGTTTCTGACGAAGGGAAATCTAAGTTGAGAATTAGTGGCAGGGTCAGTATCGGCTTGGGCTCCGTTTCCAACACTCTGTCCAAAAATATCCATTGTACCTAATGCTTATTAAGAGTACATTCGAGGGGAAAATGGTTCAGCAGTTACTGGCAAGCAACATATTTCGGAAATCACTTTTATTCTAGCTAGTAGTGCAGTACACTATGAATAGGTGTTTATACTAAAGCTAGTAGCTAGACTGAGTGTGGGTTGGGCGCTCCTCGGTTATAGTCGAAGTATCATGTCCATAGGCGAAAAATTGCACTAATCATCCGTTATAAAAATATCACTTCACTTTTGGCGGTGAAAAAAAAAGTGGCAAGTGGCAAGTGACTGTTTTTTGGGTGCTTGCATTTTCCAAATTCTGCTTAATTCCATTTTTTTTTGCGTCTAGAACTGCACAGCTAGAAAACTAGGAGAATTGTATGTGTCTAGCTATACAATTTAAGTTTTTGACTGTTTTGAACAGTCTAAATAAAATTCTATTCTATTCTATACTACCGCAAGGTCCAACCTGGATGAGTCAGCAGGGTAGCCAAGCCATTGAGACATTGCCTGCATAGGCGTAGCAAGGGGGGGGGGGGGGCTGGCCAGAAACCCTCTAGCCCCCCCCCCTTCCCCCACAGGATTTTTCTGACCTACACATAATGTCACAAAAAGCCATGCATGAGTGGCTGAGCTCCCCCAGGTTTTTGGTCCTGCTACGCCGATGATTGCCTGAGATTGGGCCTGTAATATTGAATAGAAAGTGGAAAGTGTTCAACCGGCCCTGCTGCGATAATTGGTGA
The DNA here is from genome assembly GCA_950004255.1 of Mesopsocus fuscifrons. Taxonomy (NCBI): domain Eukaryota; kingdom Metazoa; phylum Arthropoda; class Insecta; order Psocodea; family Mesopsocidae; genus Mesopsocus; species Mesopsocus fuscifrons. The sequence continues at coordinate 19,111,900 of OX465373.1, read as the reverse complement.
TCTGCATAGAATTGAGGGTGCCATCCAATTCTGTGACGGAGCGTTAATTACTCCAATGCCATTCAGTCATTGAGCTGTACCATACAAATACTATACAGGGTGACCCAATTACACTACAACTGCCAGCTGAACCAACTGAACCCCAGATACCTTGAGAGATATCGGAAATCTGAAGGCCACGCAGGTAATTAAAATTGACAGATCTGGTTAGTTTTTTCTTTTGCCCGTTTAGGGTGGATTTCACAAATTCCTGAAGTTAACTATAGTGTCCCCTAAAAGTTCACTAGAGCGTTATCTTATTATGCCGATAGCGCCCTTATAATAATTTTTCAGCTGCTTTTTCGGGAATGATTTTTTTTCCTTTGTCTTGAAACTTTCAACTTAAACAGTTGTCGCTGTGCAAATTTTCAGTTTTTCTCTCTTACAGAAACGAATTGCAAAATAGTGACTGCCTGTCTTTCCAATCCCCTTAATCAGCCTCGAAAACAAAAATATTTTGGACAACATTCTTCCCCTTATGTCACTTGAGGCCCTACTTCTTAATATTTGGCCAGTGGCCAGTAGTGTGACACCAAACTTCCTGACCTTTCCGCGATTGAACTCACTTGCTTCAGGCAGAGAATATTTTTACACACAACCCCTTTTTACATTTTACCTACGATTGCTACAAACATAAAATTGCTGGTCTAGGATTCGAACCCAGGACCTCAGTCCTGCGAGTCTACTATTTGGGTACAAGACAACGGTGAGGCCACTACCGTCACCACATTGGGGGCTTTTTCTCATTCACTTAACACCAGTTGATCACAAATTAACAAGGAAAGATAGGAAATTTAGCAGCTGACACTAATCTAAAAGTAGAAGAAAGCGTTGGTGGAAATCTTATACATAACTGTATTTGCTGGAGTAGTACCTATGGTAAATCTTTCTGTACGAGATTTAAGAAATTATTTAAATAATTATTTTAGTTCATTGGGAGATTAAAATGCAATACAGAAATTGCTCCTATTTTACGAGGTAAATGGTATTGGAAATTTGGAACCTTGAAGTTAACCCAACGGGATGACTTCTTGTTTCTTCTGACCTATATCTTCCGCTTCCTCCATGGTATCAGGCAATTTGCAATTGATTGTTTCAGGCAAGGTTGCTGTAACAAGCCCGGAGGCTATAGCCAATCCGCCGATCAACAAAAGAGGTAATGGTTCGTAGATTTCACTCTAGAAAAGAAGATAGAGAATAAAATAATTTAAGCACAGTACCTAGTGGGGTTATTTGGAATAGGGAAGCTACCTTAAGAAGAGAGTGAGGAGAAAATTTAAAATTCTCCCATACATTCCCATTATTCCCTACAAGGATGGGAGCCCCTCCCCCATAAATTTGCCTATTAGTTAGCTTGTTGAGCTTACCAGCGCTGGCAGTTGAGGGGTTGCGATACATGCGAGTTTTCCCAGTAACAGGCCGACAGACATCACAGCAGATCTCATGCAAGTTGGGAACAGCTCTAACGAGTATACGTGAATAACGAACAAGCCGATAGTGACTCCAAATTTCCCAGTTAGGTATATGAGTAACGTTCCCCACCTCCATGCGTTATCTGGCGATAAGAGAATTGTCCTTCAACTTGTCTCCTTTTTCTAAATTAAATTATATAATGAAGCTGGATTTCACCACTTCTTATAGTATACTATAGTGTCTCCTAACGAACACATTTACCGAACGGATTTATGTTTAGAAAGGACCTGCGACCCCACATGTATAAGCCAAAAGTGGTCTATGCTGGTGTACCTACCCGCCATATTGTTTTTGCCCCGTCATCCGGAAACACCCTGTATAGGTATAAGATCAAGTTTTCCGGTTACCTTTCGGAATATATGCGCTCAGGAGGCACGCTACACCGCAAAGCATGAAAGAACCGGACTGGCAAATTCTCCTACCCCATCTGTCCAGAACCAGGTATGTCATGATACAAGCGGGAACTTCTATCATACCCTGCAGAATGAAGTTAAGAAATTTGTTGTCGTTCAAGTTGACAGAATTTATTGTCATTCCAAAGAATATGAAAAATAGACTTAACCTGAAACAAAGAGTACCCAGTTTAGTAGGAAGAGAAATGTTTTATTTTACCATTACTCAGAAGTTACAGATAACTTCTTCCTTTACTTACCAGGCGAACCAGCAGACAGCAGTTCTATATCTCATCCGCTTTGATCTCCACAGTTCGAAAATATTTGTGTTTTTCTTTTCTTCATTACTGACCTAAAACCAAAGACAAGTCAGCAAATAGAAGTTAATAGTTAATAATATGAAGAAGGATCTATGTTAATCTATAGACATAGGCAAATCGCAAACAGCTTTACAGCCTGCAGGAGAAACGGAAAGTAGCTAGATGGGAAAGTGAATGACCTACTTTTTTCGTACCATTTATTTTGGATGATACTTACTTTGGATTTCGTTGCCTGTCTCAAAATTTGGTTTACTGCAAGCTCAGGTAACTGCCTCCCGTTAGTTTGAGCAATTCTGCGGAGAACAGCCACAGCTTTGTCCGGACGATGGCTGTCCAGCAGCCACCGCACAGATTCAGGCACTATCCAGAAGTAGGCCACTGACAGGATGAAAGGTGCGTACAGAATCCGAATGGTAGTTCTCCACTCCTGTGTTAGGAATTGTACTAGCCCCATAACGCACTCTCCCAAAGAGTAAGTAATGCAAATCAATGTTCCTACCAATGCCCTCTTCGATGGGTCCACGATTTCACTTGCTAAAACGTAATAGGTTGTTAGAATGAGCCTATTGCATGGTATTGGATTTGGAGAATCAGCCGCGATAAAGGACTTCTAAGCGGTGTTGCAGAACCGTAAAGTTGTTCCAAATGTCTTCCCTCTTCGTATATACCTATAGGGGGCTGAAAATTTTGATTTCTGGTGTTCTTGTCAAATTACGTTACCTTAGGTTCAGATGAGGTTTTCACATCTGTAGATAATTAGGTTTTAAGAGAATGTAAGGATCTTTTCTCAGTCGGCCGAACGAGCCCAATGGTTAACTATAAGGGCGAGTAACTTTGGACAAGCCTAATGTTGAAAATTATCCTCTTTTGAAAAATGTGACTAACCTAAAACAAAGGGGCCAACGTATAACCCGGCTCCTATTGATGCCTCCACCGCTTCTGAAGTAACCATCATGAGATAGCTGTCTGAAAATGACTTGATCACTCCAGTGATTGACACCAGAACCGCCATCGACAGTAATACGGTCTTTCTCCCATATCTGAAAAAAGTGAACAAGTAAATAAAAATAAATGAAAGTGTAGGTTTCATTTCTTTGCAGTTTTTCATTCGTGGTCCATTTCATACCTACCTTTCTCAAGCTCATACCTACCTATCAGCAACGTAGCCAGAGTAGAGGCTTCCAACCATCTGTCCAGCATTGCTTACCGACCCCACCAGGTAAAGAAAGTAACGGTCGCTATCGCAGTCGAGGCCCCAGTCCTGTCGAGAATAAAAAATGTTTAAAACGGAGGCCACGTGTAACTTACGTCCGATTATTATGAGAATTTGGCATAGTTTGCGCTGAGGTTTTCCAGGCTCACCTCTCGAGCGATAGTCCATTCATCGGTCTCATAAACGAAGGCATTGCACTGATAGGTGTCTCTGGAGAATGAGCCATTGGTGCACTGGCTGAGGGTGTTGTTGTACCGGAGACAGGAGTCATAGGCACCGGATGAAGTGGTAGGAATGGCCGCTGCTAGCCAGGGCTTACCGGAGTCTTCCCATCCTGAGTCGCTTGATTCGCATTCTGAAATCAAACATCTTCAACGCCGATGAATTTCTTCTCATATTATCTACTTACCATCTACCTAATCTACCATATTATAGTGGATTACTAACCGGGCAAACACTCTAGCTTACGGAGTTCGCTCTTCTTTAAGCAATTTAAGAAATTCCTATCTATTTCAATCTTCCAGGGTGGTTTCGACTATCCCCTGTTCGGGGACTGCATAACTCGTAATTCCAAACTTCTCCGTTAACTAGGACGAAATGTAAAGATTAAGGTGAGCGTATAAACCTGTGCTTCACTGGAGCAGCTGTGAAGACGTAACTCAGCTCATTGTAGCTGCTGAGTAAAATCAGGGAGGATAGTGCGAGGCAGTTGATAATCTGAAACTTGCCGAACCCTCCCAGAGGCTTCAGGAGCGAGTCCAGGTCCACCTCTGCTTCTTTGACCAGATCGCCCATGATTCGTCAGTCTCCTCTTCTGACGTCACGTCGTTCAGAAATGCACCTTGTTCACTACTGTTAACTAGAATCCCAATCACTGTACTGAGAAAAATTGTAACAAAGTTTTTCTTTGTTAGGGTGATCTCAACAAAAAAAATCCCTTTCGGCAGCCCCGAAAGGCGTAGGTAGATTTCGAAGATTACTTCCATCAACTAAAAGCAGTCTAAAATCATTTAGAAAGACGAATAAGAAGATTTTCAGTTGATCCAATTGCATTATCTACAATAACAAACGGAGGAATTGAGTTTTGAAATTTCACCCCCCCCCCCCTTAACAAGAAAATGAAAGTGATTTTACAAAAAACTTTTTCAGTTTCTCAGTATATGGTCAGACGAGAGTATCAACCTCATGGTGACGTCTAAGAGGCACCAAAAAAATTCAGCAGAATGGTCGTACTGTTTCGTATTTGTATATACTGAATCCAAAAATGGGTGTGTAATTAGGTCCTGTATTACCTACTACTAAATAAAATGAATTTTTTATTCTTAACACTTACATTGACGACAATTCTGAGGTAGGTACTGATCGCGACTACGGTGCCGATACTTGTATTGATGTTCACCACCTTTAGATTGCAACCGTGTTTACCAAGACTTTGTTGACTCAACTGTGAAGGTGAGTACGAATCACAAATTGGCGTAGGGTAAGGGGGTCTTCTTTCTGTAGACCCCCCCCTATTACCAGTAACTATTCTGTTTAGAGGCACCGGCCGAAAGCGAGCCCACACCTGCCCAGGTCCTACAAGAAGAAGAAAAAATCCGAGGTTTTAGAAATTATTTTTAATAGTATTCAATTCACTTGGAGAATAAAAATGCTTGACAGAAATTGCATCCTTTGCTAACAGGTACATCATGGCAGGTAGGGTTGTTTCAAAATGTTGTAACTTGTTACAATTCGTACTGTTTCTTTTTAACCCAGTGGTATCTCTTCTTGTTTCTTCAGACCTAAGTCTTCAGCTTCCTCCATTGTGTCTGGCAATTTGCAATTGAGTGTTTCAGGCAAAGTTGCTGTAGTTAGACCTGAGGCTATAGCCACTCCGCCGATCAACAAGAATGGCAATGGTTCGTAGATTTCACTCTATAGAATATGAAATTAAAATGAATTAATTTGATCACACATGTTAGATCTGCCTTGGTGGGAGAGTGAGAAGGGTGAGAGGAGAATGACAGCGAGAAGGAAATTTAAAATTCTATCGTACCTACTTTCCTTTTTTTTACGTGAGTCCCCTCTCCAAAATCCGCCTATTCGTTTACTTGTTGATCTTACCAGCACTGGCAGTTGAGGGATCACGATACACGAGAGTTTTGACAGTGATACGCCGACAGAGGCAACGGAAGATCGCATACGAGTTGGAAACAGCTCTGACGTGTATACATGAACAACCGTCACGGCAATAGTGACGCCGAATTTCCCTGTGAGGTATATGAGCAGAGCCGCCCATCTCCATGAATCATCTAGCGATAAAAGAAATTGTGCTTCAACTTGCCTTTTTTTTACAAAATTTTTTTGAAATAAATTATAAACTTAGGGCCGTTCTCTTATAGTCCTACATACGTATAGGCCACGTATAAGGTACATTATCAGGTTTAATGTAAAAATTTCCTGTTACCTTTTGGAATGTAGGCGTTCAAAAGGCACGCTACGCCACAAAGTATGCATGAACCGGACTGACTATTCCTCCTGCCCCATCTGTCCAGAACCAGATATGTCACGAGACAAGCGGGAACTTCTATCATACCCTGCAGAATGAAGTTGAGAAATTTGTCGTCATTCAGATTGACAGAATTTAATGTCATTCCAAAGTATGTGAAAAACAGACTTAGCCTGAAACAAAGAGCACCCAGTTTATTAACAAGTTAAGATAAATGTTTTTTTTTTTACAACTGCTTAGAAGTTACAGATAACTTCGTCCTTTACTTACCAGATGAACCAACAGACAGCAGTTCTATATCTCATCCGCTTTGATCTCCACAGTTCGAGAAAGTTGCTTTTTTTATTTTCTCCATTACTGACCTGAAACCAGAGATAAATCTATGCTGATCTATATATACATAAATCGCATACTGCTTTATACTACTTGCAGTGGAAAGCCGCAAAATAAGCCGGAAATTCCGGTCTTCAATTTGATTTTTACTAAAGGCGTGGGGAGGGGTGGCGAGGGGTGAGAGAGTGAAGGTATAGCTGTCTAGATCGGCCATTCTACAGAACCATTATTCCTTCAGTGATATATTTTGGAGTAGTACATTTTGTCGGTGTTGAACCCAAAACATATTCTTCGAGTAGTATGGGAAAAACCGTAGGTATGATCGTATACGCCATACGGAATGACAGAATCCGCGATGACATCCATATACCAGCAGTGAGCCGCAGTTGATCGGAGTGGATACAAAGAATGGGTTCGAGGCCTCCCCTAACACCCTCTGCAGTCCACAGGGTACACAAGGGAAGGAGAAGAAGTTATGGGAAAGTGTGATCAATTTTTTTCCTAGTGTTTCTTTTGTGTACTTACTTTGGATATGGTGGTATGAGTAAAAAAGTTCACTGCAACCTCAGGTAACTGCCTCCCGTTAGTTTGAGCAATTCTGCGGAGAACAGTCACCGCCTTGTCTGTGCGATGGGTCTCCAACAGCCACCGCACAGATTCAGGCACAATCCAGAAGTAGGCCACTGACAGGATGAAAGGTGCGTACAGAATCCGAATGGTAGTTCTCCACTCCAATGTTAGGTACTGTACTAGACCCATAATGAACTCTCCCAAAGGGTAAGCAATTGAGATCCATGTCCCTACCAGCGCCCTCTTCGATGGGTCCACGATTTCAATTGCTAAAACGTCATATAGGTTGTTAGAATTTACCTATAGTTAACTGAAGGTGCGTCCCATACTCGGTTAAGAGGAAAACACCGATTTTCTCAGAAATTTAGCATGGTAAACATGGGAGAAAATCTGCAGTTTTCTCTTAACTGGGCATGGTGGGACTTGCCCTTAGTTGTGATATTTCGATTGCGCCATTTTTTACAAACAAGAATTCCTTTTTGAAAACTGTCACTAACCTAACACAAAGGGGCCAATGTATAACCCGGCGCCTAGCAATGCCTCCACAGCTTCTGAACTAATCATCATGAGGTAACTGACAGAAAATGACTTGATCACGCCAGTGATTGACACTAGAACCGCCATTGACAGTAATACGGTCTTTCGTCCATATCTGAAACAAGTGAAGAAGTAAATTTAAATAATTGAAAGCGTAGGTTTCATTTATTTGCCGTTTTTTCATTCGTCGTCAATTTCATACCAACCTTATTCCTCTAGCTCATACCTACCTGTCTGCAAGGTAGCCAGAGTAGAGACTTCCAAACATCTGTCCAGCATTGCTTACCGACCCCACCAGGTAAAGAAAATAACGGTCGCTGTCGCAGTCAAGACCCCAGTCCTGTTGGAAAAAAATGAAAGCTGAGGCCATGCTTTAGTCCGATTATTATGGTTTAATTTTATTATTACGGGAATTTATTGAAAATAATGAGAATACAGGTCTGCGCACAAAAGCTATAAATAAAGTGAATCTTTCGTACAGCACAATCGGCAAAATACTTCAGTTCTTTTGAGTACCTACTGGTCGTGTGTTTTGTGTTTTTCCAATTTTCGGGTGGCACTTAATGTACACGATAGGTATTCATGTCCCAATCTCCGTAATGTCACCCAGTTTAGCACAGTTTGGGCTGAGGTTTTCCAGACCTACCTCCCGAGCAATAGTCCATTCTTCCGTCTCATAAACAAAGGCATTACACTGATAGGTGTCTCTGGAGAATGAGCCATTGGTGCACTGGCTGAGGGTGTTGTTGTACCGGAGACAGGAGTCATAGGCACCGGAAGAAGTGGCAGGAATGGCCGCTGATAACCAGGGCTTGCTGGAGTCATCCCATCCTGAGTCACTTGATTCACATTCTGGAATCAAACATCTTCAACGCCGATGAATTTCTTCTCATTTCGATCCTCCAATGTAGTTTAGACTGGATAAATATTAATTGAAAGCTTATTTGTTTTATTTAATGAGGAGTAAATGTGATAAATAAGGTGAGCGTAGGTATATAGGTATGAACCTGAGCTTCACTGGAGCAGCTGTGAAGACGTAACTCAGCTCATTATAGCTGCTGAGTAAAATCAGGGAGGACAGTGCGAGGCAGTTGATAATCTGAAACTTGCCGAACCCTCCCAGAGGCCTTAGGAGCGAGTCCAGGTCCACCTCTGCTTCTTTGACCTGATTCCCCATGATTCGACCGTCTTCCCTCTTGGCGTCTCGCCGTTCACACTGGTATCTTGTTCACTACAGTTAATAAAATTATAGAATCCAAATCACTATGGTCAGATGAGAGCATCAACCTCACTCTGGCTTCCTCTGTGCTCTGGCGTTGACAACGTCTAAGTGAATTTGTTGCCCTTGACACTTAACTAGAAGACAATGCACGCAATTTGCGGTAGGTACTGATGGTGACTATACGTGTATTGATTTTTCATACTTCTAGATTGGAACTTTGTTTGCCAAGACTTTGTTGACTCAAATGCAGAGGTGACTGAGTAACTCAAAGTGGCGTAGGGTAAGGGGAGTTTTCTTTCGAAGCCTCCCGTTCCCTCTATTCCCAGTACCTATTCTCTCTAGACTGAATAGAGGCACTGCCACCGCACCGTCCCAATGCGGCCCACACCTACCCCTATCCAGGCCCTCTTGGCTAGGCACCTATTTTGTGTGATTTTTATTTACGATACCTCCGAGGTGTCAAAATGCAGATAAAAGTCAGCTATTGGGTTGTAAAAAAGTTGACTCCTGCGAGTGCTGCGGGTCGCAAGTATATAGGTGAAAGTATCGTCAAAATAAAAGGCATCAATACAGCTGGTGCAAAAACGCCAGTAGACTGTTTTGGAGGCACTGACACACCACTAGCCGAATGGGAGAAGGGGGGGGGGGGGGGGCATGACTTAATTTACAATTCGCTTGATCAAAGCACAAAGATATACTTATTTGACACAGTTTCAAACCGATACGGTATATCACAAAAGTTAAGTTTCAGTTATCGTTTGCTACAGGCCAACTGTGCCCCTACAGTGGCGTACCGAGGAGGGGGGACAGTCCATCCCGGGCAGTGCCATCGTGGGGGTACCGTATGCATGGATGGAAGCAGAAAGAAAATATATAGAATACCTACTAGAGTTCCGCGTCGACCTTCCAGGGGGACAACTGGACCTACTTGTACACTAAGGGTGCGTCTAGGTTAACGGTTAAACTTCAGTTAAAGTCGGTTTTAACCGTGAAATAATTGAAATTTAACTGGAGTTTAACGTTAACCGAGTATGGTGGGACGCATCCTAATATGACAAACTGGTGACAAAGTGACAATAGTCGCACTGAAGTTTCTCGTTCCATATCAAATTTCAGTTTTTTTTGCAACTTTTTTTTCCCTAATAAAAGAAGAGACTTAACATTGAAATTAGCCGAGAGTAGATAGGTATATATATTTTAATCGAAATACGGTAATTTCAGACATAAAAGCTTTCCCTTTCCTGCCAAACATCACAAGTGCATTTTTGCTGCGTATATTTACCACAAGATCTCATGTCTTAGACTCCTAGCGGGTAGAGGCACCCCTAACCTGTCCCCTCCCTTAAAAGTAGGATCGTTACGCCACTGCCCTGTACAGATCATTCATGACTTTGGAACCTCCATTGTTATGATGATCAAAGGGAGACGTCATACTGTGTTGTTTTCCGTTTCTTTCTTCCAAGATCCTCAGCTTCTTCCATGGTGTCTGGTAACTTGCAATTCAGAGTCTCCGGAAAGGTGATAGCAACAAGACCGGACGCTACTGCCATTGCTCCAAATATCAGTACTGGCAGTGGTTCATAGATGTCACTCTGAAAGTGAGGGACGGTACAGATCAAATCAAATCAAATGCATATCAGGTTCCACACAGTCTCAAAAGCGCCCTTTACAAAAGTCCTCAAAATTCCCCCTAATAAGGCTGAATTTCACCACTTTCTTATAGTATCCGATAGTGTCTCATAACGAGAGGATTTAACGAACAGATTCACGTTATCGTATGTTTAGCTTACGACAAGTGCGATGGCAGAGAAGCAAGCGCAAGGCACTTATCGTAAGCTAAAAACGTAAATCCGTTCGTTAAATCCTCTCGTTAGGAGACACTATCGGATACTATAAGAAAGTGGTGAAATTCAGCCTAAGTAATAGGTACAGTCTCTTTCAGTGCATGTACACTTTATAGAGAAAAGAGTTAATTGTTATACGTAAGCCAATCTGATATGGGGATTTTTGACAAAACTGGACAGAGAGAGGTCGCTCTTCAGTTTCCATCGCAGGAGAACTCTTTTTATATACTGGTCAGGAAAGGAGAGAAAAATTTCTTTTCCCACCAGACTTACCAGCAGTGGGACCTGAGGGGCCAATATCGAAGCTAGTTTTCCTAGCAGGAGACCAGTTGACATCATGGAGGATCGAATGGAGGTCGGGAACATCTCTGTCGTGTAGACATCAATGACGAACATGGCGCTGGAGATGCCGAATTTCCCGATGAGGTATAAAAGAAGTTTTGCCCAGCTCCATGAGTCGCCTGTGGAACATTCGCAAAACATTAGTCGCACTTTCCAATATAGCTGAGAGACCTAACTAACTTTGGTTTTTCGGTAATTCAGCATGGTGCAGTTGCAGAGCAGTCAAGGATTCCGACTTGTGTCCTGAGAGATCTAGGTTCAAATCACGGCGTGAGCAATATTTTCCGCTTACGGCTTCGGTCCAGTCCTGAACTGATTCTGACCCACTCCTACTGTAATTCGGCCAACTCCTGTGGTGATAGCTTTCCATCGTCTATAAATACAAGGACCTACTTCCTACTTGCAAATTTCCTCACCGTCAGGAACAAAGCCGTCAAGAATGCAGGCCACCCCACAGAGTAAAATAGAGCTAGACTGGCTGACACGTCTGCCGATTCGGTCCAGGAGGAGATATGTCACGATGTAGGCAGGAATTTCTACCAGCGCCGATAGAACGAAATTAAGAAATTTGTCTGCGCTCACGCTCACCGAGTTTAACGACAGTCCAAAGTAGACGAATGTGATGCATAACCTGAAATTATCTGATTATTTATTAAGAGTGTTCAAACGTTGTTTGTTTACATTTCCTAATTACTTAATTACTCTCTTGTGCTTCTTGTTCTGAAATATAATGTGTCTTTTCTTGATTGATGATTTGAAGCTTTATTTGAGTCTTTTGAATGCTCTGTTTCCTTTTGGTACCTAAGGCTGCTTTCTAAGTAATTGTGCCATAGACATAGGTACCAACCAGACAAAGTAACAGGCTGCAACTCGAAGCCTCATTCTTTTCGATCGCCAAAGTTCTAGAATTTTATTTCCAGCATCTTGTCCTTTCTCTGTAATCTGGGAAATAAAACAAACTCTTTAATATTCCCCTGACTCTGACCGTAAAACTGTTTTAGAGTAAGAAGAACGAAAGTTAACACACGTAAAGCGCCGCCAATACCCAAATTCTGGCTTGAAAAATTCTGACTTCAATAATAAAGGTGCATATACCTAGGCGCAAACCCGCAGAAGTCGCTACAGTTGCACTGTACAAAAATAAAATAAGTACCTATACGAGGTGCATGGTATAATATGGCTCTTTTATCACCACCATACCTCCTATATCTACCTACTCACCCACATCAATGACAAAGAATCCACGGTTCCCATAAAAGTGTTATAAAACCCCCAAAAAATACTGTAATTTTCAAACAAACCTCTTTTTTCTTGAGTTGATGAGTGAGAACCTGCTTCAAGGCCTGCTCAGGCAGTGGTCTCCTATTAGTTTTCGCGATCCTGCGGAGTACAGCCACCGCTTCGTCAGGGCGATTGCTGTCCAGCAGCCAACGCACTGACTTAGGCAAAGTCCAGTAGTAGATCACAGTAAGTAGGAACGGTGCATACAGAATTCGAACGGTAGTCCTCCATTCCAGAGTTAGGAACTGCACCAGCCCGAGAACCATCTCTCCCACAGAGTAGGCGCTGGAGACCAGTGCACCTGCCAGCACCCTTTTGGTTGGGTCCACTATTTCTAACGCTAAAGAAAAGTATAATTCATTTGAATAACAAAATTTGCACCTACACCTGTACAAACCTAATGTAAAGCCAACTGGAACGAAGAGCGTACTGATCCGAAAAGGTAACGACCGACAAGGATTTTTGACCTTTTTTGACCACAATGTGCACTTTCTGCGTTATCAATAATTGCTAAAAAAAAAATACACTAGTCATTCACATACCTATACACACTTAATTTGATCAAGTTAAGTTGTACGGTGTGATCGTGCGACCTGTCTGCCTGTAGGTGTGTATATAGGTATATTGGATAGGAATTTTCACATTTTAAAAAAAGCGTAAGTTTTTTAGATTCGAAGGACCACTTTTCGTGGTGATGTTACTCTCTCAGCCCATGCATGTGATATCGTACAATCCAAATGGATGAGAAAGTGAAAAGGAATTAAGGATAAGATAACGGACCGCGAAGGATTGTTTACAGACAGCAAACAAAATCACGAAAGCCGCATTATAGATAGTGTTCGATAACTGATAAAGCAGTCTATTTTCACATTATTCCATAATGCTAACCTAGGTCTAGACAGGTGGATATTCCTTATTGTTTTCCGTGAAGGTTACCACTTAATCTGAAGGTTAGGATTTTACTAAGGGTCAAGAGATGGACTGTACTTTACCTAAAACAAACGATCCATTGAATATTGCGACGGCCATGGAAGCTTCCAACGCTTCAAAGATGACCATCATCACGTAGCTGATAGAAAATGACTTGATTATCCCAAATAGAGAAACCAGAAGCGTCATTGTTACAACCACAACTTTTCTCCCAAATCTGAAAAACAAATCGCATACGAAAATAATGAGAGAAATGGGCCTGACCTATTAGGCATCGCCACAATTCTACGCCGTTCGTAATCATTAAAGACACCCTTGTTGGGTCGGCTGGTTGGCGAATGACAATAGCCTTAACAAATTTGTTGACCTCTTGAACCTAAATAAGCCGTTTCCAAACTTTTTTGTAAAAAAAATTCCTGAGGATATCCAGCCTTTTCAGGAGGTTTTTATCAGCAGGAAATGTACCTTCGTACTCTAAATAACTTCTAAAAAATGATCTCCCACCTGTCAGATAGGTAACCGACATAAAGTCCACCAACCACCTGCCCAGCATTGTTCAAAGAACCCACCAGGTTCAGCAGGTAGCGGTCATCGTCGCAGTGAAGATCCCAATCCTGCCAAACACAAGTCATAAATATTGCAACGGGAACAAAATGGGACCCATAATTAGCAACCCTACTGATTTGCTAGATTTAGGTCTATATTAGGTAAAATTGAATGAAGGAGAATAATTGGTAACCATGGTAATTTGGTTGGTAACCTTACCTCCCGAGCAATAGTCCATTCTTCAGTCTCATAAACGAAGGAATTACACTTATATGTGTCTCCGGAGAATGATCCATTGGTGCACTGGCTGAGGGTGTTGTTGTACCGGCGGCAGGAATCATAAGCACCGGATGACGTTTTAGGAATTGATGCTGATAACCAGGGCTTACCGGAATCATCCCACCCCGAGTCGCTGGATTCGCATTCTGAAATCAAACATCTACGCCCTGTGCATTTCATCAGATTATTCAAGTTCAGATTTCAGGGAATCTTATAAACTCATGGGACATGAAAACCTTAACTGCACAGATTCAGAGCTACCTGTCAAGGACCATGCTCATCCTGCATCAAGGACAAAATTAGAAGACTAACCTGTGGTTGACGTCACCAGCAGTAAAGACATATCCTAGCTCACTGAAGGCACAAATAAAAACTAAGGAGGAAATGGCGAGAATATTGAGGATCTGGAACTTTCCGAAACCGCCGAGCGGCTCTAGAAGTGAGTCTAGGTCAGGTTCCGGGGCTACAGCAGTCTTTTCGCGCTCGGCCATGGTGCACCACTGTTGCTCATTATTGCCTTAGCACCATTGCAAATTTACATTCCTTTGTTATCAACGTAGGTAGGTACTCACCATGAACAAATCATTTCACAGATAGGGAGATAGGTGGTCTGCCCCTTCAACTGTTCAGCTACTGATTACATGTTATCGGAGACCCCTAAAACCTATCTCTCCATGTTCGAAGTCCAACAAAGAGTAGTAGGTACACAGTCACTGATTGCAAATTTACATTATTTGATACATCAGTAACGTGGAAATTTTAGACTATATCCTCAAATTGTTAGTAATTTTCACATTTCTGTCACTAGGAGTGCATGGTCTTTGTCTTGGCTACAAATTCTTTTATATCAATTCTACTTCTTCTCTTCTTTTTGTCTACTGTTGGGGATACGTTCGAAGGACCACTCACTGATCACGTGAGAAAGAAGTTAACTTACCATTGACGTTTAGGAGGCGTAAACTCGCAAACAGAGCCTCGGAAAGGAGTCAGGCCAAAGGATTAAAAATAGGTAAATTAACGATAATAGTGAGGGATGGACATAAAACATACAGTTTTGGAATGAGGCGATGTATATCCGATCCAGAAATGAGAAGAGAAGTATGAGTTGATGAGGTTGAGCACGGTGGAACACCGCAAAGAAGGCACCGAGATGCGCGGGAGACAAAGAGATGTGAGTGCAACTGGTAACTTAGCGTCACTGACTATTGAAGTTATTATTTAACTGACTTAGCAATTTTATATATATAAAAGAGACATTGCGCTCCATCTAGCGAGCACCATAGAGGGTTGCAGACATTCTCGGCCGACCTTGCTTGAACCTGTACAAGCAAGCACAAACATAAAGAATATACCCAATAAAATACAATGAAACCCGAGAATACATGAATATGAACCTTAAGCTAAGAGAAGACATGCATAAAGCGTTAGTCTACATGATAAACAAGAAGTTTGTTGACCGGACGAATCAAAGATCCGGAAGCAGTGCGAACGCGAACGACACGAACAACACCGTCAGAGTGAGGAAGGACTTCTTCCACGACACCGAGAGGGTAGGACTGAGGGGGAGTGTTCTCAGACTTGATGAGAACAATGGCACCCTTTTCGAGATTGAGAGTGGACTTGTTCCACTTGCAGCGAGAGATCAACGTATTTAGATAATGCTGACGCCATGCCTTCCAAAACAGCTGAAGGGTGACGCGCATAACTTGCCATCGACCTAGATGACTGAGTTTGCTCTGAGTCAGGTCCTCCTCAGGGACGGAGAACATAGGGCTTCCGATGAGGAAGTGACCAGGGCACAAGAAAACGCCTGGTTCTACAGACGACAAAGGAATAAGAGGACGAGAGTTCATCACGCCCTCAATACGGGTAACCAAAGTGATGAATTCAGAAAGAGTGAGACGACGATCGGCGACGGAACGCACGAAAAGTTTCTTCATAACAGAAACCAAAGACTCGGAAACACCATTTTTCCAAGGAGAGGCAGGACTTACGAAAGAAAACTTGACCTGATTTTGTGCAAGCAGCTTTTCAACATCCGAACCATGCTGAGAGAGGAACGACTTTACTTCATCAAGCATCTTGCTTCCTGAAGCATAGTTTGTACCGTTATCAGAAACGATACTGATACATTTGCCTCGACGCGCAGTGAAAGCATCGAGAGCAGCCAGAAAACTTTCGGCACTGAGAC
Organism: Mesopsocus fuscifrons; assembly: GCA_950004255.1. NCBI lineage: Eukaryota > Metazoa > Arthropoda > Insecta > Psocodea > Mesopsocidae > Mesopsocus > Mesopsocus fuscifrons. The sequence continues at coordinate 19,095,900 of OX465373.1, read as the reverse complement.
TTGTGACTACTTCCAGATGAGTAGCACGGGTTGAGAGACAAGAAAATACACAAACATAAACCTTATCAATTTTAGCACGACTGTGAATACCAGCGTGGACATAGAACGGTCCAGCAAAATCAGAGGACACGTGGAGAAAAGGACGAACTTGCTCAAACCTAGAGGCTGGCAGATCAGCCATCATGGGCTCAGAGGGATGAGCACGAAGTCGAAAACAGGGGAGACATTGATAGATTGACTTCTTGATAAGACGATTACCACCAAGAATCCAAAATTTCTGGGCCACATAGGCTTTGGTGACTGCATTACCACCATGAAGCGTGTTGAGATGAGCATCGCGGACTATCAGCTGAGATAGGACCGACTGATGAGGAAGAAGGCAGGGATGCCTAGCAGAGAAACTTAGAGGAGCCTTATCAAGGCGCCCTCCAACCCTGATGAGACCCCTACTGGACTCGACGAAAGGAGACAGATGTAAGAGCTCACGACTGAGAGGTTTGCCCTTGAGAATGTCAGAGAAGTACTTTCCTTGTACCCCAAGAAGTAGAACATCCAACGAGTGACGGAGCTCCGAAATACTGAGATAACCAGTACTGAGTTCCTTTTGTGACTTCTTGCGATTGCAATTAGCGATGAAACGCAAGCAGTACGATGTGACACGAATGAGTCTTCGTAAGTCACTAAAACGAGAAATGAGAGCGTCCTCAATGTCAAACTCTGCGCGAGGAGCGAGGAGAGATGTGGGTTTTTCCACAACGACGTCGGGCAGCTCGACCGACAGTGGAGAGCGATCAGGCCAGACAGGGTAGACTTCCTGCAAGAATTCAGGACCTGACCACCAAAGATCACAAGAGACGAGTTGAGGAGCAGAAGCACCACGAGATGCGATATCAGCACAGTTTAGCTCAGAAGGAATGTATCTCCAATTTTCGAGAAATGTTTTTTCCAAAATAGCAACCACTCTGTTGCTGACATACGTTTTGAGGCGATGCGGGGCAGTCCGCAGCCATGCTAGAACGATACTAGAATCCGACAGGAAATAAGTAGCTGAAATACTGAGCTCTTCGAGAGATTTACGAACACCATCATAAAGAGAAGCTAGCATCTTTGCAGCTTGAAGCTCAGTACGAGGAATAGTAAGAGGTTTCGATGGAGAAGGCTTTGACTTTGCCTTGAGAAGATACATACGAGCATGCGTAGAGAACACACAACGAAGATACAAAGCGGCACCATAACCATCTTTGCTACCGTCACAGAAACCAACAACTTGAATGGACACAGCCGAGTCAGTTGGAATACAACGAGGAATGCGCAAATCATCAAGATTTAGAACAGCACAGAAACTTGTCCACTCTTGGGCAAGTGAGTCATCGAAAGGTTCATCCCAATCGAGAGAAGACAACCAGAGTTTGCGAAGAAACAACTTGATTTTCAAGACAAGGGGACACAAAAACCCCAAAACATCGAATATGCGAGCTAAAAAACTCAACACATTCCTTTTGGATAGCGGACCAGAGAAGGCATTGACATTGTAAAAGAAACAATCATTATCAGGAGACCAACTCAAGCCAAGAACTTTGATGAATTCTTCATCATTACTGAAACTGATTTGCCGAAAATCAGGAGGTAAATCTTCCAAAACTTCTTGTTCGGACGATGCGAATTTTCTGAGTTCGAAACCACCCTTTTCCAGGAGGTTGACCATTTGAGATTTGATTTCAATGGCTTCTTCGACGGAAGGAGCACTGAGACAGACATCGTCAACATAGGTACATGTCTTGAGAGATTTTGCGGCTAAAGGGAAATTTTCCTTTTCCACATCGACTAGGTCCGAAATGACCCTTTGGGCTAAATAACCCGATGGAGCGAGTCCGAATGTGACACGAGACATTTCGTACTTAATGAGTTCAGAGTCAGGATCATCACGCCAGAGAATATGCTGGTAGATGCGATCCTCAGGATGCAGAAGGATGGCATTGTACATGCCTTTAACATCACAAATCAAACCTATTTCATGCAGGCGAAAACGAACGAGAACGTCAGAGATATCAGACTGTAATTTAGGTCCAATATGAAGTTTCTTGTTTAAAGAGGAACCCTTGACATCAAGAGAACTAGCATTGAAAACACCACGAACTTTCATAGTTCCATTAGATTCCTTGAAGACAGGATGATGAGGCAAAATGTACTGCGCCCTATTTTGAGCAGGATACATTTTTTCTTCAGAAATGTAATCATCGAAGAACTTGACATACTGAGCATGAACCTCAGGTTTACGATACAAACGGGATTCCGTTTTCAGAAAGTTTGCGACAGGGCAAAACTTATTAGGTCCCAAATCAACAGGGCTTTCCCGAAAGGGGAGACGAACAACATAACGACCATCAGAAAGACGAGTGGTCGTTTCCTTGAAAAAGTGTTCACAATACAGATCGTCAGGATCAGGAACAACGACGTGATTCTCACTTTCAACTTCAAAGAATTTATTAACAAGCTGAGTGAGCGAATCATCAACAGAGAGCAACGAGGTGGGATTCGAGGCCGCACCCCCAAGGGAGCCACTAACCAGGTACCCAAGATGAGAGTACTGAGCAACCAGACCACCAATACGAATTAAGGGGAGGCTGTCAGACAGAATCTCTGAGATCACAGAGGCACCAAGCAAAATATGAATTTCACCAGGCTGAGAGAACGAGGGGTCTGCCAAACGCAGGCCTTCAGAAGCCAAGCTTACACTACTAGGTAGTGGCGAGGCAGGGAGACTACCGCAAATTCTAGGAATTACTACGGCACTGAGAGATCGAATGAAGTTAGGGTCAAGCCTAGAAGACACTTCCAAACACACTTTACCCTTAGAAGAGAGAGTACCACCAAGACCTTGAACGATGGTCTTATCATGGTGACGTTTGAGACCCAGACATTGAGCAGCATTTTCAGAAACAAAGTTGACATGAGATCCACTATCGATCACACATCGAAGAGAGCAGACGGCACCAGAAGCGTCCTTGACATTGACTACAGCAGTAGCCAATAGAGAATGGTTGGGAGATCCAGCCATACAAGATAAAGCCTTGACCTCATTCACAGGTAAAGGAGAAAAACCACCAGAAGAAGAAGGGGGAGAACCTTCAGAAAACTTCTGGCCCTGCGAACTAGACGGAGACGATGCATACGAAGCACTCTCGGGCTTATCACGATGAAGGAGAACATTGTGTGCAGTAGTATTGCACTTACGACAGACATGTTTCGAAAAACAATCCTTACGACTATGCTTTGCAAAGTCCAGAAAGCACAAGTGATTTTGCTTCACAAAATCCCATCTTTTATCAATTGACAACTTGATAAAGTCAGGGCATTTACACAATACATGAGACGAGGATGAACACAAGAGACATGACACCTTGTCCTCAGACAGAAGAGAGATAGGCCTACTTGACTTCTGAAAATGGTTACCAGAAGCCTTGCAGACCGAGGTAGACACAGAAACCTTAACAGCAGGCGAACGATTGGAATCACATGACTCCGCGAACTTAGTAAGCTGACTAGCCGTAATACGCTCTTGAAGGAATTTTACAAGATCAGAATACCTAACTATATCCTTAGTATTATCCCTAGACAAATCAAACGATTTCCTCAAACTTGAGTCGAGTTTGCTGTACAACAACTGAAAGAGTAGGAAGTCCAAGAAATCCTTATCATTTTCTTTAAAAATGCGACGAGATTTGGAAATCCCTTCCGTGAAACCTTTCAACAATTCTTGTAGATTCCCGGAATTCCATTTAGCAGGAAGAGATGAGGTACCCAGAAACTGAGCAACAGATTCGCTAGCAGTAGCGCGAGTGTTAGTGAAATGTGCTATCAAAGCACTAAGAGCCAAAGCATAGTTATCGCTATTGATTGGCCGAAAATTAGCAACTAAATGTGCAAGAGAAGGATCAAGACTCCTAAGTAGGTACTGATATTTTACTGAACTTGAGAGGCTTGGGTTCGAGTCAATTAACGAATCGAACAGATCGAAGAACAACACATGGTTCTTATCAGTGAGAACAGGTAATTCCAGAGGCGGAACACTTACCTGAGGGACATAATGAGTAGGCATATTTACATTCACACTATTTGAATTTTCAAATTCGAGTTTTAAAATATCATTGATCAGAGCATCGAACTGAGATGCGATAGGTTCGAGGTCAACTTGACGAGCCTTAGATAAAGAAACATTACATTTGATGATTTGAATCTCCAGTTCCTCATATCTATCCTGGAGTTTTTTAGCTGATACAATAGCAGCTTTGACTTCAGAAGCCTCGATTTCGGGTCTGAATACACGATCATGCAGTTTAGTAGTTTTCTGCAAGAGATTTTGTCTTTGTTCTACAAGACAACGGCTTTCCGATGACATGATTAGTGATTAGTTACTTAAAATAACATGCTTAAGAAAATAATGATTAAAGATAAGGAGCATTAATTAATTACTTTTAATTAATAAATGAACGAGCTTAGTAATTACCCCAAGTAAAACTAAGTAGGTATGAATAAAATACATGCGCTTGCACTAGGCATGCACTGACAATAGACAGAAATGATGATGGTAGGTATTGGCACCTCGCCAATACCAGAGATAAGCGTGAGACAGCCACGATCCTGATGGCTTGCCATACAATAACGCGCTTGCCATACAACACAAGATGGGCCGAGATTCCATACAAAAAAATTACAAAAATTACTGATTCAATCGCGGTTCGAAGTGACCAAATGTTGGGGATACGTTCGAAGGACCACTCACTGATCACGTGAGAAAGAAGTTAACTTACCATTGACGTTTAGGAGGCGTAAACTCGCAAACAGAGCCTCGGAAAGGAGTCAGGCCAAAGGATTAAAAATAGGTAAATTAACGATAATAGTGAGGGATGGACATAAAACATACAGTTTGGGAATGAGGCGATGTATATCCGATCCAGAAATGAGAAGAGAAGTATGAGTTGATGAGGTTGAGCACGGTGGAACACCGCAAAGAAGGCACCGAGATGCGCGGGAGACAAAGAGATGTGAGTGCAACTGGTAACTTAGCGTCACTGACTATTGAAGTTATTATTTAAGGGAAAATACACCCATTTGGTTCGCAATGCTACGTACTTCAAGCCCTACTCCGAAGTTACAGGGCGAGTGAAAAGTGTTTATAGGGGGATGTAAACCTGAGACTCTTTGTCGTGAGGTAGTGTTGTATTTTTGCATGAAATGGAGTAATAAGCCCACAGGAGCGATTTTAAACAGTCAACTACCAGTCCACATGTTTTTTTGACAGATCGCGAAAACACAACACTACCTCACGCGAAATATTTTTTTGTAACGTTTCGGATTAAAACAGTATGATTTTATCGTCACATTTAGTAGAAAAGCTTGATAAATGTTTGTAATATTTACCGCCGCCATGTTACATGTTGACAATTTTTATTTCACTTACGGAAGTTCGTAATTGCAACACCATTTCTCTACTTTTTCTCCTGTAAAAGCTAAACATAGTGTCCTACTTTCACTCGTTCGTTTCGCGTTCAAATAGCACACTATGTTTAGCTTTTAGAGTAGACACAACCGATACGATATTGCAATTACCAGTCTCCGGTGGTACTAAAATGTAAACATTACTTTTGTCGAATATTTACTTTCGCACAGTGGTTTTGGCGGAGTTCGTCGAGAATGTATGGTGGCCCTTAACTGACTTAGCAATTTTATATATATAAAAGAGACATTGCGCTCCATCTAGCGAGCACCATAGAGGGTTGCAGACATCTACAATATTTCTAGTAATGAAATTGTTCTTTACCTTTCTTTTTCTTTTTTCTCCACACTTTTTCAGTCAAACTTTCCTCACCTCTGTTCTGGTCCAGAGATAATAGACCTATGCTTGTATAAAAATTATTGTCCAGTAAGATATAACGCAAAACGTCTTATTGTAGATAAAATTGAAATTGTGGCCAAAATAACTTAATTATTGTTAAAAAAAAAGCTTCGTTTTGCAATATTTTACACCTTTATAACCATATACGATAACTTCTGTGATTTTTTTTTTTTTTTTTTTTTTTTTTTTCAAAAATTACCGAATTAAAAACACGATAGGTATGTAGGTACCTAAGTATCTTTAGTACTGAAGTTCTTAACATTCAATGCAGCTTTATCAGTCTACGAGGTTTACTGTGCCGGAGATGCAAAGATCCCAATGTGACCTCAGCTATTTTGTAACTAGTATGATCACGGAGCGATATGCTGGCTTATTTTTGGTTCCTTCCGTCCTAGATCCTCAGCTTCTTGAATTGTGTCTGGTAACTTGCAATTCAGGGTCTCTGGAAAGGTGGTTGCGACGAGACCCGATGCCAGTGCCATTCCGCCAAACAACAGCAGTGGCAGCGGTTTATAGATGTCACTCTGCAATAGATCCACAGATTTCCATTTTTCTTAGTGATTGTCCTAAGCACTGCGGAAGTGACACATCCATTTTTTTGTGTGCTCAGTATCATATTATTAGGTATTATCTTACAAGGAGTGGGACCATTGGGGCCGCAACCGTAGCTAGCTTTCCGAATAAAACACCGGTCGACATCAAGGAAGATCTTATGGACGTCGGGAACATCTCTGTCGTGTAGACATCAATGACAAACAATGCGCTAGAGATGCCGAATTTCCCGATGAGATATAGAAGTAGTTTCGCCCAACTCCATGAGTCACCTGGAGAACATTCACAAATTTCGCAATACCTAAACCTTCAGTATGTAGGCGAAGTCGATATAGCAATTGAATTTTAAGTACTTAATTAATTTATGTAGGTAATTGAATAACCAGTGCTAGGTTCCCTCACCGTCAGGTACAAAAGCGTCCAGGATACAAGCAACCCCACACAGTAAAAGAGAGCAGGACTGACTGACACGTCTGCCGATTCGGTCCAGGAGCAGATTTGTCGCAAAGAAGGCAGGAATTTCTATCAGTGCAGTTAGAATAAAATTGAGGAATTTGTCAGCGCTAATGCTCACGGAGTTCAATGTAATTCCAAAGAAGACGAAAATGATACATAACCTGAAATTAATAGGAGTTTCAGGTATAGATGAGGATCGGTTGACCTGTAGCTGCTACGTATAAAACCAGTGGCAAGTGGTAAATTAGGTTTGTTTTAGGTATAGTTACCAACCAGACGAAATAACAGGCTGCAGCTCGAGGTCTCATTATTTTGGACCTCCAAAGTTCTAAAATTTTATTTGTTCCTTCTTCCCTCTTTGTAGTCTAAAATATTAAACAAAAATTTTAGCGCCACTACCACTGCCTTATTTATCATCATTTAGCAGCTCATAACTTTCGTAAAAGAACCATTCACCCCATAAAAATACTATAAGTAATCACGCGTACCTCTTTTTTCTTGTGTTGATGAGTGAGAACCTGCTTCACCACCCGCTCAGGCAGTTTTTTTTTTTTTTTTTTTTTTTTTTTTACGTTTTGTTGACCTTGTCCCACCAAAAATAGGTGGAACTAAAGTATAAAACGCCTGGTTGTCCAGTTAAATTACAAATTTAGAAATTCCTCTAAACTATAAAAAACATTTTCAAGTAAATATGATTTTAGCAATTTTTTAAAAATCGTTAAACTTTCTTCAGATTTAATTTCAACCGGGAGAGCGTTATATAGACGAACACCTAAAATCGGAGGACTGTTCAAACGAAGGGAGGTAGCAAATTTGCCTACATGTATATTTGAACACGACCGAGTTTTATAAGAGTGAAAGTTTGAATTAAGAGGGAAGTGTTCTGGGTGTTCGCGAACAAATAATAATACCTGATAAATGAAAACACAAGGAGCAGGGAGAATAGAGAATTTCTGAAAAAGTGACCTGCAAGAAGTACGCGGTGGCACTTTAGCCATGATTCTTATGCATCTCTTTTGAATTTTTAAAATTGGCTCAAAATTGGCAGTGGCCTCCCATTAGTTTTAGCAATCCTGCGGAGTACAGCCACCGCTTCGTCCGGGCGATTTTTAACCAGCAGCCACCGAATGGACTCGGGTAGAATCCAGTAGTAGGACAATGTAAGAAGAAATGGAGCATACAGAATTCGGATGGTCGTCCTCCAGTCCAGTGTTAGGAACTGTGCTAGCCCCAGGACCATCTCTCCCAAAGAGTAAGCGATGAAGATCATTGTACCTGCTAGCACCCTTTTGGATACGTCCACCATTTCCAAAGCTGAAAAATAAACACGTCAAAGAATTTTGTAGACCGATGATTTCACTTAATTTTTTTGGTTCTAGAAAAAGTTAAAATTTTACATCCGATGAAAACTTCGACCTCTACACCCTAAGGAAGACGTCAGGTATATTGTACTCAATGTCGGTACAGTGTATAGGCGTATGGCGTCGCCCTATGTATAATGAATTTTTTTATTTTTTACTTTACCTAAAACAAACGGTCCTATGAATAATGAGACAGCCATGGAAGCTTCCAACGCCTCAAAGGTGACCATCATCGCGTAGTTAACAGAAAATGACTTGATGATCCCTATCAGTGAAACCAGAAGAGCCATCGTCACGATCACAACTTTCCTTCCAAATCTGTAAAATATACAATTCAAGCAAAAGAACTCAGTCTAGGACAAAGAAGGAAATTTTTTCGATTTTTGAAAAGGTTGCGCTCGGAGCTCCAGGTCGAAAACCGAGACAAAGAAGGAAATAACTTTTTTTTTTAAAATGATCTCCCACCTGTCAGAAAGGTAACCGACATAAAGTCCACCAACCACCTGCCCAGCATTGTTCAAAGAACCCACCAGGTTCAGCAGGTAGCGGTCATCGTCACAGTGAAGATCCCAATCCTGTCAAACACAAGTCAAAAATAAAACAACTGGAAGGAAATGAGACCTAAAATCAGCGTAGTGTAAGTATACAGTCTGTACCTGTAGGTGTATTCCCTCTCTCGAACGCCAGCAAACCCACTCAACTAACACCTTCAAAATGTATTGTAAGAAGATAAGGCACGCCATGATGCAATATACGGAGAACAGTTCTTCTTACAATACATTTTGAAGGTGTTAGTTGGGTGGGTTTGCTGGCGTTCGAGAAAGGGAATACACCTCCTGTACCTGTTCAAATCACGTAACTTTACCTCCCGAGCAATTGTCCATTCTTCCGTCTCATAAACGAAGGCATTACACTGATAGGTGTCTCTGGAGAATGATCCATTGGTGCACTGGCTGAGGGTGTTGTTCTACCGGAGACAGGAGTCATAGGCACCGGATGAAGTGGTAGGAATGGCCCCTGATAACCAGGACTTACCGGAGTCATCCCATCCTGAGTCGCTTGGTTCGCATTCTGGAACCAGACACCTACGCGTGTCGTCGTGTGGATTTCATTAAATCAATAAAGCTCAGGTGTACGACAGGTATTTTAGGATGGGGGTGGGGGTGTGGAGCTGCTCAGCCGGCAACACTATTGTAGCCCCCAGCCATCGAGAAGTAGGTATGTACAATGTACGCGATGGGGACCTACAGTTTTATGTAGGTTTCGATCAACTATCACTATCATGCACTTCACGTGAAATTGTGAACATTTCGATGGGTAATCGCCCATCACCAAAAATTTGATGAGGCTCGGTTTCCTCAAAAAACAGTTCACATGTATGGTTGTCTAAGGGTGCGTCCCACCATGCCCAGTTAAAATTGAACTGGAGATTTACCATGTTAAATTTAACTGAAAAGTTAAATTTAATACATAGGACAAAATCTCCAGTTTAATTTTAACTGGGCATGGTGGGACGCACCCTATAAGTATTTAATTGAACATTCCAAGAAATATCTATAATCAGAGCGGCAATGTAAAAATGATGTCATTTTAAATATTAACAATATAGATACTAATGATTACAGCTGCGTAGGTAGGTACCTACCTACTTATGTTTATTATTTACCTATTGTGTAAGACTACAGAAACAATCTGTCTGAGAGATAATGTCTTACAATCCTGCTTAGATAAGAGTACCTAACTATTATACGTGTATCAAATCGGAATTCTCACCTGTGTTTGATGTGGCCAGCAGAGAACACGTATCCTAGTTCACTGAAAGCGCAAATGACAACGACGGAGCAAAGGGCGAGAATATTGAGAATTTGGAACTTTCCAAAACCGCCGAGCGGCTCTAGGGACGAATCTATGTCAGACATCTGATCTTCCGCAGAATATTCGCGTTCAGCCATGGCGCAGAGCTGCTACTTTTTTTTCTCTTTCTCACACTCCATCCCACACCATTATCACACAACAGTGAGCAAGGTTACATTAAGTTTGTTATCAAGTACCTTCTAAGTACTAATGACCTTATTACACGCTACAGAAAACTCTGTTAACCTGGGTGATTGATCCCGGCTCCGTGTAGTTTCTACTACTATTCGCTCTGACACTCCCATTGTCATTGGTTCAATCCCACGCACATTGGACATTGGTTATATCGCACACAGGCTCACATTTATTTATGTATAATATTAAAATGGACGAGAATAATAGAGCCCCACTGCCCCATTCCCTGGTTCTGCTTACCCAGGTGTAAGAAGGCCTTAAATGTATACAGTGTCCCTGATTAAGTAAGGTGATATCGCCAATCCCGACCTAAGTATCTGTTCATTGTGCCAAGTCAAGCTTATAAGTTGGAAATCATAGGAAAACTTCTTATCATTTATTTGACAATGCACAATCACTAACTGCGCGGTTTTCGCAGATCGCAGACATTTAAGATTTATTTACTGTGAAGACGTGTACACTGACTCTGCAATTACATAATCATGAAGCCGCAGGCTAACAACTGTCAAGTTTATTTGACGTGTACACCGAGTCTGTAACTACATAATCATGAATCTGCAGGCTAACAACTGTCAAGTTCATTTGACGTGTACACCGACTCTGCAATTACATAATCATGAATCTGCAGGCTAACAACTGTCAAGTTCATTTGACATGTACACCGACTCTGTAACTACATAATCATGAATCTGCAGGCTAACAACTGTCAAGTTCATTTGACGTGTACACCGACTCTGCAATTACATAATCATGAATCTGCAGGCTAACAACTGTCAAGTTCATTTGACAAGTACACCGACTATGTAACTACATAATCATGAATCTGCAGGCTAACAACAACTCAAGATCATTTGACATGTACACCGACTATGCAATTACATAATCACGAACCTGCAGGCTAACAACGTTCAGTCTATTCATCGCCCAGGTACACTAACTACTAACTATAAATTTATAGTAAGGTTGTCTGATGGCTGCCGGATTTCGATGTCTTATTTCGTTCGAGTTTCATGTTAAGCCTATGTCACGGTCGATGCACTAAGAGTTAGCCGAACGATATAGTTGGTACTTCGATACCCTTATCTTCTTTCGATATCTAATCGATCCTGCAGGCAGTGAATCACTGCAATTGTTACTTTGTTCAGCTTTATCATCTATTCAATAAATTGTAGTCTGTATGCATGTGGTGGTAGGGTATAGGGATTTCCGAAAACTACTCGAGAATGCAAGCGATTGCGACTCATTTAGTTCCCACGCTGTTTCAAAGTCATTTTCATTAAATAAGGTAGATGATTTAAACGAACGAATCTAACACTGGACTGAAGGCAGTTTCACCTCATCAGGTAGGGGACCATAGTGCGGAGTTTCAGAACCTATACTGAGTTCTATCTATGCCATTTACACCTGCTCTTCGTCTCCCGGTGTAACACCCCCACCATGGTAAAAGTGTGTTTTTACACGTCAGGTACACCCAGACAGCTTTAGTGAGCCTATGCACTGAACAGACATTTGTGGAAAGATACCTGGAACTGCCCTTCGCCCAGGACCTGTAATGTAACGTGACGGTCCCGTCCCCTCTCTCGTTTAGCCCCGTGGACAGAAAGTAGTCAGGGTTGTCCCAATAGATCTGTCGGAAGGGTAAATGCAAAAATACAGCAGATTTTTATAAAATATTGTAACTAAAAAAAGGAAAAATACTGAGTACAACCGGTTTATCTATTCCTACTCTTTAGTGACTGACTTTTCGGGTTTCCGTCGATCCATTCCAAGAGCTTCCGCTTCCTGCACTGTATCCGGTAACTTGATGTTGAGCGTCTCAGGCAAAGTCAACGCGAGGGTGCCGCCAATTGCAGCTAACACGCAGAACAGCAGAAGAGGCATGGGTTTGTAAATATCCGACTGAAAGAAGAAAAGCAAACTTCTCTATACTGGGCGCTCTGATTGGTAGTATGTAAGTACCCCAAGACATCGGTTCGATCCCAATCCTACCAAAAAGTTTTTCTGCTCGGCATTCACCTCTGATATGTTCAGCATGTCAAGTGAAATGTATATCGAGGCTGTGGTGGTTCGGAACCCGCCTAAAACTGTAGGTCCCCATCGTTTACTCGATGGCTGGGGAGCTGGTATTTGGTAGTGCTGCCAGCTGAGCACAATGGATAGTTCTTGAAAACGGTCTAGTTGCTGGGCTTGTCCCCCCCAACCCTCTGCTAACTAACCCCAAGACATCACCAAGTGAAACAATATCCATAAAAGTATAGGGCCGTGTGGGATAGACACCTCCCTACGAGCCCTCTCTAATTTACTCACCAGTAGAGGGGTCTGGGGAGCCAAGATGGCGGCTACCCTGCCAACCATATGACCCGTGGAAATGGCTGTGCCCCTTACTGACGTGGGGAACAACTCTGTTGTGTAGATGTCCACCACGATGAACGATATGGAGATTCCGAACTTTCCTACTAAGTACAACAGCAGCTGCGCCCACTGCCAGTCTGCAACGGGAAATGACGTTATAATTCTGCATAGTGTCAGAACAATAGGACAGTACATATACATATGCGAAATGTTTGAACAAGACTTGGCATCGAGCTCAGCTCAAGTGGGGAAGTGGAGTTAGTCTCGACTCTCAACGCCTACTAAGGTGGCCTCCATACAACTGGGGGAAAATAAAAGTATCTGTACCTTCAGGGACAAACGCAAAGAGAAGGCAACCAAGGGCACAAATGAAGAGGGAGAACGACTGAGTGAATCTCCGCCCAATTCGATCCAGCAGCAAGAAGACGGCAAAGTAAGCAGGCACCTCAATCAGACTTGTCAGGATGAAGTTGAGGAACTTGTTGTCGTTTATGCTTACTGAATTTAAATTCATTCCGAAGAAGATAAATGTGTTGGCAATCCTGAAAAGAGTGAATCAACATTTTGTTCCATCAGGTGATTTCAGGTAAAGTTGGTCAATCTGATAAGTATTTAATTGAAGGACTTACCAGACAAACATCGTAGCGAAGAATCTGAGGCGGAGCTTCTTTGACAACAATAGGGCGACAAATTCTGCTTTCTTGTCAGGAGCTCCAGACTCCTAAAACAATAGTAAGTGGTGGGGTTACTCAACTCGGAACTTCCAAACCCAAAGCGGTCACCTCTAAGTTAAAAATGGATGCCAAATACTTTTTTTCCGCTCTCAGCAGAGCCTGGATCATTTCCACTTTCAATTTCCTATTGATAATTATCTTACACACCCAGCTCCACGTGTTCCTTCTTCTTTTAGATCTCTAACAACATTCTAAACAAAGGTAAGCAGGTAAGTTACGCACCTCTTCAACAACACTCTGCATTAGAACAGTTTCCTCAGCCTCCTTGGTCAATGTGGTGCCGTTCGCCTTGGCAATTTTCCGCAGAACATCTAAAGCTTCTCCTTGTCTCCGCTTTGACACCAGCCACCTTACGGACTCCGGCATGGTCCAGTAGTAGACAGCGATGACTACGAACGGGGCTCTGACAATAAGTAGAAGTGTCCGCCAGTCAAGGGTGAGCCACTGTACAAGCCCAATTACGATCTCCCCAGCTGGGTAAGCACAGGTTATCAAAGTACCCGCCAGAACGCGCTTCGAAGGGTCCACAATCTCTAGAGCTGAAAATTTTTTCTACAGTAAGAACAAAAGTCTTTTGTACGTTGTCTGAAGCCTAAGTTACCTACTTCACTTCTATCAAATGCAGAGAAGGTTGCCTGAAGTGGGATTTGATCCAACGCAAAGTCGCAGCAGCATAAGTCACATTACTACTTAACTGAGGCAAAAAGTAGGAAGGGAATCAGAAATTTTTTCCACTGGTTAAACATAGGCGGGAAATATTCTGGCCTATATAACTGGTCAATTAAACTCAACACAAAGAGTTATGTTTTAATACAAACCTAATACAAACGGTAGAGTGAAAAGGCCAGCCCCCATGCATGTCTCCAGAAACTCCAGCGCGGCAAACATGACATAGCTGACGGAAAATGACTTGATGGTTCCGATGATGGAAACGATCACGGACATACTCACGATTACTGCCTTTCTTCCGAACCTGGAACCGTTCGAACAACGCCAATGTAATTAAAACAATTACACGGCCCCTTCGTTGAAAATTAGTTAACATATCTAGTAATAAGAAACTGCTCTGGAAAATATGAGATGTTGCGATAGGAAGGAGGCTTTCCTCCTGAACCTACCTACCTACCTATCTATATATTTGTGTCTTAACTACCAACATACATATTTTACTATCCCTACCTCCGTCCCATCACAACAAAACGAGTGCCGCTCGAGGTTTAGGAACTCTCAACATTTTGGCCTTTTCTATTGGTTATCTGGTGCTACCAAAAGTTGCAAAACTGAGTCAAGGCTCCAGTGACTTGCCTGTCGGAGAGGAAGCCAACAAAGCAGCTGCCGACCACTTCTCCAGCGTTGTTCAGCGAACCAATCAGCGTCAACATCCATCTATCGCTCTCGCAGTTGATGCCCCAATCCTAAAGACAAATTTCATTATCAGCAATCTCCTTAGGTAGAAAAGCTCGCCGCAGTTTGGGCCAAACCTACTAACTTCACAGCATCTCCCAATAAGATACACCTAAGATCTAAGATTATATAGGAACAAATACTTTCAAAGAAACGTTATCGAACCCCAGGACCTAATGAGGATCTGGAGTCCCTGGACGAAATTTATAAATTATGTCAATGATATCGGGCTCATGACGCCACAGTGAACTACACTAGAAATAAGGCTAGGTACAATGACCCAAAATGGGCCACGTAACCGTCTGGTTTGCTGACCCCTCAATGAAGAAGACAACTACCTAAGATTTTCCTCACCTCTCGAGCAATGGTCCACTCTTCAGTTTCATACACGAACGTGTCACAAGAGTAGAGGTCCTTAGTGAAAGAGTTGTTCCCGCATGTTTGCTGCAAACCCGAACTGTTGTACCTCCAACAGGAATCGTAGCGACCAGACTCCGTCAAAGGAATGGCTGCCGGCAACCAGGGTCGATCAAAAGTCGCGTTTTCCAAAGTTTCACACTCTGGAATCAAACATCTACGACAATGAGGGAGTTGGCATAGGTATATGTAATGTAGTCTAAAACTACGATGAACTTTGGATGAAGACTGGATCAACGTCTGAATTTAAGGCGCCTGGGAAGGTTTTTTCAACTGTGGAATTTTCCAATTTCAAGCGGTCTTTTTATATGGAAAAATTGTCAGCAATATATCTACCACCTCCCTGCTCGACACTTACCTATGAGGGACTTCCCCCGCTGAGAAGATATACAGTGTCTCGGTGATGGAGGCCAGCATAATGATGAGGGCAATATGGAGGAGATTCACAATTTGGAACCTACCGAAGCCGCCCAGGGGTTTCAAAAGGGCGTCCAAGTCAAATCCGCCCTTGGGCCCCGCCTTCGCAAGTTCTGCGTCGCCCATTTTCGCATTTGCCACTGCGAGTGAGGTAGATGTCCGTCTACTATTTGTTATCAGAAAACTCAATAAGCCTCACTGCGTTCCTCCGATAAGCTATGTCAACTACCAATCGTACGAAATCTTGTTTATCCGAAGTACACATTAGCGGTGGGTAATTTCGCTAATAGAGACTAAATGCTACGTCTTAAGGTCAATCTTTCTCATCAGGTACGGCTCTAGGCTTGGAAAAATTTGAAGAGATGTCCTGGTTATTTCAGAACTTTCGACGAACCAAATGTAAACAAATGAGAGGACTGTTCCTCAAAAAATGGTTGGTCACCTTTAACTCGATAAATTTTAGGACAAATAAAGACATGGAGCAGTAAGTACGTGATAAACGATAAAGAATAGATAGCTGCTCATGTGAACCATCAAAGCTGTACAAAGATTTTCTATCTGTGATAACAACAATGGACAACTCACGTGATAAAATATGTGGAAAGGACTTGGCTACTTCGCAGAGAGTCTATGTCACCTTATGAAGCAACATAGTGTCATAGGAATGCCAGAACCTGCCTATACATAATTTTCTCATCTGTCGTAATGTGCACTGGTATAAAAGGGAAGGTCATGCATGTCCTGCAAATGGATCTACCTATCGTTATTCTGCAAGTTCCATGACAAACTATAGTTAACCAGTTTCCGCCGTTAAAAAGATGATACATTAACAACTAATGCATACTTTTCCTTTGAAAGATGGTTCCCAAAAAATAAGAACAAGCATAAAATTTCAGCCTCCGCCCATCTTTAATACACGAATTGCAGTCTTTAACTCATTAAAAAAAGTACACAGGTAGTCAAGAATCTTAACGCGACTCCATACTTGCGAGACAACAAGCCGAATAAAAAAAGCCAATGTTTCTGTGCATTGTTTTTAGCTCATGTATGACATTCATTCCATAAATACACAAGGAGTAAACTATAGAAAAATTTACTAAAATTGACATACCAAAAACTGCAGAGGCTACCTCAGCTGGAGATCACGTTGGGCAGATTGTAGTCAATTTTCCCTACGTCAAAAGCAAACGAGGCAACCTCTACAACAAACAGATCTTGCGTACAACCCTATGTAGAGAAACACAAACCGTGGCCCCTAGCATTCGGAATCCTCCAAAGGTACAGCGGCTTGTGCTACAGCAGCGAACTCGCAGTCCGCCGTCGTCATGACCTCTTCACCTTCAGTTGGGCGTTTTATTTTTTCTTCACTGCATGCAGAGCGTAGTTAATTGCCGTGTTTGTGGTCCAGAACCATTCATTGCAGATGAAGTTGTAGAACATTCCGTGCACCAGCTTGGTGTAGCATCCGTCTGGAATCACAAACGAGTAAGACTTCAACAAATGCCCAATTTAGACTATTAACCATGTACTTTATAGCCTAAGCTGCATGCACGCCCTCCAACAGCTCTATCCCATCAACCCCCTCGTCTGCACCGTTCTCTATACGCTTGACACCCTGTCCTGCAAAATTATTGATCTAGCTTGGATTCCTGGTCACACTGGCATAATCGGAAATGAGCGGCGGATACGGCTGCAAACGTTCATTTAATGGCACGGGAAGAGGCGCCGCTGTGTGGCCTGTGCCTCGAAACTATTACAGTTCGCCACCTGCTGTTGGAATGCGGTACTCATTCAGCCTTAAGGACTGCATTCACATAACCCTCCACCCTCCCTGAGGCTCTGGGGGATGATGCAAGGGTAGCCAACAATATCATTGCATACCGCACTCAGGCCAACCTAATGGCTGAAATATAGGTGACGAATATATGCGAACTGCGCCAACCCCCCGTGCGTGTGGTCCAAACGGACTTTGGCGCGGGTTTAAAAAAAAATTGGACTTTAGAAAACACTCTAAAGTTATTAGATCTCTTTTAAATAAGCTCCCCGTTATTGATAATTTAATGTGAGACCCCGAGTGACAAGGGCGAGGTAGCCTACCCATACTTTTGGCCCGAATTTCCAAACTCTTCCGACTAGGTTTTCCCGGACCCTTATCCTGTAAAATATGACCTCATCGTTTTTCATATTTTCAGCAAGGAGCACTTACGCTTTTCAAGCATGTACTGGACTTCATGGGGCGAGATGAACTTCTCCCAGTCATGCGTTTCCTGCGGCACCAAATGCAGAACGTACTCAGCGGTCATAACGCCCGCTACCCACGCCAGCATCGTCTTGTTCAGAGTCGTGATAAAGATGGATCCGCCAGGCTGCAATCAGATCAGTCCACGAAAGTCAGTCACGAAATCTTCACTCCCTTCAATCCACTTTTTAACCTAGATCTTCTAGTTTCGAGTTATACAGTTTTAGCATTAGCTTACGAAATGCTTGGATTAAGCAAGTCCACACAATTTTGTTTGTTGATTTTTTAAATGCCCATTTTCTAAGAAAACTGTTGGATATTACTTATTCTGAAATATAATATGTCTTTCTAACGTCAGAAAATAGTTTAGCTAATTAAGTTGTGACATTTGTGAGTAGGTACTTATGCCGTAATATCACTAACACCACCACCAGTTTCTGTCGTTAAAATGACACTCTATATATCAGAACGAATAAATATCCAACAGTGTCCTCAGAACATGGGCATAAAAAACGTCAACAAACGACACTGTGTGGACAGGCATAAAGTTAACGAGGAAAAAAAACGAATTTCATAAGCTTCACATTGGAGATGAAAGCAATGGGCACAGTATCGCATAACTTCAAATCTAAACCTGTGTTAAATTTTAATCCGAGATTAGGATGCTGGATTAGTTGCAGTACAGTGACCTTGCTTCCGGAACAGAAAATTAGGTCGATGATGTTGAAATCTGGACGAATGTCGATACCTTCCCAAGAAAAGGAGCGATTAGTATCCATATAAATAGTGTGGTTACGGCAGTGGCGGTGTGTCGTGCGCCACCTTCCCCCCAGGCGGAGACGCCTCTGAGGTCCCTCAGTCCGGCGCCAACGGTCCAGGAGTTCCCGTCTCCTCAAAATCAAAACATTACAATGGGGGACGGGGAAGGAGAAAGGAAGCAGGAAGGGTGGCGGTTTCACATACAAGTGTTCTCTGACCTGTGCTCTTGCGAATGGGTATTTCCTACGTGAACGAGTTTACAAAATATTTGTCAATTCTGATTTCCTACCTAACTACATTTTATGAACTATATAATAGATCTCAAGTTACTCAAGCTTCAATCTGGGAGATTTACAATACTAGTAGACAGCGACTTATCAAAACACTTATATTTTTTCTGACATCTTACGTAGAACACTGCCGGATATTTTCTACTCTGAAACGGAACCTAAAATAAGAAAATAACTAGCTGATACTATTGGAATGTGACAATAGTGTTTTTCTGACATTTCAAAATAAAGAAGTTAGGTACTTGATTCCAACACGGTCAACTACTTCTGATCACTATCAGTACTTCAAAACAAAAAATATCCAACAATTTCATTCGAAAGATATTAAAAAAAATATTCAGGTGGTAGGTACGTGTTTAATGTATAGACTACCTATTATAAATTGATGAAAACGTAACTCACGTGTGATTTAACTTAGAGTAAAAATTGTAAACTTCAATACCTTAAGAGTATTGGCGCAAGACTCCAAAAACAGATCCTTCTGAACGACGTGTTCCAGAACTTCTGAAGCAACGACAGCATCATAATACTCAGGTTTCTCTACCGCTTGCTCTTCGACTGACCCACAAACATATTCGATTTTACCCGCCAGGGCCGGATCAAGAGCCATGTGCTTCTTAGCCACTTTAATGAGCTCGTCGGAAGCATCGAGACCAGTTACGTCTGCCCCAATACGGGCTAAAGGCTCGGACAAAATGCCTCCTCCGCAACCAACATCCATAATTTTTAGGCCTTCCAAAGGCTGTGCCAGTTGAGGACCTTTCAGGGTCCCGTATTTGGAATAAATAAGGCAATCACGCACAAGCTGAACCCTTAGCTTATTCATGGAATGAAGGGCACACATCTCTCCTTTCTCATCCCACCACTTTGAGCTCATTTTCGATAGTTTTGCAACTTCGTCTGCATCGATTGTAACTTTGGGGTTTTCAGTCTCAAAATGAGTTGCAGTTGAGCTGTAACATAAAAGATAATAAGTAACACCAAGAAAGAAGTCCCATGTTCGTCAATGGAGCTAGGGGTTACCATCAGCTCTACCACAGAAATTACAACTATTGGACGGATTTTAACAAAAATAATAATAATGCACAATACGCAGATATGCGGCATGTCCTTGTATGTATGCGATATAGTCATTTTAACCGTAATGCTAATGTGAGGATCTCCTTTCTCTCAACCCTGGCTTTTCTTCGACCAGCTTCGACAAAACTTACCGGCATCGAGTGCTGTTTTTCATCAGTTTGAAGAATCTAAAGTTGATTTTTACTTTGTTCATTGACATTTTTAATCGCTTTCGTCAGTAAACCAGTCAAATATATAAAATTTAATTGGAATAGCCAGGAAAAACTCTAAAACTGTAAGAAGATGCAATCGATATTTTATTTAAAGAAATTTTTGTAAACAAAACACAAGAGAGAGTGCATTCAGAAATGTTTTTCAGGGCCCTTTAAAACATTTTTGCACTTTTTTCACGACGTTTTTCTCGTTCATATGCTCGATATTTTTCGTTCCAAAATATAATAAGTCTTTCAAATATAATAGTTTAGTTTAATATAACAGAATATGGGAATTAAAAGGTTTTTTGTAATTTATTTGAGTTTTGTTCTAAAAAGACGCCGCCATGCGTATGCGTATTTCAAGATGGCCGGTTTCGTCAGTTTTGATGCTGTGACTGATTTATTTGCAAAAATGATAAAATAAAATAAAATTAATATTATTTATTTGAAAGCAAATAGTAAAGCAGTTGAAAATGTGGGCAGGACAACAATTCTCAGGGGATTGGGCTCTCAACCCATCCGCCTATAAAAATGTGTCGCATGAAGACGGTAAGCGTGTTTATCATTCATTAGGTACCTAGTTTAGCTTTATCTGGGGCAATTGATCCTTAGTAGAGGACGTGAAGCTTGCAATTGATCCTTAGTAGAGGACATGAAGCTTCCCTAACATTTAAATTGCCAGTCTAATGGATTTGCTGAAACTGGGATGAGAAGTCGTTCCCTCTTAACTCTGTCATAACCCAGTATAGTGCTTCGGTTGTATCAATAAGAACGAATTAACTTTCCTTTGCAGTGGACTGGGCGTCATTGGCGCAGCAGTGGATAAAAATGAAAGAGGTGACTTCGGCAATGATTACACCGCCGCCCCCTCCTACTGGGCCAGCCAAGTTAGACAAGAATGAGGAGAAGGGAGAGGCACCAATGGATATGGAAACTGATGAAAAACCTGAAGCCACTGCAAATGGTAAACTAACTCCTCAGAATATTTGATTATTATGGCTAAGCCTGTTTTGCAGCTTGCATTAGTATCAAGTGGGTACTTTACTCATATTATGATTGTTTTATTAAGCTGCTGATGTTGATCCCTCTACATGGGGTTCTTGGCCCAACTGGCAGCAGTCCTGGGGGTGGAACTGGCCTGGTGGAGCGGCGGGGGTGTCCTCGTCTAAAGAACCCTACGGTTATACTTCGACATTCATGCAGGGGGACAACGCAGCCACTATCGACTACAACCATGGTGCTCTCCCGGTGGCTGGCCATCAGGTAAAGTCTGCAGCTCATTGGAGGTGAAAAAAAGAAGTCCAAAATGATGTTAAACTATGTATACGAACTAATTTTTTTTGAACTGTCCAGCCTGTTTACTGGACGGGGCAAGCCGCAGGGGCTCCAGACGTGACAGCTCAGTCAGCGAAAGACCCCCAGTCGAAACCTTACATCCGCAACCAGAGGTACTCGTGGCGCCGCTCTGACCGGGACAGGGACCGTGGGAAAGAGCGCTCCCGTGAACGCGACATCAAGGAAGAAGAGTCAGCTGATGACGACACGATGGAAACATTGGGTTTGTGTTGTTTAAATGCCAAGTTTAATATGGAAGAAAATTGTACATAGGCAAATAGTAAAGAGGCCCGAACAGGGGTCTAGTTTGTAAGTGAACTGCCGTTCGATTTGTAATATTTCCAAGTAAGCCGTACGGCAAAGTTTGGGCATGTCGCCTTCTGAATAAAGTCTCGTTAAGAAGTGTTCGCTTATGTTTACTTCAAGGGGGAATTTTGCAATGTCAGTACAGTAGTGCAGCTCCTAAACATAGATCCTCGGTGAACAAGCTGATGAGGACGACAGTTGATAGTCATGTCTTTGTCAGTATTTGCTCATTGATTCCCATTCACCAGCTCATGAAACTATTATTTTCTTCCTTAGACGCAGCCAAGAGAAAACAACTACCTGCGTGGATTCGAGAAGGGTTAGAGAAAATGGAACGTGAGAAGCAGCGAAAGCTAGATAAAGAAAGGGCGGACCGAGAACGTGAGGAGTATTTGCGAAAGAAGAGGGAAGAGGATGAAGCAGCTCTGTCTAAGATGGATGGTGCTGAGGCCGCCAAGTTTCTGGCCAAGAGTAAATTTGATTCAGAATCAGACGGAGAAGGAGCGAAGGAGGAGGTTCGGGCGCCACTAACTGTAAAGCCGCGGAAGTCAAGGTTTCATGACGCTTCTGGCGCTAGCGATGCCGTTGTGAAGGAAGCTGCTACCCCTTCCTTGGAACCGCCGCCTCCTCCCATCATCAAGTCCACACCATCTCCCCCTCCTGAACCCCCCAAGACGAGAGAGGAGCTTTTAGAGGAGGTGGTGCGTATTGAAACAATGAATAGTCGGTACAGTCCAAGGCGATTACAGCTGGAGCTCTTACAATGAAGTTATTCTTAACAGCCATTTTATGAAAACCTAAAACAACCTGAAAATACATAAACATACGAGTACAGTTTCTGCTTGTAAAAGACATTAACTGTACTCCAGTGTTGCCTTATACTCAGAAGTAAAATATTAGGCACGACGAATTTCTTACTCAGCTAATAAGTAGCTCAAAGCGTAGAGACCATGCCAGATTTTGGGCCAGATTGCGTAGTAGGAGTATCAGGTAATGAATCTCTGAGTTACTTTCCTGCTTTGCTGAAAAAAATACAGTTCATCTCTGAGCCCTATTGGGGGCTTGGGGCCCTTGTATTTTCCCTTTAACATACTTATTGCATGAATTTGTATATTTTTTTTTTTTCAGATGATGAAAGTGAGAAGAACTCTCACTGAGATTCTTTTAGACGTTACTACAGAGGAGATAGCGTCAGTAGCGCGGGAAGTATATCAAAAGGCCCGCTCCAAAGGTACACCCTCCACCTTGTGCTCATTACGAACTCGTCATCCTCTTTCTAGTGACACTTGCCCTATTACAATGGTCATGAGATGGTTTTACACAGAACCGAAACAACGTGTTTTTCTCATTGTCACATCTGATGGTGAAAACCAAACTAATTGCTGTCTGAGCTCTCAACTGTTTGTTTATCGTTTTGTTGAGTGTTATCTGAATGCAGGTCGGCGTTTAACAGAGTTTGCTCTTGGCTGATTTTCATCTATTTCATCTGTATCTACTGGTGTCTGTATTTACTAAACATTTTATATTTGCTATAAAGCGCCAGCCAAGCGTCTGCGGAAGAGCCAGGCCTTTGCGTCCATTGCTGGAAAGTCTGGTAAGTCACTACTGATTTTTTCTCCTGTCTGCATTTTTGATTGGTTCTGGGGATGTGAGGGAATATTGTGATGGATTCACGTGGACTCGTCTGCACAGGTCTGGGGCTCGGAATCTATGGGAGTGATGACGACTCGGACTCGGATGTGAGTGACGGCAGCCCACCTAGGGAGAGGACAGTCGACTCCGATCAAGAGCTTGAGGTAAGTTTTGAAGACTCGATCTCAAGAGTGAGGTTTTTTTTTTAAGTAGCCCAGACGCCAGACTTTCAACCCATTCCTGCGCCTTGACCTCACTGATATTGATAAGGGAGACCCATGAGTTATCATCTTTTTTCATTTATCTCTCAGGCGTTTGACACTCAGACAGCGCAATGATGCTGGCGTTTACCCTCTCACACAGAATAATTAAGTACACGCAGTCGAGGACTCAAGGATGTGACACAGATTGCGCTCAACCGGTCCAAAGCCAGGCACTCTGTGTGACAAGGAGGTGGTAGGTTTTGGTACAAGGCGCACATGACCGAAAAGTGGACCAGTTTTCAAAACAGAATGAATTTTTCTCTCTCATTTTAGGAAGCAATTCGTCGGAAGAGAGAAATGTTCGCGAAAACTGAGGAGGAGATAGAAGCACAGCTGCAGGAGGAGGAGGAAAGGGAACGGGAAAGGGAGAGGAAGCTCGTGGAAAAAGGGGAATCTTCTGACGGAGGCAGTGGCGACGAGGTCGGGCAAGTAGACCGCAAGGGCGAAAGGTCCAAACTCAGTCCTCACTCTCACGGTAAGCTGACTCGAATTTATTTTTAAACGACAAATGTCCAGCCTGTAAGAACGAGAAGCTTATGACCTGGGTGGTAATTCAGGCGCCACTCTCCTGGCTTTGGAGTCAATGGAGACTTAAATAGTTGCACACCAAATCAAGGAATATGCATGCGGTTAACCACGTTTTCATTTTAGAATAACTTTGAAAGCTTATGTATCTTCCCTTTTTGTACTCTGTTAACATCGGCCTTGAGGTGACTGTGGAAGCTCACGTTGTGTTAGGGCTGAAAAGTAGGTTGATGTTGACTCAAATAATTTCAGGGGTGAAAAAGGAAACGAGACATCATTCTGATGATGAGAATAATGCACCAAGAGGGCGACGGAGGACTTCAGAGTCAAATGCTAGCAAGTTGTCTGCTAAAAGCCCTGTCGCAGAGAGTAGCAATGGTAAAAAGCGAAAGAAGTCAGAGTTGTCTAGTGAAAGCGATTCCTCCACTTCCTCTCGTTCGTCTGACCGTCGAAAGAAATCTAAGAAGCGAAAAAAGAAAAGCGGTAGTAGTGACGAAGAAGGAGATATAAAGAAAAGACGGTCGTCTGACGAAGAAAACCCCGAAAAGGCGAAGCGAAAATCCAAAAAGAAAAAGAAGAAGGTAGCCGGCAATGATAGTGAAGAGTCAGCAAGTAAGGACGAAGGAACGGAACAGGAAAGTCCCAAGAAAAAG
This sequence comes from Mesopsocus fuscifrons, assembly GCA_950004255.1. NCBI lineage: Eukaryota > Metazoa > Arthropoda > Insecta > Psocodea > Mesopsocidae > Mesopsocus > Mesopsocus fuscifrons. The sequence goes on along the minus strand of OX465373.1, from coordinate 19,070,986 downwards.
CACAAAAGTCATGATGCGGAAAAGCGACACAAAAAGAGTAAAAAAGTTGATAAGGTTCGACGAAAAGATGAGGAGAAGAGTAAGAAAGGAAGGGACAACAGGAGATTCCGATCTGTGTCAAAGGGGTCGGAGGATCGACACCGCGGCCGGTGGCGAAGTCTCTCTAAGGAGTCTGACCGCCGCGCGCGGCACCGCAGCCGGTCCCGTGATAGCCGCCGCCGCAGCAAATCTAGAGATTCCGAACATCGTCGACGGAGAAGTCGATCTAGGGACGTTGAACACCGTCGGCGGCGCAGTAGGTCTAGGGACTCAGAACCGCGCCGCAGACGCAGTAGATCTAAAGATTCAGATCTTCGAAGGCGGAGAAGTAGGTCACGAGATTCGGATCGGCGGGGTAGACGCCGTAGCCGCTCTCGTGAGTCGGAAGACCGAAAAAGACGTCACCATCGCCGGTCTTCCAGCTCAAGCTCCGATCATGGTAAGACTTCTCGAAAACGTTAGGGCTCATAGTCTGTTAATGCCAATACCCTCATATTTTGAGCTAGCGTGGTAGCAGGGGGAGTGATTTTCCCTTGCAAAGCTGCCGTGCTGACTCTGGAAAGTAGACACTGCTCCTAATTTTAGTTTTCGAATAGATAGTTCAGTTATTACAATACGTCAGTACTCAGCAGATAACTCTGCCCCTTTTGAACATGACCACCCATGTCTACCTGAGCTGAAGCTTTCCTTGTATACACGTGTACCTTCTTAGTTTTTCCGAGGCTCGTTACTCTGATTCGTCACTACTGTTTTCATTGATGTTTTGATTGTTCAAGCTGATCAAATTGTAAAGTGAAAAATGATTACTAATTTAACAATAAAAGTTCAAAATAAGTTTTGTAAAGTTTTCTAGTTAGGTTTAGGGCAGTTTTCAGCGGGGCAATTTTATTTAAATTTTAATGGTTGGACAATTCGGATGCCAACTTTTAGTTGAAAGTCAACCTATTTAGTTTACAGTATGCACGAAAGTACATATTCAACTCGATATACGTACTCGTACTTTCACACCTTGGACCCTTGGTTAGAAATAGACGGCAACCATTTTATTCAATCTTCTTGCTCTTATACCCACCACTTTCACTCCTAAACGTAGCATATACTAGTCCTCATGGGGCAGGGACCCGATACGGGTCATTACCATGCACTCATCATGATCCGTGGTCACATAACCTTGCCCAGAACGTCATGGGCCATTCATGCAAGTAACATCCCACCTATCTAACTGGCACGATAAACCAACATCAGCCTCATTCAGACTATCCAATAAATATGAAATTACAGCTGGAAAAATATCACTACTAGCTGTGATGATGGTGTTTACAGTGGCGCTGTTGTTTATTGCAGTCAGTTCAGGTACAGGTTTTGTCCGATAATCAATGTCTTGCGAATTTTTAATCCGTTGCTGACAGCTTTAGCATATAATCGTAAGCATAGGTATCCAAATCTCATTACCCTCACCACACGTGCAATTATGTTTGCTGACCTGGATATTCATTTGTTCTGAAATATATGTTTTTTTACGATCGAAATTTTCGAAAAGTGTTTCTGACGTTTAAAAAACATTTTATATTTCAGAACAGTTTCCTCAGAAAATGGACCTTAAAAAGCGTCAACAAATATCATTGAGCAGTGTTAATAAATTTCTGGGGGTTGGAATAAACCGAGGGCGTTTCTCATTATAATCACATCACAAGCCAGACCACATTCAACAAGTTCAAGGCGATGCGGTAGTAGAGCCCTACCATTTTGAGCGAGGTTGGGCTTGTGATGTTGTCATAATAGGTAAGCGCCCTAATACAAATTCCACAGCTTTAGCTCTACCATGTCGCCCGAAAATCCAGCCGTCTCCAGCTCCACCGGCACCAGTGCCTGCTCCTGCCCCAGGCTCTACTTCCGGACCTCAGAATGATTTGATGCGAATTCCATTCGGACCTCAGAGTATGCCGACGATTCCAAATACTATTGGCGGAAAGGCTGACTTTGAATTTTCATTTGGCGGGTGAAATGGATTAAATGCCTGATTCAGAAGTTAAGCCTTATTTATTTCAGGCACAGTCTGTGGCAGTTTTCTAACCAGCTATTAGAGCAAGGATAGATTTCAGCAGTTGATAAAGTCTACTCTAAGTCCCGTGAAAGTCGACACTAGCGTTATCCTTCCATAAATAAACAGGTTTTGTTGAAGTAGTTTAAAGGGGTAATTAAAATAAGAGTAATAGTAAAAATAATAAAAAAGGCTTAGCCATCAAATTGGTCTTATTTGGGGGATAAAAGATTACCATCAAGGTAATGTTAGTTTGACATTATAATGTTATGACTTTAACGTTGGTGCCTACAGTCAAATTTTACGGCGAAACTATAGCAACTGGTGAAGCCACCCTAATGGAATAAGCTTAAAATTAAACTGAATCATCGAGATAAAGAGTGTTCACAAGTTTGTTTTGGTATGGAAAGACTCGAGTTCCTACTGGGGGTTTCAGAACTTGGTTTATACGAAGGCTTCTTTTAATAAGCAGGTGTACAGGTAAGGAACAGGCGGCCACTGTCAAAGGAATGCTGACGAGATCAAAGGTCGGCTGCCTGCCAGGTTCTGTATTGATTCAGGCAACTGACCTATAAACTGAAACATGCGACGCTTCACTATTTCTGTGTCCTTTGCTTCTTACCAAGGGGAAAAAATTATAAATAATTCGCCGATAGCTAAATTACTCTAATGGGCGGCAAAATTGCATCATCAGCGTGAGTCCATATAGCGTCGAGCGTTGCTCAGCTGGCCTTTTTAGGTGAATCGCGAAAAAGTTGGTATCCCGGCTGAACTGTTGGGAATAACATTATGGGGTTTTTACGTTTTGAAGAGGATTTTATGCGCTGTGGTTTAATTCGAGCAAAATTTTGAATAAGCGAAAAAAAGTTCTTTCGAGAAATTTATGCGAAAATTCCTCTTCAGAACGCTGTTGATACAGTGCTGTTTGTTTCTTAATGATATGCTGCTGGGGAACTCTTGGGTATTTATTTGTTCTGAAGGGTAATTTTGTGTCTTTTACTATTCTAACTTAGTGAACTAGTTTCTAACATTAAAAAGTCATATTCTCAAAAAAAAATGTCCAAAAGTCTCAGAAACATGCCATGAAGACACTCGAACCCCCTGTACCTAATTTAACCAGTTTCCTCTTCTCAACTTGAGTACGACCCTCTGTTGAAAAATACTTAAACAGAAATATATGCGCACATTTATAAATATATAGACAGGTGCATAATTATTACATGCCTGGGTACAGAAGTATTAACTTCTCGGGGAAGGGTAAGGTGAGATGGCTCTGGGTATTTGGCTGGTAGCTACCCTAAGGTGATTCTTTAACAGCACTGTCCGGCAGCTGAAGGTTTCGGTTTCTACTTTCCGAGGCGTTTCACACATGCTGAATACCTCTGGAGAACATCACAGAACTCCCGCACGTTCATGCCTTCCAGAGTTGACACTCGTCTGAAAATTAAGAACACGATGACATTACATTGAAGGGATTGAAACTTGAAAAAATCCATGTTTTCTACTGTCCGCATAAACCAAACGTCACGCACGAAATTACGAAAGTGACGTTTCCTCGAAACGAGCATACTTAGTATACACCCAGAGAAGGGAAACATAGGCGAACACCTGTTGACTGAATTTGGGTTTGTTACGTGTCTGTCGTGGGGAAGCGCCCCTACTCACATAAACTCTGTCAGTCGAAGCTGCCAGGGCGGAAATCCAAAGGTGCACATTTCGGGAGCTGCGACGATGGCGACTTCTGGATCAGGATATTGCGATCTAGCGAGAAGCTCATCGCTGATCAGTTCTGAATCCACGCTCGCACTTGATATTTCACTGCGCTGAATTCTAATGGCCAAATCTTGTACTGTTTCTATAAACGCTTGCTTCCCATCGGCGCAGGACAGGACACTCACAAAAATTTTGTTTTTAAACCCATTAGCACCTTTCCCACCGATAACAGGTATGTTCCGAAAAATCACTTGGCTCTGTTTTAAGTTGGTATTCGCAGTGAAATACTTGTAGAACTTCGACTCTTGGTCCTTGACAACCCCTGCAAAAAGAACTTGTTTGATGACCCTAAAGTAAAACCAGACTGTTGTATCTGACAAATGTCAGGCCATATACCTACATACGATACGCTGTAGGCATGGATGCATACACTTCTCGGATACTGACAGACGAGGAAATAACCACAACTGCCTGAAGAGAACAGGTCACATAAGCTTACCGTTGTGGTCGTACACTGTTAAAAACGAAATTCCTGCGGCAAGACACCAGATTACTAGATTAGCGAAATCTTGGCATCCGATGTCATCGTTTCCAACAATGACTGCAAGGTGGGAGGGACAGTCATCCAGCCCAGTGACAAATCGTGACACGTACAGTTCTGAATCAATCCCTTTCAATGTCACTGCAGCTTCCCATTTTCTTTTAAATAATGTCCAAGTTAAATCAAAGTATTGGACACTTGAATAAGCTATATGAAGGAATGTAAATAACACTTTAACACACGCAAACCAAATGTTCACGAATATATTCGACATTTTTTATGATCAATAAACTTATAAACTATTTAATAAAACACGTGGAACCATAATTTAAGATGCACAAGAGCGATTATTATAATTTTTTTCAGTTTTAAGCACACGTCTTGTGTACTTTGTTCCTATCAGACGCCATGACACCCGGTCTGATGCTCGTGACAGGGCCCACCGTGGCCCCAAAAAATGGAACAAGTGGGATGCAAATTCCTTAATAAGTTTCCCTTAGTTTTAGACTGAAACTGCCTCAGATGTCAACTTTTAACACCATTTTTAACTTACTACAGAGATTGAAAGGCTTTTTTGAAGTATTTATATTCCGGGGTCATCGTTTTCAAATTTTAAAATAATGCCGCCCTTTCTTGGCGTCATACTGGGCCCTAAAAATATTCATTTCCGGTAATTCGACTCCTCGATCGAGATATGTGAAGTCGGCCATTTGCTATTTTGCCAGTGAGGAGGTTATAAACAGGTAAATTTTATTTTACAAATTAAACTCTTATTAACACCTGGGAACTGATTATAAAAGAGAATACTTTATTTAATACATATCATATCTTTGATATGTATCCTTAACTACGAGAGATAGTTTATAGTTTACTTGAGTTCTTTGGCAACAGAAGGCCCGTGCAGCGTGGCGAGCATGTCATAATTGTTGTAGGGGCGCGATCACATTATCATCGCATATTTCATTCAACCTCTGTCACCAGATGGGTTAGGGATGTGTTGCCTGTGTTAATTTTTCGAGAAAACTCTTGATAGTGTCGTTATACGGACTGCAACCCTGTAGATAAACATATAAACTCCCACTTACGGGGAGTACGACCTATTGCAACTCATTGAGTAATTGAGTTTGTTTGGCAGTAAATATCGTGTGGTACTTAGCACCTGCAGATCGAACCAATTATCCTTTTTGCTTTATAATTTTAGAAAAATGCAGCTTCAAATTCGTGGAGGTGAATCGACCCTGGTCGTAGACGCAACCGGAGAAGAAGAGGTTAGACAGATCAAGGAACATGTGGCCTGTCAAGAAGGTGTTTCCACCGAAGATATCACTCTGTACTGCAATGGATCATCCCTAGAAGAAAGCATAAAGGTGAAGGAGCTGCCAAGTGCCCAGCTTGAAGCACTAATGTTCAAACTTCTTGGTGGTAAAGTGCACGGTTCTCTCGCTCGTGCTGGTAAGGTGAAGGGACAGACACCAAAAGTTGAAAAGCAGGAGAAGCGCAAGAAGAAGACCGGCCGTGCCAAGAGGAGGATTCAGTACAACAGGCGATTCGTCAATGTTGTCCAAGGATTCGGCCGCAGGCGCGGACCTAACGCAAATTCATAAATTTGTGTTGATCTATAATATAACTTAGTTTAACACATTTTGGGATGATCTTTTCTGAATGTAGAAATGTAGGCGACGTATGGGTCAATACTATTTATTCTGATACAAGTTTAGGTATTATTAGTAGATAAAGATATCTAAATACCGGACTAGTGAAGGTTCATTTTTTGTGGAAACTTATCACGGGCGTAGCAGGACCAAAAACCTAGGGGGCTGGGCCCAGCCCCCTCAGGCCTTCTTCTCATGCATGGCTTTATGTGACGTTATGTGTAGGTCAGAAAAATCCTGGAGTGCTACGCCTGGGAACTATATACATACTGTCGTGTAACGGATGCTTGTTGAGCAGGTATAGTATGCGGTTGAGTGAATAGGAGCATGCGTGTTTTTCAATCAACGAGGAACTAATATTTTGTTTTCTGCTGTACCTAGTCATTAGATTTAACGAGAATAATAATTGTCAAAAATCGAAAAAATATATAGTGGAAATGATGTGAATGACTTCTGTTGTGGTAATAACAGGTGTATTCCTATTTAGGGACAGTAGAGGATACTAAAGTTATATTTTAGTGGTTGGTAAATGAGCTTATTTTATTCCTTCAAGTGACTATGGTATTTTGAACATTTTGAAAACCGCGGCTTTATTTTTTAGGGCCCCTTTTTCGATATTGGCAGCCATTTTCTTTGTGTACAAATAAAGCCAAAAATTTTAGAATTTAGAATCAAGATTGTGCGTTGTATTCACGTTTCTATTTTACTTGTGGAAGATTTGGAGTGTTGATTTCTTGATTAAAGAAGTACCTTGTAAGTTGAAGAATCTTAAGTAGTATTCCTTTTGGAGAAAGTTTCTAGATTTCTGTAAAAGCTAAATCGTCCGAGAAATCGACAGGTAGGTTACCTGGTGTAATCCTTGCCACAGACCCAATTTGACAAGTTTGGCCGCATTTTGAGACAGAAACTATGTTTTTGGAAATTATTTTCGCAGTGAATGGTCCACAGCTTGTCCCCCCTTTATTCAGGTCATGTGCCATAAATTCTTCAACAAGTGATGTTGCCATTTCCACATAGTACCTAGCTACCTATGGTACTTAGTTATTTCATCTGTTCTTAAATTTCCCTTTTCTCTTCTCCCCTTTTAAGCTGAAAATAGCTTACTTTGTTTTACTTAACGGCCTTTGCAAAGCACCTACACAAGACAAGTTGAACAGTTTAACAAGCAAGGGGCTATTGTAGCTCTCAACACGCTGGGAGAACAGTGTATTGACCTTGTGGAAGCATAGGAGATATTGCACGGGTAGATATCCCAGGTTCAGCTGAACAAGGTTTTGTATACCGTGCAATAAGCCAAAAAGAGCTTTAAAGGAACTATACACTTAAATTTAATGACGGGAAAAGTAGCATGAACTTGAAGTGAGTAGCCATATGATACACCGACGTTCTGAAAAAAAAAAAAAGAAAAAAAAGTAGCTTTTGGGAGGCTTGAATTTTATTTTCTCTGTTTATTTTTCAGGACCATGCCCGATGAAGGAAGAGACTCTCATCGGAGAATGAAACACAGTCGCCACATTGAATCCAATAGTGATGACCTGGAACGGAAGAGGAAGAAACACAAGCGGCATAAAACACATGATGAGTCAGAAGTCGAAATTGTCAGAAGCAGGGAAAAACAAGCCACTATGGCAGAGGTTATCGAGATACACGGCTCAAGCTCTGAAGAAGGGGAGATAGAAGATAGTGTGGATAGCGCAGGGTCTTCGCCGAAAATGAGACGCAAGCACTCACATTCTAGGAAGCATAGGAGAGAGCACACTGAAAGACATGAAAAATATCTTCACGGTGAAAAGGAAAAAAGTCATAGTTCACACTCAGAAAGGAAACATTCAAAGACAGTTATTAGCGAGAAAGAATCCAATAAAGGCCACGCTAAAAAGCACAAAAGAAAAGAAAAGCAGAAACCTGAAGAGGATTATAGAAAGAGAAGAGCTGAGGAAAGAGTCCTCACCGAAAATGGCCGGATAAAAGAAGAAACGAAAGAGGATGTGGATGAGAAACCTTCGCTACACAGACATAGAGTGAAAGAAGAACGAGAGCGTCATCGTTCTCCTCTTCAAGTGAAACGAGAGGCAGGAAGGAGGTCCAGCCCTAGCCCACAGCGAAGGCACAGTCCTGGCCCGCAGCGAAGACACGGTCCAAGCCCGCAGCGAGGAAACTCTAGAGAGGACCGCCAAAGAGGAGAAGATAAGAGGCATCAAAGAAACAGGTACATAGCAGCTAATTAAGTTCCTTCGACACATTAAGAAGCTTTTAAGGGTAATAAGTGGCAATGGCAGAACGTAATATTATATTGTTTCAGACGTCCTGGTGGACCTTCCCACCGTGAAGACGGAGATAACTATGAATGGGGCCAGGGCAGCAGTGGCCAGGCAGCGGTCAAGACGGAGCCTACTGAAAAAGAAAAACCAGACTTCAAGCTGTCGGGAAAATTAACAGAAGATCGAAATACATTCAATGGTGTTGTAATAAAATACAGCGAGCCGCCAGAAGCACGCATGCCGAAGAAACGCTGGAGGTTATATCAGTTCAAAGGGGAGGAAGCTCTGCCTACCCTGTACATTCACCGCCAGAGCGCTTACCTGATTGGCCGAGACAGAAAGGTTGCGGACCTACCAGTCGACCACCCGTCTTGTTCAAAACAACACGCTGCACTGCAGTACAGGCTTGTAACGTTTGAGCGCCCCAACGGGACCACAGGGAAGCAGATACGGCTCTATGTCATTGATCTTGAATCAGCAAATGGCACATTCATTAACGGTAAAAAAATTGAGTCTAAGAAGTATGTTGAGCTTATGGAAAAAGATGTCATCAAGTTCGGATTTAGTTCCAGGGAGTATGTCCTGTTGCACGAACAGAGCAAAGATGATGAAAGTAGTGAAGAGGATTGACGTGACCATGCGGTTAGTGTTTTCAGTCGCTTTTTATTTATTATTACACTAGGGCAGGTAATGTACTCTGTGTATGTAAATAAAAAGGGCAAAATTAGTTCATTTTTAGTATTAGTTATTTTTATTCTTTTGCGAACGAAAACTGGAAATCAGCCCATACACTTAGGTTATTGCTACAATTTCTGTTTCGGCCAACAGAAGCTACAGTCTATTCTGTACCTCATGTTCTTGGCTTACTGGGTAATTCGACCAAGTTTACATGTCTTCAAAAACTTAGTTAATCTCAATGAAGAACTTGCCTATTACATTCATGTCTTACCTATACATACTCGGCAAATAGTTTTTTGCACTAATTAGGTACCTACCTAATCTAATCCTCTACATACCTAGATGGCCAACCAATTTGAAATGAGGTAGAAGGCAGCTCCTGACAGTAAGTGTGGAAATCTTAAAAACTCGTTTATTTTGTTGGACACGTTGTGCTGACCTCCATTTGAAGTTATCTGACACTTTCATTAACCAATTTGAACTTTTAAGGGTGCGTCCCACCATGCCCAGTTAAAATTAAACTGGAGATTTTGTCCTATGTTTACCATGTTAAATTTAACTTTTTCTCCGAGAAAATCTCCAGTTTAATTTTAACTGGGCATGGTGGGACACACCCTAAGACAAGCTCTTGTCTGTTACCAATAACTGTAACTAGAAAATAGAAAGTAAAATGTTTACGTACAATATGAACAGTTTTAAAAGCATCAACGACGCTCCAAAATATATAATACATTAGAATCAGAGAAATGCTGAACAACAGGATCAATAGTAATTGTACACAAGTTATCTGAGTCGCGGGAGCGACAGATCTCCCACCATAATTGGGGTACTCTCTCACAATCTGTGTTATTTTCTGCGGATCTGAGGACACCGTATGGTACATTTGCCCTGAAATATAGTAAAGCTTTTCAGCGTCAGAAATTATTTGACTAAGTTATGGTTTAACATTCGAATGACGCTGAACCAAAAAAATTTGAAAAAAGTCACTCAGGTGGTGTGCCACTACTCAGTGCAATAGTTTCTGACGTTCGAAAGACATGGAGCATCAAGATCCAACTGTTGTTCAGCTTAACCAGCACTTTGCCTACAGCTTTTAAAAGTATTTAAAAAAAACATTTTTAATGATTTTTACACACACGGTTTCCACTACCGCACTACTTGCAACTGCGAGTGCTGGTAAATAGATTACATCAAATATTCTACAAAGATTCATACAACTGTTTTAAGTTAATCTTGTCGGTGGGCTTGCGAATAAACGGTCGATGGTTGATAGATCGGGGGGGAGAGTGGGAGGAAGGGGTTGTAAAGCAGCAATGGGGCGCGCACTTTCTGAGTCCGTTTCCTCATTCAGGGGGTAATTTTTAGTCTCTTGGGTGACGTTTGGGGCATTTGGGGCAGCCGTGGAGGGTAGTAGCTGGATTAAGGGGGCACTAGTTGCTGCTTCACTGACGCAGGACGCCCCTGAGAAAGTGCGTGAGCGAGGGACCTCGTATCCGTCTCGAGACTGCGGATCCTCCTCGTACAAAAGCTGTAGGTAGGAGTGCGGGGATGGCCCGTTCTTCCCCGGGGAACAGGGAGCTTCCTCCCCTGTGCTGTCCCCTTCTTCTTTCCACGTGCTTCCTGGAAACAGCAGTAGAACATGAAAGCTGTCACCCATCAAAATTTCAGCCAGTTGGAGCTAACGAAGGTGTGTTTTTATTGGGGGAAACTGCCTGCCTTGTCTACAGTGTTCGTGGGAAAATTCACTGCTTGAATGATAGAAGAGCTGAATTTTTCAGTTATTTTTTTAAAATACTTACATGATTGCTGTGATTTAAGCGCACTGGCACAACTTTTGGTCATGGAAAGATGACCGAAAGTTGCCTGTGTGGACGTCTTAAGCTTACTCTACCCAGTGCATCAGTGCCACCAACTATATATATACGTGTGAAAGTGCTGAGACCCGCCACCAAATTGAAAGAAAGCTACCAAGAAAATGGAACCCGTACCTGATTCATCACTATCACCCTCATCAAAATAGCCTGCGTTCTCACTGCCAGACGTCCTCCCTAACGACAATAACACATGTAAGAACATTATCTTTCAAAAAGTTTCCTCCAAAAAATACTTGACCAGAATAAACTACCAGAATACAATTTTTGCTCAACGACTGCTTGATAAACTTTGACATCCGGTAAAAAAGGGTGGATGACTATGAAATTTTATTTCTAGGTTTATTGTGGCCGGTGTCAACTCTTCTGCTCACTTATACCTAGGTGCATATCAACGACTTATCGTACCTATCCGAACTTCCAGGTACGCGCCACTAAGGGGTGGAGTGAGCGGTCCATTCGCCGTTCGGTCCTTCAAAGCAGTAAGCGTTTCGAGGCAGTACTTGAACGTTGGCCGACTCTCAGGGTTGAAATTCCAGCACTTCATCATCAGTTGATGTCTGCAAAGCAAAGGTCAGCAGAAGTCCTTTTCTTTTTCCAGGTACCCTAGGTACTACAACACCCTGACTAGCATTGTGTCCCATCACAGCATCTGTTTCGATAGGTACTGGTAGATACATGAGTCTTAGCTGTCTACTCGCTTTTTGTTGTTGAAAATCGTGCAGAGAGAAAATTTTTCTTGAAATAATTATCAGATAGTCCTAGCTTTTCTTCTAGAAAATTTAAGATACCAAAATAATCCTACTTTACAAATTCATGCTTTCAACTTACAGCTCTTCGGAACAATTGTTGGGTCTCCCCAGGCGGCCACCGGTTCGGACATAGTGCAGCACCTCGACGTTGGTGCGTGCCGGGTACGGCTGCTGACCAAGGGTCATGATCTCCCACAGAAGAACTCCGAACGACCAGACGTCCGACTGCGAGGTGAACACCCCGTCCACCAGGCTCTCAGGCGCCATCCACCTGCAATATCCGTAAGGTAATGCTTATTGCTTTTTACTGGCGAAATTGCATTCTCAGAAAAAGATAGTCTGCTGATAAATTACGGAATTAGATTTCTCTCTCAGCACGGTCTGAATTAAAAGAGGGGTGAGTGGCAAGCGAATATTTTCCAGGGGTATCCTATAATTACTTGGGGCCGATTAGCGCAGTGGCAGAACGCTGAGCTATGAGGTACCTGGCCTTAACCAGCACAACGGAGTTCTTTTTTGATCCATTAATTAACCCAAAAAATCAAGACTGACTGACCGCACAGGAAGGAGTCCCTCGCCCTCTTTGCGGTAGTAGTCATTCTTGTAGATATCCCTAGCGAGGCCGAAGTCGCCGATCTTGACGACACGCGTGCGGGGATCTAGTGTGGAGACGAGGCAGTTGCGGCAGGCTAGGTCCCGGTGCACGAAGTGCATATCCTCCAGGTACCGGCAGCCTTTTGCAACGTCCACGCACATCTCTACTAGGTCCAGCAGCTTCATCGAGTTGCTGGTGTGCTGCTGTTGGTCAAATTTTGTTCTTGTTGAGTTTCAAACTTTACACACTGGCTGAGCTTTTCTGTCTTAGGTTTATTCTTTTTTAAGCATCGTTATGTCTCTGGTGACTAAAATCTTCTAACAAATTTCGGTGCATACTCTACCGTAGTTACATTTTGACATAGATCCTTGACTTCTCCTCGGTCTGGAATGCAGACGACGTTACCCATATACTTGTACTTACCACTAGTGGCCTATTGACTCGGAGATAACTGAGGAGGTCCCCTCCCTCCATAAGCTCCATGAGAATGTAGTTAGGGTCATTGTCCAAGCAAACCCCGACTAACTGGAGAATATGCTGATGCTTGAAGTGACTCATCAGTTGGGCTTCTTTCAGAAACTCTGACTTTTCTTGCTCCGATGCGCCTTTTCGTAGAGCCTGTAACACGATGTTATTGTTCAGTCTGAAGTCAGAACTTGTATTTTACCCCCTAAGTATCCCTGAGAGTATTTCTACTGTACCTTTATAGCAACCATAGTGCTGCCGTCAGCGCCGGGAAGTCCTTGTGCTATGCCTTCGTACACCTCCCCAAATGCGCCACTTCCGAGGAACTTGGTGAGCTTGAACTGCTCGCGGCGAATGTGAGGCAACATGGCTATTTCTTCGTCAGTGGGAGGTTCAGCAGCGGCATACAACATGTTGGCATTACTGACGAAGTTCCCGCGGCGCGGTAGCTCTCGCAATGTTGCCAGCTCCACGTCAGGTCCACGAGTGCTTGTTGCTAGGGTCAGCACTTGTAGCTCCTTCTTTTCTTTCTCTCGCCGTTTGAACACTGGAAAAATGGATAGGTACCTTTTAGTGTAAATTTTGATTATGTATTGTAGGATGAAAAGTGGGCATGTGATAGTTGGAGAGTGCACTACTGGAACAGTGCATCTAACGGTTTTGAATGTGTTACGCCCTCTATGATACGGCGAGTGGCGTCGTAAAGAGGATACTTTGCACTGAATTGTTGTATGCATTTTTACCACAGCAGAAGAGAATAGAGCCGACGACACAGAGTAGGACAGCAATGGGGAGGGTGATCCCGAGGACGATGCCCAGCTCCTGTTGGTCTGCCAGCATGGCCGCCTCCGTGTAGTCGAAGGACTTGCTGCTCTCACTGGAGTCGCTCCACCCGTACCGATTCCTCGCTCTCACTCGAAATACGTACTTCAGGCTGGGGCTCAGGTCCGAAATTATCCAGTAGTTGTCTAGAATGAGGTCAGTTCAAGTGTTACCAACCGTGTTACGCTCCCTGCAGCAGATACATCTCAGGTATCGGCCATAGCCAAGATATGTCTGGACACTCGCGAAATCGGAAGATACTCTTAGCGTTAGCATTGGGAAGTGAAACACCGACAGCTTACAAAAACTGTGCTAGATTGTGCTGCTTATAAGTATGAAGGGCATACCTGTTCCGTTGTAGTATGGAGCCCACTCGTCCACGTCCATGGCATTGGTGAGTTCAGGCAGAGTAGTGTAGTTGGTTTCACGCCTCCGCCGTCGTCGCCACTTTCCGCCCACCTGCCCCTCCAGTAGATACATGTCGATGTGGGCCCCGTTCTCCCTGGAAGGCTCCCACACTACTTGGTATACGCCCCGACGTAGGTGCTGGATCACCGGGGTGCCGGGTCTGCTTGGTCGGTCGCCTAGCGAATTAACGCGGTTTAAGTAAAAGCCCTAAAATCAGACCTTAAATAAAAGTAAAAAGAAATCTTGCGATTCCCCACTTACCCAACGTTTCATAGTTGAACCTCGCATCCATTGGCCAGATGTAGGGTACTTCGGAGTTCTCATATACAATATATGTCCGGAAGAGGTACGATGTTTTAGGTGTTAGATCTTCAACAAAGTATCTTGTAAATGATAAGTCTTGGATGCTTCTGGTAACGTTTTGCCACTCTCCGAAGTTGAAGTCGTAGAACTGGAGCATGCACTCTTTGAAGCTATGTTTTGGTGGTGTCCAGAAGACCTCGAGGCTGTAGGGTGTGGTCTGTGCGAGCGTAATATTGTTTGGAAGAGGGTATGTGTCCACTTCAATGGGATCACTGTCCGTGTAGAACTCACTATTTTGAGAGTAAGCCCGCACCCACACTTGGTAAAGCCGTCCCGGGATAAGTTTTCGAACTTGAACACTTCGACTGGTGTTTTGTGGTGTTTCCAAGTCGTCGACTATACCTACGACAAACTCACCGCTCTGTCGCATCCCTGAAACGATACCTTCTGTTTTCCAATGCACCTCGTATGATACGGCATGATCGTTAAACTCGGTTGGAGGCAGCCACCCAACCTGTATTAACGTCGGATTAAGGACGATGGCTGTAACTTGGCGAGGCCGCGATGGAGCCCCCGCAGATGTCTTCACAACTGTCGGCGGGGCTTCCATAGCTGAAATCCCTTGTAGGTCGGTGTAGTGATTCCGGACAGAAAGGCGCACTACGTAACTAGCAAAAGGTTTCAGATCAGAAATCTCAATAGTTCTGTGGTATGTCACGATTTTTGAGCAGTGATGGAGATCCTCTCCACACTGCGAGTAACCCTCTTCAGATATCATCCCGTAATACACTGAGTACTGCGGTGATGCGTTTGATATGTTTTGGCACTCTGATGGTCTTTCTGGCCGAGGAAGTTGGAGAGCAACAGACCTCGCTGTTACTTCGAGGATTTCAGGTCGGCTCACTATAGGTAAAATTATGAGACACTGGTTCGGAGGAAGGGGTTGCAGGTGACTGCCTATGGCTCGAATTCTGCTCACTCCAGGTTGATATAATTCTGTGAAGTCCTTTTTGTCGGTCATGTATATCTTTCCCTCTGTTTCATTTGACCAGAAAATATGCCGATGATCAGAAGTGAGGGAGGAAGGGATTGCTTTTCCGTGGGATCTTAGGAGAATGGAACAGTGGCAGCCTGATATGCCTGTTTGATAGATGTAGCCTAATAGATCATCACTGTAGAGTACGGTAGGGTTGTAGGGATCGGTTTGGTCCAGACTAAAGGTGCGACCAACGCGCGGATTCTCTGGGCAGGAGCATTCGCGTCGGGCGAAGTCGATGTGGACTGAGAAGAGAGTGTGCATTCCTCTGCCGTCTGTTCGGCTGCGCATGAGGTGTCCTGCCCCGTGACGATTCACTTCCACCCAAAACAGCCCTCCTGTCAGCGGGGAGACGTCCAACTCGTGGATACGGCGGTTTCGGTGAATGATCCTTTCAGAAGTGGCCCCTCTTCCGAACTGGCTCAGATCCAGGCGGTGGATGCTTGACGTCATCTCCCGTTCTTCAAGTTCCGACCAGTACAAATAGCGACCAACCCAGTCCATGGCGAGGCTGAGACCAGTTCCTTTCAGTACGTGGATCTGGAAGAAATATGACTGATCAAATAGCGTGCTGGGATTCTCGTCACCTCTTCCGGTGTACATCGGAATATAGTGCATATAGTAAAGTCTCTCTTTCAGGACGAAGTATCCTTTGTCTTACCTTTGTCTTATTGCTGCCATCATATTGGACACGATGGATTTCCTTCAGATCATTGAGCCAGTAAACCGCTTTTTCTGCGTGGCTCCAGACCACGTCTATTGGCCGAACTGCTGATGATATGGTTTGTATAATCTTGCTGTCACAGTCTGCGATCTTTACGTAGTCCGTTGTCGCCAGGATCAGTCGAGGTATCGGTGATACGAGGCTGGTGTTCGCCACCACAATAGATGAGTAATCCCCTTCGCCTGCTGTAGTAAAAGCTTGAATCTGTTGAAAGCGTAGAAATTGTGTTAAATATTTACGAACAGACCTATTCCAAGAGAAATTAGTAGGATGAGTCGCTGTTGACAGCTCATAAATGAGTGACGTACCTGGAAGTAGTATGTGGAATTCGGTGTCACGTTCCTTACAGGGTATTCGTTTTCCTCAGGATTGACAATAACACTACCACATGCATCTGTGGATTCGTCTTCTTGCTCTGCAAAGAACCAGCACTTGATTTTGTAGCCTGTCAGGATGCCGTTTGGGTGTGTTGGTAGGTTCCAGCGAAGAATGGCTGTTGTGGTATCTCCCTCCGGCTGTGTGAAGACGCGAACATTGGTGGGTTCTGTTGGCCTGGAAGGAGGCGAATGAACCACTTTCCGGGCTTGCGCACTGGCGCCCCAGTAAGTGAAGGATTTAACGGAAACCTCTAAGCGGGAGTACGGTGGTAACTCCCTGGCACCTGCATACTCCAGGACGTTTTGAGAAGTCACGTGTTGTTCTTCTGTTAAGTCTTTGATGACGGTAATTTCATAAAACACTTCACCAAAATCGACGTTGCAGACAGCATCCCACGTTAAATTGAAGGAGGACCACGTGCCTACCACTTGGATACTGTCGTTGTCCACTTGATCGGGTATCACGTTCTTATCGGCTGAATAACAGAAACGTAATTATTGCTAAACTCATATTCAGCAGCTTAGTTCGAACGAAAGAAAATAAATGAAGTGTTATTTTAGGCTGGATCCCGCCAAACTCTTAAATGTTAGAGATGAATTATGAATTACCCAGTTCATTGTGAGAGTTGGTATCTCTGATTGCCACGACGTTAAGGCCAGAGAGTCCAACACCACTGATAACCGCTGCATTCTGCCCGTCTAGGTCTCCAATGACCGCATTTCTGTTGTCTTGGAGCCACAGCAGATGGTCGCTAAAATAGCAGAGTGGCCCCTGCATGTTGGGGTGTTGAAGATTGGCGATAGCATGAGGTTCAATTTCAAGCAACACCGCTCTTGCGTCCATCATGGGTGCTTTGTACAGGCTGGAGCCTTCGCTGCTCCGAACGATCCAGTATGTGTGACGGTCGTCCATGTTTAGGGTCAGCCCCATTACTGTAAGGAAAACAGTTGTTGTAAATCTCTTCCCTTTCCTTCTTCACAAAAACTTCGGATGTCCACCGCATTACTACCTTGCTTTCCGGAAAAGAGCTGTGCTGGGTAGTAAACCCTTCGAGACTCTCCATTTAGTCGTGCGCTTTCAACAGCGTGCCCTGTTGACCAGTAGATGAAGGCATGTTCCGAATCCAAACTTAATTCCTTGGCTATGGTTAGGATAGGCAGTGGCTCTTGGTGTGTACCATGCACACTCCCACGCATTATCTAGAATTTATTAAATATTTAGCGGTCAGTTGATCTTGATCCGTGAGAATCTTCAAAATTTTCAAATCAAAAGACTATTCCTACTTACAAGTTGTTGTTTTGGGTTCGACCAATACAGTTTTTTCCCAATCCAGTCGACTGCAATGCTGCCAGCCGATTCGAGATCCGGAACGCGTTCTAACTCGTGGCTGGTCAGATTATAAAAGTAGACCTTGCTCGTATTCGTGACGAAGTAAATGACATCTTCAAGCCATGCTATGTCAACGATGTGGTATTGTCCTTTGCCGTCCTGAAAATGTAATAAATGAAGTGTGTCGTACGTCGTACGTCGTACCTACCGTCTTCGATAAAATGGTTGCGCTCCCTTTGCTTCTATTTAGTCTTACCTTCATATTTTCTGCTGAAATTAATGTGTCAACCTCCTCGCCAGTGACGTCTGACTGGAGCAAACCCTCCGAAGCAGACCAGAGAATAGTGGGGTATTCGCCGTTGAGGGGCGTTCTTAAAGTCTTTCCTCGGAATTCGGAAGACCATGGCCCCATACCGCTGCTCGTGTAAGCGGCAACCTTCATGATATATTCTGCTTCCCTCGATAGACCATCAACAGTACAGTAGGTAGTATTCACGATGTCGGTTTGGGTTATTACTGTCCCGGTCTTCTCTTCTTTTACCTTTGGAAAAAAATGTCTTATGAGATTCAGTAGTAAGCTGGAAGGTGGAAGGAAAGTATAGAGACGAGGGGGTAACCACTCCAGAAATTCCTTGAGATTCCACTGAGATTCCATAAAGATTTCTAAAGATTCTCAACAATACGGCATAGAAGATGAACCCCGAAGGGGTAACCACTCCAAAAAATTCCAAGATTCCCTAAGATTTCATAAAGATTTTCAATGATTCCTAACGAGATTCCCAACGAGTGGTTAACCCCTCATATGGAGACATCTGTCTATACCTTTAGACTGCTATTTCTGTTTCTCCTTATTCTACTCTTTCTTCAAAGTTCTTCTCACTTGTCACTTCACGGGGTCTTACCTGCAGCTCATACGCCCAACTCTGCCAAGCACCTTTTCCCTGACCACCCACTAGATGAGGAGTTTGCCAGGTGACTTTGGCCAAGTGTCCACCCAGTACAGCCTGAACTTGTATCGGTGGGTTCACAGGGACGGGGGTGGGCTGAGAGGCTGGCAGGTCTACGGCTACGCTGATGTAGGAGCGGTCGGTGAGACCAGGGTAGTGGTTGTGGAAGTACGTGTCCTGACCCTCGTGATAGTCTTCGGCAAAAACTTCATCCCCATTCGTCCAGTAGAAGAGCCCGTTTGCTATGGCTAGTGACGTGACGTTCCGGAACAAAGCTTGCTGAGTATTGGACCGCACATCGACCACTTCTCTCCTGCAGAAGTCAGTTAACATTTTTGGGTTAAATTGTCAATTTATCTAGTGTAAATTTTGCGCTACGTGCCTGTCTTTACTTACCCATCCAAAGATACTGAGTACACCGTGTTTTTCACATGACTCGGAACTAGGACGCAGAAATTAGTGTGATCTACCACGAAGGCTCCAAGATTAGGATCCTCCAGGATTACATCTGGAATAACTTCATGCTTGATTCCGTTACTGATATTTGCCAAATCAAGACGGTATAGACCTCCTCGAGCCTGGCCCTGAATCAGCCAGAAAAGGTACCTGAAAAAAATAGAAATAGTTTATGATATCTTCATTCTGTTCGCCTTTCTAGTTGTTTGACTGTAGGCTATATTTCTCACCCATTGTATGGATCGACTTCAATGTGAAGAGGCCTCACGGTGATGCCGGCGACAGCTACCGTCAGGCCGCGACCGTCGAATCCGCAGCGAGACACCTGCCACATGGGGCCCTCTTCGCGGGTCACCTGCCCCAAAATATACAGGTGTTGGTTCAGCCAGTCAACGGACAGGTCGAGGGGGCGGAAACTCGTGTCTTCAGGCGTCAGGATATGCCTGGGCTCCTGCTGTGCGTGAAGGGAGGCCACCCTCACGTACCCGCTCGTGTCCGATATGAATAGAAGGTTCTTTTTTACATGAATTGCTATACCTGAAAGTACCATGATTATTCGTTGATGCAAGCACGACTGGGCATTAATGTTCCGTCCGTTTGAAAAATAAATACTGATCGATTTCCAGTGTTGCAGGTGTTGTGGTGGTTCTAACTTTGAAGTGATACTTAGGCGACGTGCCTATTGTTACAGTAGGCATGAACCTTTGTGAATCTATCGTAGGTGCTCACCTGTAATATCGTAGGAACTTTCGTAAATGACTTGAGGTGGATTAAGCATATCAGCACGTTGTTTAGTCACACTTTGACGAGAACCAAGGATCAAAATTGGCTGTGGAGCATCCTTTGCTGGAAGTAGAACATTCGTATGAATATCGTGTTTATTTTATTATATCGTTAATTATTTCTTCGATTTCCCGATGTTGGCAGAGGTTCTTACCAAGGGGTTCAGGGGGAGTCGAGATCTCAGCCATGGCTGCAGGCCCCTCGCCGACAGCGTTGCGCATTGATACGGACACTAGATACTTGCTGTTTGAGTTCAAATTTTGAAACATGTAGAAATCTGCGTTTTGTGTCGCTGGAATATCCTGAAACAGGAGGTAGAAGTCGTTCAATAGTCTGGTTGCTTCGGGTTGCTCTCTGTCTTTGCTCTGGACAATGAAGCGAAAGATAATAAGGTTGAAAGAGAATACTGGTGACTGAAGCTAGCAACAACAAAATATATTGAGCAAACCACGAAGAATAAAAAGCTGCAGAGGTGCGACATGCCACTCAGAAAAAAAAGCAGTGCAGCAGTGCAAAAAAACTGTCTAGTAGTAGTAGGAGCAGTGGAAAAGCCAGTGCTGCAAGCAAGGGTATAATTCTGAGCACCTCCTTGAAAGCAATCAGGTCGCCGATCAGCTGAAGGACGTAGGAGTGGATAGGCCCGTTGGGGAAGGGTCCAGGCTTCCAGGACACTGTGATTCTTCTGGAGTCGACAGCAGTGGCGCGGACGATGATGGGTGCTGAAGTGGGCGGGCCCGCGGCCAAGGTGCTGATCACCACACTGGGCCGCGACACGATAGGCTCGCTGTGTGGTGACAGCAGTAGCGCCACTCTGAACTGGAAAGACATTAAAATCAGCTGTCAGGTTTCTGTCAGTTCGAGATGGATTTCTGTTCGTTTGAAAGTCTTCCAGTTAAACAGGACGTTGAAATCTGTTATGCGCAAGCTTTCCCTGTTTCATCGCTGACTTTTCAACCTGCTCGCTAATTTATTTCCTCACCCTGTACTTGGTGAAAGGCTGTAGGTTATCGACCAGGACCACACTGGTGGGACCCCATGTCTGGTTCCTGCAGTACTGCCAAGCGCCCGCGTGCTCCTCATACCGCCACTGTACCAAGTAACTCAAATCCAGGTACATCTTACCCTCCCACGCCAGGCTGAGGGAGGTGGCAGTTAGGGTGTCAGCGACTAGGTACGGAGCTGGAGGAATCCCGATATCGTCTGAAAGTTGAAATTTTCATGTAGGAATGTTCTGCCGGGTGCAGGGACTCTTTTTCGAATATAACCACAAAGGTAAGCGTTTCTGACCTTTTAGTTTTTGGAAGTACTGGTTGATCGCGCCATTGCATCCAAGTACACAGTGCAGTTCTTTGGGGGCTAGCATACTTTGCGTGCCGTTCTGAAAAATGAAACAAATCTCGGTTTCAACAAAGTTTTCGAGTATTCCACATTCAGTAAAATTTTATAGGATGATGTACTTACGCAGACTGCCTGGCAACTGCTTTTTAAGGCTTCTCTCCATAAGTGGCAGCCTTTGGAGCACTGCAAACAAAATACACATGATTTTGGGCGTGAGCATATCTGGATGCGACACTGAGCAGTGCAGAAATTATCCAGTGAGTACGGTAGGACATGGAGCTGGAATTTCGCAGTAAGAAAGGTAGGATTATAGTATGGAGGCCCAGGGTTAGTTGGTTATCTATGCACCGTCCTATACTATACTAACGTAACTATGGGGTCTTACATTTAGAATAGTTTAAATCTCGGTTTAAATTAAATTTGGCCTTACTCTCTACTCGGCAGATGGACCTACCTGCATTATTTCATTTTCTCTTCAGCCGCAGGTACGGCGACAAAGTTGATAAGCAATTATTCGGGTATAGAAGTACAGAAGTTTCCTAAACATACTCGTATTTGCGAATTATCGCGAATTATTTTTGTACTACAAGACCCATTTTCAAAAAGCTGAGTTTGTTTAATTTTTCTCAGCGACGGTAAATATAAATCTTTCGTTTCTCTTTCCATTTTAAATGGAGCTTGTGATAGGGAGACAGTAAACAGTAATACTCCAGTGGTGCTGGCTCAGTTGATGTCTATGGAGCATTTAACTGTTCTCGCTTCTCGCCCTCTGTAGTCACACCCGGGGGCAGCTCGCCTCGTTGATTTAATCTCGACAGCTGACGTTTACAACGAGAGATAAATAAATCACGTTAATTTTGGATTAATTCAAATAAATTGAGTGCTCGAGGCCCGTGGAGTCATATTATGTGACCCTGCAGATGGCCGTTCTATCGCAGTGGACTTGCCCAACTTGCTCGTCACCTCATAGATTTTACCTCTCTGTTGGCCGAAGTCGAAGACGGCCTCGATAGCCGAGTGGACTAAATGGTCGAATTTTGAGGAGCAGAGAGAGCCGGGTCACACCGGTTCGATCCCGATCCTACCAAAACGTTTTTCTGCTCGGCATTCACCTCTGATATGTTCAGCATGTCAAGTGAAATGAATATTGAGGCTGTGGTGGTTCGGAACCCACCTAAAACTGTAGGTCCCCATCGTTTACTCGATGTCTGGGGTGCTGGTATTTGGTAGTGCTGCCAGCTGAGCACAATGGATAGTTCTTGAAAACGGTCTAGTTGCTGGGCTTGTCCCCCCCAACCCTCAGCTATTATTATTATGGCCGAAGCCAAGAAGGAGTGGGCCGAAGCCATTACATCCATGCTGTTCGCGGAAAAATTTTGCTTACGCCGGGATTTGACCCCAGACCTCTCAGGTCAAAATAGACGATAAACCTTAATGCACCTTAAAAAATATATAAAAGTGTATCTGACAGCAGCTTTCAGGTAAGTTCAAAAGATAAATGAAGAACATGGTCTTCTATAGGTGTTCAACGTGTACCTAAACTATTCTCCAGGAGAGAAGAAAGGGTAGGGCCTGTTGTTTTATTTGACAAATACTGGAGATGAACCGCAAACCCAATTCAATTAGCACGTCATTGCGACACTGACACCTATGCTACAACGAGAGCCAGACTCCCCAAAACAAATGCTGTGGTCAGTGACGGGACGGTGGGGGGTAGCACTCAGCAGGGCTTCGTGGGGTTTTATTCCATGTTTCTGAAGTCTGTCAACTGGACAAAATTAGTTTATTTCCGCGTTAAAATAATGTTTTGCGTGTATGACACGAAAGGCAGGATGCGCTGCTGATTGTGGCCCATTATTTGCAAAGCGAAGTGAGGCTACAGGATTTTGTGTAATCGTTGGCGTCACGAACTGTTTTCTCTTTTCATATAGAAACGGTTGACCCTTTTGATCATTGACTGTTCTTTATTGTATTGCAGAGCTTGATAAAGGTAAAATTGTGTGCCATGGATTTCTGAGCATATTCTATAACACGTTATTTTGCCGAACTCCCTGTAACATTCTTCACAAGAATATCTCGAAAAACAGTAGAGAAGCAGGAAGGAGGCTTCAGGGAACCTCTAAAAATCATAAAATTAAAAAATGGTCAACAACAGTTTATCAGAATTGACCCTCGCTTGAAAACTATGGCTGATGGTGACCTCAAGGTCTTCAAACGATTATTTTAACGATTTTCCTCATTATCGCTTAGCAGAGATTTGATTTCCTTTTGACCATCTGCCTGTTTGTCTCGATATTTTTTGGTTAATGTAAACAGTGTTTACCGACGGCCACTCCCAAGTCTGCTTACATTAGAAGAAATTTGTGTCTCCTGCAGAAAAAGAATTAGCGACAGGGTTAATTTTATGTTTTTGCGAGTCTTCAGCATTTTGGTTGTTTTCGTCCGAGCGTAAATGGCACTTGCGTTGAGTTCAAGCTCCATTTTCCTAGTGAGACCGTAATTTTGTAATTCAATTCTCGTTTTCAGTAGCGCTGCAAGCATTTAACATTTAGCTTTCCTTTGACCTCGGCCACTCTCGTGTCTCGATGAGAAATATGTGGGTATTACATTATTTCAGAACAAAAATACGTCCAACAGTTTCCTTGGAAAAATCTTTACAATGTAAGCCAACTCTGTTTAGATAGTCACTGACGAGGGGGTAACCACTCCAGAGATTCCTTGAGATTCCACTGAGATTCTATAAAAATTTCCAAAGATTCCCAACGATATTCATAGAAAGATGAACCCCGAAGGGGTACCCACTCCAGAAAA
Source organism: Mesopsocus fuscifrons (assembly GCA_950004255.1). Taxonomy (NCBI): domain Eukaryota; kingdom Metazoa; phylum Arthropoda; class Insecta; order Psocodea; family Mesopsocidae; genus Mesopsocus; species Mesopsocus fuscifrons. Next base: position 19,047,043 of record OX465373.1, on the reverse strand, counting down.
TTCCAAGATTCCCTGAGATTTCATGAAGATTTCCAGTGATTCCCAACGAGATTCCCAACGAGATTCCTGAAGTGGTTAAACCCCTCAGTCACTGATCTCATAACCCTTCCAATGTTTTGGTATCTTATATACTTAAGTAGTTTACAAAAGAAAATAAAAAATATTCAAATATGTGGGCCCGGAAGATAATTTGGCTGAAGAGGGCAGCCGGCACTGAGCCCAATTACAGTAATGAAGTGATTTGCCCCCATGGCATGGCCTGGGCTAGGGTTGGGCGTGGGCATAGGGGTCTTGAGTGGGGCAGGTCGGTTGTCTGGCCTGTCTCACCCCGCTGTCCCCTGACCCCCCAAACACGCGTTCTGTGGTCCTTTTTTGTCGAAAATCCCCCAGAGATGCCGCGGAGGGTCAAAAGAACCGCGGGTCCTGGTCTACCTCCATGTAAAAGCAACCTTTTTCTTCGGCTTTTGATGAAAAACGTTTTTCAGTAGGTATAAATGACTCTGCGGTAGAACCCCCTATCAGCTGGTGCTTTAGGTATATTCTGGATCTGTTAACGCAAAGTTAACGGCGAGATAACGAAGAAGATTTAGCTATGTTTTAGCGTTAGAATTTAACGCACAATTAACGACCAAAGATCCGTAATAGACCCACTGAATAGAACTACCCAAGCCTGCAGTTGCGCAAGCCAATATCACAGCATTGTCAGGTTCATTAATACATACCGCTTGCATGGTTTTGCCCGTTCCATGTTTTTCATCCTCCATTGTTTCGAATGCTGAGATAGTCAGGAGCGTCTTTTGTTTTCCACGACAAGAAAAATGGGATGATGACCTTCCAAAAATAGGAGTAGACAGCTGATGGTTAAGGATCATAAGAAGAGTCATCGCGTCCGACTGCACTGAGCGCAGTTTGATTGATATCAATTTACTTGTTACTCTTACGATTATGTCAATGCCAAACGCCAACGTCTGACCCCATTGTTTGTCTACATAGCGCTACAGGGCTGTGACGAGAATATCACGTCATATTTGTTGTGACCGTGTGTGAGGCCACAAAATATGGAGGGGGTAGTAGGAAGTACTTCCAAAGATGTTATGTGATCTTAAAGATAGGCAAAAACTAGATTTAGTTTATTTTGCTGTGGGTGTTTGAAAAAATTATCAGCAGATCTATTACGGATATGTTAACGCTAAGCTAACGACTTTGGTAACGACCAAGGGGTGTAGTTTTACCTTTGTTTTAGTATTAGGAGCTTAACGCCCAAGATAACGACAATGATCCATAATAGAGCTGCAGGAACAGAAGAAATTATTGTAAACTTTATTATAGTGACCATGGAGACTCTTGACGTCCTTGAAAAAAAAAACGCTAGGAAAATAGGAAAGTGGGCTATTTTATCTTAGCTATTGATCCGATTCAAAGAATCGAAAGTCAAAATAACATTGTAACAGCCGGGAAGCCCGACACTTGCACTCTGACACGACCCAAGCGCACACAACACACAACAACCAGTTAAATAATTATAATGACTCAAAGCTATAAATCAGCCTCCGAGTCAACACCCCCGTATGTTAGTTTACGAACTTAAGAGGCCATGAAAGAATACACTGTTTTGTTTTTCTCTTCATCCGATTGACTTGAGATGTTTAAAAGTAAGGGTGCGTCCCACCGTACAATAACTGGAGTTTAACTGGAGTTTAACGTATGGTGGGACACACCCTAAGTAACTTACTAATGGCTGCAACTTTGGATGAGATCTGTATAAGTTCAGTGAAAGTTGCTCTAGCGTTGAAGATTTTGTTTTGCGTCTTCCTTCGAAGGAAATACCCGAGGGGGTAACCACTCCAGAGATTCCTTGAGATTCCCTAAGATCCCATAAAGATTTCCAAATATTCCCAACGATATTCATAATAGAAAGATGAACCCAGAAGGGGTAACCACTCCAAAAAATTCCAAGATTCCCTGAGATTTCATAAAGATTTCCAATGATTCCCAACGAGATTCCAAACGAGTGGTTAACCCCTCGGAAATACCCCATCGTATACGTTTGGAAATTTTGACAGCTTACTTTCATCGTTTAAGTCTCTGATGGGTCCTGGGGAGGGTACAGCTATAATTAGTTCAAATAAAGCTGCGATCTTACTGCATAACGGAATTTTAGTGTAATTTTCTCGGTAATTTCACTTTATTATGAGCTGTTTGTTACACCTTGGATGTCCTTAACATGTAGAGGAAAACAGAAAATCCGAAACCAGAAAATGTTACGAATTTTCTTTCATACCCTCTTAAAGGGGAGGATCAACATAGCGCAGCAACAGGACCAGTATAATAATTGCCTAAAAAAAAACAACCCTCTACAGACCCAACAGGGTCAGACAGTCTAATTGGCCGGCATCTTTGTTTACTTGTTATTATTTAATAAAAAGTTGTTAGGAACTTTAATGCTTACTCAGCATTGCTCAGTTTAAGACGCTATATGTAAACTGCCACTGAATGTATCGTGGCAGAGAATTTTTTTTTGAAAATTTTGTGAGGGTATTTTTTTCACGAAATGGATGAGCCGTGTGGGGATAATCTGTCGTATTTGCGTGGTTAGGTGGATTAGAATTAGTGCGGATTAGGCAGTCGGCACTTTGGCTACATCCCGTGTGCTGGACGGCCATTCTGGAGAGTTCGCATCCCGGGAGGGATGGCAGTTTTTGTGTGGGTACCCGACATCCCTGAATTGCCATTCCAGCCCCCAATTCCAGCCCCCCCATTCCAGGGCGCATCCTATGTGTCCAGCTTTAGTATCTATACCTGAGCGTTTGCGTACCTACCTATTTTTCTCGTGCTTATAATTTCTTGGTCCTCGAAGTTATGGACAGTTAATACAGTTGAAGGAATGATTGATCTAATTTCTTCCAAGAGTATGTCTTGAAGCAGACTAGAACGAATTATAGAACGAATTCATAAAGATTTCCAAAGATTCCCAACGATATTCATAGAAAGATGACTCCAAAAAATTCCAAGATTCCCTGAGATTTCATAAAGATTTCCAATGATTCCCAAAGAGATTCCCAACGAGTGGTTAACCCCTCGCGAATTATTTACGATTTGAGATCTGACAGAAATGTTCGGTAGGGTTGGGCCAAGTGGTTCAACCTGTCGACGGATCCAGACCAAAGAACAGATCTAAACAAAGCCGTCATCGGACGAAGCCAAGGTGCATGGGAACCTATAAACATTTCTCCCAGCAGTGTGTAACCAATTCCACCCCTTCTTGCTCCACGCCACCCTCTACGGAATGTTTGTTTTTGTGAATTTTCCCAGTTTTTTTTGTCGTTGTGTGCGGGAGGTGACTTGGTGGTCTAGCTTGCGGAGAAGTGCTCTCAAGGCGTGATGTGCTCAAGAGTTAAAGACAATGGGCTTGGCGCGGAAATGACGCCGGTCATTGGTCATTGGCGCGTGCCTAACCAATTCGCAGCCCGCGCACTTTTTGAGTATACAAGAAATTTGACTTCTATATAGGTATATCACTGACTGTCACACCGAAAATTTTATCACAGTCTTGATGAGGCAGTTTTGAACCTTTTTAGGTTTTCGATATTTTTATTGATGGTCCATTTCAGTCTGCTGACAAAATTTGGTTCGGCTCGGTGTATGCATGGTTTGGCTACCCTGGTTAATGTCACCAAACCTACACCCTTGCACATACATATTCAGACAAACAGATACTTTGTTAGAACTCGGGGGACAACTCTGGGATGGTATAGGACTGGAAATAGACAACTCAAAATCGGTAGTTTATACGTGTGAATAGTAAGAGAAGCGATTTCATTTAGTCACGGCCATATCTCAAACAAGCGAGAATTGCTTCCACTCAAATTCTCGCATGGAGTCTGGACAGTATCTGATCTTGAAACCTCGACTGGACCTATATGGCCTTTGTCACGTACTTACTGTCGTTATCTTCTCACTTAGAATGGTCGCAGGATTTGAAGGGAAAAAAATGTACATCACCCGCCAAAATTCCCTAATTTTAGGGCATTTTTTAGCCGGAGTTTAAGCTAAAGTGCTGAGCACTCGGAGTGCGATTCAGCCGTGAGCATTGTCCAGCATAGGACTGGCGCTGTAATTAGGAAGCTGGGAATTAGCGTGGTCCGCGTCGCTCAGTCTGTACACATGTACACACTTCATGTCTTGTCCCCATTTCCAAATTTGACACATTATCTATTTTCGCACAGAAAATTAAGGTGAGTGGGTGAAAATTCATCCAACTTACCATAGCCGTATCCACGGGGGGGTTAAGGGGTTAATCCCCCCTTGACACTAACCCCCCCCCCCCCCCATGACCGTTATCTGGATACGGGCCTGCAACTGACTATTCAACCGAGGGTTGTACCTACACACCAAATGGGTAGGTATAGTAGCCGACCGGATAAGGTGTCTGGTTTGTTAAGCGTTTGAATTGAGGTTCATATCCCGGCAGATGGGAAATTTCTCCTTATTTCTTGGAGTGAAGAGACTGAAGATAGTGACAATATTGATCATCATGAGATGCATTTTTATGGTATGACCGACTTAGCTCAAGCGATTCGAAAGTCAAAAAATAAGTAATTTTTGTCGAAAAAAAAGAAAAATACCTACTTGATTGTGCAGGAGCGCGTTGTTGGGGAACATGCAGTTAAAGAAAACTTTAAAAAGTTGTTTTAAATAGATAGGTCACTATTGAGCAAATTATATTACCTACTCGTACAAACTTTTGATAAACCTGTAGGTTTAAAGATCAGCACATTCGTTGCCCTACCCTCTGTAATTAAATGTAGGTCTTCATGACATAATACTGATTAGTGATTACCTTTTGATTAGTGATTACTCATGACCGCGTAAATAAGTCAAAGTGTCTGAACTGATTTAATTCTAACTCTCGTTATCATTAAAATGTTTTGCTTGCGACTGTGCTGACTAAATAGTGACTGATTGCTGTTTTCTTTTAAGGGGAGTTAAGAGTTGTACTGTAACTGGTAATAAAAATTTTAGAGTATTAAAATAGACCAAACTGATACGTCAGCAATCAATCAGCTGAAGCATTTTTTTGATGTTGGCCCTCTTGCCCTGTAAGTCGAGTCATTGACATTTTATCTCTCTCGTGATGTTTGGATCATCCCAAAAATTAGAAATGACACAATGTGACCGTATTGCCTTTCCTGCATGAGTATCATAAATAATTGTATGTTGGATTACGATAAAGTCCCTATTGAAGATAGGTAAAGGTAAAGAAAAAGATGTAGCAAGGGTGAAGTGCTGGAAAGCAAAAAAGCTTGATTCAAATGTAACACCCTCAGCATTATAATTAATTTAATTCAACAACGATTCAACACGACACTGTAAGATGTGTTATTGTTATTGTTATTATTAATGAAGACGTTAGATTTGAGCGGCAATTCGCACGGCAATAGCGAATTGGGCGCGTGGGCGGATGCCGCAGGAGGGTGCATCCATCTCGTCTGCGCACCATTCATTTCTTTCATTCAAATTACATGCAGCTTAATAATTAATTAGACGCTCTGCAGGGATGCCCCCATCCTGCAGCTGCTATTCATGTTGCCAAAGTAGTTATTGTGTAGAAAGTACAGTATAGGGCAAGCAACTGAAAATTCGGAGTCCGTTCATTGAATCAGGTCTTAAATTTTCCAGAACCTTTCAGTGTAGGTAGGTGGTGGTCTAACACGCCAGATTGCTTCTGGAGTAGTCTGGGATCAAATCCCACCGCACAAGCAATTTTTTCCGCGTATTGTGGTTTATCTGCCCTCGGCCAACTACTCTTCGGCATCGGCCGACATCTAGGGTTGCCGATCGGTCTGAAAATATTCTTCGAGTGAATGCGAATTTGAGAAGACTTTTTAAAAGGACCTTCTCGTTAAAATCCAGCCCCGAATGAAATCATATTGATGAGAAAGGTGCTTGAGTTTAGTGAGCCTACGACCTCTTGATGAAGTGGCTTTTGTCCTCCAACTAAGACCGATTAAAGCAATTATCATCAGCTAAAGCGCTGGGGTGCACGGAACTTCTCGAAACGGCACCGGGATCTGGGGTTTCTCTGCCGGATTCTTGATCAAATGTGAGGGCTGGTGGAAGATCAGGTACTGCACTTCTAAGGGGTTTGCCGAGGGGAACCACTCCAGAGATTCCTTGAGATTCCCTGAGATTCCATAAAGATTTCTAAAGATTCCCAACGATGTTCATAGAAAGATAAACCCCGAAGGGGTAAACCACTCCAAAAAAAAGTCCAAGATTCCCTGAGATTTCATAAAGATTTCCAGTGATTCCCGACGAGATTCCCAACGAACGGTTAACCCCTCGGGGTTTGCCCTGCCATTCTGGCGAATCCCAACACGTATTTGTTTACCTAGGTACACTATTGTTGAATGGCCGAAATGTTTGACTAGGGAAGGAAGTGAATTGTGCTCGGTGAGTGGGCAGCTTCCTGTGTGCCTGATGGGATGGGTCCTTCACACGAGGGTGACCTTACACCCCTGCAGAGTGCGGATGGTGAATCGGAACTAAATAAAAGGAAGCCCCTACGACCTGATTGTGGAAATACGGACCGGAAACGGTCTTCTCCAATAGACTGACTTCCGGATTCCTCATTCATCGTTCTCTGTGCCTATATAGGTTATCCTATTGGTGTCGATGGATTACTTACTTGTACGAGTTTGCAATCTATGCCACAGCCTGCGTCAAAGTTATCTTCAGTCTTATTCTGAAACAGAAAATTTACAGTCAAGGTTAAATAAAGTCGTTTGGCTGGGTCTCTGAGGAGTTAGGGGCCACAACATAGGGCCATTTTCTCCGAGAAAAACCATAAATATTTGAAATAAAAATCAAATTTTACCCTAGCAGTACCAATAGAGGGCTCGAGTTTGTTGATTACCTACCATAGCAACTGATTCAAATCACCTTGATTTTTATTCAATTTTTCTTGGTGAAAATGGCCCACAACCGAGGGGTTAGCCACTCCAGGAATCTCATTGGGCATCTCGTTGGGAATCTCAAACAATCATTGGAAATCTTTATGAAATCTCAGGGAATCTTGGAAATTTCTGGAATAGTTAACCCTTCGGGTTGTATCTTTCCACGAATCTCGTTGAGAATCTCAGGAAATCTTTGGAAATCTTTATTCAATCTCAAGCAATCTCTGGAGTGGGTAGCCCCTCAGTCTCCACTGTAGAGTGATTAAGTACTTTCTTTTTTGGCCCAGTTATTTCCCTCCAAAAAACCTTCCTCATCAAGGGTGCGTCCCACCATGCCCAGTTAAAATTAAAATGGAGATTTACCATGTTAAATTTAACATGGTAAATCTCCAGTTTAATTTTAACTGGGCATGGTATGGTGGGACGTGGCTTTGGACGGTTATTTAGTGATGGGTTTAGGGTGCGTCCCACCATGCCCAGTTAAAATTAAACTGGAGATTTTGTCCTATGTTTACCATGTTAAATTTAACTTTTAAGTTAAATTTAACATAACATAGGACAAAATCTCCAGTTTAATTTTAACTGGGCATGGTGGGACGCACCCTAAACCCATCACTAAATAACCGTCCAAAGCCACAGAAGTGTGCATCCCATTTTGTAGGGAGGGATATGGGGTAGGAAGTCGACTAATAACTACATGCCGGGGGTGCTTTGATTCAGGGGTAATTTAGCATGATGCCTGTCATGCCTGTGTGTTGTAATAGCTGGAGGTAACGTTAGGATGGGTCGATGGGCGCCATCTGGCGACCTGAAATCACGCTCATGCTAGCCCAACATGCCTGTATCCTGTCATCCTGTTGTCCAGCTAACGACCTTCCCGCCAACTGACGCTCCATTGTTTCCTTCGGCCTTTCGACTAACCCGTAGTATGTATTTCTTAAGGGGCCGCATGCCGAGTAGCGTCTGTGGAAAATCTAAAATGGCTTCTCTTGCGTTCCAGAATGTGCCGCAGCGACAGATGTTATTAATTGAAGTTAAATATATGTAACTGCGGATGGTACCTGATACCTGATTATTGGCATGGAAGGGCTGGAGAAGAGCGTGAGTGAAGTCCGAACCTTTTTGGACGATTTTTTTTTTTTAAACTCCTGAATTTTTGTTTTCAGAATCCTGCATCCCTTACCTACTCATGCAGGAAATTACTTTTACAGAAAGGATGGAGTGCCTGAACTGCATATAGGTAGTCTACGTACGTCTCCAACTAAAAGTCAGGTTAGTGAAAGCATTTTTCTCAATTGTTAGTTTTCTACAAAATTCTTGGAGGTAAGTCTCAGCTGATTATAATGAGTTCCCACGAAGGATCCAAGGGAATGGCGGTGTCCATTGATGCGTGAAAACCTGGGTGTCCCCTCGAGGGTACCTGTTACCTAATACGCATAAAAGACCTAACCTTTGTAGACAATCTGTGTAGGTTAACCCCTTTCTGCCCCCGTGGGCTCCACTGTAGGTACTATAAGTGAGGACAGGGTACAGGTGGTGACCGGATGTCCGGTGACAACAATATACCTGAACCCTGCTATTGATGAGGAGCTCGATTGTGAATTTTCACTGTCTTAATTATACTCAAGGACCTCAAGGTACAGATAATCTGGATAATGCGCTCACCGTCTGGTTGCGTATAGAGCTATAATAACATTATAACGCTTGCATTTCGTACCTCATAAAAACTTGCTACTTTGGGACGCCAAAAGAATAATCTCATCATCTTCAGAATGGGATCACGAACCTGACCAAACCTAACCTCCTTTCTGCTGTGAGAAAGTTGAGAAAGTATTTAAAAACATTCAAACAGTTGTCACTCTCCATAACGAACACATCTTTATAACGAACACCTCTCTATAACGAACACCTCTCTATAACGAGAAAATGATGCGGTCCCTTGACAAACCTTAACTCTTTATGAAGTCCTCTCTATATAGCGAACAAAGTTACATGATTCCTTGTCCGATGGTATAGAAAGGAATGAATAAGGCAGTGGGCCCCAAACTGCTCTCCCGACCCAAGTTATCGAAATTTGTTTAGTTACGGTGAAGAGTGCGGGGCAGGGCTATGTAACCCAGTCAATATAGCCATCAGCCATCCCATTCAGGAACAAAGGGCCCGCCAGGGCCTTGGCGACTTGACGAGCAGTCACAGTCATTGTGACGCTATTCTGGACAAACAGACCACTCTCGACATCCTATATCTACTGTTGTTATTTTTCCTTTGAAACCCGTAGTGAACAATTATTCTCTGAACCTGAACTCGTCTGATCTCCAGCGAAACTCCAGCGATAGGTATATGAGACTTGAGTTTTTGAATAACTGAATTTTCGAAACCTCTAAAGAATAGCTGACAGCTAATGACAAATGTCACAGAACAAATTTTCAGCCGACTTCTACCCGACTTTGTATATGTCATTGTGATCTCTAGGTTTCTTCAATGTCAAGGAAGCAGCGGAGAATTTCGAAATCAAATAACTGTCTGTCGAACGGCAGTACATCGTAATAAATGTTTACCCATCAATCGTAAAGTCACTGGTTGTTTACATCAAATGGTTATACGACGTAGTATAATGTGAAAAATGTGAATCGGACCGTTCCTTCTGAAGTCAGCTCCCATTATTGCCGTATTTGTGTTTGGAACTCTCGCTGTCGACCGTTCTTAGGTACTGATAAACCTAGATTAATCGATACCTTGATTAGTCAAGGTTCTCCCCAGAACCAAGTTTTTGAAACAGATGGAAGTCCTTGATATGAAAAGTTATTGATGAGACGTGAAATGTCTAAAACGAGCTTAGTGATTTTTTGGTGAATTGACCCGTGTGACATTGAAGAGTGGGGCGCCTCTAAGATGGGGCTCAGATAAAAGATGGGATACTTGAAGATATCTAACTATGCTTAGTTGCTGACTCTTTGCTTCTCGTAATAGTAGGAACGTCCGTGACCTCTGCTGAAGGCTGTCCGTCTTTACTTCGATAGAGGCATTCGGAGGCGCCGGCGCTGATAATAAATAATTTCTGGGAACTATTTAAAAATTTAAGAAATTGTGCAAGATGTCCTATGGTAAATTTTTATTACTGATGAAATTTCCGCCACGTTTGGGCATCATAGATCTTGAACGTAAAACCCATGTCGCATGTCAGAAGTTCTATACTGAAGCCAAAATGAGTTCGAATTACTACCGTGCAAATTCGTGGGTAGATCGCGCAAATTACACCATACCATATATGTACCTTCCCCTACCTATACCTGTGCCCTACTGTTAGATGGAGAATAAATGAAGTCAATGGGAGATGAGGTTGAGCGAGTTTATATGGGAGCGGCAGCGGCATTGGAATTACAAATAAGGCTCACCTTGGTGCAGCAGCAACAGGTTCACATGGGGGTGCTTTACCGTGGTTAGCGTGAATTATTACCCCTGTGGAGGGTATGGAATAAGTGTTAAGTAGGACCCTGCACTTTAGTCTTTCTGCAGTACTACAGAGATTTTTTTTCCAGGAAGTACAATTTTTTATACGTACCATCACGGCATATCATTTGTGAGTTGTAAGTTATTAAACTCATTGATTCATTTACAAAAGGCGTTACATGGAGGTGTTGTATTTTAGTATTCGACTGAATGGTTAATTCACACAAACTTTATGACTAAATTCCTTTTGTTTCACTTTGGCAGTGCCACTTTAATTTTCGTTCATGGAGGGGAGAGGGGGCGTCACCCCCGAAAATCCCCCATGGATACGGCTATGCGTGTGCCTACTGGAAATTTCTAAAAATTGATAAATTATTTCTTTATCGTAATAAGGTATACCTACTCTAGGTCTCAGTCCGGGCTCGCCTGACCCACATTAACCCCCAACCCCACCCAAGCCTGGACCAGCGATAAACCGCGGATCTAAAACGCTTGAGTCGCATACCTGGAAAGGGCAGCGCAGGGAGCACAAACTTTCAAAGTCGTCGTCCAGTGTGGGGCCCGGGACAGGCCCCGCGGCCTGGAGACCGGCCAAGACTAGGAGAAGGCCCCATGCCACAAGGTAGATATCCATCGGCGGAGGGGCGGGGGGTGGCACTCACTTCACGTCACAGCACTACTACGGGCGGCGCGGCGGCGCGCGCTACTTCATGCGCACGGACAACCATGACAACACAGCGCGGACCAACGACTGGTCGAGTGCGGGGCCCGGCGCGGGGCTCCGGCGCTTGGCCCCAAAGTGCGGATGAGGGTGGGGGCGGCCCTCTGGAGCCCCTGCTCCAGTCTAAGAATAAATTAACTTTTTGTTTGGTCGTACCTGACCATCTGGTCAGGTCTGCTGGTTTCGAAATTTTTGATTCCTAGTCCACGTATCTATACTCGTGTAAATCCAATTTACATCCAGTTGAGAAATCTAGACTCTTTTTTTCTTTTTTTAATTTCCTCCGCTGGCTTTTCAATGTCAGACTGTTCTTCTATACTTAAATGGAGCAGATGGAGGCATTTCCCAAAAAATGCTTGCATTAATCGTCTTTTATCGCTTCGGGTTTCCCTTCGGTTATTGCTGAACTGACATTCTCTTGGCTTCTTGACTTTGTTTCTCATCCACTGGCTACTTCGCACTCTCTGCCACAGTTTTTGCAGTCAGAGCACAGGGGACGCGGGTCGTCGCTCCTCAGCAATCAGCGGCCCCCAGCGCGGAAGTCGGAGTGAGCATGGGCTGGCTCCCCTTCGCCTCACAGCAGCAGGGACGGTTCAAGCCAATTTTTCAGATTACCCATTGCCACTGAGGCACACCATTTTCGAGGTTTTCGTAGTTTCCCTGGAATTTCCCCTGCTTCCCTCATCCTGAAGGATTCATGAGTGAGATTCATTGTAAACACAACAAAAGCCTGACTGTCGTACGCTATTGGCTCATTAACAAGTTTTAGTTCATTCATAGCTATGGTGACTCGACCACCGTGACGACTATACCTGTCTATAGCTAGCTGCCATTATATTGTAGGGTCACGGGCTCTAACTGTCATAGAATAGCGTGACGGAGGGGGTAACTGGGTACCTAGGTACTCCCGTACCGACTGATGGAGCACGAAGGGAGGAGAAAAATTAAGTTTCAGTGGTCTGCAAAAAAAATAATAATTTCGTAGGCTAAAATTACCGTCGTACTTGGGGGAACCTATCTTTAACAGGGGCTTTTTCTTTTGCACTAATCTCCATTGAAAGACACTTGTTTTACCTCTCTCTCTGTTGAGGTGTACCTACCTCGTATTTGTACCTATACCCGTGCCTATACAAACAATACCGCCACAACAACCTCAACTTTTATTTTAAAGTTATTGACATACCTTTACAAATATTTGTCCAGAGTCACCAAAGTGTCCATGATTCAAGTGGGAAATTCCTGAGCCAATCTGTGACTTTTCTCTCTATATAGGTAGTTAGGTATATTAGTCGAGGGGTTAACCACTCCAGGAATCTCGTTGGGAATCTCTTGCAATAATTGGAAATCTTTATGAAATCTCAGAGAATCTTGGAAATTTCTGGAGTAGTTAACCCTTCGGGTTGCATCTTTCCACGAATCTCAGGAAATCTTTAGAAATTTTCATGCAATCTCAAGCAATCTCTGGAGTGGTTACCCCCTCGCTATTAGTTGAGCCTTCAGGTAGGTATGAACAGGTAACGGTTAACTTGCTTCATATTTATTGTCGCTAGGTATCTACTAGGTTGGTAGGGTTGTCACTATATATTTGTACAATAGCTGTCAATATATGTTATGTAGTGCTTCTCCAAGATTTTTTACATTAAATAAATAGAAATAAATAAAGGTATATAACTACACTGGCTGCTTTGCGAGATGTTTGTTGAAGTGGAGATCCTATGGTTCAATCATAATCTCATCAAAGTCTTCGAAAGAGTCCAAGTCTTCGTCTAGTCGGAGGGAACTTTGGCGGCGCTGTTGACGGTCAGACACCGGTATGACCGCACTCATATAAATCCGATCTCCGTAGTAACCCCTTGTCCCGTACTGGTCATATTCAAACATGTGGGGTGACAATGTTGTGACTTCACTGTCTGGAGGATACCTAGGTACTAATGTCACTTTGACCGGATAAGTCCCTTTTGGTCTACTTGGCCTCGCTGCACTCGTAGACATTTCTGGTTTCGACGTCGTTGTCGTTGTTGACTCCGTCGTCGTACTTTTCTCTTCTTCTTCGTCCGTAGTTCTGGCAGTCGTTGTTCGAGTTTGAAGTTTCTCATTGCCGTCAACGTACGTAAATTGAGGGTTGAGACCGATTTCGTTATTCGTGACTGGTGCAGGGTACCTGTAGTATGAGTACGGTGATCTTTTGATGTGGGGGTAATGCCAGGTGGGCTGGGCAAAGTAGGTGTTGGGAACACCAGTTTTTGAGTAGGTCACGGTGGTCAGGGGCTTCTTATAATACGACGAGTAGTAGGGCTTGTACTGGGGGTGAGGGATGGAGTGGCTGCCCTCAGAATCTGTCTTAAATAAGTCGTCTTTGTTGGGGGCTGATCGCATGGCTATGTTCCTGCAGATTTTTCTCAGCATCCAGCATTTCATCCCACATTCTTCGCGTTCCCACATGCTCTGAAACAATTGTGACAGTTATTTTGGTTTCAAGCTAATATTCGTTCTGGACGGTCTACCCTCTACTTGTGTACCTAAACAGTATACCTTCGCCGACAATGTGGCTTGGACCTTTTGCGTGCCTATATTGGTACCGAACAGCCTCGATAGCCGAGTGGACTAAATGGTCGACTTTTGAGGAGCAGAGAGAGCCGGGTCACACCGGTTCGATCCCGATCCTACCAAAAAGTTTTTCTGCTCGGCATTCACCTCTAATATGTTCAGCATGTCAAGTGAAATGTATATCGAGGCTGTGGTGGTTCGGAACCCACCTAAAACTGTAGGTCTTCATCGTTTACTCGATGGCTGGGGAGCTGGTATTTGGTAGTGCTGCCAGCTGAGCACAATGGATAGTTCTTGAAACGGTCTAGTTGCTGGGCTTGTCCCCCCCAACCCTCAGCTATGGGTACCGACTGCGTGATGAGAGATGCGTGGCTTTCCACTTGTGGATCAAGATGTTTGTCTCCTTCGAGATAGCCGCGCGATAGGATGGAATGCAATAACTATGAAGAGTATTGTCACTTAGTCAGTAAGCGAGACGCCGGGCGGGTCCGGAACCGGAAACTGTTCCTCGTCGCCGCTGCCGTCTCAGCGCTCGATCCGGGAGGCCCCATCGCCTGCAGCCTTTAATAGGCTGCTTCCCTATTCTAAAGGAACCCCCTCCCCCTGTTTCATTTCTTGTTTTAGGACGCAAAAGGCTTCTTTGAATATGTATGGGACGTCCTCTTGCTTTTCTGTTGATAATATATCATGGCAGATTCATTCTGAATTCTTGAAATCAGTGTAGTTTGCCTGACCTGCGTATTGTGTGCTGTATGGGTAGACCCCTTGTATAGTGAAAATTTGAACCTATCAGTACACTTTTGTCGTTCGCTAGAGGATGCAAAAAGATGGACATAATAAAAGTTTACCTTGCACCACTTGGGAAGGCTCTGATAGTCCATGGTGTGGGTAGGGCGATGTTGATAGTTGGACGGCTGCATGTACAGGTATGGGTCCGGGGCCCGAGGGGGATGCTTGACCGGGGGGCTCGGGCCTGGGTAAGTGTAAGGCTCAGGCGCACGCATATGAGGGTAGTGCATGGCCAAGAGCTTTAGGAACGAAGCATCTCTCAAAATCTCCGGTGGGGAGTCTCCTCCCAGACACAGCCCGAAGAACAGGGTGACCACCAGAAGAGGAGGCCCGATAATCTGCTTCTAGAAGGACATAGTTATTGGGTAAGTTTCTAAAAAATCTGGGATCGTGAAAAGAGTTCATTCCCTGGGTTGAGGTAGCGCTCCTCTTTGATACAATGTAAGCAGGTTGCATGGTATCTTAATGTGAAGATTTTGACTTACTTTTTTCAACATTCTGCAGCAGTGTTGACTCCAGCATCGTCTAGAAACAACTAAGCCGTAAACAGTGGATGTTGTGGATATTTGTAGACAAACGAGGTACAAGGAGCGTAGCGAGCAATCTGCTAGCGTGAAAACTCTTGTCGCAGCGGACGCCTCTTTGTCTCCGGATGCGCCGCGGTTGTCTCGAAGAAGAAAGTGGAATTTATCCACTCTTTCTTGTTCATAATCTTTTCATCATCTATCGTCTCGTGGACATAACTTTTTAATTTCAACTAGCCAGCAGCCATTACCTATAGTGTTCTCGGTAATTGTTAATCCGAGGAGTTTGGATAAGAATTCATTTACTACCTACCACTACATTCACCTACATTGCATTAGATGTGAAGCTGTAATGGTACGTTTGGGGACTCCACCCCCTACTGCGAAGCTTGCGGAATATCCCTTATGAAATAAAACATTCGCGGAAATTTGGGCTGCCATTGTGATGCTAATCTGGATATGCCTCTGAAAGATCATCAGGGTAGGTAAAAATAAATTCGGCGGTAGTTCCGTCGAATTGAACAAAAATCTCGACCATACGGGCATTTTGCTTGTTATTTAACAGTTCTATGCTATGCCCTATGCCCTGTGATAGCTCAATGCATTCTCTGATAAACTTTTCCAACTTGATCTTTTTCAAGATTTCAACACTAGAATCAATTATTATTGATTCATAGTGAACTCAAAAAGTATTAAAAAAATATTGAATATTATATTGACGTTGTACCTAACCTACTTTAATTTAGTACAAATAGAAAGATTACGATAGAGAAGTTGTTGGAAACATCGTAAGTTCAGAGAACTTTTTCGCGCCATTTCTTGCCACCTGCTGGCGAGTAAGGGAACTTCATTCAAAATTTGCTTAATAAACCTATTGAACACTCTGTTTATATAGATTTAAGCAAAAAATATAACAATTATTTTAAAAAATTGCATAAAAACTCACAGAATTGTAATAAAACGGAAAATATGTAAATCAAAGCTTCACACAAAATCCGGTAGAGTGGGCGCAAGTGCAGTTTTGTTTACAAAATTTCTGTATTTTTCAATATGGCGAGAGAGTAATTTGTCTTTTGCGTTTTTTATGTGTTGTTTTGAAATAGTTTGAACTCTTTTCCTGTTTTTGGTATGAAATGTGAAGAAATCTGTTCATTTGAATATTCTTAAAGTTAAGGGACTGACTTGGTGGGTGCAAAAAAAGTGTAAACAAAGTAGACGAGAAGCGTGCTCAAGTTTTTATTGATTTTGGTCGCTATGGGTTAGTTGACACCATTAGTGACATTTCAGCATAATTGTCTGCAGTATTTTAAAGTTTATTACCGTCGTTGTGGTGCCCATTTAAAGTTCGGTTTGTGGTGCATCGGTGCAACTGCTGTGGTCTGCCAAGGTGCTTTCACGTTTTATTTATCCACATTCAGTGAACACTGGACGGGGGTGCTATTATCTCGTAAAAGAAACTCCATCCCTAATCTGGTGCAACACCTTAGTTGCACTGGTTTAGTAATCAAACGCGTCAAGTGGATACCAATGAAGGGTGCCTGTGTAAGATTCAACGATGTTGTTCGGTTTTCCTGAAGATGGGACGAATGGAACAGTGGCGTCAGTGATGGGGCTGGTAACAGAGGCGGGGGACCGGGGGGTCGTCCCTGACGACTATCCAAACGGGACTATTTTGAACGTGTCTTTCATATCTTCAGTTTTGGGGGTGCCTGTCTGTCTTAAGTGGGAACCAGTCAACCATGTCTACTTCCAGCTCGCCAACACTTTCTTCTTTTTGTCCTACCTGGCCCCCAACGGCATCTACGGTATCCTGTACCTTCGGTCCACCCTCCTGGTGGGCTGCGCCTTCTTTGCCCTATGGGGGTGGGCTGTCCTCTGTTCCTTCGATGCCTTCCTATGGAACGCCACCTTTGTTCTCATCAACTTTCTTCAAGTCTGCATCATACTCTATCATCTTCGGCCTGTCAAGCTCACCAAGGAAGTCGAAGAGGTAAGTTGCACATTTTTATACGTTTCGGTAGAATATTGACAAAGAAGGTTTTGGCCCCCTTCCCATGCCGCCAAGATGTATGGTATGGGTAGGCGTAATAATAATACCATTGGTGGTAGGTGGTAGGTATATAACATGCAAAAGAAAGAAATAATCAAAAAAATATCATCCTTCTCAATTTTTATTACGTAGGTGGAAATTAATTACGACATTATTAGTAAAATTAGTTGAAAGAACAGCCATTTTCCGCTACTTAATTCTCTCTCTTATCTTACCTATTTCGAGCAAGGTACGTTGATAGTGCGGAGTGGTGGGGTGTAGACTTTGTATGGATTGTTACTATAGTGTGGGTTTATGGAAATAAGGTCCTACATGCTGCTCGATAGGTTTAGGCACTTCTATACGTACAGCACGTCATTCCCACGCTGCCTTGGACACATCCGTACAGCCGAGCGGTTGATAACCTTCGTAACGAAATCAATAAACCTGCTTAAAATGTGGGCATGACACAGAGTGATATAGTGTACAGTGGTACAAAATACGAGTATCATCTAAATGGACCATGTACCTTTCGTCGTGGATCACCCTGTATAACTTTCCATTAATTACCTCACTCGTTTCGTAATTATTTTGGTTGTGGTCCTCTCCCTCCTGCAAAAAAATGTCTAAGCCGGTAGTTGGTACTAAGGGTGAGTTCAGTTAAATGCCAGCCTAACCCTGGAAGCAATCACGTAAAGGCGTAAACTAAACATTGCGACGAGGGGTTGACCACTCCAGAGGTTTCTTGAGATTGCATGAAGTTTTCCAAAGATTTCCTGAGATTCTCAACGAGAAGGGTCACCTTCTCCAGAAATTTCCAAGATTCCCTGAGATTTCATAAAGATTTCCAATGATTGCCTGAGATTCCCAACGAGATTCCTGGAGTGGTTAACCCCTCGCATTGCGATTTGCTATAACAGTCAGTTAAATTTACCATGCGATCCTTGAATCGATCCGGTATTGACCGCCCCAGACTGATGCAAAAAATACCTCAAATTTAAGTTAAAAGTGGAAAATGAACGGAAGAATAATTAGTGGGTTCGGTTTGACGTTAATAATGATTGTTCCAATTACCCCTAATTGCCGCACTGACTCGTCAGAGCCATTAAAAATGCACGAATCACTGAGTAACCTGATCTGCCAGTACCTACTCGTCATGATACGAAGTTTCAACTTCGCCCTTTTACATCAAAATACCTTCATACCTGTATTTATCTTAAGAAAATGATTTTATGTTTGGAAAAAGATTTTCCATGATAACCATCATTATTTCTCTAGACTTGGGAACAAATACTGAGCTTCTCATTTGGTTCAAACTAGGACGAGGGTTTCCTCTAGGGATCGTCGTCGGTGGTTGAATTCATGGAGAACGGAGAGAAGGTTGGATGATGAAAGAAATTGTAAGCCAGTTTGATGAGGCAACCTTTTTGCAACCGGCGAATATAGATTTTCAAGCTTCGTCTAAGCTCTAAGCTTACTAATGAATGGGGAACCTCTACGGTGGTACTGCCCATCCCAGTGTAAAGCCTCTCAAATAGGTTCGCTTCATCCAGCCTAATTGGCTCTGTCGAAACTCTCCCGGATGAGCTGGTATGTCGGGTCAGTGCTGGAGGAGAGATACATGAGAGCGATCTGGTTAGAATTCTGGTCTATCGGAGATTAGGTACAGACTGCTGAGTGGATAAAGTATGGTGGTCAACGTAGGATCAGTAGAGAAGAGATAGGGTAGAGTGATGCGGGGCTGCGGGTCCAAATCACCCCCGGCCATCACTGTGAATTACCTGAGGATTATTAAGTCTTATCTCGACCCATGGATTATAGGGTTGAAGCACTGTTTACAAAAAAACACCATTAGGAACATCCGATTTTGAGGCTAATTATTGGTTGGTTGTAAAATTGAACCGATAAATGGATGCTGGATCTTGATTCTGGAAGTACGGCAGAGCTGATATGTCTGTGAAGTCGAATAAGCAGGAAGTATCAAAATGAAACAGGTACGAGTACGATAGAACCTGATAGTGGTCTTCATTTTGATTTGATTTTGATTTTCCATAGTCCTGGAGGTGCGAGAAGTCAAATGCGACCATTGGCATACCACACTGAGGCGAACAAACGCTAGAAAAAAGATATTAGCTAAGCTGATTTCAAGCAGTCGATCGTAACTTGGGAAGAGTCGTTTCCGGAAATTTCAGTTTTGTTCTCTAGAAAGTTCTGCCCTCCTGTCCACGGTCGTACAGCCGAGACTCCGTTTATTGCAGTTATAATATCACGAACAAATTGCATTGTACTGAGTTTGAATAAATATTTTCCGCATCATTGCTTTCCCCACAACAGAGTGTTTCAAATATTACTATTTTTGCTATGACCAAATTGGAATTTGCTGCACAAAGGAAAAACAATAAAATTATACATTTCGCTACACTCAGTTGCGTTTCATCAACAAAGGGCGAACCCCACATCCCAATACTGTTTCTTTTCATATTATTAATTTTATGGCGTGGCTGACTGAAATAATTACCAAAGTCAGTGGGTGTTCCGTTATGGCGTAAAAGGGGTGAGCGAATAACTCTTCAGCTTGGCTTAAGCGTTATTTTCTGAGATATTATTTGATTTATGGGGTATGAAGCTGTCTGAACTTTGAGCAATACTTTCTCTTGCTGGTATTATTCCTATGTTACCCAGAGGAGGTTCTTTTGAGAACTTGTCGAGAAGCTGTCGGGCACTCAGTGGCACCAGAATCTTGAGCTGAACTAATTTAGCTAAACGCCGAAGTTTCTCGCTTGGATTCCTTGTTTTTGCCCACTTCTCTCTGGCTTCGGGCAACTTCTCTCCTGCTTGGGTCAAAAAAGTAGATCAGTGGTATTTTGCCCCACAGCATTTAAAAAAGTTCGTCTTGGCCCGAGGGGTTAACCACTCCAGGAATCTCATTGGGAATCATTGGGAAATCTTTATGGAATCTCAGGGAATCTTGGAACTTTTTTTGGAGTGGTTACCCCTTCGGGGTTCATCTTTCTATGAATATCGTTGGGAATCTTTGGAAATCTTTATGGAATCTCAGTGGAATGTCAAGGAATCTATGGAGTGGTTACCCCCTCGACTTGGACTTAAGCGAATACACCACTTTCAAATAGGTGACCTATACGGAGGCATCACCCAATTTATCGTAGCTCTTGAATGAGGGAAATCGGAAATTACCAATAGAGGATGAGGAAGCCCTAACAAAGTTAACCGAGCAAAGCCATGATAGGATTACCCGACGTTTGGGCTCACAGGAGGAGGGGAGGGGGGGGGGGGGTTAAAAATGTCAGCTTTAAAAGGCTTTCGGAATTCGTCTTGAAGGTAAACAGAAGCGTAAATACATAAATTGGGCTTGAGCCTCGCTATAATTCAGCAGGGAATATTTTCATCCCCTGACACATGTAAATGAGTGGGAGTCAGGTTTAGCGTGGGTGACTTATTGCCCTCCACTTCCTCCCCCCGATACTGACGCCACTGCATTATACTTCTCAGCTAATAATAGCTGCGTTATTATTGTACGGTCCGGACGCATGGCGCATGATGGCGCGGTTTCGATTCCCCTAAAAAGTATCGATATTTTTTAGGGGTAACCACTCCAGAGATTCCATAAAGATTTCCAAAGATTCCTAACGATATTCATAGAAAGATGAATCTCGAAGGGGTAACCACTCAAAAAAATTCCAAGATTCCCTGAGATTTCATAAAGATTTCCAATGATTCCCAACGAGATTCCTGGAGTGGTTAACCCCTCGGATATTTTAGATAACTTGATTTTTAGTTTTCTAATAAATCTATGTGCATATGATAAAAATAAAGTCGACTCCCTGTAAATACTATTCTTCATGGTTATAAGGGCGTCAACGCAGTCGTGTAAATTTGTCCGAAATTAACCGATCGTAATATCACAACATAGCCTGTTAACTTATGACGTTAAAAGGACATTATTATATTTCAGAACACTTAAATATTCTATAGTTCCCTCATAAAAACGTAAAGAAACATACGACTGTGTGGTCGCTCATAAGCTCGTCACCAGAATATAGCGGAATGTGTAGGAACTGTATAGGAGGTTGGAGTTGCGAACTTATCGCTTGGAACATTTTGCAGTGATGGGGAGCCTCCATCATGGTAATTGGGTTTGACATGCGTTTGACTTGACGCCCTCCCCTTCCTTCGCTCTCCCCCCTGCTAAAGTAATAGTTACGTTATATGCATGGGTTCTCAAGTTTAGAGCAATATCTATGCAAACTCCCTTCAGGTCAGCTCTCAGAACTAATTTTGGTTCCTTCTCCGCATATTACTATTGGATATTTAAATATTCTGAAATATAATATGTCTTTTTAACGTAATTACTCAAGAGGCTATGTTGTGATTTCACCGCCGGTTAATTTTGGACAATTTTTTGGTGAAAAAAAATCACTCGATCGTAAAATGACATGAGTAATGACGTTAAAAAGACATATTATATTTCAGAATATTTTAATATCCTGTATTTTTCTCGCAAAGTTTGAAGTCCACACGTAAAGAAATAGCGAATGTATGGTGGCCGGCATAAACATTTACTCTGAATCTTTGTGTATAAAGCTTCTCTAATTAAGAAATGGGTATTACCGTCTCCAATGAAAGCTGACATACAAGGGAAGTAGCTGGTTGTAGCTCGGAAAGCTATTAATCGTTCCAGCGGTTCCAGCAAAGTTTCGTTTCGTGCCATGTTCGGGGACGGAGTGAAAAATATATGAAAACAACATGCTAAACACCCGCAGTGCTCATCTTCCCTCATTCCTAATGCACCACAACATGTTTGTCTCGAGTACAGTTTTCTTTTTCATCGGACTGCGGGCTGGTAGCCAGCAAGAAGGGGGGGGGGGGGGGGGGGACAAGCACGGTGGGGTGTCAAACAAGCGCATATGCGACCTTCAGCGTTTTCCATCCCACCGCCCTCTCGAACGCTAATGCCGAATAAATTGTTTCATGCTGAGTCAGCGTTTCCCCCGCTGAATATTATCGAGCTTCCTTTACACGGTTGTTAAGTATGTGAACGAGATGTTAATGCGTCATGTTTATGCGGTGACTATGTATACAAGCTGCCTCCGACCCATACGAGCGGGTCGTTTCATTTGCATTTCCCCTAAGGAAAAAAGTTTTCGCTGGAATTTCTCATAAAAGGATTCTTCAGGGTTATCTCTCCATTGATCACAAAATTTTATTCGAACAATTTCGTAAACCCTAATTCATTGCGTCACATCAATTTCGTTTTCTCATGCATGTTTTTTCTCCTTTCTTCTTTCCCTGTTTTTGTGATGCAATCTTGTTACCCCTCTGCTTCCTTTATTACGTCATTTCGATGAATAAGGAGGATGAGGGCAAGCACGAGGGGCTTTAGAGGCTTTCACTTTTTTCCTATATTTGCACCTGAACCTGGGAAGCTTTGCGGGAAATTCCTCAGGGATTCCGGTCTTTCATGCAGGCATTTCTATTCTGCAGATATCTGGAGACCGTCCTTAAGAAAATTGTTGAGTATTTTTGTCCTAAAACAGTATCTCTTTTTGACTATGTCTGAACGAAAAGTGTCAGCAAAAAAATGAACTACAGTCACCATGGCTATTTGGGTCCCTTAAAACTTAGGGAAGTAGACGAGGGGTTAACCACTCGTTAGGAATCGGGGTTCATATTTCTATAAATATCGTTGGGAATCTTTAGAAATCTTTGTGGAATATCAGTGGAATCTCAAGGAATCTCTGGAGTGGTTACCCCCTTGGAAGTAGAGGTTACAGCTTTTTGCACACAACAGCTGCTATGTTTGATGTTTGGGAGAGATTATAAAGTGTAACATAATCGAGGATTATTTCTCTTTTTACATAACACTTTAGCTTACTCTTAAAAGTGTCGCCTGACACCTTTTCTGTGTGGAGTGGAGTCAGTACGGACTTTTCATGGGCATTGCCAAAGTACGTGTAGCTGACGTATTTTACAAAACAGCCGTCGAAGGCTCCATCCAGCAGCAGATGGAAAGGCCATGAAGATGTCCTATATAATTACATCAGACTCAAGCCCACTGAGCCGTAACGCCTTCGCCAGAGCGCTCGGTCCCTCCTCTGTATCTGACTCTTCGTTACATAATTTTTAAGCAAACCTCGGAAAACCAGCCGTTCCTTTCGTATTCATGAATTCTCACTTCCGTCCAAAAAGTTTACTGAATTTGTCTTGGTGAACAAGTCAGTGTTGATATTATGCGAGGCATTTTTGCATTTTTAATGGAACTGAGTGAGCTGGGTTCGAGGGGAGGGAGTCTGAGCTGTTTACCGTGATGGAGTCAGTTTCATCTCAGCTTTCGCATTTTATCTGAAAAAATCCTTTAGCTTGGAAAAAATAAGAAAACTGGTTCTGGGTTGTATTGTAGAAGGATTCTAGAATAGAAAATGAACTCTCTAGGAACAGAGTTCGCCAGGTAGGGTGAAGAAATTACTCCAGATACTTTTTAGAATTCACAAATTTACATCAAGTGCTGAGCACCGCATGAATGAGGAAAGTGATCGTAGTAAGTGCTTTCCTGGCACGTCCTCAGTGCGCAAATTGAGTTACATTCAGACACGTTGTTGCTCCATTGCCTTTACTCTCAGGGAATCAGATTTTCTGTCATGTATACTTCTCTTGAACGACAGCCCTCCATGACTGCTGACGGGTGAACTGCTCGTGCTACGTTTATATGGGTAAATTGGCGGGGTGAGGAGGGGGAGCGTCAGCATTTCAGTGACACTCATTGTGTAGTTACCCCATAAACAATTATTTAATTTATGCTTAGGGTGCGTCCCACCATGCCCAGTTAAAATTAAACTGGAGATTTTGTCCTATGTTTACCATGTAAAATTTAACAGTAAATCTCCAGTTTAATTTTAACTGGGCATGGTGGGACGCACCCTTAGTCTGCGTCTCGCTATGGCCAGTTTACCGTGGCCCTTGTTTACCGTGCATGTAGAATTCTCTCTAACCAAGAGGCTGCGTTCCACCATACTCAGTTAAGAGAAAAACTCCGATTTTCTCGGAAATTTAACATGGTAAACATGGGAGAAAATCTACAGTTTTCTCGTAGCTGGGCATGGTTCGACGCACCCTTGAGGAATAACCGTTAAACGTGAGCGTTACATTTTCTCCGCGAGCTGCAAGCATTTTCCAATCACGAACCATTAGTGACCTGGAAAAGTCACTGCTCAGAAGCTGATCTCAAGTTCGCAGACTTGACCGTTTTCACGTCTAATGTAGCCCCGGTCGATCGTTGTCTGCTCACCAGTTTTGTCTGCTGTTGATCACGCCTGATTTAGTTTTACCACGTCAGGTTTTAATGGGAAGTGCAGTGAGGTTGAAACACCTCAGGGCTGGACAGATTGGATATATCGATGGGGGATGAGGCGAGTCATCCATTGCAAGCCCCAGGCCGTGTAAACATCATAAAATAACCGCCGTCATTTTTTAACTGACTGATTTTTCCCGCCTTTTTGGGTAATGATATCTCAAACTCCATCTCCACGGTAATAGGGTAGAAAAGTGCTTGCGGCTTTTGCGAGCACGTGTTCTTATATCTCTCGCCACAGTGAATTTTTACTAACCAACACTTCCTGAATATCTCCGTACCTGTACAGTAACTGCAAACCTTCGCGACTGAGACGGGCGACCTTATGCTAAGGCTGGATTTAGCTAATTTCGGAATGGAACTTACCCGAATTTTTTTCTGTAAGTTAAACAAGGTTGCCATGCGTTGCTAAGGTAAATAAAGTCGGAATTTTATTTCCCTAGCAACGCATGACAACCTTGTTTAACTTACAGAAAAAAATTCGGTTAAATTCCATTCCGAAATTAGCTAAATCCAGCCTGACTCATACCTAATTCCTTCAGTAAAGCCTTCAGTAATATCTGCAGCCTCCATTGAAAATAATAGCATAGTCTCAGCTATAAAGTTTTCACAGAAAAGGTGCACGGTGACAAAGTTTATGAGAATGGGTATAAATCGTCACCATAAAAAGGCTCGCCTCCCCCGGGCTGAAGAACTCGTGGAATTCATCTGAACTGAAATAGTTCTAAAATTAGAAGCCATTTTCCTCTCCCTTCCCGAACCAGGTTTCGCTGTTCCATAAAACTTTTATTCAAGCTCGGAAATGGTTATTGGAGAGAATTGTTGCTGTGACAGTATAAAATTTAAATTCTCTACTGCTGTAAAAATATGTTCACTTGAATATTTTATGTTCAGATCCTTATCATTCTGTTTAGTTTCAGTTCGTTGAAGTGCGAATTGAAGTAGTGGGTAAACAGTCAGTGTCTGTTGGCTTCATGTCAGTGGCAGTGCAGGGCCTGCCCCCTCAGAGACAAAAGTATCACTCCCCTCCTTATGGAAAAAACAGCCTTAAATTTTCTTCTACCTCCCTTCGCTTGCATCCTTCATTTCTCCCAGACTGTATTTCCGCAAAGATGTTCAGTAGTGACGTGACGCGAGAATTTCCGGCCACCTGTATACTATTTTTACGATTCACACATCCAGTATTGGAGGCGAGATCGAACGGGAGGAGGTTGGGTCAGGAATAGACCCTGCTTTGATGTTCGTCACCTGAGCAACTATAGCGACTTCACCTCGCCCACCTCGAATCCAGGCTTCTCGCTTTTCCAGTTCCTACGTTCCCAAATTGTGACAACTTCGAGTTTACTGGCTTGCACCTCTTTCTGTGTGCTAACTCCTAAGGCCACATCTCGATTTCAGGTGGGACGGATGTACAATAAGTAATGAAACCTGGACGTTCGTGCCTTACAAGCACTTTGATTTATTAGATTGTATGGCACACCATGAAATAAAATAATGAAGTACAATATTTCGTAATTTTAAGCAGGTGCATAAATAATAATTAGTTGTCACGAAAAGAAATCGATTGTTACTGGCGACAATTGTTTCGACAACAGCTTCAAAATGAAATCATATTAAATCCCGAGGGGTTAACCACTCCAGGAATCTCGTTGGGAATCTCAGGCAATCATTGGAAATCTTTATGAAATCTCAAGGAACCTTGGAAATTTCTGGAGTATTTAACCCTTTGAGGTGCATCTTTCCACGAATCTCGCTGAGAATCTCAGGATATCTTTGGAAATCTTCATACAATCTCAGGCAATCTCAAGCAATCTCTGGAGTGGTTAACCCCTCGTTAAATTCCATGCAAGATACCAGCAGGTCCGCTATACTATCGAAAACTGACTGGCTTATTTTTCAGAGGCATTTGAATATTGAAAATCTGTTCTTGATTAATTAATTAATAATCTTAATTAATCCGCAAATACCGTGTCTTTGTGTATGTACATGTGGTCCTTTGAAGCTTGATTTGAAGTAATGGCGGAAACTTGAGGGAGAGCCGGAAGTCGCTGCGGGGTTTCCGTTTCCCTTTGAGTGACGGTTTTCCGCGGACGCGCGGTTTCAACGTCAAACGATTTTCCGGATCCTGATCGAAAGCTTCTGTTTTTTATGAAATAACTCAAGTTTAACGTAACGTGCGCTTCTTTCTCGTATGATTATCCATCCTTATTGATTTTGACGGGGGTTTTGTCGCTAAACTTTAACAGTCTTTCTCTAAAATGCTATACTGGTTTGAATTCGAGGGGTTAAGGGTGCGCTATACCTGACGGTGCATTTTTTGCCACCCATAAGATTAACATTGCGAGCGGCGATTCATTTTCAAGGTTTACCCTTGGTTGGAAAGACACAAAATTTTGCCTGTACCTAGCCCTAACAATGTTCTAGGGAGTGTTCGAAGCAGATTTCCCATTTTTTTTACTGGTTTTCGAGATACAGCAATTTTCTTGAGGTATGCGATGCTAGCATTTGCAAAACAGCTGCAATAAATGAAACCAGTGAGAAATTGGGAAATCTGCTTCGAACACTCCCTAGAACATTGTTAGGGCTAGGTACAGGCAAAATTTTGTGTCTTTCCAACCAAGGGTAAACCTTGAAAATGAATTGCCACTCGCAATGTTAATCTTATGGGCGGCGAAAAATGCATCGTCAGGTATAGCGTCCTCTTAACCACTCGTTGGAAATATCGTTGGGAGTCATTGGAAATCTTTATGAAGTCTCAGGGAATCTTGGAATTTTTTGGAGTGGTTACCCCTTCGGGGTTCATCTTTCTATGAATATCGTTGGGAATCATCTAAAGTCTTTATTGAATCTCAGGGAATCTCAAGGAATCTCTGGAGTGGTTACCCCCTCGTTTGAATTACTTCATTCTTCCATATTGGCGTGTCGGGTCTGCCATTGAAGATATATTTTAAAGAAAATTGTAAAGAAGTTCAGAACTTCGTCAAATATTTTATTAATTAAATCTCATGATAATCCGTTACCTCGTCCGTTACTTTTTTATTTATTTTACTTGAGCGATAAATTACCCATGTACCTATAGATACAATCTCTAAGTTTTTGTACACGTATAAAAAGGCGGTTATATTGTTTTGATTTTTTTTGACGAGTTTCTATTCGATTTTCATACCTCTCAGAGAAGAGAACCCTATCGTAAACCAGATATGTGCTAAATAAACTGGACGCTAGTGATTAGTTTGGACTAGTTAGGGGAGTAGGGGAGGCTGGTTGTGAGTAGAGGGTGGGGGTGCATCGTAACGAGGGTTTGAACGGACTGCCGGACATGACACTGTGCTGGTCAGCTGTGCATCCCTCTGTACGCTGTGATTGATGAAGAAATAATTGTATTAATCACTGATTCACGGTGCAGGGTGGCATAGCATAATGCACCTGAGCAGGGGCCAATGTCATAGGATGATGGATCCACTTGTGCTTTTCTACAATCCCTTGGGTTGTTGACTCCAACATAATTAATATTTGCCATCATCATGTGTAATCAGATTCATGGTCCTGTGCCACGTGACCAATCGTATTTTAATGATGATCGGCACCTGTCGGATATCAGCATTTAGACAAGACAGGAAGCTAGGACACACGTTTGTGTGTGCAAAGAAAAATGTCTGCATTTTCTCACGGCCTGCAAAAGTTCCCAAAAAGAATTCTACTTAACTTCTCTCCGATCTGAAACTTTAAGGCTGAATATACATTCGCTATTTTTTTTTACGTTCGGAAGAAAACTAAGTATTGGATATTTAAATATTCTGAAATATAATCTTTTTAACGTCATTACTCATGAGGCTATGTTGTGATTTCACGATCGGTTAATTTTGGACAATTTTTTTGGTGACAAAATTCACTCGATCGTAAAATTACTACATTAGCCTCATGAGTAATGCCGTTAAAAAGACATATTATATTTCAGAATATTTAAATATCCAATAGTTTTCTCACAAAAGTTTGAAATCGGAACATAAAAAAATAGCGAATGTATATATTCAGCCTTAACTACAAGAAAATTGATTCTCTCTGATATATCCCGCTTCCTTTAGCACGGATTGTTCCGTCCCGTGAAGGAAGCCTCAGGCAGGACGAGGAGAAAAACATAGGAATCAAGCAAGAAACTGACAATATGTTCAATCAGGAGTGTGTGTTTGGCATAATGATAGGTATGATCTCGTTTCGTATGCCACGGGTTGTTTGGTGTTGCGCCCCTCCCCCCTTCAGCCATCATTGGCTCATTAGGCCCGTGGTCGTGCGGTGCTGCGTTCTGTGCTGGGCGAATTTCTGAAATGAGCTGATCGTGACGTCGGCGGTTGTCACGTCCCCTGCACCTGTTGCCAAACCAACCACCCTTCCGGGAAGTTCTCCCAACCCCTAAACAAATTAAACTTATTTTTACATAAACCATAAACTGCCACCCCTGAACACCAATTGCATCCCATCGGGACGTGAATGGAAACTTCATTAAACTCTGACCAGTTTCTCCCCTAAAAGGGTCGTCAGGACGTCGTTTGGTTGGTTGTAAAACATTTCTTATTCATCAACCTGGTTTCGAACACCTCCACCTCGTTTGCGAAATATTTTGTTTTATTTTGGTGGCTTCCACAAAGATTCCCGCGATTCCATCTATAATATTATGTATCACCAGCTCCTGAAGTCTACTATAGTGTCCTCTATAAGTTCACTATAGCGTTATCCTCCCGAAAAGAAAAGTCGGTGCCTTTCACCATCCTGCCGTATCACAACGTTTGCTAGTATACTTTTAACGAAAACGGCCTCGATAGCCGAGTGGACTAAATGGTCGACTTTTGAGGAGCAGAGAGAGCCGGGTCACACCGGTTCGATCCCAATCCTACCAAAAAGTGTTTCTGCTCGGCATTCACCTCTGATATGTTCAGCATGTCAAGTGAAATGTATATCAAGGCTGTGGTGGTTCGGAACCCACCTAAAACTGTAGGTCCCCATCGTTTACTCAATGGCTGGGGAGCTGGTATTTGGTAGTGCTGCCAGCTGAGCACTATGGATAGTTCTTGAAAACGGTTGCTGGGCTTGTCCCCCCCAACCCTCAGCTAACTAATACTTTTAACGACAAGATAAAGTTTAGTTTTCGACTACTTTTTCGGGGAGACAGTTTTACTAGCTTTATCTTCACAGTAAGGGACTGGGAACAGTCACCCTTGTTTAATCTGGTTTCTGTGACAAGGATTTGTCTACCCTCGATACCTAATGAGAAGTAGTAACAATAAAGTAGTTAAATTTTTGTTTCTGGCCATGGAATGATTAGCCTGTCAGACATCATCATTCGTCCGTCATTGCTGTGAATGCTAAGGTGCGATTTACTGAAAAAAAATACCGAGTAATTGTATGTGAGAACTCTCCTTATATTATGCGTTTCTTTTATATGAAAAAGAAAACAGAGTATCCAAAATAGATGCATGTTGGGAATCTCGTTGGGAATCATTGGAAATCTTTATGACTTATGAAATCTCAGGGAATCTTTGAATTTTTTGGAGTGGTTACCCCTTCGGGGTTCATCTTTCTATGCATATCGTTGGGAATCTTTGCAAATCTTTATGGAATCTCAGGGAATCTCAAGGAATCTCTGGAGTGGTTACACCTTCGGATAACCCTCTTCAACAGTTGGGAGACCCGCTTATTTCCTTTGAGAGCCCTCACTTGTCATCCACAGATCATTTGCAATTTTCCAGACAAATCCCCTAAATCCGGTCAGCAATAGTGTGGACCTCAGTAACGCCTGTAACCTAATTTATACCGGCCACAAGGGAAACTCGAACCAGATGGGCCCCAAAGCTAGTGTTATTTTCCCTTTTCCTTTTCCATACGACTTTGCCGGTCTAAATCCCGATCCCAAGGGGCCTACCACATAAATCCGTTTAGTTCCCCATCCCATCTTCAAACCGATATATCTGTTTTGTTGCTGATATTTCTTTCCACACCTCCTTTCCACATTTCAGAATGCTAAACGGCTTTCTACTTTATACCGTCAATGATTTTTCTTTTCTTCGCCTGCTGAGGACTCCATATATTTCTACCGAACAAATTTTGAGACAACTAAGCCACCACAGCCTACAGAGTGTTTATCGTCAGCTGAACGTGGTCAGCAGTGAGAGTCGGGTCACACCGGTTCGATCCCGATCCTACCAAAAAGTTTTTCTGCTCGGCATTCACCTCTGATATGTTCAGCATGTCAAGTGAAATGTATATCGAGGCTGTGGTGGTTCGGAACCCACCTAAAACTGGAGGTCCCCATCGTTTACACGATGACTGGGGAGCTGGTATTTGGTAGTGCTGCCAGCTGAGCACAATGGATAGTTCTTGAAACGGTCTAGTTGCTGGGCTTGTCCCCCCCAACCCTCAGCTATACAGTAAGGGAGCTAAAAATATTAGCATTTTTTAGTCGGGAGGATCGGAAGGTGTGGATGCTTCGCTGGAGAGGGTTGTGAATTTACATGTGGATTAAAGACACACATGTGACTGTTCGTATTTACCCTGGGGAGAAAAGGAAAAGGTTGCTCAGTTTTATCCTGACAAATAGGGGGTGTGATAGCGGAGGCAGGCACGGCAGAAGCATTCTGTGTGCGCCTCATTTGCATGGGACACTCGAGCCGAGGAAATGCTGCAAATGTTACAAATGCGGCAAATGCGATCATCATGCTCCCATCATGCACCCCTTCTCAGACCCTTCCTTGCCAAATGCCCGACCATTTCTCGCAATCTTTCGACTAGCTTTCACCACCTTGAATTTTCTTCCAATATCACAGTTTGTTGTTGTTTGTAGTTGCAACTTCTCAGAACAAAATTCTGAAGAATTCTGATTTCGGATTTTTTGTTTTGCTTTATTTAGGCTGGATTTCACCACTTTAACGTGAAGACTATCGTGTACACGATAGCGCTATCGTATCGGTAAAAAATGTTAACGGCTTTCACCATGCACCGTTATCGTTTCGTTACCTTTCGAGTGGATTATCCATGCGTTAGCGAAAACGATAATTTTCATACCTCTGCGACTCATCAGGTGTA
The DNA here is from genome assembly GCA_950004255.1 of Mesopsocus fuscifrons. Taxonomy (NCBI): domain Eukaryota; kingdom Metazoa; phylum Arthropoda; class Insecta; order Psocodea; family Mesopsocidae; genus Mesopsocus; species Mesopsocus fuscifrons. Next base: position 19,015,584 of record OX465373.1, on the reverse strand, counting down.
GTCAAATGTAGTCTAATCAACATTTTAACTTCTACCTCCGAAAAAATAGGGGTTTTTTCACGTTTATTTGCTTGAAATTGTTGAAATAAATTTGATGTAAACAAAGCACGTGACACGACAAATTTAACGACAGAATAATTTTTTCGTCTGCTTTACCGAAACGATAGCTATTCGATCGTTAAAAGGCACTATCACTATTGTGAAATTCAGCCTTAGACAACTATACCGCTGTATAATCCTTTTATGTACAGATTTGTTTCTCCGGGGAACGAGGTAATATGTTCTGAAATATAGTATGTCTTTTTAACGTCAGAAACTAGCTTTAATTGTGATTGCACCGATCAGAGATATGTAAATCGTAAAATAACACAGGACTACCGAAAGAGTCTCCGACGCGAGTGTTCTCTAAAATCGAAATCAGAAGTGTCTTGATTTCGAAAAGAGTCATTACCGTCGAAAAGTTGAAAATCGTGACCTGGCTGATTGAAGCTTTAGCTCTGCTTCTGAACTTCACTACGGTGAAACGAATAAATAATTTTTGAAAGTTTACATGAGTTCGAAATTTGACGTGCTGGAATCCCTTTGAATGGAATCCCCTCTGACACTTCTCTCTTTATTTCATTTTATTGATATCGCTTGATCCGTCAAGATTTGCCTCCCTTTTGACAACATTGTAATATACCAAGAAATGAAACACCCGTAAAGCCTGTATAGCCGCCGGAAAAGGCTTTCAGCTGTTGAACGTATCAAAGTTTTTATAACATTTTTCAAAGAGACACAATTCAAAATTCAATTTCTCCGTGAAAAGATGAAGCTTTTCTTATATTGCGGTGGAAAGGGGTAGCCATATTCCCCTGCATATATACGACGTATGGGCTCCGGACCGTACCGATATAATGTCTGCACCATAAAACCTATGGACGGTCCATTGCCCAAATTTACACCAAGACGTATGCATAAAATAACAGTAAATGCTGCCACAGCGACCACCGCTGCGGTCTTCTCTCTGCTACAACGGAAACCTATGTTAAATGATACTGTTATTTTTATCCGAGGCGTTAACCACTCCTGAGATTGCTTGAGATTGCATGAAGATTTCCAAAGATTTCCTGAGATTCTCAACGAGATTCGTGGAAAGATGCAACCTGAAGGGTTAAATACTCCAGAAATTTCTGAGATTACCAGTGATTGCCTGAGATTCCCAACGAGATTCCTGGAGTGGTTAACCCCTCGTTTTTATCTATTGTCTAAAATATTCATTTTCGCTCAGAACGTTTTTTTTGTCGCATAATAAAAACAACTCCTCAAAAAATGTTATTTGTATTCTGGTCTCGCCTTACCTGATTTATAAAATACCATTCAATTATCACAATCACACCACAATCAATTTTTCACAGGTATGGTTATTTTTTACCGCCCTGTAACAAAGAATAACGATAAAATGATTAGGTTCTTACGTAGACTGACACTTTCCAACAAATGTCCGAAGCCTAATCCTGGTGATGTAATACTTTTTGCTCGAGGCTCGGGCCGAACAAGGAAGCCCCTGGGGTAGAACATAAGTTGGAAATTGACAAAGTTAGCGGAAAGGAGTTTGTAAATTATTGAAGAAGTTTCCAACGCTTTAACGCAACCTGACGGCGACCATCCCGGTAATATCAGCTCTGAATGATATTTAAACTTGGCGGGAGGCAGTTGATTGAATGGGCGCGTAATCGCCGTGCAAGCTGTTTCTCCCTTCCCTCACTACTTGCCCATTAATTGTCTCCCGGAAAATGTTTTTGTCTTTTAAAACCATTCTGAAACTTGCAGACAAATGTGCGCTACACAGAAAGGGTGGCTCGCGGTTCGTTGGGTTTCCCCACAAAAAAGGCTTTCCCCTAAGCTTTTTCTCTTCTGTAAAAATGACCTTATTTTAGTAATTAGCACTTATCATATTTTAATTACAGTTTCAGAATGCTTTGGGAGTATTTATGTTTTCCCCATGTTATGAACAACACTTTATTTCGTTAATCCGGGAATTTTCTCCCCTTCTGCGTTATAGTCTTTCATAAATGTTGGAGATACTTATAGTGGCGATGTTCAGGATCACTAAACTGAAAGAAGTTCCATTAAGGCTGAATATACATTCGCTTGCGTTTGGACTTCAAACTTTTTGAGAAAATTATTGGATATTTAAATATTCTGAAATATAGTATGTATTTTTAACGTCATTACTCATGAGGCTATGTTGTGATTTTACGATCGAGTGTTTTTTGTCACCAAAAAAAATTGTCCGAAATTAACCGATTATGAAATCACAACATAGCCTCATGAGTAGTGACGTTAAAAAGACATATTATATTTCAGAATATTTGAATATCCAATAGTGTTCTCACAAAGTTTGAAGTCCAAACGTAAAAAGATAGCGAATGTGTGGTGGCCCTTAATGAATGCTTCAATAAATCCTGGTCATCCTATTTAACCTGTTGATAATTAATTAGTTTGATATCTCTGATATGAAGCTCAAAGTGATAAAGACTCAGTTTTCAAGAAGGTCTTGCAAAAATAATTAAGAGAGCCGCAGACAAGATTGTTCCTTAATGCTTGACGGCTTTCAAGTTTAATATCGCGATCAAATGCTTAAATTTCAAAGCAAAAGTGATGTAATAACATGTGGGCATATTAATTGATGAAAACTTTGGCAAAGCTAATTCAAATGAAGGGTGTATTCACCCCTAGGGAGAAAGCTGAAGCCCGCATGCTGCGGTGTCGATCCCTAACATTCATCACGCAAATTATGAAAATTAAATTCGCCCATATTTCTGGATTTCCTTTTTCCATTATACCCCTTCCTCGTTTTTATCTTTGTTTGATTTCCCAAGTTTAGGGCAGTAGATTTTGTTTATACTTTTCAAATTTGTGGTTGCTGTTCAGTTTTCTTGCCCCAAGAAAGAAGCGTTGCAGCTATAGCGTTCCTAATTGTTCCTTGAGAGACTTCGAGTACGACTCGATATTCAGTCTGACTCTATGAGCTCTGTCTTGTTGTACAAAGCTCAATGATTTAAAAAAAAAAAAATCATTTATGACCAAACATACATTCGCCATTTGTTTACGCTTTTTCTGCACCTTTTATAATTGGATATTTATATGTTCTGAAATAGGTATGTCTTTTTAAGACATATTATATTTCAGAACATGTTATTTTCTTACATGTTACCTTCTTTCCAGTAGGTTCCTGATAAAAAAGAAACGTAAACAAACACGATTGTATGGTCGCCCTTAAGGTTATGAGTTATGAGTACCCTCGATCTCGATGGGGCATAGCGCCGTATAGATGTAGACCTGAAGTGGGCCGAAGCATGATACGGAGTTTAATGTCCATGCCGTTGGAATAAACCACAAACTTTCTTACTGGGATTTTAACCCGGAACTCTTAGGATACGAGTCTGACCTCTCGGACATTGTGAGGCAAAAATGCAATGCAAATTGAATTTAAAATAGATCGTGGAAGAGGAAGCACGGTGTCTGGCGCTTGCTGTCTGAGAGCTGAGAGATTGTAAAAGGAAGATCGTGGATTACCCTTCAGGCGAAAGGTTAAGCCCCTTGAAGCAGAAAAGCAGAATTTTGATGAGCAAGCTGATGTGATTTTTTTAAATTCAATTTTTTTACCTTTAAAAATTAAGATTCCCTCTAGTGTCCCTTTGGCTGCGTCATTTTCACTCGACACTTGTCTGTATTTAATTATTTTTTCTTTAATCAGGACGGTGAGCTTTGCATAATTTGGGTTGATTAATTTTAGAGAAATTTTAATTAAGTAAAATCAATTTTGCAGTCAGACATGCTGATTTTTTTTCCAGGTGTACCTCGCCCTTTTTCAACCCCTCAAGGTGACACGTCAGCAGTTCAAGCGGGTCTTGAATTGTATGAAACTCATACGGCAGCTCAAGTACCAAGAGATCTACGCACAAGAAAAAACCACCAGAGTCGATAGTCTTTCACTTGTTCTTTCGGGAAAGTAAGTACCTTCCTAATTATTTATTTGATAAACAAACTTATTTAAGTCCACTGGATCGTATAATAATAGCTGAGGGTTGGGGGGGACAAGCCCAGCAACTAGACCGTTTTCAAGAACTATCCATTGTGCTCAGCTGGCAGCACTACCAAATACCAGCTCCCCAGCCATCGAGTAGACGATGGGGACCTACAGCCTCGATATACATTTCACTTGACATGCTGAACATATCAGAGGTGAATGCCGAGCAGAAAAACTTTTTGGTACGATCGGGATCGAACCGGTGTGACCCGGCTCTCACTGCTCCTCAAAAGTCGACCATTTAGTCCACTCGGCTATCGAGGCCGTCCTGGATCGTATAATACCTACTAAGCTTGGCCGAAATAGGGTAGAACCCCAAGAACACAATCAGAATCAAAATTTAAAAAAATCAAAATCTGAATCTTTTCTGTCGGTCTCAGTCTCAGTCAAACTTACTTTCTGCATGTTAGATTTGGGCTCTAGCTCTTCGTACATACACACAGTACTTAAACTTGAAGTTTGGGGTCTGCATAACTACTGTTCGGCGTTTAGTCGGGAGAAACTGGATCACCTGACCATGAAGTCCCGAAGGCGTGCATGTCTGAAGATGAGTGGAAGATTGAGAATAATTGAGAAGAAATAATATATATATAATATTAATAATATTATATAATATAATACATAATCTTTACGCGCCTCTGACTTTGGCCGCTACCTCCCTGTTTCGGCACGCAGGTCTTACTCTTTATGCCTCTTCGGCAATGTCTCTATCTGTGGTGATGACTGTGTTGACCATCATATAAGGCATGTTTCAGTTGCCTTGTATGAGTTGTATGAGACTCTTCAGTATATTTTTCATGCCAAAAGAATTAGTACCGCTGATAATATGAGCCATCAGCTTCGATGTCCCTACAGTATTAGTATATTCGACAACGGTTTTTTGGTTTAATATGAGAATGATTACTTCTTCAATCTGCCATTGCCACATACCATCTTTGAAGGTTTAAAAGCAGCTGCTAATGGAATTTTTCTGAGAAGGTTTTTGTTCTCTATCCAACGCTTCAATGATTTCTTAATCATAGGTATTTAATATTAAATATCAGTGGGCCTTACAAAGTAAAAGAAAAATCCCAAGTTGAAAAAGAAACGTGAAAGAATTAACAGATTGTGTTTAGAGAATCTCACAGTCGAATTCTTGGATCGGAGTCCTTCAGGGTCCATCTCTCACTTAGTTCCCACATTTTCCGAGCTATTTTGGGGTTAGTAGTTCCGGATGTGACGCTTCTTGGCTGAAAATTAAAAGAAAATAATTTGTGACAAACGTGACTCCCTATTTTTCAAACGATTTTTTTCCGGCTAAGGCTGAATTTCACCACCTCTCTATAGTGCCTCCTAACGATCGAATTGTTACCTTATCGTTAAAGTAGCCGCAAAACTTATCCTATCGTTAAACGAGAATTCCGTTGCCTAGGCAACCATCAACTTTGTTTAAGGAAGGGAAGGTATGAAAGTTATCGTTTTCGCTAACGCACGGATAATCTACTCGAAAGCTAACGATAAGATAAGGGTGCATGGTGAAAGGCGTTTACTGTTTTTAGCGATGGGATAGCGCTGTACACGATAGTCTACCTACATTATAAAGGGGTGAAATACAGCCTAAGAATGCTTAAATGTTTACAAAAAGGTATTGCAGCTTTGATGACCTGATCCGCTCAGTTTTATGGAAAGACAAAGAATTTCGCTTAGGCGTTGCCTGAGCAATTTCCCAGCAAATTGCGCGTAATGCCGTGTTAGCATCTCTGAGAGAGAAGAACTCACCTGGCAGTCATTAAAGTATTTTCCAGTTACTCCTTCCAGTTCCTCGGAGACAGCGCAGTGGATTGTGGTCTGGGCTCCCTCCTTTGGTGTTTTGAATATACATTTTAAGTAAGGGTAGAGGAAAGCGGATAGAGGGAAGGGTACGCGCCTCCAGATACCCGTCGCAATCACCCCTGGGTGTAGGCAGTTCACAGTAATACCTGAAAATAGTATTAGGGTTGTTTTGGCTTTTTCATGTTGTCAGGGACTGATAGCAGGAGGTGTATTCCCTTTCTCGAGCGCCAGCAAACCCACCCAACTAACACCTTCAAAATTTATTGTAAGTAGATAAGGCACGCCATGATGCAATATACTGAGAACAGTTCTTCTTACAATAAATTTTGAAGGTGTTAGTTGGGTGGGTTTGCTGGCATTCGAGAAAGGGAATACACCTGCAGTTGTGAGGGTTTTCTCTATAGGTGCGATAGGCGGGAGGGAGACATCATGCAGCCAAACCAACCTGTGTACGTTGATAGGAAGATAAGCAGCAGGTGTATTCCCTTTCTCGAACGCCAGCAAACCCACCCAACTAACACCTTCAAAATTTATTGTCAGAAGAACTGTTTTCCGTATATTGCATGTTGGCGTGCCTTATCTTCTTACAATAAATTTTGAAGGTGTTGGGTGGGTTTGCTGGCGTTCGAGATAGGGAATACACCTCCAGATGGTTTTGACCAACTACTTGTTTACGTTTTGTTATGCACACTTCATGAGGAAACTATTGGATATTTTAATGTTCTGAAATATAATATGTCTTACGTCATAAATTATGAGGGCATGTCACGATCGGTTAATTTTGGACATTTTTTGTTTGCAAAAATCACTCGATCGTAAAATCACAACATAGCCTGTTAATTTCAGCCGTTTAAAAGACATATTATATTTTAAAACATTTCAATATCCAATAGTTTCCTCATGAAGCCTGCATAAAAAAACGTAAACAAACACGATTGTTGTGGTCGCTTTTAACCTAGACTTGTGAAATGCAACCTGACCCTGTTAGGCTGCGTCCCACCATGCCCAGTTAAAATTAAACTGGAGATTTTGTCCTATGTTTACCATGTTAAATTTAACTTTTGAGTTAAATTTAGGGTGCGTCCCACCATGCCCAGTTAAAATTTAACTGGAGATTTAGCATGTTAAATTTAATTCAAAAGTTAAATTTAACATGGTACACATAGGACAAAATCTCCAGTTTAATTTTAACTGGGCATGGTGGGACGCAGCCTAACAGGGTTAGGTTGCATTTCACAAGTCTAGGCTAAAAGCGACCACAACAATCGTGTTTGTTTACGTTTTTTTATGCAGGCTTCATGAGGAAACTATTGGATATTGAAATGTTTTAAAATATAATGTGTCTTTTAAACGGCTGAAATTAACAGGCTATGTTGTGATTTTACGATCGAGTGATTTTTGCAAACAAAAAATGTCCAAAATTAACCGATCGTGACATGCCCTCATAATTTATGACGTAGGAGACATATTATATTTCAGAACATTAAAATATCCAATAGTTTCCTCATGAAGTGTGCATAACAAAACGTAAACAAACAGTTGGTCAAAACCATCTGGAGGTGTATTCCCTATCTCGAACGCCAGCAAACCCACCCAACTAACACCTTCAAAATTTCTTGTAAGAAGATAAGGCACGCCAACATGCAATATACGGAAAACAGTTCTTCTTACAATAAATATTGAAGGTGTTAGTTGGGTGGGTTTGCTGGCGTTCGAGAAAGGGAATACACCTGCTGCTTATCTTCCTATCAACGTACACAGGTTGGTTTGGCTGCATGATGTCTCCCTCCCGCCTATCGCACCTATAGAGAAAACCCTCACAACTGCAGGTGTATTCCCTTCACTTTTCTGATAACTTACCAGTGTGCTCCAGCTGTCTCGCCAGTTCGTGTGAGAACATGATATTGACGTATTTGGAGTAAAAGTACAGATATCCCGGAAACCAAAATCTTACTGGGTTGAGCATTTTCAAGGTGAATGTTGGAAGAGCTATGATGTAAGCTGCGCTCGCCACAATCACTATTCGGGATGATGCGGTGCCTTTCAGCAAATCTGAAAAAAAGGCAAACGTTCCAGTTATTACTCACTAAAGCCAGCCACTAGAGCCTGCTGTTATCATGCAGCAGTTTCTAGTAAAAATTCACGCCTTCCTACAGTCGACCAGGGTCCTGCAGTATTGCGTAGGAAATACGGGGTGGCACAGTGGCCTATATGTGTTTAGGGGGAACCTCGGGGCTCCCCCACCCACCTAAAATGAAGAAAGAAAAGGGGGGAAAAAATTACTGACCCGTTAGGGTTTACCGCTGATACTCATGTGTTTGGTAGAGCAGTCATTTAGCTACAAAATGTTTATGTCAGAATTCAAGATCGGGATCCAAACGACCTGGATTTTAGACAAAATAAAATAATTTCTGTTTTTTTTTTTACCAATGAGTAGATGGGTGAGAAGGAAAGGTCCGAAGTGGTTTGTGGCCATGGTCTTGTCGAGGCCATCTTTGGTCACCACACCCCTGGCAGTGTAGGCAACTCCAGCGTTGTGGATGAGCACGTCCAGGCGGCTTTCCGTAGCGTTCACGTCGGCAGCAAACTCTCGCACCGAGTCTAAACTGCTCAGGTCAAGCTTCTTCACCACCACCTCGCTGTTGCCAGTTTCTTCAATTATTTCATCTAAACAAGATTAAGACAGTTGGGTTATTTTACGCGGTGATGGCCTTCCTTGGACCGTGCATGGTGCAATGAGCAGTGGGTTAGGGCTGTCACGACGGTGGTCTCGAGAAAGCTCCCGGCGCGGCACCAGTAGATTTTCAGTTTCTACCCTATGGAGGGGTTAACCACTCCAGGAATCTCGTTAGGAATCATTGGAAATCTTTATGAAATCTCAGGGAATTTTTTGAAGTGGTTACCTACCCCTTCGGGGTTCATCTTTCTATGAATATCGTTGAGAATCTTTGGAAATCTTTATGGAATATCAGAGAATCTCAAGGAGTCTCTGGAGTGGTTTCCTCCTCGGGTATTTCTATCTTTGTCGTTTAGGTCTGGTTGAACATTCGCATACCTCTGACTTGGGCTGCCGTTTCCATGTTACGGCACGCCAGAATGACTCTTCCTCCTCTTTGGGCGATATCCAAAGCTGTTTCTTTTCCGATTCCTCCAGTGGCACCAGTCACAATGACAGTCTTGCCGGTCATCTTGGCTTTGCTCTTGCAAGGTCTGTAGGTGATGCTCGCGTAGATTTTCATCAAAATGATGAGGGTGGCGTGAAATAGCAAGTGCCATCCAACCGTCTTCAACATTTCGGTCGAAGGTGCCATTTTAACAGTACCTGAAAATAAAATCACGCGTGTAAAAGTATATTCAACAGGCTTCCTTAATCCATTGTGAGGAGGTCAAAGTTATTGAAAACACACTTAAAACTGCAGATCTCCAACCTGCACCGCAAGGTGGCTGAGGAACTGATATTTTTGCTACCAGCTGAACACAACGGACACGGATCTCTCAGGGGGCTTGAAGGTACACTGCTACCGTAACAATCTCACTGTCTTTTTCCCCACCCAAAAAAAAAAAAAAAAAAAAAATAGAAATCCAAGTCAGAACGCGAAGTGGTGCTGCGAACTGCCTCTGAATTGGGTTAACCGGGTGAAAAAATAATCCCTGAACAAGATTGAAAAAATTATCAGAAAAACTTGCGTGACTTGTTCCGAATATTCTTACCACTGGACTGAACTGAAGCCTCCGAGGCTGAGTCGTCAACTGACTATCCGAATTGAATTCATACCTGAATCGCTAGGTAACCAAGATAGAAGTTGTGCGGGCGACCTTGTTAAGCTGAAACGCTGTTATTCTTATTATATTACTTGTACCTTACTATGAGTTCGTTTTAAAGTATAATATATCAATCTCCTATACTGAGACTACTGTGAGTTTCAGATGGTATCAAAACGGACCTGATTGGCGAACAGGTACAAGCCCTAACTCATCCTACAGGACACCTGTGTTTACCTTATATTGTATAGGGACTATTTCCACTTATGATGGTTTCAGTACAATGCGAGGGGTTAACCACTCGTTGGGAATCTCGTTGGGAATCATTGGAAATCTTTATGAAATCTCAGGGAATCTTGGAATTTTTTACTTTCTCGCTAGCCATATATGGCGAGAAAGTATTGTTTTCGTGCAAAATTTCGAAATTGAGATTTTGGGTTTCCCATGATCCTGGGGGTCCCCTGAGTCCAAAAAAGTGGTTTCTGGAAAAAGTCTGTCCGTCCGTCAGTCCGTCCGTCAGTCGCGACAGCTCCGCGCGTGTTTCTGCCCACTCTCCGTGTTAAAATAATTTTCTGCCCAGGGCAGAAACAGAAGGACCAGCTTAACATAGTGGTTGAAAACAGCGAAATATGCGTGTAGGAAATCTGTTAAGTTTTTTATTAATTTCTCGTATAAACCTTCATATTTTTACGTGATTTTTTTAGCAGCTGCTTAATTATTCATAATACATCTCCTAAAATAATCCGATGTGGTTAACACGATGGAATTCAGTTTTTTGTTACTCTGCCATTCTCATCTCGAGGTCTGGTGTTGGAGTCGTATAAGTTTCCTATACTTCTCCTTTGGAAAGTTGTTAAAAATATTGAATCTCATCTTCTTCTCTTTTACTTTAAATATTAAGCTCAGATGAAGCTTATAAACTTAATCAGTTACAAAAAAATCAAATTTATAAAATTATTTTCTACAAAAATATCTGAATTTGAACATGGGCGCGCAAATGAATCTGTAAACTGGCGACATTTTCCCCAAGTAGCGTGCACGCGTTGGATAACCTAATTACTCGTAAGGTTAACATAAAAGATCATGATTGTATAAAAAAGCTGTGGATAACCTAATTACTCGTAAGGTAAACATAACAAATCGTGATATTATAAAAACCCAGTGATATGGAACCCATGGATCTACCTACCTATACTCAATAAAAATGACAATTTATCGGTTTAATTTTTTTGCGGGAATGTATTTATTTTATTTAGGGTGCGTCCCACCATGCCCAGTTAAAATTAAACTGGAGATTTACCATGTTAAATTTAACTTTTAAGTTAAATTTAACATGGTAAACATAGGACAAAATCTCCAGTTTAATTTTAACCGGGCATGGTGGGATGCACCCTTATACCTACTCTTTTTTTTCTGAGGTCAGAAAATAACTGAAGGCCTAAAAACTGAAGCTTTGTGGTAATATTAAGCTGTTTATCTTCGTTAAGACTGAATATAGGTACATTCTTTATTTTTTTACGCTAGAACTTCAAACTTTGTGAGAAAACTATAGATATTGGATATTTAAATATTCTGAAATATAATATGTCTTTTTAACGTCATTACTCATTAGGCTACCTAGGTAGCACGAAACTATATTTTCTCATTCAAAACTTAATTCTCTCTAGTGTAGGTAAAGCCGTGTAGTTTCGGGGGGGGGGGGGGTTCACATCCCCCTAACCTCCCCTGGGTACGGCCTTGCTACCGGCACACTTCATACCTTCCTGAGTGCAAGTATGTGCTAAGTGGAGACGCTACCCCTGAGCGTCCTATCCATGGGTTCTATATCACTGCTAAAAACTTGCCAGGCAGAAGTGTCTTTGGGTGATTTCTCGCTTCGTTTTGTAAAAAATGTGCTCTAACTATTTCTTTCGCATAGGCACTGCTCTCTGTGCACAGGCATGTGAAGCCTCTCCTGCTGTTGATAGCTAAGTAATTATGGCAAAGATAGAAATATCCGCGCAGTGACAGCAGTGAAATGTATAGGTACCAACATCGACATACCTACTCAATGTCTATTGACATTTTGATGTTGAATTTTCTGTGCTGGGAGCAGGGCATGGATGTTCGGTTAAAAATATCCAGTGGGGGACTGGGGGTCATAAACTGATGGTTCACTCATAAATGAGTACCGTCAACTGGTTTAACATTGACCCTTTAAAGGTAATTTCGGCCCAAGCGCGGAAAAAGATACTTTTTGAAGTAACTTAGAGAATTTTAATTTTTACCGCGTTTTTGTTGTCCACGTTTATGTTGGCGATCCTGGAACGTGGCATGAGACAAATCTTGTTCGCGACATTATTCCCAACCTGCCCGCGCGATTTAAACTACATTGATCTGACAAAGACTGTGGGCACGAACACTGAGGCGGGCATGTACGCCATTCCGTAAGTTATACACTGGGCAGACACAGTGAGGGGGCGGGTAGAGGTGCGGGCAGAAACAGTGAGGCGGCCCTACATCCGTCAGTCAGTCCGTCCGTCAGTCAGTCCGTCCGTCAGTCCGTGCAGTGCTCTAGCGCCTATACCGTTCATCCGATTTTGATGAAATTTGGTATGGACCTGTCTAAAATTACTGCCAAGGGGCATTTTCAAGGATTTTTTGATTGGTCAAAAATTGCGGCCGCTATTGTCAAAAAACCGCCAAAATAATTCAAAAATCGTGTTTTTGGTTAGTTAGACAAGCGCCGACGCGACGGTACACTTTTCAATCTATAACACTGAAAATTGGTATGTGTGTTGACAAATAGATGCTTCGAGGTCATTTTCAACTAAAATTGAATTGGTTGAAAATTACGGCCGTTCTGGACCAAAGTTCGATCGTTTCGGCGCCATTCACATTTATTGACCGATTGTCATGAAATTTGGTAAATTTGTGTAGGACCATGTAACTTAAACATCTGTTGAACATAATTTTGTTATCTTCAAAATTACGGCCGTTGTAGTCAAAAAAGTGTCGAAAATGAGTTGAGAATGAGAAACCACGTTTTTGAATGGTCGGAACGCATTTGGGACTACAGTAATAGAATGACAGCCATGAAACTTGGTGGGAGTGATCTCAGATAGATGCTCTTGGGTCATTTTCAACCGATTTTGGATTGCTTAAAAATTACGCCCGCAAAAAAATCTCAAAGAAATCCAAAAAAAAAAAAAAAAAAAAAATCACATGGGGCGAGAAAGTTTAGTGCGACTGTTGTCGGACCCTTTATTTGAGTTGTTATCCCTTCGGGGTTCATCTTTCTATGAATATCGTTGGAAATCATTATGGAATCTCAGCGGAATCTCAAGGAATCTCTGGAGTGGTTACCCCCTCACATGGTTGAGTCCCCAAAATACCTATTGACCCTTTCTTGGATTTGTGATGAGCCTGATGAGGCTATAATGCGAACGAGATCCTTGTCGGATTTGAAAAATAATGGAATATTTTTCAACAACGAAATGGATAGGCGAAGTAAACACACAGTGGATCTGACGGGAGACCGTGGATAACGCGAAAAATTACGGTATATGACTTTCAACCGTAAAAATACAGTGCAACCTTAATATAACGTACCTCGATATAACGACTTCCTCGATTTAACAAATTCTTCGTAATCCCCTTGAATTGTCCATAAGAGTCAATATAAAATATACCTTTACATTGCGAACATTCTTTGCGTACAACCTCTTTATAACGAATTTTCAACTATCAAGAAAAAGTATTCATACCTCAAAAAGGGAGGTTTGAGTGACGATGTAGTGAAATCCATCACGAAATTAGATTGCGCTTTGGATGTCATAACTCATACCGGTGGTAAACAGACAACTATCAATGACTTTTTTTCTAATCAATGAACAAAATTGAGATTAAGCTACTATATAACCACATTGTTAATTGTTTTTGATTATTAATGTAAGAAAAACCTACCTACCTCTTTATAACGAATTTTAGACCAATCTAACCTCAACATAACAAACCTCAGTTCAACGAATTACTTGATATTACGAATATTTTCTTGTTCCCCTCCGATTTGTTATATCGAGGTTGCACTGTATTGAGTTTATGCGGTCCCATATTTCGCACCTATACCTGACCTCGCCTCTCATAGAAAAAGCTCCAAGCGGCACTTATGGTTTGGCGGCGAATTGGCTTTAAATCAGCACCACATTTTTTAAATGACCGATACTTTTGTACATTTATGCCAACCCAGTACCAGGAGGGTTGGGGGAAATTTTTCAACGGCCGGAATTTGAACCCGGCTTACTAGGCCGGACCCGTTATCCACTGTTTTACTACCATTTTTAAATAATTATTGGAAAAAAATTACCTTGTTAAGGTGTCACTGTCTTTGGCGGAAAGTCGCGCTGAACTGGCAGAACCGATATGCACTTGCCGATGCATGCATTTATCAATGACTTTTACACTTTAACCTTATGTTCCAGAGCAAACAGTGCGATATCCTATCACTGAAACAACAAATGTTCAATTTTTATTTAGATTCTGATAGTAAGAGGGGCAAAGTGAGTGTTTCATACACTATAGTTGATGGATTGAAGATAGATAGGAAACTGCCGGTATCTGTGGTGATTCTTGAGTCCGGTGCATGAGACGTCCTAAGTGCTTTCAGGATCGGAAACGTTGCTTTCTCCGCCAACTGTGCACGATAAGCACTTACACGAATATGTCCCTAACTCAATCATCAAGATGCAAGAGCGAGATGGCGACATTTAAAGGCCTGATATTATAGCATTTGGATAATTGTTGCTATAGCTATAATAGCTGAAGGCCTTGGTTGGAAAATTAAAATTAAATTTCGGACGTTAAAAAATATAACTCTTTAGCAGTTTCCTCAAAAAGCGTTCGATAAAAAACATAAACATGGTTGTGGGGTGCACTTGTGTGGTTACTTGTGCACTTGTGTGGTTACTTGTGCACTTGTGTGCTTACTTGCTGCTTATCTTTTTTCGAACCGGTTGCCCAAGTACCGAACAAATGTGACGATCAGTTTTGATGAGCCCGGGAGAAGATGTATTTGTGGGGCTGACCCTCCGTGTCACCCCATATCTCCAGCTCTTTCTCATCCTCCATGAGGGCACTCGCCTGGGGGATTTTAAGGGATCACCGCGTCCATTTATATGAAAAGTTATTGTACCTATATCTTTTGGAAGTCTTCCTTATCCAATTCATTTCAGGATGTGGCGTCGTCGTTTCTTCGTTCCCCATAAGGTTTCACGCATTTCACGAGGGGTCAGCGACTAGACACCATTTCGTGGCTCATTTCCGTCAAAAATTTTAACAGACATACCTACCTTTGTTGTTGGGAGGGTAACGCACTAGTCACCAGCCCTTGACCTTCATTTTTTTGACTTATATAAAATTTACGCGGAGAAAGAAAGAAGAGCCCTACGCCTAAACCACTATTTTTAGTGATGCATGAAAATTTCTTGTCTTGCTTGTGTTCTTGCATTTCTTGCATGCAAGAACAAGAACAAGAGATGATTTTGGCTACTAGAACAAGAAGTGACTGGCAAGATCAAGAACTCTTGCAAGAGTTCTCGCAAGAGTCTTGCATAAACCCAGGCAGTTTTTTTTCCAATGCTTCATTCATGGATTGCAGTCAATATTTAAAAAAAAAAACTGTGCCGACTATGCGACAATAGACTGAACTTGAAACCGCAGCTCGGTGGGCAAGAAACCACATTTAAGCAGCAGAAAATTCCATGAGTATGCAAGAAATTGCAAGAGTCTCGCAACAAGAACAAGAACAAGAGCAAAAAATGATTTCTACTGCAAGAACAAGAACAATATATGATTTTTACTACAAGAACAAGAAATGCCGTTTCTTGTTCTTGTAATTGCATCGTGCATCACTAACTATTTTAGGCTGGATTTCACCACTTTAACGTGAAGACTATCGTGTACACAACAGCGCTATCGTATCGGTAAAAAATGTTAACGACTTTCACCATGCACCGTTACCGTTTCGTTAGCTTTCGAGTGGATTTTCCGTGCGTTAGCGAAAACGATAATTTTCATACCTGCGACTCATTTGGTGTAGTCTAATGTAGTCTAATCAACATTTTAACTTCTTTCTCCGAAAAAATAGGGGATTTTTCACGTTTATTTCCACTTTTAGATTGAAATTGTTGAAATAAATTTGATGTAAACAAAGCAGGTGAATTCTATTGACACAACAAAACCTAACGAGAGGACGTCTGCTTTTTCGAATCGATAGCTATTCGAACGTTAAAAGGCACTATCGTGAGGTGGTGAGATTCAGCCTTCAACGTCTTCATTAATTTTATATTGATGTTTAATGCAAGGTTCAAGGTCGTGTGACTTCATTATGATATGCATCTACTAGTTTTTCAGCTCAATCTCATTAATTAAAATAATCAGATGGTTATTTATCTGCATCAACCTGACACTTGTTTGCAATTTGGAAACAGGAAAAACAGCAATTTAAAGCATACATTAAAATAGCAGCATAATGTGAGGCGGGAGCAGTGGTGTTCATTAAAGTCCGGCTTAGTTTAGTTGATACTTTTCAAAGTCTCACTCTAATGTCTGAGAAGACAGACACTTTGTTTGAGAAAAAAACAACTGCTGGGTCTTCTTAGAATTCTATAAATAAATAGGCTAGAGTTTTTAAAAGGCCTGAACACTGCTTCCTTCTCAAGCATAGTGTCTGTCTTCTTAGACATTAGAGTGAGATTTTGACAAGTATCAACTAAACTAAGCCGGGCCATAGTATTCACCTGAACCAAAACGAAACAATTTTTCTTATTATTCGAGGGGTTAACCACTCGTTGGGAATCATTGGAAATCTTTATGAAATCTCAGGGAATCTTGGAATTTTTTGGAGTGGTTATACCCCTTCGGGGTTTATCTTTCTATGAATATCGTTAGGAATCTTTGGAAATCTTTATGGAATCTCAGGGAATCTCAAGGAATCTCTGGAGTGGTTACCCCTTCGGGGTTTATCTTTCTATGAATATCGTTAGGAATCTTTGGAAATCTTTATGGAATCTCAGGGCATCTCAAGGAATCTCTGGAGTGGTTACCCCCTTGTCATTATCCGAAAACCTAGCCTCCTTATCGAAATAAAACCATACTTATGTAATGGCATTAAGAAAATAAAAAAATTCATTAAACTGACTTTTGGCTCCTTCACAGCGTTATAAATAAGTGCTTAATGGCCACCATACATTCTCATCGAACTCCACCAAAACCACTGTGCGAAAGCAAATATTCGACAAAACTAATGTTTACATATTAGTGCTGCCGGAGACGGGTAATTGCAATATCAAATTGGATGTGTTTACTCTAAAAGCTAAACATAGTGTGCTATTCGAACGCGAAACGAACAAGTGAAAGTAGGACACTATGTTTAGCTTTTACAGGAGAAAAAGTAGAGAAATGGTGTTGCAATTACGAACTTCCGTAAGTGAAATAAAAATTGTCAACATGTAACATGGCGGCGGTAAATATTACAAAAATTTATCAATCTTTTCTACTAAATGTGACGATAAAATCATACTGTTTTAGTCCGAAACGTTACAAAAAAATATTTCGCGTGAGGTAGTGTTGTGTTTTCGCGATCTGTCAAAAAAACATGTGGACTGGTAGTTGACTGTTTAAAACCGCTCCTGTGGGCTTATTACTCCATTTCATGCAAAAATACAACACTACCTCACTACAAAGAGTCTCAGGTTTACATCCCCCTATAAACACTTTCCACTCGCCCTGTAACTTCGGAGTAGGGCTTGAAGTGCGTAGCATTGCGAACCAAATACGTGTATTCCACCTTAACACGACAGACCTCTCTCTTTTGAGTAAGTGGCTTTATTGATATTAGGTAATTCAAAGTCGGTTTAATGAATTTTTTATTACTTTATGTTCTTAAGGGTGCGTCCCACCATACTTGGTTAACTGTTAAACTCCAGTTAAATTCAGTTTTTACCGTGCAATAATTGGAATTTAACTGGAGTTTACCGTTAACCGAGTATGGTGGGACGCACCCTAAATTGATTAATGGCCTTACATGTTTTATTTCGATAATGAGGTTACTTTCTATGATAATAGAATGAGACTGAAATTTTTGTTTTGTTTAGGTGAACATCACCTTATGCTCATAAGTTAAATTCGGTTTTAACGTGCAATAATTGAAATTTAACTGGAGTTTAACGTTAACCGAGTATGGTGGGACGCACCCTAAGCGGAGTATAATGATCGGAAAGAGAAGCAAATGAAGTTTTCCCGGCCCATTTTGCACTAAATGGGTGTGTGGTCTGGACCTGCCGTCCTGTTTTCTGGAGCCACGAATTACCATGTGAAAAACTGGAATGTTTCTAAATGACGGCAACAGGTTCGCAGCTGCTACTTTACAATCTTGGGGAGTCCCATTAAAGGCACACGCTATATCCACTCACGCAATACGGTACCAGCTTTGTCGGCTTTGACGGCCCAAACGGTGATTGGTATAGTCCAAGTCAGGCTAGGAACGTACCGATTACTCATAATTTCTTGCAAATCTAGGGCTGATCAAAACTTTTTCTTGATCTGGGAAATATCTGCTCAGGGTCGGATTGGCATTTTTAGCGTATGGCAGGATATGGAACCCAAATCCGGATCGGCGTCAACTGAAAATCTTCAAAAAATTATGAATAATCGGTACGCTCCCAGCCTGACTTGGACTATTGATATTATGTCTAAAGACATGTCGTGTCTATTAGAGACCCTGCAAATTATTCCTTCTCGTACCAAAAGTTGAATTGTGCCTCTCAGTGGCCGAGTGGTCAAGGGGTCCGCTTTCTGTCCTGAGAGGTCCGGGTTCGAATCCCGGCGTAAGGGAAACATTTTCCACTTACGACATGGATGTATTGGCGTTATTCGGCTTCGGCCCACTCTGTTCGGCTTCGGCCAAAACAAAACAAAATTGTGTTCACTGAACGAAAAAAACGTTGAGTGCCTCTCAGTGGCCGAGTGGTCAAGGGCTCCGTTTTGTGTCCTGAGAGGTCCGGGTTCGAATCCCGGCGGAACGGAAAAATTTTCCGCTTCCGACATGGATGTATTGGCTTCGGCCCACTCCTAAACTGGCTTTGGCCCACTCATATTCGGCTTCGGGCGCATCATCTTCGACTCATATGGTCTTTAAACATAAAAAAAAAGAAATCAACATGCACGGCAGTGCATGCAGCCAAGTTTTAAAGAAAAAGAAAGCGCGACAAAGCCTCGAGCACTGCCAGCATGTTATACAGGAACCAGAGTTGTGCACTTTTCGTGCCTCTCTACAGGAGGCAAGGGGGCGTGGCTCGAACAGTGGGTACCCTTCTCCTGTAGTAGGGTCCCACGGGACCTCCAAAATTAAATTTCAAATTTCTACGTCCAACCGTACCTGAGCAGTGACATCCCAAACTTAGCTGTTTTTGAGGGTCACTCACTGACTGACTGACTGACTGACTCACTCACCTATACAAATTATAAGCATGTTCCAGCGGTACGATAGAGCTGAAACTCGGCATACTTGTAGGTACCATCCCCAAAACACCCAGAAAAATCGCAAACCCGAAGTACCTACAGTATTATAGGTTCAGGTTCGATTCAAAGTTCCCATACTAACTTATGGCAGATATTTACAAAACAAATACTGCCTCCTGCTTCTTGTCCTTCCAGGTAATTTGTGTAGATTCGCCAGGCAACTTACTTTCAGGTACGAGTAGGTACATTTCAGGTACGGGATAATAATTTGTGTAGATTTGACAGGGAACTGGTTTTCAGGTACTGGGAGGTACTTTCCAGGTATGGCAAGGTATTTTGACTCCATTCGACAGTCAACTTGTTTTCAGGTACGATTAGGTACATTTCAGGTATGGGAAGGTAATTTGTGGAGATTCGACAGGGAACTCATTTTCAGGTACGAGTAGGTACTTTTCAGGTATTTCAGGTATGAGATTGGTAATTTGTGTATGGTTGACAGGGAACTGGTTTTCAGGTACTGGTAGGTACTTTCCAGGTATGGCAAGAAAACTTGAGTCCATTCGACAGCCAATTGATGTTTTACCTACTGGTAGAAACTATTGAACCACCTCACAAAAATTATATGATATCCGACCAAAAACACTCCGTGTAAAAAACGCAGCCAAGTTTATAACCCTCCAAAAATTAGCCTAACTCAACAGCCCTTAAAAGGGTTTGATATAAAAAATGTTGGCCAAGTTCTCCACATTCCCGCTATCACTCAGCCCCCAAAATTAGTGATATCACTTATTACAGGGCCAAGTCTTTGGCGCGAATCACAAGGATGTTGGCGACATAGTTTGTCATATACCTGCTTTCCAATACCCCCGGACCGCAGCCCCCATCCAACCTTAGTCTGTGTCTATGACCGGCTGTGACGCTTACGTGATTTGCGCCAAGGACTTGGCCCTGTAATAAGTGATATCACTAATTTTGGGGGCTGAGTGATAGCGGGAATGTGGAGAACTTGGCCAACATTTTTTATATCAAACCCTTTTAAGGGCTGTTGAGTTAGGCTAATTTTTGGAGGGTTATAAACTTGGCTGCGTTTTTTACACGGAGTGTTTTTGGTCGGATAGAATAGTACAGATTCATCGGGAAGCTCTGAAGGTTTTGCTGTTTCTTTCCCACTCTTCCACTAATTAAAAAGGAAAAGAAAATGATAAGAAGCAATAAAAGAAGCTGATAAAGAAGCAATTTTCGCGGCCCTTGCGCGGCCCCTTCCAAATTTCCCCTATTATTTTCTTTGATGGGAAAATAAAAAATTATCTTGATTTTCTTTTGCGCGGCAGGGAGACCCGCTTTAAGTCGGTGACTCGGTGAAAATGATTTCATTTATCTCCCTGGGCTTGAACGTCAGGGTACGCAATTAGCAGCAACGGCTGAGTATTCTCATTTACCGGAGCGACTTCTTATTCGTCGGTACTGATGTTGAGCTCGGCTGAGGCTCATTTGTACGGGGTGTCACACCACCCTATTGTTTGTTTTCCCCTCGTTTTGCATTTGTTTGAGGTTTCAATTCTTTCAAGTTTTTCACTCTTTGTGGTGTTTTGCGTAGATTTAACCGTGAAGCAAAACCATTTGGATATTTTTTGAAACGTGCCTTCGAGTCCTCGTTCTTATCTTTTCTCACTGCAAAGATGAACGTCCTTCTGTATACCTACATTGTTAATAATACTAGATGCGTCGTGCCTTGGGTTCAAGGACCGTACTCTGTTATCGTCCTCAGTACAGCCCTTATTGACCACTGGGCATTATAAATATACCCAGGATAATGACAACTCAAAACCAGTACAAGAGTGCAGACATGCAGTAATCGTCAGATGTGACCACATTGAAAACTACTTCAGGTGTACTATGCCAGCTACGTGTTACTCGAGGGGGTAGCAACTCCAGGAATCTCGTTGAAAATCTCAGGAAATCATTGGAAATCTTTGTGAAATCTCAAGAAATATTCTAAATTTTTGGAGTTTGTTTAACCTCTCGAGGTTAATCTCTACAGGAAATTCGTTGGGAATCTCAGGAAATCTTTAACAAAATCTCAGGAGTGGTTACCCCGTCAGTGTTACTACTTATCTCACTTACTTAACACGAAAGGATTCTCAATAAAACATCAAAAGTAATTACATGGTTTGTTTTACGCCAGTCAGAGCAATAAGAAAATAATTTTACCTTATCTGCTGAAGAAGAGACATTTTACGGCTGCTGTGCAGCTGTTACGTTCTAGCGGTCTGTTTACTTATTTAAATAAGATGTGGTATCCTGAACCTACTACAGACTGTAGGTAGGTAATATAGGATAGCTCACGACTGCCGAATTCAATGCCTGCGGTTCCTCGATGAGCGACTGACATTCGTGAAAAATAAAAATCCCACTAAAAGCTATTTCCTTATTGATGGTATTCCATCAACCGCTGAAAGGTTTAGGATATAACGAATTAGCGGGCGGCGCATCCACAAAGCAGTCAGCACGGCTGCGGTCCCGACCGGAAATACAACAAATTGCAACAACAAGGCGAAGAAAAATCTTATTCCCTTTTAATTTCTTATTCTTTTCTTCTCCTTTCTTGGGTTTCTCTGCCCACGCTTCACTTACTTTTCGGTTTTCTTTCCCCTTGATCCTTTGACTTTCCGCGTCAGCTGTCAACAGACAACGCGTTTTAACTTATATAACCCTCGAGCTATTTATATGGGAATAATTCCTCTTTGAAGTTTAGGTTTGAGACCTGCGTAAGGCGTGGATGAACCACAAAATACAATTTTTTTTTCTTGAAAATCCGCAGTGATTCGATTTGGAAGTCTGACTTTTAACCGGACTTTTCGTATCAGTTCCAGCAAAAACTCGGGGGAGCAGCTCGAGTGGCGATCCATCTGTTCAGTTATCTCGTTGCTGACAAAAAATGTAATTGAAAAGACTTTGATAGGAGGATAGGAGCCCGTGCTGACGGAGGAGGTGTCAACTGCTGAGCTCCAATTTACGGGGGATTTGGGAAACTCCTCCGTTCGCCGTATACATGCAGCCTTGCATATTTTGACTGGCCTGTCCCGATCCCCCTGCTGGGTAGATCCGTTTCCTTTCCTTCCGGGGGGGGGGGGGGGTTAGAGAATATCTATGTAAAAAAAGCTATTGCGAATGACTAATCATTTTCCCTTTATTGAATTGGCTCAAGTGCGTTCCGACACCGATACGTCAGTAGATTTGGTTTTTCACCCCTAAAAATCGAGTTAAACTGTGTAAAATCGATAAGCCTCTGGAAAATTAAGACGAAAAACATATTGAGGATATTTTTATAAAAAAGCAAATTCCAAAAGTGATGAAAATCTCCCCAGTTCCCGAAGAGTTATAATAATATTTAATGGCTCAAACATTGTTGTAAGTGTCCTCCCTTTTGACCCAACTTTTATTGCTTCCGTGGAATTCCTGAGTTGCATAAATCAGACGGCAGGGCAAGTTTTATTGAAGAACAGTTTGGATTTAATTTGAAAACTTGCTTTTTGTAAGCACTTTTCAGCTTTCCTCCACGACGAGTCAAAGTAGGTATTATGTTTACAAATCCGCAGAACCCTCTTTCTTTGCTGCTTAACTTGTAGCTTTTGCCAAATATTATGGGATTTGGCGAAGTATATTGAGGATGCACCATACTTAAATCCTGTTGTATGCGTCTGCATCAATTTTTTTTCTTTTTTTTTCGCAATATAGTTCCCTGTGTACCTCATTTCGTTTATTTGGTGCAGTACGAGTATAAATATGAGCTGCTTCAAGCAAAATCACTTGTAAAAGCAATTTAGCTGTAACTTATAAAAGAATTAGGATTGACACAAAATTTACGGGGGCAATATCCAGGTGTCGAGGGTTGTTAATGGCACAATGGGGCATTTTATGTGATATTATGCTCCGTCTTGGTATATTATTAATGCCCGCAATCAAGGGGTCCCCCGCAGCCTTCTCAGTCTTAGGGGTCGGAGCCTTAGAGCCTTTTCCCCAAATATCGCGTCCTTTTATTGCCTTTTATCGTCTCCTCCCAGCTTACGTCACTGGGGCGCGGCATTTACATGACAAAGGTTACAAGGTTATACCCTTGCAAAGTAGGTTGCGTCTGCGGCAAACCACAAAGAGAAAGAAAATCAGATTGGAAGTTTTAATTGCTGTGGTATTCATGGGTTTTCTGCAAAAACGAAAAAACGTTTTATTTAATTAGGCCTTTCCTTTACCCTTATTTCTACCAAACTCTGAAGTGAACTATGCTGAGTCGATGACCTATGTAAATATAAATGAGTTAATTGGGCGAGCGCGTACTACGTGACCTACCTTACCGAGCCACGGAAAAGTGCGATATTCAGTGCGCGGGACGGGCGATCCGGCGCGGTGAGGTGCGGCTATAAAATTTTGAATCAACAGCAGGGTTGGATAGATATAAATTTTTCCAAATGGACAAATTGTCCTGTATAGGGGCCCAGTGGTTTGGAAGAATCCGAAGACATTATACAGTGCAACCTCGATATAACAAATCGGAGGGGAACAAGAAAATATTCGTAATATGAAGTAATTCGTTGAACTGAGGTTTGTTATGTTGAGGTTAGATTGGTCTAAAATTCGTTATAAAGAGGTAAAAGAATAGTTATATAGGTGGTTAGGTGGTTCTTTGGTTATATAGTAGCTTAATCTCAATTTTGTTCATTGATTAGAAAAAAAGTCATTGATAGTTGTCTGTTTACCACCGGTATGAGTTATGACATCCAAAGCGCAATCTAATTTCGTGATGGATTTCACTACATCGTCACTCAAACCTCCCTTTTTGAGGTATGAATACTTTTTCTTGATAGTTGAAAATTCGTTATAAAGAGGTTGTACGCAAAGAATGTTCGCAATGTAAAGGTATATTTTATATTGACTCTTATGGACAATTCAAGGGGATTACGAAGAATTTGTTAAATCGAGGAAGTCGTTATATTGAGGTACGTTATATTAAGGTTGCACTGTAATACCCAGTTCGAACCTTTGTCTCCTTTTGCATCAAAATATTGAGACGCAGTATATAAAAGGCGAGCAGTACACTAATTAATAAAGAAATAATTCACACTTCACTAATTCCTCCCGCAGGCAAACTCATTAGCAAAGTAATGTTCTGCATGGTCGTCAATTATAGGCATCTATATACCTGGCTTAAAGTTGATTAGGGGTATCCATTATGATTACGTTATTATTCATGCCTTACTTTTTATATAATCTAATAAATTGTTTGTGAATAACCTCGAAGCATCTGTTTGAGATCACTCCCCCCCCCCCAGTTTTTTGACAGTTGGTAGTGCTGCCAGATGGGCACGGTGGACACTTCTTGAAATATTCTAACTGTGGGCTTCTCCCTTTGACTAGTTGCCGCATCACTAATTTACGTGCAATAAGTTATTTTTTTCAAGGTTTGTAACCAGACTGACAACCTTGACAAGGCTTAAAAGTGTGCTTGTATAGAGGTTATTACCTAGTCCTAGTCTAGACCAAGATGGACCCTGTTTTAGTTCAAATCCTGCTAGTGGCAAATCAAGATTTTTCCGTCTCTAGTATTTTTTGTTGGCAAAAATCACTCGATCGTTAAGTGACCACACAGCATGTTTATTTCGGGTTAAAAATACATATTATATTCCAGAACATATACATAGTTTCCTCATAAAGTATGCGGAATAGACGTAAACAAATAGCGAATGTATGTTCGGCCGTAAGACATGTTTTATCCAATCTTAGAAGCAAAACTATTTATTTAGCCGAACATTGGGCTTTGCATATTGGCGAGGGGTTAACCACTCGAGAGATTGCATGAATATTTCTAAAGATTTCCTGAGATTCTCAACGAGATTCGTGGAAAGATGCACCCCGAAGGGTTAACTACTCCAGAAATTTCTAAGATTCCCTGAGATTTCATAAAGATTTCGAATGAATGCCTGAGATTCCCAATAAGATTACCAACAAGATTCTTGGAGTTTTTTTTTTTTTTTTTTTACGTTTTGTTGACCTTGTCCCACCAAAAATAGGTGGAACTAAAGTATAAAACGTCTGGTTGTCCAGTTAAATTACAAATTTAGAAATTCCTCTAAACTATCAAAATCATTTTCAAGTAAATATGATTTTAGCAATTTTTAGAGTGGTTACCCCTTGCATATTGGTCAGGTGCCTGGTTTGTATAATACAATCCGACCAAAAACACTCCGTGTAAAAAAACAGCCAAGTTTATTACCCTCCAAAAATTAGCCTAACTCAACAGCCCTTAAAAGGGTTTGATATAAAAAATGTTGGCCAAGTTCTCCACATTCCCGCTATCACTCAGCCCCCAAAATTAGCGATATCAATTATTACAGGGCCAAGTCCTTGGCGCAAATCACGTAAGCGTCACAGCCGGTCATAGACACAGGCTTTAAGGTTGGATGGGGGCTGCGGTTCGGGGGTATTGGAAAGGAGGTATATGACAAAATATGTCGCCAACATCCTTGTGATTCGCACCAAGGACTTGGCCCTGTAATAATTGATATCGCTAATTTTGGGGGCTGAGTGATAGCGGGAATGTGGAGAACTTGGCCAACATTTTTTATATCAAACCCTTTTAAGGGCTGTTGAGTTAGGCTAATTTTTGGAGGGTAATAAACTTGGCTGTTTTTTTACACGGAGTGTTTTTGGTCGGATATCATATAATTTTTGTGAGGTGGTTCAATAGTTCCTACCAGTAGGTAAAACATCAATTGGCTGTCGAGCGGACTCAGATTTTCTTGCCATACCTGGAAAGTACCTAGCAGTATCTGAAAACCAGTTCCCTGTCAACCATACACAAATTACCAATCTCATACCTGAAATACCTTAAAAGTACCTACTCGTACCTGAAAATGAGTTCCCTGTCGAATCTCCACAAATTACCTTCCCATACCTGAAATGTACCTAATCGTACCTGAAAACAAGTCGACTGTCGAATGGAGTCAAAACTCCTTGCCATACCTGGAAAGTACCTACCAGTACCTGAAAACCAGTTCCCTGTCAAATCTACACAAATTATTATCCCGTACCTGAAATGTACCTACTCGTACCTGAAAGTAAGTTGTCTGACGAATCTACACAAATTACCTTCCCATCCCTGAAGGTATAGTACCTACTCGTACCTGATACCTGAAAGTAGTACTTGATCGTACCTGACAGGAACAAGGAGACATATACACATTTCAGAACATTGTAGGTAGGTAGGAAGGTAGGTAGGTATTTATTGTTAGGACAAGGAGCAGGAGGCAGTATTAATTTTGTTTTGTAAATATCTGCCATAAGTTAGTATGGGAACTTTGAATCGAACCTGAACCTATAATACTGAAGGTACTTTGGGTTTTCGATTTTTCTGGGTGTCCACGGGATGGTACCTTAAAGTGTGCTGAGTTTCAGCTCTATCGCACTGCTGGAACATGCTAATAATTTGTATAGGTGAGTCAGTGAGTGAGTGAGTCAGTGAGTCAGTGAGTCAGTGAGTGACCCTCAAAAACAGCTAAGTTTGGGATGTCACTGCTCAGGTACGGTTGGACGTAGAAGTTTGAAATTTAATTGTGGAGGTCCCGTGGGACCCTACTACAGGAGAAGGGTACCCACTGTTCGAGCCACGCCCCCTTGCCTCCTGTAGAGAGGCACGAAAAGTGCACAACTCTGGTTCCTGTATAACATGCTGGCAGTGCTCGAGGCTTTGTCGCGCTTTCTTTTTCCTTAAAACTTGGCTGCATGCACTGCCGTGCATGTTGATACACTCTATACGCTGTGTAGCCAGTTTACGAGGACGTAGGTTGAACATTGTTCCACCCTCGAGAAGACAAGTGGGGGCGGATATGGCTTGGAAAACACGTCATCATCTTCTGTTTTTACGGTTATGTTTTCTTCGTTGTGGGAGGAAAGGTCAGAGGAAATAGGGCTGTGTGTTTACATCACCCACATTTGTTTCATATCCTTTTTTCGAGCTTTTTGCTTCTGTCTATCCAGAGGAAAAAACGGCTTTATTTTGTACCTGATTTTCCGAACCTTTTACCCTTAAGAAGAAGTTTGAATATGATATTTAAAATGAACTTTTTGGGGGTGATACCCATTCAAAACAGAAACAAAACTGAGGTAGGCTCGGTTAGAAAATTTCATGTAGGGGAGTCGGTATAGTTGATAATGCTGCTGGAACTATATCAATAGCTGAGGGGTTAACCGCTCGTTGGGAACCATTGGAAATCTTTATGAAATCTCTGGGAATCTTGGAATTTTTTTGGAGTTGTTACCCCTTCGGGGTTCATCTTTCTATGAATATCATTGGGAATCTTTGGAAATCACCGGAAATCTTTATGGCATCTCAAAGAATCTCTGGAGTGGTTACCCCCTCGGAATATGATATTTTAAAGTGAAGTTTTTGGGGGTTATATCCATTCAAAACAGAAACAAATAGGCTCGGTTAGAAAATTTCATGTAGGGGAGCCGGTAGTTGATAGTGCTATACCAATAGCGTACTTGTTTCCAGAAGAGAGTTGTAGTAAAATAAAGCATCCTAGGAGCAGATGCATCATCACGAAAATGTGACAGACTAAGCAAGGGAGAGACACACTGCTGAGAGTTGAGACGGGGAGGGGGTGTTGGGGGAGGAAATAGACGTGGCGACATTGCTGATCAGCGCGCAGCTTTCTGCTGGTCAGTCCAGTCGGGACTAACTCGATTTCGATGTTTCCCGTGACAGGTCACGAGCTGACAACCAAGCTCACATTTTATTGTGCGCCTCTAATGCCATCTAATCTGTTATTGCTGTCATCTGGTAGGGGACATAAAACCTGACTAGTTTCATAATTTCGTGATATCTTGCTTCTTTCATTTCCAGTTTTCCGTAATTTTTGGTAGATATCGATCTATTGTAGTGGCAACAGGAAGTTAGCGTGTACCTGCTACCTGCTATTCGACTTTTAATTTCGTGAAACTCTGGTTAAACTGGGTCGTGAGAATTACAGTATATTGTGTCCTCAGAAAATACGAAATTGCTTTGAGAAACTGACGAGAACCGGTAAAAGAGTAGTAGAAGTATTCGTATAAAGACGTGTACACAGTTTTTTTTGTGCACATTTTATTTGGATACTATTGGATATTTAAATGTTCTGAAATATAATATGTCTTTTTAACGGCCGAAATTAATGTGTGTTGTGATTTTACTATTGGTTAATTTCGGACAAATATTTTGTTGACAAAGTTCTCTTGGTCGTTCAACACAGCCTAAAAAGACCTATTATATTTCAGAACGTATAAATATCCAATAGTTTCCTCTTAAGGCTGAATATACATTCGCTATTTTCGACTACACGTACTTGGTTCGCAATGCTAAGTACTTCAAGCCCTACTCCGAAGTTACAGGGCGAGTAGAAAGTGTTTATAGGGGGATGTAAACCTGAGACTCTTTGTCGCGAGGTAGTGTTGTATTTTTGCATGAAATGGAGTAATAAGCCCACAGGAGCGATTTTAAACAGTCAACTACCAGTCCTCATGTTTTTTTGACAGATCGCGAAAACACAACACTACCTCATGCGGAATATTTTTTTGAAAATTTTCGGACTAAAAAATGTATGATTTTATCGTCACATTTAGTAGAAAAGCTTGATAAATGTTTGTACTATTTACCGTAGCCATGTTGCATTTTGGCAATTTTTATTTCACTTACGGAAGTGGGTAATTTCAACAGCATTTCTTACTTTTCTCCTGTAAAAGCTAAACATAGTGTCCTACTTTTAGTCGTTCGTTTCGCGTTCAAATAGCACACTATGTTTAGCTTTTAGAGTAGACACAATCAATACGATATTGCAATTACCAGTCTCCGGTTGTACTAATTTGTAAACATTAGTTTTGTCGAATATTTACTTTCGCACAGTGGTTTTGGCGGAGTTCGTCGAGAATGTATGGTGGCCGTTAAAGTGTGCAGAAAAGACGTAAATAAATAGCGAATTTATATGTTCGGTCATAAGTGCTGGTAAAGCTGATAAAAATCATTCTGCTGTTCCAGTCATAGGCCCCCAGGATTTTTCTGTCCTACACATAACGTCACATAAAGCCATGCCTACCCCCCAGTTGAGGAGAAGGTCTGGGGGCTTACCCCCCCCCCCCCCCCCCCCAGGTTTTTGGACCTGCTACGCCCATGGTTCCAGGCTATAGCGGCTGCTTGTAAAATAGAAATGTGGGTGTTAAAAGAAGGCCGGGTTTAGTGTTGCGTACAGATGCCAACACTGCAGGGTGGAAAATCCCTGCCCCCCGCCCAACTTCTTTACATTAAACGATTTAATTAAATTTCTGAAAAGGAGACGTATTTTATGGACGACCTTTTCCTCTTTATCTGTCAAAGTGCCCTCCCTCCAGCCCTTCTTTTGCTGCCACTATTGTGCGATTCTTGCTAGATCTCTGTTATTTTGACATGGGACTTTCACATGGGCGTAGCAGGACCAAAAACCTGGGGGGCTAAGCCCCCCAGACCTTCTCCTCACCTGGGGGGTAGGAATGGCTTTATGTGACGTTATGTGTAGGTCAGAAAACTCCTGGGGGTGGCTAAATTGTTCCTGGGCTTAGCCCCCCCCCCCCCTTGCTACGCCTATGGACTTTCAACAAAACTTATTTTGTGTATTCTTTTCTTTTCAGATTGGTCGTCTCCCAAAACGGCCGCGCTTTACACATAGTGTTCCCTCATCAGTTTTTGGATTCTCCGGAATGGTTTGGAGTTTCTACTGATGAGTTTTTTCAGGTAGGTTTCAATGATTTTTGCTATACAGACACTATTGCTCATAGACGCGTAATGATATTCACTTTTCTTGGATTTTGCTGTGCCTATATTGGTACATAGATGCTAGTCCGCTTGTTGGGTGACGCATTGTGATCGGAGAAAAACTATTTCACGAAGAAAAATATAAGGTAACAGTAATGGTACAGCGTGCACTGGAGTGAATTGGAGGCGGGCAGATTCTAGCTTTTCTTTGTCGAATCAGCCTTCCGCACATCGTCGAGACTCGCGCTTTCACAACGAGTCTATTGTAAACGCTCGCTTTCGGGTACCCCATCTATGTTTGCCTAGTCCGCAGTTCCATAGTTTCCGTCCTTTGTGAACCAATGCAAAATAAAACAATTTGGGCAGCAGTGGGTTTGTCTCTGTGTAGGGCTAGCGTGTAGATTATTGCAGGACTGAGGAAGGGAGGGGAGAGTGAGGGGTGAGGGGATTGCTGGGAAACTGAGGGCTTAACCGAACTTATCTAAAAGGGATCAGGTGTTGAACGGCGAGGGATATGCCAAGATTTATATCTGATTATTAGTGTAAATCTTTTTGAAAAGCCGCTGGGAAAACTAAACCAGTTTACGGTGGAAGATTTTATTTTTATTTTACTTTTTTTTCAGGTTGCTTGCTTACTTTCTTCTTTTTGTTTTGATATCTTTCTTGTCCACAGTCTGTTGTGGCTCCTTCTTCGCCATCCGTGGGGTTGACTCGACCATTGCTCCCCTTATCTTATTTGCTGAATTATTTTTAAAGGTGTTGTTTTGAGTTTGATTTGGTTGTTCTACATAAGTAATTTTCGATCCGAGAAATTAGCTGATTATACTAGGGCCTTGACTGATTAATTGTTTATATTAAATACGTTAGGCTGGATTTCACCACTTTAACATGAAGACTATCGTGTACACGATAGCGCTATCGTTTCGGTAAAAAATGTTAACGGCTTTCACCATGCAACGTTATCGTTTCTTTAGCTTTCGAGTGGATTAAATTTGACGTAAACAAAGCAAACGAATTCTATTGACACGACAAAATCTAACGAAAGGATAAGGTTTGGCGTCTGCTTTATCGAAACGATAGCTATTCGGTCGTTAAAAGGCACTATCGTGAGGTGGTGAAATTCAGCCTTAGTAAATATTGCAGCCTTTTGGAGTCACTGACATAAATTTCGGTCTATAGTCTCACTTTCCATTGTATCGCAAATAGGCCAAAGGTTCTGTTAGGGGACTGTGAACAGGACCCGCTGCGGTTGTAAGCCTTCTCCCTTAATGCCAATTTACACTGTGGTTCGGTATATACAGTTAGCTCAACTATTCGTGGTTTCGATGACAGCAGACAGAGGTCACCAACCACAGGGAGGTCTGGTTATTCCCCTCCGCTAATCCCTGATCACCTAATGAGATTGAGGCCACGAGGGTAGTTTTAGAAGAGGGCGCGGAAAATAACAAAAGGAAGAAAATATAGACACCTTAGGATTTTCGCGGTTTTAGTGCTACGCTACCTAAGTTCGGTTCGAGGGGGTAACCCCTCCTGAGATTCCTTGAGATTCCATAAAGATTTACAAAAATTACCTACGATATTCGTAGAAAGATAAACCCCGAAGATTTCCTGAGATTTCATAAAGATTTCATTTCCAATGATTCCCAACAAGATTCCCTACAAGTGGCTGACCCCTGCTCGGTTCGGTTTCTTAAAAAGAAAAGCGGGGTACTGGTTCTCCGTGGTGGATTTCCCAACTGAGGGAAATTTACACTGGGGAAGTTAAGGGTTGAACTGGACTTCAGAAATCTACCCTTAGTTGGTTTATAAAAATTCTCAAATAGTAGTAGTAGGGCTGACAATGGCGATTATTTCAGCCTGATACGAGTTGTAATAGGTACCTATAGTTAAGCTCTTTTTCAAAATGTCTGCATGGGTTTCTACTACTTTAAAGGTTTTAGAGCAAGCAGCTTTCAGAATATACGTTTGCCGAAAATGGGCTTGGATGAATACAATACTTTATCTTATGTAAACTAAGCAGAAAGAACATTCATGCATTCTTTATACGGTGGTAAAAGGCAAGAGATGAATTCGTCACGGGCATCGTTGCAAAATTTAAGCGCCGTTTGTGATCTATAGGCAGTATGGGGAATGCTTCGCTTCCTGTACTGTCGTACGGGTTTAGCTGGTATTCCGTTCGATCTAGGCTGATACTGCATTCATTCATAGGTAGCCAAAGCCGAATAACGAGTTTAAGAGGAACCTTGATATGCCAATTTTCCTCTCCAATTTTCCTCCTCATTCTGAAATCTTAAGTTCTCAATTTATTATAGCTATGGACCAAATTATTGAATTAAGGGCCACGTGTGGACTTCAAACTTTGTGAGAAAACTATTGGATATTTAAATATCCTAAAATATAATATGTCTTTTTAACGTCATTACTCATGAGGGTATGTTGTGATTTTACGATCGAGTGATTTTTGTCACCAAAAAAATTGTCCAAAATTAACCGATCGTGAAATCATAACATAGCCTCATCAGTAATGACTTTAAAAAGACACATTATATTTCAGAATATTTAAATATCCAATAGGTTTCTCACAAAGTTTGAAGTCCAAACGTAATAAAGGGTCCGACAACAGTCGCACTTAACTTTCTCGCCCAGAATGATTTTTTTTTTTTGGGGGTTTTTTGACATTTTTTTTGCGGGCGTAATTTTTAAGCAATCGAAAATCGGTTGAAAATGACCTAAGAACATCTATCTGAGATCACTCCCACCAAGTTTCATGGCTGTCATTCTATTACTGTAGTCCCAAATGCGTTCCGACCATTCAAAAACGTGGTTTCTCATTCTCAACTCATTTTCGACACTTTTTTGACTACAACGGCCGTAATTTTGAAGATAACAAAATTATGTTCGACAGATGTTTAAGTTACATGGTTCTACACAAATTTACCAAATTTCATGACAATCGGTCAATAAATGTGAATGGCGCCGAAACGATCGAACTTTGGTCCAGAACGCCCGTAATTTTCAACCAATTCAATTTTAGTTGAAAATGACCCCGAAGCATCTATTTGTCAACACACATACCAATTTTCAGTGTTGTAGATTGAAAAGTGTACCGTCGGCGCTTGTCTAAGTAACCAAAAACACGATTTTTGAATTATTTTGGCGGTTTTTTGACAATAGCGGCCGCAATTTTTGACCAATCAAAAAATCCTTGAAAATGCCCCTCGGCAGTGATTTTAGACAGGTCCATACCAAATTTCATCAAAATCGGATGAACGGTATAGGCGCTAGAGCACTGCACGGACTGACGGACGGACTGACGGACGGACAGACTTTTTCCAGAAACCACTTTTTTGGACTCAGGGGACCCCCAGGATCATGGGAAACCCAAAATCTCAATTTCGAAATTTTGCACGAAAACAATACTTTCTCGCCATATATGGCTAGCGAGAAAGTAAAAAAATACTAAAAATAGCGAATATTGGAATTTGGAATAAAAAATAAGATAGTTGTTTAACATTTTTAAACCCTATAAAACCTGTTCTCTTATTGTTATATGTATGTTATATGTATTTTCTGTCGTATAATATTGTCGTAAAGGCAGACGAATTGGATAAGAGGTTGAGTAGTCCCCAAGTGTCCAGCGAATAGGGGTCATGCCCTGATCCCTGACTGTCCCTTTGGCCCCCGGTCCCCCGGATAACAGCTTTCAGATTCGCCTAGCACTCTCATCAACTTTTGAGCTCCTAACTCCTTTTTGTTGCCTCGTTCAACTTTGAAACCCTTCCTCGAGAATGTCTTCTGTTTTTGTGTCGTCATGATCTCCGTTTGATCACTCAGCTCACAAACCGCTTCTCCTATATTGTGTATCTTATATTGCTTTTTGGGGCTTTAGACCCCTCTTTTTCGATATCTTCTATTGGACATTTCAAATGGGGGAAAAACTGTACATCAGGAAATGATTGGATTACTCGTATGTAGTCCGATGGCTGCCTTTGTTTCTGTATTTATCGCATTGTAGATACTGACCACTAAATAAAAAGTTATTACTTATTACACTGTAACAGATTATAGTTGGTATGAGAGGCGAAAATGACGTCATTATTTGCTAAGCTCCGCGTCTTCTGCTACCTATCTCACTGTAAGCTAACTGTCGGAACCGTGAACTAAAGATCAATATATCAAAGTCTGACAAGAACACAGCTACTTTACTGTCTCAACTATGAAACCGAAAATCAAAATTTTCAACCCGCTATATCTACGAAGGGAACAAATTTGGAGTTCTATAAAACCGCTTGGAAGTTCTTTATGGTGGCTGATACATAGATTCTCCAAATTCGGTACCATGCAACAAGCACAGGATTTTCCTTGTTTTACTATTGCCGTCAAACTTGAAACTGACGATGGACTGACGTGGTTTTCTTTTCAGGTGTCTATAACGGCGATGGAGGAGTCGCGGGTGCTGATCTGGCACAGGGACAAGCTCAAGCTGAGTATCATCACGGACCAGTTCCTACAGGCAGTGTTCGACCACATCCTGGGCCGGGACGTAGTCAAGAAGTTGATGCAGGTATGGTTCAAGCTGTGTTTTAGAGGAGAAAATTCTAAGCAGGTTAAATCGGTGGATCATATAAAAGAACATGTAGGGGGAGATGAAGCGTTCGTAAAAAACGAAGTACACCGGAACATGGAAGTAGATATTGGAGGAGAAAATTTTGACCATGCGGAACTAAACAGGCTCGGTGGATGGTACAAAATAACATGTAGGTGAGATCAAAAAGCGGTGCGAGTTTTCCTTATTTTCTATTTTATACTTGTATACATCAGATACGATTAAAACTGGAATAACCTTTTGGAAATCGGACAAATGGCGATCCGCGAAAGCCCTAGCAGATGCCCGTCTATAGCACAGGAAGTGATGAGGAAGGCTTCATGTGTAATTATTTCACTGGTGGGATAGGACTATTTATTTTTCTCGGAAAACTTCATTGGCGATCCAATGAGAATGATGTGTATTCAGGCTCCCTTCTAGTTGCCAGAGTGAAAAAGTGTTCAGTCTGTATAAAAGAGCTTCATTAAAAAAAACTCTACATGTGACCTACTTCTCTCAGCTTATTGGATTTTTAAGTCAAACAATTTAATGATTTATTTCGTAGCCGATCGCGTATATACTGATATATGAATTTGTACGTTGGGGCAGATATTTTGGGCTGAGAGGAAGGGAGACGCGATATGAGGGTGGGGGTAGGGTGGGGGTTGTTGGAGGAGCAATAAAAGAGGCGTAATTGCCAGTTGAGTGATTAGGCGCGTCAAACGCGTAACGAGAGATAAGGGCCTCCACCCTCCACCCCTTTACCCTTTTCTAATATCGTTTTAATTTAACAAGACGTTCAGCTGACGACATGTACTTACAAACTTGAAAGTGGATCTCCAAAAAGGCAAATTGTGAGGAGGCTGAGGCTTCCAGGGCAAATTGTGACGAGGCTGAGGCTTCCAGGGCAAATTGGACTCAGCGATTGTTTCGTTTTGTTCCAGATGCCCGTTGTTGATTCTCCCTCTGATCAGGATTTTGAACTTTTGGTCTGTTTGCTTCAATTTTCTTTTATGTTTATTGACTCACTGTTCCACTGTATTACTTTTTTTCTAATCTTACCTCTCTGCTTGTGCTTCCTTTATTTAATTATTGTTCCGTCTGTTTTGTATCTTTTTAAATCTTTCCGTGGCAATTCTATAACAATGACCATTCGTTTTTGTCCCTTGCCAGTCCGATTGAGTTTTGTGTGAAATGACACTTTGTGCACTTGACTAGACGCGCTCTTTGTCTGTATGGAAAGCGAAATAATCCCATATGTTCCCGCACCACGTAGAATCAACGCCCTAAACGCGATATGCTTCTTTAGCAAATAATCAGCAATAATCACTATTTTCAGTACGTTCACGCTTTCATGAAATTTTCAGCAACGCGCAGTATATTTTCTTTCAGTGCTGCGAAATAGTTTCAGTAACACAGCTATGCTTTCACGGTTAATTAATGCTATAGCATCGACACTCATGGATACCTATTTTACTAATTTGGTACTCAACTCAAAAAATGAGCTGAGGGAACTTCTAGTACCTTATTATTGTACTTACGTGATTATGCTTATGTTAAGAGTGGAACCACCCAATTGAACCTTCGACAAGATGTAGGATCATATTTTTACTTTCTCGCCCGTCGTACATGGGCTGAGAAAGTTATCGTGAAAAATTTTGATTTCCCATGATCCTGGAGGTCCCCCGAATCCAAAAAAGTTGTTTTTACAAAATCTTCGATAAATGGAATTCACGTTTTTACTTTCTCGCCCGTATGTAATAATGTAATAAAAATGTAATAAAAAATTATTGTTGTCCACTTTAGCGCAAAATATCTTTCTGGTAAAGTTAAAATTTGGGCTAAAAAATTAATTAATGAAAAAAAAAATTGACACCATTGGCGGAAATATTGTGAGAAAGTCAAGTGCGACCTTTCTCTAAGGATTGCCTATGTTGACTCATGCGTTTCTGTACAGATGTACAGTGTTGACTCATATGGTCGGTGACGTTCCTGAATAGAACGCCTTGATGTGGATCTGGAGACGCTTTTATACATAACTTGACCTAGTAGATACCTATACATTGTAGGTACCCGGAAAGCGAACCTGCCCAAAATTTCCACCCTACCCCTTCGCCACAGAAAGTGTGATACCTGCTCTCCAGAGCAGAAACCGAGGGGGTAACCGCTCAAGAGATTCCCTGAGATTCCATAAAGATTTCCAAAGATTCCCAACGATATTCATAGAAAGATGAACCCCGAAGGGGTAACCACTCCAAAAAAAAATTCCAAGATTCCCTGAGATTTCATAAAGATTTCCAATGATTCCCAACGAGATTCCTGGAGTGGCTAACCCCTCGGCAGAAACGTGTCTCACTCTAGCTGTGGAGAAGTAGTATTATAGCCTAGGGTTATAGAAATTTTGATCAGGCACTATACCTTCCTGTGTGTAGTCAGTCCAACTCTTGAGTTGGAAATTACCTCCTAGCGTCAACCGTAATTTGCCCTATCGTACCTTTAGAGTCGTCCTAGCCTGTAATTGTTGGGACCGTCAAACGCAAACACGACTGCTTATTTGCCACAGTGACTAAAAAAAACGACGCTGTTATTTGCGTCCTTTTTGAAAGAGGCTTGAAAAATTCAACCAGATTTTCCTTTCAAATAATTCGCTACTAATTTTTACTGATGCTTCAGCTTGACTAATTATATTTGCTCGTCACATTCAAAGTATTTTCCGTCTAATTTTTGTGTTTACATTGCCATTTAACTGCAACACGAGTTTCTCTTTACCGCTTTCAAAAGATATTTTTAATTTCCTTTCATCTGAAATTTAATTATTAACTCTTTGTGAGGAAATTTAAAATTCAATTATGTTTTTTCAATCACGCTCATTTCAAAGGTGAACAAGATATCTTCTCCAGTTGTGCCTATTTTCGTGGATCACAATTTCCTTAATTATAAACGTGATCATTCGCGATATTCCAATCCAGCCTTTCCATAAGAGAATAAAATTCTAAGGGTGCGTCCCACCATACTCGGTTAAAGTTAATCTCTAGTTAAATTCAAATTATTGCAGGGTAAAAACTGACTTTAACTGGAGTTTAACCGTTAACCGAGTATGGTGGGACGCACCTTAAGTGACTCTTCTAAGGGTGCGTCCCTCCATACTACGTTAACTGTTAAACTCCAGTTACATTCGGCTTTTACCATGCAGTAATTGGAATTTAACTGTAGTTTAACGTTAACCGAGTATGGTGGGACGCACCCTAAGTGAATCTCAGTGACGGTTTATTTGTTTCACCCCGTCCACCATGCGCCTCCCTCTTGCATTCAGTGTATAGCTTTCCGTGGCTTGGCAAGATCGAGGCATTGGGGTAGCCAGGTGGACGGGGACGGAGTCTCCCAGCTAACTGTCACGCAACTGTGGACCGTCGGATATACCTACCCTTAGTAGATTTTGTTTTTGTTTCTAGAGTGTTGCATTCCGTTTGGCGTGGGGCGATTGAAATGGCTATTCCTTGCGTTTGCGACACTCTAATAATTTCTTCGGTAAAAGTGTCGAAATTGTCATAGTGCGTCGTCTACCCTCTCAAATTCCCCCAACCAACCCTGTGTGGTGTGGTATCTTGGATGATCATATTTGAGGGTCGGCATGCCGAGTGGCTTGCATCGTTACTCTTTGATGTATGGCCCTAAGAAGTGAAAAATTTAAATAAAATTAAAGAGTTGTGACGTCATAAGCCGCTGGGTATGCGCCTTCTTAATGTGTCAGTAACATTTCTTAAAATAATATTTGTTTGTATAGGTGAGCGAGACGATGGCTGCCAGCAATAACGGACACATTCCCAACATGGACGACGGTGAGGACAAACCCATGCTCATCGTTAAGAAACCCGGCGACGGACCTGGCATCACTGCCTTAATCAACCGTCAGCTCCAAGGTAACGTTACGTTACTTTACTATCAAATAGTTTCATGTTTCGCATTCAGCACAGTGGTTTCCAATGTTTCCGGCCCACAGAGCCATGAAAACTCAGGAAATTCCATGGAACTTTATTGTAACATTGCATTGACGTGAAATAGGCGCCTCCACATGCAAGTCAAATCGCCTTCGGTTAAATTGGTAAAATACTTGGCTTATGTGTCTAGCTACTGGACCCATAACCTAAGCACTTTCTGGACAAGTTCGGCCTACGATGGGGCTTGCTGAAAGAGGCGCCTAGGCCAGCACTTTTGGGGCCCTTAGTTTGTAAACTGCTGTATAGGACATTTTAGTTGTTCTTTCTGAAAGTGCCATTCTTGCCACAGAGGTAAGTTCTTTTTAGCCTGAGATTTGAGTGCATCAATAGCTGTAGTCTAAAAATTAATTCAGTTGGTCCAGCGAGGAAACTTTCGCACATTAAACCTTGTTTAACTTCAAGGCACGATTGGAATAAACACTGTAAGCAACACTGGTAGTCAGCGAATATTGGGATGAAATGGCTTCCCGCTCCCAAAAGATAGAAAAATTGGAACGTCGCGAGAATACTCTGAACTCGTTTAAGTTTTAAACTTACGGGCACATTTTTCCTCTATCCATCTTCTGGTTGCCCCAAGGAGAATTTTGTTGCATTTCCTCTCTTGTCGATTTTTAGGCATCCTAAATTGAAGTTATAAGTACCTTTTCAAGGAGGGTGAACAAAACGTAAGAAAAAATTCATTCGCGATCTTCAAGTTAATTAACAAAGAAAACTTGAAGACGTTCCTGTAATATAATGCTCATTCAAACAACTTAAAACCCTGAGATAAACATTATTTATCATCTGATAAAAAGAGGGAAAGAAGTGCAAAGTAATAAAAAATTGGGGGGCTGTTTAATTAAAAATAAGGAAGTTAGCTTCGGTGACTGAAAATTACTTCCGTTCATCTTATGATATGCTCAAAATCATTTTCGTTTTCACAGAAACAAGTAGTATGGATCTCTGCCTTTTTTATCTTCTCACTTTCTCACTGCCTGATGGTGAAAATTCACTTCACTTGCCCTGAGATCCTATATGGGTCCCTGGAAAAAGTCCAGACAGTCCGATTTTAGAAGATACCATCGCTACACTCATCTTTCCGAGGGGGTAACCACTCCAGAAATTCCTTGAGATTCCCTGAGATTCCATAAAGATTTCTAAAGATTCCCAACGATATTCATAGAAAGATGAACCCCGAAGGGGTAACCACTCCAAAAAATTCCAAGATTCCCTGAGATTTCATAAAGATTTCCAATGATTCCCAACGAGATTCCCAACGAGTGGTTAACCCCTAGCATCTCTCGTTGTTCCTTACGCCTTTAATATTTTTCACTTCATTATTCGTCACAAATACGTCGCACGACATGGGTGGAAACGACCAACGACTGCGTCCTTTCGTTAACGTCCCTTTCAATCCATTTAGCTCCCATAAGGTCAGTATTGCTCATTGAGCTGCCACGCAAGGAACCTGACGTTATGCTAACGAATGGATAAAGGGAGGTCGTTGTCACCCTCAGTATGTAATATGCAAAATCTGTAGAACATTCAAACGGAACAACCTCTACAATACATGGACCTTGCCAATCATCCACTTGCACCTGCCAAGTTTGGCCCGACTTTTGTACCACCATGGTTGATCTGCCTATAGATGTCTGCTCGCACGAGGCATGCCTGTCTGTGAATGCTTGTCCTCGATGTAGACTGCGCCACTGTTATGTGCTGTCGGTACTAGGATGCCCACGAGATAGTCCGTAAGGGATTGGAATTAGAGAGTGAGTACCCAAGATTATTTCAGTTGAGCTCGGTGCTTTAGCGGTGTATAAAAGTCTGTTTTTCGCTTGTATTCACCATTCCCGGGTGGGGGTCTCAATAACTCCAATATACCAAAGAAGGTGTGAACTCCATAGCCTTTATTATTATCACTCGAGGATTGTGCATTTTTATGTCAGTGATATCGTGAACTGTGCCACGAATCAAAGAGTGTACCTATAAAGTTGTGTTTTAAAATAATTTTCACTACACAAAAGCTATGGACGTCAGCGTCTTCGTCTCGCGGTCACCTTTTTGCCGGAGCTTTTAACTACCCCCGCTTCTGCTAATTTAAAGCTGACATCAGCAATCATGTCAAATTTGCTGCTTACCCTGATGGATGAGTTTGGTTTTTGTGGCTATTTCGGCTATTGCTAATCGGTTTCGGGCTGTCTAACGTTTTAAAAAGGTGACGTCTGCCATGTTTGCACTTTTTCAAACTTCTCCCTTAATGCTAGAGCTAAACTTCAGAAGGCTTGGGCTGAAGAGTGTGCAGTAGGCTTGCCCAGAACATTGTTTGTAGTTCTTTAACCTAAATTCTGTTATCTATGGTATGGTCCAGCTATTAAAAAATTGTTTATAGTCCGTTCTAGTGTTATCCTTCCGTAAAGAACCGTTGACACTACGATATAGTCAGCTTTTAAGGGGACACTATACCGTGGACTTTATGAAATCCCCCTAAAATCGATAGCTGGCTCATAACTGGTGGTACGTGGTTTATTGCTCTTGTTCTGTGGCATCCCTGGGTGCAATGGAACGCGAAACAGTATAGGAAACGCGGTGCTGTAATTTTCCGCAATGGGCGATCCATCATAAAGAGGAGAGAGGGGGTGGCTGAAGAAAGAGAGGTCAGCCAAACAGTTTAGAGGGGGTTGGGGAATGCAGAAATTAATATGCTTTGACCGCTGTTGGGCAGTCATGTATAAAATGTACAGAGGCGGCTATTGTGCTTGGTTACCGCATTCCTGTCGGACGCCACTGCCGAGTGCCGCTCCCCCCGCCTTCTTGCTTTGCTTCGGCCCGAGTGGCCCCACAATAAACCGACCATAAATCACGTGTATGGCCGTAATGAAACCGTGCTCAAGGGTCTCTCGTATGTTACGTTATTTTTCCATTCTCCCTCGCTCCTTTTTTTCGTGCCCCCCCCTCTTGATTTTCCCATGATTTATGATGTTGGTTATTGGAGAGCATATTACAACATTACAACATATTTGTGAGGTAGCTAACGAGGGGGGCCGTTTATTCGTTTCACATTGAACAGTTTCTGGTGCAATTTGCGGCTAGGTTCCTCCAAATCCAATAAGCTTTTGGCTTTCTCGCTCTAAGTATTTTAAAACTCGATGACTTTTACCACAGATTTGTTTCAGACAGCGCGTATATTTTATATTGTTTTCAAATGTCTGTTCCTGGACTAACTTTTAATTTTTTGCTTTTGTTCATTTCATATTCATCTTCACCTTGTCCGTAAAATTAGTCGTATTCCCTCCCCTGTTGTGTCTAATGTTCTCACTAAATTCCACCATAGCAAGACATTTTCATAGCACAGTTTAGTAAGGTGCCTCCACGTTATCCCGAACGTATGTTCGAACCCCAATATTTGTAGTTGATATTGTCAGCATTCACAGCCGGGAGCACACCCGATAACTCAAACATGTCAACAAACGTTTGTCCCAATCTTATAACACTCAACTGCATGTGTGGATGTTTTCCAGCCCCCAAACTACAGACTCAGATACCGTCGGATATTCTCGAGGGGTTAACCACTCCAGAGATTACTCGAGATTGCATGATTTCCTGAGATTCGTAGAAAGATGCATCCCGAAGGGTTAATTACTCCAGAAATTTCCAAGATTCCCTGAGATTTCATAATGATCTCCAATGGTTGTCTGAGATTCCTGGAGTGGTTAACCCCTCGGATATTCTGTAAAACTATCGCCTAGGTAAGATAACCCATAGACCGTGACCCGGTTCACACCATGGAGTTTTAGCCCCCGAAACGTCGGCAACAGCTAAGTGTGAAGGCACCTTTTAGCTGACTTCCCTATACAGAATAACCTAGCCGTGATATTGAATTTCACGAAGGGAGAAAAGCATGGTGCTCCACTTGAGAATTCCATTTTGTGTGGCTTCCAGCTGAGATTACTGGAGAAGACAAATGGTCTGGGAGTCCCGCCCGAGATAACAGACATGGTTTTGGTTTGGGGGAAGCTAATTGTTCGTTAACTTGCGCATGACCTATATTAGTTTGTTAACAACGCTCATGTGGTTTTGTGTTTGACATGGTTTTGTATTATAAGGAATTCTTTTTTGTCTAGGTATCCCTAGGATTAGGTATTACTACTGCGGTAAGTATCACGAAGAATATTCTGTATTTTACATGGCCAATCACAGTCATTTCTATTTGAAATTAAGGGTCCGCTATACCTGACGGTGCAGTTTTTGCCGCCCATAAGATTAACATTGCGAGCTGCGATTCATTTTCAAGGTTTACCCTTGGTTGGAAAGACACAAAGTTTTGCCTGTACCTAGCCCTAACAATGTTCCAGGAAGTGTTCGAAGCAGATTTCCCATTTTTTTACTGGTTTTCGAGATACAGCACTTTTCTTGAGGTATGCGATGCTAGCATTTGCAAAACAGTTGCAATAAAAGAAACCAGTGAGAAATTGGAAAATCTGCTTCGAACACTCCCTAGAACATTGTTAGGGCTAGGTACAGGCAAAATTTTGTGTCTTTCCAACCAAGGGTAAACCTTGAAAATGAATCGCCGCTCGCAATGTTAATCTTATGGGCGGCAAAAAAATGCACCGTCAGGTATAGCGTCCTCTTAAGTTGTCTTTCAGGGGTCTGAAAATGTGACTGACAAAAATCAGTGCCTGAATCATCCATCTGGTGGAAAGTTATGGACGGTTTTCTTTCTGGGCTTAGTATTTTTCTATAAATTATTTTCGAACTCCTGAAAGGCTGTAAGAATGTTCTAATCCTTTGATTGTTTGGGGCCAATCACTTTGGTCCAACCTTAAACAGATTCAGATTTCAAAAGTTAGTGCTGAAACTTCAGTGGTGGGTTCGTCGAACCTAGGTACCTTGTTTAAATTTAACAAGAGGTTACTGACTTGAACCTAAGAAACTAATTGTCGCATCACTGAGGATCGTCAAATCCACCCAAGAAATTCGATTCGGATTTTCTTCTCTTTCTTTATATTCAAGTTCCCATTTGGTTCCATTTGGAGGAGGAAGAAAATGCTTGAGAAAAGAAGTCATGAAAGAGGCTTTTACCATGTAACTTTCCGTAAGAAAGCCGGAAATTTCCTACTCGCTTTAGTAATCTTTGAGTCGTTTGACTCGCCGACGTAGTGGAATAATTAAATGTGGAATTTATATTTTTTGTAATTCACCAGACCGTCCTTGTAAGGCAATTTTTAGAAAGAAACGTTTTTCATTTCAGCTTTTTTTTGAAAGGATAAGTTTTCTAGTTCGCTGGTCTCTACCTTAAATTAGTTATTATGGAGAATAATTTTTTTTTGGTATAATATTTCTTTGGTGTATACCCGCACCCGACAAAGCGTTCTTCCTCCTTCAAGCTGCTTTTGCTATCAGTTTCTGCCAGATTCAACTGTTGAATGTTGAGTTCTGTATTCAACTATAAATGGGATGGGACTCAAGACAGTTGAGTCGAGTGTCCAACTCTTCTTTATATCGAACACAACTGTCCACCTGAAGTTTTACCGATTTTAAAGCTGCCCGTCCACTGATCGGACGGAAGCGCCGGACCGCCGGCAGCGTCGGAAGTTTCGATTCGTTCGGTTCCGTCGCGTCGGGTCGGTCGGTTCCGTCCGACCAGTGGACGGGCAGCTTAACTCGACAGTTGAGTTGGGTAGAATTTGTTAGTACGAGTGGGCTCTGTACCTTTCCAGATTTTTACTTTACATAGGGTGCGTCCCACCATGCCCAGTTAAAATTAATCTGGAGATTTTGTTCTATGCTTACCATGTTAAATTTAACTTTTAAAGTTAAATTTAACATGGTAAATCTCCAGTTTAATTTTAACTGGGCATGGTGGGACGCACCCTTACCTTTTTTAATTTCTTGATATTTGTCTTGTACTGCAATTGTGAGGCATTTTTGTAC
Source organism: Mesopsocus fuscifrons (assembly GCA_950004255.1). Classification (NCBI taxonomy): domain Eukaryota; kingdom Metazoa; phylum Arthropoda; class Insecta; order Psocodea; family Mesopsocidae; genus Mesopsocus; species Mesopsocus fuscifrons. The sequence goes on along the minus strand of OX465373.1, from coordinate 18,971,122 downwards.
CTTTCAGCTGGAGACCCCAATGCGTGGCGCCTGGGCCGAATCGAAGAAACTGACCATGAGACTCCCGTGTAAAGTTCTCCAGATTTTGGTCCCCCGTCCCAGTCCTAGGTGTACTTACTAATTGTAGCTGTCACTAAACTCTTAAATTTTAAGTTTTGATATTAAGAGAACAAAGATTTGATTTTCTGTTGTTATTTTTCGGGGTTGGAAAATGGTTTTGCTTGAATTGTGATTATCAAAGCACTCAGGAGTGTCTAAGTTTCCCAGCTGCTGCGACGTTGCGCTACTCTTCAAAGACCACAGTATTTAGTAAGGGGAACAGGAATACAGTGAATTCTGAATTCCCTTCGAGGCAGAGTAATTCGTTTTGAAAGGAGGTATGAGTGATATAAATCGCTTACGACTGTAAAAGAGCTCCGGAAGTTTCATGGGGGCCATAAACCGTCTTATTTCTTGATTACCGTGGGAGACTAACAAAAAACATAGATGGGAATAAAGTTTTCGGTAAAAAAAAGTCAGGTGATGATGGCATCAGAGATGTCGGATAATTCGATATTCGTGCCTGACTGAAATGTTTCTAATTCAATAATGTATATTTTATTCTCTAATTTAAAAGTCAGGCCAGTCAAGCTAAATTATAAATTTCTATCGATAAATATTTCAGAGAAGTGTTCCGATCAAGGCATCATCCATCCCATCAAGACACTAGGTATAAATATCGTTTTTTAACGCCGTAAGTTAAGTAGTAAAATACGTCCCTGGTTCTTGGGGACAGGTAGTCGGGTGTAATTTTAATCCAGGGGATTCAAAGCTGGAGAGGATCGCTCGACTAATTTGTGAACTAAGATTTGCCCCTATAAATTAGCAGTGAACGATCGGAATGTCGCGGCGGCGAAGGTAAGCTAAGCTGCTGATTCAGAGTGCTGAGATATTGCTGGAATTCCAAGCCCTTACCCCCCACCCCCTTACCACACCTTCATCTATTGTTTTCCATTCCTCATACATATCTTTCTACCAGGAGGTGTATTCCCTTTCTCGAACACCAGAAAACCCACCCAACTAACACCTTCAAAAATTAATGTAAGAAGATAAGGCACGCCATGATGCAATATATGGAGAACAGTTCTTCTTACAATAAATTTTGAAGGTGTTAGTTGAGTGGGTTTTCTGGCGTTCGAGAAAGGGAATACACCTACAGGGGTCTACCTGGCGATTAAATACTCTTTCACTCTTCCCTGAATTATCTAACCTTCCTCGGAGTAACGGAAACTTAACCGATCTGTTAGCATTAATTTTTTATTTTTTCGTGGAACGGGTGAGATTCCAAAGCAGGGGTTTCCCGGTCTCTCACCCGGTTACGTCAACGGGGTACTCAAGTTTAAATTTTGTAGAGCGGCGCCTCGTATGGAGGCTAGCAACAATCTCAGACTTTCAGTGACTCAGTCCAGAACTACGCCAGAAGTCAGAAGTTAGTCCTATCACTTATTGAGCCAAACTTCTCACCCCGAGTTATAGATCTTCTAAAAAATACAAAACCAATGCTACGAGATTACCCCTGGCCACTGTGTACAGGTTCGTACGAACCGTATAGGGTTCTCAAAATAAAAAGACCATTTCAGAAACTTAAGTTACATGAGTCACGATTAAGTACTTATGTCAAACAGCCTAAAAGCGCGACATTGAGGGCTAATTTCACAAAAATACTGTAACAGATCGATAAATTTATAAATTCAGTACTCAGTTGTTCGGGCACTTTGATGAAATGCGCCCTTATTTTTTTTATTCATCAGGGGCGGTTTGCCGTTGCTCATAGAAGTCCAGTTGTTAGATTCCTCAAGTGCTGCCGTCCCGGCGCAGTATATGAAAGAAGTGTTAGTTGTAATGGTGACTCTGTAAAGAAACCTCTCTGCAGACAGGTCTACGCGTCCTAGGAATCAGAATGTAATGTTTAAGTATTGTTATCATCAACTTGTTGATCGAGACTGCTTACAAAATAGCATTATTTTTATAAATGAAATGAAATATGGGCAGCTTTCTGGAGAAAATCTCCCGTTTTGTTATTTTAATGCACTCAAAATATGCATAAAGTGAATTATTTGTCAAGTTGTATAGGTAATTAAAACGTTTTATGACAGCTCTGTGTGCTATTGGACAGTTGTATGTTAGAAATGCCATGTGTATGATAAATTGTTGTGCTGGTGTCATGGTGTCAGATGACTGACACATCTTCAGTTATCCGAAGTTTATTGTTTATAATGATGAAATATCATGGCCCATCCAGACTTCTGCAAATATTTTTGAAGAATGTTTGAGGTTTCTTGCGGATCTATTGCGTGAATGTCTTTGGAGATTGCAATGAGGCTCAAAGCAGGAAAACCGTCACCCCAGATATTGAACGTTAGCGTGCATGTCAGGATGGGCCTCTCAATGAGGGTAAACAGGTTTTCCAATCAGAAGCGACAGCTTTTGTCAATTTTAATCCAGTGTATCATCAGAAAACTTTGGTTTTTTAAAAATTGTAAAATGCAAGATATTTTTTTAATTGACATGAGGGTGCAGAATATGAAAGCGCTTACTAGATTTCGGTACATAATTTAATACTGCAATCACACGCGGAAGTATAGATATTTTAACTGGAATTGAATCTCTGTATATTTTGCTCATGGAGAACGACAGCTTATGATGCGCCGATTGATAAAACCGGGCAATTACGATCAAAATTTGATCGTGCGGTTAGAAACATGACGTGGGGTTTGCGGGAGTAAGAGACGCCCTAAGTAACTTTTTTCTACAAATTTACAAGAGTTTTTGTCAGCAGGAATGCTCTGCTTTTGCACACTTTATTGTAATGTGCCATTCGGGAGTAAACGAAGTTTTGTCGAACGCCCCAACTTTAAAAAATCCCTTTCGGCAGCCCCGAAAGGCGTAGGTAGATTTCGAAGATTACTTCCATCCACTAAAAGCAGTCTAAAATCATTGAGGAAGACGGTTAAGAAGATTTCCAGTTGACCCAAATGCATTCTCAACAATAACAACGGAGGAATTGAGTTTTGAAATTTCACCCCCCCCCCCCCCCCTTAACGAGAAAATGAAAGTGATTTTACAAAAAACTTTTTCAGACAAAAGTTGTAGATATTATTAATAGAAACTCATAGCAAAAAGAATAAACTCAATATCTCACCAAATAAGTGAGTTATGACGTTTTGAAAATTCAACCCCCCACCCCCCCCCCCCCCTTAACAAGAAAATGAAAGTGATTTTACAAAAAACTTTTTCAGACAAAAGTTGTAGATATTATTAATAGAAACTCATAGCAAAAAGATAAAACTCAATATCTCACCAAATAAGTGAGTTATGACGTTTTGAAAATTCAACCCCCATCCCCTGCCTAAACGGTGCGTCGGACGAAAAACTTTTTCAGACAAAAGTTGTAGGTAATATTGAGGCAAATACATTACAAAACAAAAGAACTCGATAACACCCCTAGGACACAAGTTATGAATTTTTTTGTGCGCAAAACCCTCTTTTTCCACCCCTATTCAACCATTAAGGGTGGGATCAAAAAACGTTACTAAGAAAAGTTGTAGGTAGTACTGTTAGACGACCCTCAGACAAATTTTAGTTTCATTTGTTGCAATATTAAGGGAGTTATGGACAAAAAACCATATTTCGAAAAAGTCCCCCCATTTCCCCCCCCCCCCCCCCCTTGGTCCGATTTCCCCCATTAACGAACTCGACCGAGATTTTAGTCCCTTATATTTTATTAAATAGTCAAAACCAATTATTTTTCAAAAATACGGCTGCTAGCGTGTTCACAAGGAAGTGAAAATGATATATATATAAACTTTTGAACTGATGGTGGTTTTGGGATCCAGGGGTCATAAAAAGAATAACTGTGAAGAAATTTTTCAAAAGTGAGACTACTGATACGACTACAATAGGTAGATTTTTCTTCGAAATCTACCTAAAAAGTTACTCTGGGGTTCTTACTATTCCGCTTTCCGTAGTAATAGTCAATGAATGTCGATGACGGCAAAGCAAACAGAATACAGTTGAACCTTAAAGCTTGTTGTGGACTTTACCATATCAAAGCTGATTTCAACGTCCTAAACGCTACCTTTGATACTACTATATTCTATTTACTTTGCTATGACCAGAAGTGGTGCCTTGAAATGTTGAAAAATGTACTTATTGTTGGCGCGAAACGCCAGCTGGTGCTTTACAACTTAGCTGTCCTGAAATTTGCGAGTATCCGACTTCGATGTCTAACTTGGATATCTAGCTTGAGCTGCACTGCTGAATTTGAAGATGCTTTGTCTTGTCTAACCTAACTTTGCCAAATCGATGTGCTTATTTTTATCAGATGATCTTCCATTTTCAGTTCACTGCTGAAATTTCCATTTTTTCGAATGATCTCTCGTCGGAAATTGGCCCGATGTATTCCCCCACTCTAAAGTTACTTTTAGAGCGAAAACGTTTCACTGTGCTACTCTGAAAAACTCACTATGGTTTGCAGAACCTTGCTCGACATGGTGAGTATTTTGAAGGGAAAACAGAACAGGTGATATTGAGTTATTGCCTAAAATGTATCTACCACTATCTTTTACCTATGTATCTTCAATATTTGGCAACTATAGAACATGTAGGTCAGCAGTACCCAATTAAATAAATTAAGGGTGGGTTCGACGATCATTAGTTGAGACTAAAGATGCAGTTCTGACGTTTTTTAATGACAATTTTCTGAGATACTTGTTCTTGAATATAATATGTCTTTTAAACGTCAGAAGCTGCTTCTTCGTGACTGTATTATCAAGTATTTTTTTTATTGACAAATATCACTCGACCATAAAATACAGAATATTGAACTACTTGTCTGGTCCATAAGTTAATCAGTTAAACCTTCGTTTAAATTTAACTAAGAGCCGTCGAACTCACCCTAGAGGTATTTTAAGACTACATTAACTTACTAATGCATTCCATTTACGTACGTAGGTACTTCAAACTTAACCTTCGTTGCGCTAATCCTTTTCTTCCACTGACCGCGTATTTAATGATTAATTTAGTATTTTGAGTATAAGACTTTTAATTGTATTGACGTGTTTCAATTCTAACCAAAAGCTATTTAACTTCTGTTTTGCATTTAGCATTTACTGCAATGCCAATAAACATAGTTCCAATGTAACTATTATGGTAATATTTTTTCGTAGTTACTCCCTTCGAAATAGGATATACCTTCTGTAGGATTTATAGAATGAACGTTTAGGTAATACGTTTGTGATATGAGCCACTGGGTGTAATATATACAAACTTTCGCTAGCTTTCGCCTGGAGTTAAGATATTTTCTAGTTTGAAATGATATTGTTTCATCTTTTCTTACACGCCCGAATGAGGAAACTATACTTAAAGCCACCAGAATTTGACGTTTCTCTAGCCTCAAAATTTAGCACGAGACGGACAGTTAAAACCGGATTCAGTGAGGTTGTCATCAAAGTGCAATTACGTAAAAACAGATTAAAACAGAATGGCGGGGATGTCAAAAAACACATCAACATCACATGTTGCAGCGAGCTTTATGTTCACGTTCTGGACTGCACAACGGAATATTCATATGGATGAAAATATTCCTCTCTGTCGTATGCCACAAGTATAGCAGCGTGACGTTATTGTGGGTTTTTTTTTGTGTGAAAATTTTGAAAGCCCCAGTCACATGTCAAATGGGACATCTAAGTAAATCACTTGGGCTGTGACGGAATCCGGATTTCCCATCACTCATGTTCCAGTGCTACCAACGAAGCGAACTAACGATCCCTACGTACTAAAGTCTTTTTTTCAGTTTCTTTCGTAACACAGAGGTGCGCATATAAACTTGGATACCTGCAGTACTTATACTCAGTTCCCTTCATGATGGGATAGATAGGCCGTCCAGTCAACCCATTCAAGGCCATGTGATTTTCATTCTTTTCGACTTTTTCTCCGGAACCACCTCCATTGTCGTCTAAAAACCGAAAATTCAATCAAAATTTGAAATAACGAACTGGATACGTAAATTATTCTACCATCCATGAGATTTGCTGAAATAATAACGACTTACTTGGCTTGACGGTGGCTCAGTTCTTTTGTTGGGTCTACTCGTCGCATCTTCTGTTGACTTTCTTTCGGAACTCGTTCTAGTTTTGATCACTAGATTTTCTATTGCTGATGTGTTTGATCTGTGAGTGTCACTGTCTTTTTTTGCTGACAAGCGAATTTTACTGCTCGAGGAAAGGTCTGGAGGGGGTTTCAGTCGGTCTGTTGATGTCAGGCGCTTTATTTTTTGAAGGCTTTCCTGACTAGAAGTGCTGAAATAATGGTTTTTGTTAAGTATTTGCGGCTTTTTTGTAATATGATTACTGATGTTTAAAAAAAATACGTGTGGAACCATGAGAAATGAGCGTAAGCAAAAATGTACGGTGCAAAATTGAAAAAGTGCTGTAAGCAATGCACATGGTTCCTGCCCTGCCAGGCCACTTGCGAGCACCCGCTTGATATTTTTTTTGACCCTGCCATCCGGAAACACCCTGTATATGTAACATCGTTGGGAGATAATGGTGGTTTTTTCTTCCAAGCGTCTTCTCAAAGAAAAATCGCACACAATAACACTTGAAAAATGTTATCAAGATTAAAGGATGTATAACAAGAGTAAAGTGGAGAGGAGTCGGGGGTGGGCGGGGTCAAGGCTATTCCAGCCAATGAGGAAACCGCCACAGACGAGAAGCTGGAAGGTGAAGCTGCTGCAGCTACAAAGTTTGCTCTGGCAACAGCCACAGCTTTACTTTTTATTGATCCACCCGTAATCGTTCGAGTGGGGGGCTTAGTCTCTGAGATAGGGAACAGATTCTATTGCGATTCATCCCAACACCAAAGCTTGTGGATACCAGCAGCCCTATTTCGGATATTTTTATCACGACTAAATAACCGCGAATTTATTTCCGTGATAAAAATATCCATAATAGAGCCGCAGGTGATGAACCCCTCCACAGGGCACAGAAAGTTCTTTTCAGATGGACTGAAATTCGTGTACACCCACTTTCCAATTACATAATCACGGTTTTCGCAGGCGCAGTGAAATATTGTCACCCAGATTATAAAATCACAAGGTGATTCAGGTGCATTAAAAACGTGTACACCCACTATCAAATTACATAATCATGGTTTTGCAGGCGTATTGAAATAGTCACTTAGATTTTTTTGCTGTAACGGGGATCCTCTTGGCAAAAGATCAGAGCTGGTTTAGAGCAGCCCTTTCGGTACTTTTTAAAGAGACCCTTGCATCACTCTGAATAAACCAACAACTGCAGCGGTTGGCTCTTTTCAACCGAAGATGGGTTCGCTATAAACAAAAACTACTGAACACAGTAGCCCCAATAAATGTACGCATATCCTGCCTTTCATTTTACCCATAGATTTCGGCAAAGTTTTATAAACCAAGTAACTTAATACCTCAGTACCCTCAACAGCTAGCTCTCCTTACCTCAAATCTGGACTAGACCGCGCTTGTAAGCCGGAGCGCATCCGTTTTTCCTGGAGCCGCCGGCCGCGACTATTGTGTGAGTAGTCTCTTTGTGGAAGGGGCAACAGCATGTTTCGAAAGAGTTTCACTGCTTCTTCGTGCGTCATTCTACTCAAATTTCGAAGCCTGGGATGCCTCTGGAATAAAGGAAATAGCTCTGTACCTACGTGTATGCTGGTGAGTATTTGTTGAATACCCCCAGCTTTCTGCTTTATTCATCCACCACAGTATACCTATCACTTCCCAGGCTGAATCCCAGTTGACCAAGGTTAGGCTTTTAGTGACCCTCTAGGAACAGTTAGGGATGAGCACCAGAGTGGGAGAAGTAGGGCCGGCGAAGATAAGAGGGGACTGCTACTTTGACTCTTTTCAAGCAATAACGTCACGCTGCTTTAAGTTATATTCACACTGACGTGTCTATGTACCTATAATAGGTATAGTTTAGTGATAGTCTCTATTCGTAATACAGGAACTATTATGTTAAACCTCCACACATCCATGCGCGGTTCATACGGAAGGGTAGAACAGAACACAAGCAAATTACAATTCATGCCCCTAATAAAAATGGCGTACCTTCTCTATTATGCGTTTCAACTCGTCAAAACTTAAAAGCTCCGGAAAGAGAGTCGGAATTTCATTACTTTCAGTATTTTCGCTCATTCTCCACTGTTTACACGGTACAAACAACAACAAAGCAGAAGACAAGTAGTCTGCTGACACGTCTTGAAAGTAAACAAATATGCGCGCCGCGCCGGTTCGTTTTGCGTTGATGTCAATTTTTGTCTCAGTTATACAGTTCAGAGGTTTAAATTTGTAATTTAAATTAATTAATCAGTTTAAAGATGAGATTATCGATTTTATACAAATCACAACTGTGTCAGTTTGTTGTAGTATGGATACAATGTTGAGTGTGAGGTTAGTCACACTGGACCATTATTCGAGCAGGCCAATTTATGGGCTAGAATCAAAGTATGATGAAAACAGCAAGGCATCGTCGCTTTCAGTCCCGGTCCTGCGAATATTTGGCCCAACCCAGTCTGGTAAGTACTGTCCCAAACATATAAGTAGACTCATTTATGTTTTCTCACAAAAGGTGAGTGAGTTTGGTAGATAGGTATGTACCTACCTACCTACCTAAGCTCTGGTGCACATGCTAAAAGTGTTTTTGATATTTCGGATTTCCCGTAATCTCGGAGGTATCGCGAGTTTCTTAAATTGTCTCTCCCGATAAGGCAGTTTTTTCTACTCCTTTTTTTAGAAGTCTGTAGACATCTCTTGGTTTTTTCTCAGGCGAGAAGGCATGCGTGCATATTCACGGCGTTTTCCCATACATTTACGTTCCCTATGAGGGGGGAGAAAATGCTGACCGTGACGCGCTCCTGCTGGCCGCCGGGATAGACAGAGCGCTGCAGACCGCAGCATCTGACCAGTACAAGAACTCCTATCAGCAGCGTCACGTTCATCGCATTCGCCTTGTGTCTGGCTTGTGAGTATTCATAGTCTCACTTACTAGGATCTGTCGAAACCCCAAGAAACCTTGTCTCTCAAGAAAAACTTCCACACCTTAACCTCCATATACCTGCTACCTTTTTTCCTGAAATTGTTGGGCTGTGCTCCAATCCCAGCGGGGATAATTTTTTGTGCTTCTGGCGTGGATGTAACAGGTACCTGCCCACTTCTTGCCTGGCTGACTTCAGTCGTAAGTTCATGCGTTGTGTGTTCCAGACCGATTTACGGCTATCATAGCCGCCCTCGCCAGTTCTTCAAGGTTTATTTTTTCAACGCATATTCAATACGAAAAGCTTCCGAACTGCTATTGGTGAGTACCTACCCTGCTTTTTGTATTCCCTAAACCTGACAGAGACCAGTCAGGAAAGAGGATTATTAATGACTAAAGCTACTGTTATTGAGTCAGCTCTTTGTGAAATGGTTGGCCCGAAAAGATTGGTGGTGGTTTTCTAAAGATGTACTTATTTAGAACGGGGTTTATTACACTAAATAACATTTGTTCAGCTTTTATCTGTAGCTTTGTGGGTTCCGAAACTTGATGCATCACTATCACTGGTAAGTGCCAATCAAAAAGTTTCCCTAGAAGTTTCCCAATTATTAATTCCCTGTCCATCACAGAAATACAATAGATACATATCCGTGGTATTTTTAAATTAATTTTGAAGTCTTAGGCCATTTTTTAGGATTACCAACAGTACTGCAATAGTTGACCTATGACCGTGGATCCATTGGACGTTTTTAATCAGTCACAGGAAAAAGTAAGCACTGGTCCAAAGAATAAAAGCTTTTTCTTGAAAACTCCAGAGAGATTAATGGCGGGCTCTTTATGGTGAGCCAAATCATTCCCGCTGAAGGATTTCAAGAATTTAATTAAAAAATTCATCCTGATGGATGAAAGAACAATTTACACGTGGTGGGGAGTGAAGAGATCCCCTGGGTAGTTCGGGGTACGTGATTTAAACACTGTCGGCTGGTAATTTACAGCTTTTAAATCCAAACCTGGCCCTATTTGATTCCCATGCTGATTACCCTACTCTGCATTTTACCCGCACATTATGTTTCTTCACGTCACCTCTTCCTGCAGATTCTGCAAATTAATTTGGGCGGGTTCTCGATTTTTTTTTGAAATTATATAAACGATAAATTTACGCGATAGGAAGAAAACAATTCGAAAAGCTAGTGGAAATTTTACAGTTTATTTCATCCTAGTACCTTCTCCCTTTTAACCCCTCGTGACTACATGTAATGCCATGACACTGAGGCATGCAGTAAGAGGACCCGTGCTCGAGTCCTCATATGATAACATTGTTTCTTGATTGTTTCTTGACGTAGGTACAAGTTAGGTCATACCTACCAGAGGAGATATACCCTCTATTTCCGGTGCCTTTGATCTTTGTTGGGCGAAATAGGATGGTTAGTTTTCCAGTTATTCTACACTCGAGCCCTAGTGGTATTCCCGTATGATTGGAAATTATTACACTTTGTATTGTTGTTGTATTGCTTGCATGTGACTTGACACTTGTTTCCTGTCGTGTTGCAGTCTGGTGCTATTTTGAATAAGAAGCTGCAGCCGCATGAGTCTCACATTCCATTCACGCAGCAGTTTATGATTGACTTCAACCTGTTTGGGATGAGCATGGTCAACTTCAGAAAGGTGATGTACCGAAGAAACCCAGGATGCTCTGGTAAGCAGCTTCCTTACACATTTAAAGCTGATTCTGTTATCAAGCAGGATGATTGCGAGATTAAGTTTTGTCACTTTCAAGCCCTTAGATGACATCTCGCACAAATTGTCGCCTTTTACTACCTCCTTTCATTCAGGGATAGTTATTTCTTTACATTTACTTCACAGTTCTCTTACCCACTTAGTATACTTATCAAGAGAACATCGTTCTTTTCCTGTCAGGTATAAGCGAAGACCTTCTCCTACCAATCAACGTGAAGAAGACAAGCCATTGTGCGGTGGAAGTGGATGTGTTGGCCGAGGACATTCTGAACCGCGTGGAGGAGCGCGAGGCGGCGGCTAACCCCGGACTAGCCGGCATCTGGGCCGAGGAGCGCGCGCGGCGCCGGCTACAGGGCCGAGTCTCCGAGCCCACTCAGCCTAGCTCCGGCCCTCGGCCCGCGGCCGAACCTTTCGGTGTAGAGCTTGATTATTTGAGAGACCTGAAAGACCGGCTTAAAAAGTTCGTCACAGAGGTGGGATCCTGGTGTTGTTTTGACTGTAACTTTTAATTCTTATTATTAGGGATCTTATTTGGACTTGGATATAAATTCTAGAGTGACGCTGCTGTTTCGTCGTGTAGGGGAAAGAGAACGAAGTGGTCATTGTGGAATGTTACAACCAGTGTCAGTGCTGAGTTGTTGCCCTTCACCGTAAACCTTTCGGAAACTAATGTACGAGCAATCCAAGGAATTTCCAGAAATAAAGAAAATCGGAGGCCAAGTCCTTAGTCTCTTTTGCTGGGCATTGCCAGTTGAAAAATGAAAAGTTGTTTAATGATGTTTAGGAGACTGAAGCAGGGAGTCCAGTGAGTGAATTCAGAACTCCTTACCCCGCAGAAGTGCCGGAGGACAGCGCTTTGCTGGATGCCTCCATTTTGGATGGAGGCTCTGCAGACGAAGAAGCGGTTGAGGACCCGGGTCAGAATCTCATCAATGAGACTATAGTGCAAGAACTCACGCAGCGATTCGTCAAACTGAACGAGGTAAGTGCCCACAGATTAGTAGACAGAATCCATGGCTAGTTTTACGGTTTAGCGTGGCCTCTTGCAGTGCCCAAGCGGTTCGATAAGCTGGCTTATGCCCTAAACGTTTTGTATTCAAATTGCTAAGCAGCTTCTGGCACTTCACTGCAAGTGTCCTAGAGCAGCAACATCGGGCGGTGGCCTTTCCTCGAGTGTGTTTATGTTAGCTGTTCTCAATAGCTCAGTTGAACATTCTCAAAACACTTGATTTGCGCCGAGTTATCGCCAGCGCTGCGCAGTGGAAGCTGATGGAAACTCAACGCAAAGCAGTTGCTCTGAGAACCCTAAAGAGCCATATAGAGAGCCATATGGAATGGAAAGCCCTTTATACGGCGAAACCCTACAAGTCATTATGTTATGTATTCAAGGTAACACTTACCACAAGATTCGCGTTTCGCCTCTTCAGTAACTGCTAGAGACACCAGACTGGTTATTTCTGACACCTCTCGAAGGAAACTATTGTTTTTTGTTCTGGGTTATACTAAATATTTTTCACACAAAATAAGTAATCGGTTATGTTGGATGTTGATGCTAGAAAATGTTGTCAAAAAAATTACTTCATTATTTAACTCCAACAAAGTCAGGTAGTTTCAGAATAAAATTTAACATTCAGAAAACAAACGCATTGCCTTGAATAGTCACTCCTGAAACTATGTACAAACGCCCGATTTGATCAATAAAAAACTAAAATTCGCACAGGAAGAGGACGCGCACGTGGATTCGGCTGGGGATGACGAGGAAGAGGGGCGTGGTCAGGGGATGGACCCCGAGGAGAGGGGGGTGGAGCCAGACTTGACGCAGCCGCTGAGCCCCCCCGCGGCTGGTCTGCCCGCAGTCCCCGAGCGCGAGGGGTGAGTAATGGACGTGCTGTGCGTGTATATTGTCATGTGGGGTGCGTAGCGATCTCTCTCGGTACTGTTCCGTAGTGATGTAGTGAGTTTCCGGTGAGTTTAATATTTTGAGTGCTCTTTTTGTTCTTCTTTTTTGATAATTTATTTTTTCTAACTTACTTATACATTCACCCTTCTCAACTGAAATTATCTGCGAAAGAGATTTCACCCATTTCGTCCTCAAATAGTTTTTCTGTTTTTTTGGGTAATTTTTGTAAAAAGGAAATTATTATGTTTAATTTTTACTATTCAGGGGCTCAAGTTCGGAGTCAGAAGAAGAATTTTGGAGGGAAATGGCGGATGAGATAATGCAGTTGGACGGGGCCGGTGATTCAGACTCTGACCCTCAGCGACATCCACCCTCGAGCCCGGCGTCCGAATCCCTCACCAGCTGGTCCCACAATGTGCTCTCCTTTCTGGGCGACGACTTCAATTTTCAGGCACCACAGACAATGCAGCCCCAGTGGGATATTTCCGCATGGGCTCCTTGGTCGTCACCCTTCGCTCCAGCCCTCCTCACTCCTGTCAGTGAAGTTGAGCCGTACTCCAACACGCTGCTGGAACTCGACATCATACCGTCCCTGCAGCCCCCCACCGCTGAACCCGTTCCTGAGTTACGGACCCTTCCCTCTCCTCTACAACAGCCTGATACACCCGTCAGCCCTGCTGATGGTCCCACATCCTCTCACGCTCACAGTTCTGACATGGAAGATTTGGTGCGCTCGGACTATAGCCCCGCCCAGCACCCAGAAAAGTGGACCCATTTGAAAAACATGATTACTTCTAGAACAGATGAAGGTAATACACTGACCCTACGCGAATACTTACAAGGTGACATCGTCAGCGTCGATTTCAAAGTTATCAACGCTACGGAAATGGTTGTTATCGAGTACATACCAATAGAAAACTCCAAATTGAATGGATCATCACCTAATAAATTCCTTATAAAACCTTTGTACCAGTTCATCGAAGAGTGGAACTCTGCCGAAATGAATGGTAACACGAAGAAGAGCTCTCCTGCGAAGCATCCAAAATATATCAATGGGTTCACTCCGGTCAAGAAAAAGAAACCCACACAGAAGAGGATCCAAAAATTAAAGTGCCATATCGATAAAGAGTGCCAAACTATGGATAGTCAAACTTTACCAAAAACTAGTGATGCCGATGGAAAGTTACGTCTGAACATCGGGAATAATGATACTGGCAAGAACAACAAAACGTACAGCATCAATGAGAGTGTCATTTCTAAAAAGAAAATTACGCTCAAGTTGGTAACGTCTCAAAATTCATTACCGGGAAATAACCAAGACGTAGGCAGGCTGCCCCAAATTAATGAGCCTGTGGTGGATTGTGTGGAGAGACAGAAAACTCCGCATTGTTCAGTGAGCAGTTCTCTAAACCAACGTGACAATACCCCTCAGATTATTACTGTTGCTTGTCCTGATAGTCAGTCACTACCTGATAGAGATTATGGACTATTATCTCCCAAGAAAGAGCCTGTTACTGTAGACGTTCATGATGACCTAATAAAAAATGTGAACAATAAGTTTGAAGAATACTACCAGCGGCTAATTGGGAAAAACAAAACGAAAGCGACGGTGCCTGAGACACCGCTGCGCATCAAGACTGAATACGAAGTGATCGACCTCTCGGACTCCAGCTGCAGTAGTGATGACTTTGGCTACTCTACAGAGGCCAGTAGAAAGTCCGGAAGAAGCAGGAAGTTTGTCTCGAGTCGGAGAAAAAACATCAGGAGAAAACCTGCGATAAACCCTGTTGAGTTTGTGAGTCAGATACTTTCAAACTACAGCAGTTTGCCCCAGAGTGGAGCTCTGCCTCCCATGTCCATCACTGTGAATATAGGAGACCCGTCAGTGCCTGTCCAGGTTAATGTCAAACCACAGCGCCATATCTTCGACGGCGCCGACGACTCCAGTTCAGACGAATCGTCGGGAAGAAAGTCGAGAAGAAAAAAGCCAAAGTACAAGCCGTTACAGGTTGTGATGCAGCCGTCCCCAGGAGGGAGCAAAAGGAAAAGAAGAGACGCCTCTTCTCCGGAGGGTGGTCCGAGCTACTTCTCCCCTTCTACGTCTTCAAAACCACCGTCACAAAGACCGTCAAAGAGATATCCGTCAGCTGCCGAAGAGCGAAATGGTAAGTTTCGAATTGAGTTTTAAGATTTCTCTCCGCCCGTGGCTCTGTTGCTTTCGCACTTTCAATAAAATTTTCAGAAATACCATTTTTTTTTCACTCGTTATAATTTACTTTCCGTTATCTTTAATTTCATTTTCCAGCATGCTAATAAAAAACAGTTGATTCACTTGCTTGTAGCCCGCCTGTGGAGGAGGTCACAGTCGAGACATCTCCTAGTAGAGCGATCAGCGCGCAGCCAAAATCTTCGAAGGAAGCAGCAACTAAAAAGTTGAAAAAGATTTCGGAGATCGGAAAATGCCGCTCTGTTGCCTCGCGTCGAGTAACCCGTTCCTCATCACTCATAGCTGACCCTGACTTCATCGTAGGTTCCGATGAAGAAGATATCGAGCAGAGTTTGAAACTGAAGGTCGCTATCCCGCAGACTGACGTCATCGCCTCAAGCTCCGAAGGTGAAATGGTAGCAAAAAAAACTTTACGGTCTGACAAGGGTAGGAAGAAAAGTAACAGAAAACTTACGGAAACAGTTTCAGAGACAGCTGATATATCTGATAAGTCAGTGGAGGTCTCTTCCTATCTTGGAGTTCCTGAAAAACGGGAAGTTGTTCCTGTTCCGTCTGATACCGACAAGGCGGGTTTGTACGGGATTCCTGACCGACTGGAAGAGAGAGTTGAGCAGACAGGTGACTCTTTGGACGTGCCTAGGGATTCAAAAGATGAACCGAACATTCAGGAGGAGATTCACCTTGCGCTGGAACAAAGTCAGCCGAGTCTCGACTTGGTTGGTTCTCATTTACCTCAGGAGACTGCTGCCATGGTTGCTACCCCAGATATAAGTGACATCTTCTCACACCACAGTCTTGGTGATGACTCATTCTTACATGGAGTTACACAGTGGGAAAGTAAAGATGACCCCGAGAGACCAGACTCTTCCATCGATTCAGTTTTTGTGGTTGCACGCTCGTCTCCCAAGTCCCGAACCTTCACGCCTAAAGTGTTACCCCCTTCAAAGGCCGAAGTCACATTGTCGCTCTTGGAATGTGAGGAGCTGGAAAGTACTGGAGTCACACCTTTTTATAGCAACATCAAAGATTCAACAAAACGTATGGAAGTGGGCAGCAAAGTTCTGAAATTGGAGCATTGGTATGCTGGTCTCAAGACTCATCGTTCTTCCTTGGATATCGCTAGTATAGAAGAAATAAGAAAAGGTCTCCTAGGTGGGGAAGATCTTCCGAGAGCTGCTCTGATTGGAGACCGTCAAGTTGTCTTGACGCCTCTTGAAAAACCCCCTACGCGGAAAGAGTTAGTTGGATGGACACAACAACCTGAAATCACGAAAAGTGTGGAAAAAACGAAGCTGAAACTTTTAATGCCTGGAGGTGATGAATCAGACTCAGCTGACGAATCGTTGACACTAACACCTTGCACCCCGTCTGTTCTGTCGGACGGTAGCCCCGTTGGCACCCCTGCTCCTCCTGCGCACCTCCCCCTTCCGTCACCGGATGTCACTCCAGTGGCGGGTAGCCCCGTCAGCACCCCTCCAGCAAATATCCCCTGTCCAGTTGCGGGCCCATCGAGCACACCTCTCCGAAAACCACAGAGACGAGTCTCTTTTGAGGGCATTGTCACGTCAGCTAGCCCTTGCATTTCTCCGGACTCTGTTTTGAGGCAGAGTACGCCCTTGTGTCGGAGACGTTCCCTTAGTCCTGGTCTTTCAACAATTGATGAAGAAGGTGTTCCCCTCAAAAAAGGACCCCTGAGTCGCATAAAAGGACGACGGAGGTTAATCATGCGCAAACTGAGTGATGCTCGGAGGACTTCAACCGAAAGCAATAAGTCGACTGATATTTTTGATCATGGTTCTGGTGAATCGGGTGTGAAAGAAAAATCAGAGGAGGAAAAAGAACGCCTCCAACCAAAAGAACCATCGGAAACGTCGACGGCTAAGGATCGGAGCTGTCTCATTCGTGGCGTTTCGTTTGATAACACTTTCGGCTTCAAAACTTCCCTCCAGAACTTTCAAGATGCAAAACCAAGTCATGATGTAAGTTGCAATACTTTACTCCAAAATTTCAGATCAGGCGCAAAAAGGGGAAAACATTTCTTTTTAAAACGGCATGTACTTGCACAAAAAAGATAAGGAAATCCGAATTCTGTGACACGTTTTTAATTCTTCACGTGTCGTTTTCTAATATGCTTCGCTGTGCCTCGAATATCTCGATTTATTACTTACCTATTTGGAAAAATTATACATTTAGCGTACGGTTCAGTTTCAGCAGACTTCACTGCTCGTAATTGAAGTGGTGACTGAGACTCGAGGTGATCTCCGCCCAGACCCTGAGCTGGACGCTATCCTCGCCATCTTTCATGCCCTCGTGAGGGATGTGCCCCCGGACCACGGCCCCACCACTCAGTTTGGCGCCTTCACCGTGGGGAGTCCTCTTGCTGGTAGGTTTAACCTTTTATTAGTCATTAACTTTCTGGACTTCAGTGCTATATGGTTGCCCAAGTTTTTTCAGCCCCGTGTTTACCTTCAGTTTATTGGGCGATAAAAATTAAGTCAAAACCAGTGAGTTTTTACGCTCTGAGATCGTGCCCCTTGTTGGGCCCTAAACAACCGATGAGGGCACAACAGTGACTTTTTGTCTCTAATTCTTATAATTTTATTTCTCAACAGGTGCAGGCGTGGATATTCCAGCAGAAAGTTTTCCGGACGAAGCCTTGCTGCTGGGACACCTAGTGGCCTGCGTGCGTGTGTGGGACCCGGACATGATAGCGGGATACGAGATGGAACAGGGGTCCTGGGGCTACATCCTCCAGCGTGCGTGCGTGTTGGGCATCAATATGCTATCGCAGATAGGGCGGACTGTCGTTGAGGATAAAGAGATCCCCGTAAAGGACTCACAAGAAGACTTTGACGACGTGCCCAAGTTCATTCGGCAACTTCGAGTGCCAGGGCGAATAGTTTTGAATGTATGGCGACTTCTAAGGCATGAGGTGGGTCGTAGTCACTTTTAGGAGGAGGAGACTCAGACATATTTCCAAGGACAATCTTGGATATTTTTTGTTCTAAGATTTAATGTTGTTCATCTTTTACTGTAGAGTTCAAAAAAGGTTTCAAAATCGAGATTTTTAGTTTGTCAAGATCCTGGGGATAGTTTTCAACAACGGTAGAATAATCCGACTAATCCTGTCCTGCTTAACCTTGTCCATTGAAGTACCCACTAGCCAATCTTATTTTATCACCCTTCTCTTTACAGTTGGCATTGACGAGTTACACTTTTGAGAACATAATGTTCCACCTGCTGCATGAGCGACACGCTTTGCTGTCACCACGGTTGCTGTCGCAACTTTGGCAACATCGGACTCCGCGTGCCCGGTGGGTGCCCGCGCAGCACGTGCTCACGCGTGTGCTGGGGGTTTGTCGCATCCTGGCTCAGCTGGACCTTGTGTCGCGGACCAGCGAACTGGCGAGACTTTTTGGCATTCAGTTCGAAGAGGTGCTCACCCGAGGGTCGCAGGTAGGTACCTATATTCCTTGTTTGAAAGCTTGCCTCTCGGCCATTCAGCCGAATAAGAATCAAGTTTGGCTGAGTAAAACTTGTGAAAATTAACCAAGGAATTGAGGGTGATTTCTTTTGTTCAGTTTCGCGTGGAGTCGATGATGCTTCGGTTGGCAAAGCCCGCAAACTTCGTGCCGGTGTCGCCGAGCGTTGAGCAGCGAGCGCACATGCGCGCCCCAACCAGCTTGCCCCTAATCATGGAGCCAGAGTCCCGGTTCTATGGAGACCCCGTCATCGTGCTGGACTTCCAGAGCCTCTACCCTTCCATGATCATAGCCTATAACTACTGCTTCTCTACGTGTCTGGGGCGGGCCGCTCATTTAGGACGGGGGTAAGGACGCTGTTGTAAAAATCAAGAACTCTTCCATAATTAAGGCTTTCTTTGTCGCTCAAATGACGCTAGGTGATCAGAAGAAAAATTGGACTATCCACGTATTGTAGGATGGCTGCACTTTCGGCTGTTGTATAGTCTTATATAAATGATAACTGTTTTTCTCAGTGAAGAACCTTTCGAGTTTGGCTGCACAAGGCTGAGCATTCCTCCGAACGATTTGGCGAGTCTAGTCAACGGTCACATTCACATCTCTCCTGCGGGTGTGGCTTTTGTGAAAGCTGGTGTCCGGAGGGGCATCTTACCATCCATGCTGGAGGAAATCCTGGACACTCGTCTCATGGTGAAGAAAGCCATGAAGGAGAATAAGGAGGATAAGGTGCTCCAGAAAGTGCTGCACGCTCGACAGCTGGGTCTCAAACTCATAGCCAACGTTACGTATGGGTACACTGCTGCCAACTTCTCGGGTCGAATGCCTTGCATTGAGGTTAGTTGCTGTCAGGTTTTGGCTAGAACCTCAAATAATCTTAATACCTAAATGTCACTTTCCATCTGAGTACCCTTGCTGCTTTATGCAGTTCTGAAAGTGCGGTGGAGTCCGTGTCTTCTATGTTTTTGGAAGAGTTCAGACTACTTCAGTATGATAAACAGAAAAATCAAGAATACGTTTTTTGCCGCAGGTGGGTGACAGCGTAGTGAGCAAGGGCCGCGAGACTCTGCAGCGAGCTATTCGGCTGGTGCAGACGACTCCGCAGTGGGGAGCGCGAGTAGTGTACGGGGATACCGACTCGCTGTTCGTGCTCACGCCAGGGCGGACTCGCCAAGAGGCGTTTCGCATTGGTGAGGAGATCGCTCATGCTGTCACACAGGACAACCCCCATCCTGTCAAGCTCAAGCTGGAGAAAGTCTACCAGCCGTGTATACTTCAGGTAACTAGCTTAGCTGGAAGCAAAAACTGTACAAATTAGGGTTGGTGGAGAGCCTTTAAAAACTTTTAAAACTTCACAAACCAGTTATCATTCCTTTTCTAACTCCCATCTTAGTCGGTAGCGGGTTCGTTATTAAATGCGAGAAATTTACTGTTATGAACCAATTATAGTATTTCTCCCCGTGCTCGTTCACAAAATTCTACTGAAAATGCATCGACAATTTGTATATTTCCAGACCAAAAAGCGCTACGTGGGCTACATGTACGAAAGTGCGCAACAAGCAGACCCAGTGTACGAAGCCAAAGGCATAGAGACGGTGCGTCGTGATGGATGCCCTGCTACAGCCAAGATCCTGCAGAAAGCTCTTCAGATACTGTTTGACACGGGAGACGTGAGCCTAGTCAAGAAGTACACTTTGCAGCAGTTTGCAAAACTCTTCCAGGGACGTATTAATCTGCAAGATCTCATTTTTGCGAAAGAATACCGGGGGCGTCGCGGCTATCGCCCCGGGGCATGCGTTCCAGCTCTTCAACTGGCGAAGTAAGTTTAAATGTAGAGACGGTAACATTACCTTAACTTCTAGTGGTATTTCTTGCACCTATTTGTGTTAAATGGGTGCTAACTGGACGTTAAGAAAATGATAATCACCCCCAGAACACAATGCGACCATTGATGAGGTTATTGTTTCTTCTGACCTTCGTGATTTCCCGGCAGGCAATGGACGAGTGTAGATCGGCGAGCGGAGCCGCGGCGCAAGGAGCGCGTGCCGTACGTGATAGCACACGGTGCGCCGGGGGTTCCCCTTATCCGGTTGGTCCGCTCTCCCCGAGACTTGCTGGCCGATCCCAGCCTACGCATCCATGCAGCGTACTACATCACCAAGGCTATCATCCCTCCTCTGCAGAGGTGCTTCACCCTGCTCGGGGCTGACCCCCTCACGTGGTACTCCGAGATGCCGCGCAGGTAACTGGTGATTTTCTGGGTATTTCATAAACATTTTGAAACGGGGTGCTGTAAAAACTCATAAAACTGTTACGAGTTTTGCGTCTTTGATGTGATTTTTCCACATTGCTTTCATTGAATATGGCAGAACACACAGTAGACGATACTGACGTAGCTGGGCCATTTTTCACTTAGATATCATCGGATGGTGCGCTCGGGGCTAACCGAACCTCGTAAGCGGATGACGATATCACAGTACTTTGCATCGCTGGAGTGCGTTGCTTGCGGCAAAATGACGCAGGAGAGGATCTGTCCGGAGTGTCTGATGGAGCAATCGCGCCTCGCTGCTGTGTTGGCCACTAAGGCCAGGACCTGGGAACGTGCTCACGCCGCTGTATTAGACGTATGTAAATATGTGGCATGTAGATGCAGTACTGTTTATAACTGTCTGCAGTTTCCTTTTATATGTCAGAAAAACAATTCTAGTGAACTTTTTTGTACCTACCCTTTTTCTGAGGAACCTAGAACCAGAACACAGCGTGCACGTTTCTATCAGCTGAATGGGTCATTGGGTATTTTAGGTGTGCCGAAGTTGCTGCTGCAGGCCTGACGTGATAGACTGCACTTCCCTCGACTGCCCGGTTCTCTACCGAAGAAATCAAATTCAGCGTGGTGCTGAACAGGCTGGTACTCTACGGGACATAACCCTAGCTGCGCTTCCACCCTGACTACTCGATGGTTACCCCTATCTACTACGGTTATCAACTACTTGCCCACATTTTTATATAATACAGCTTTATTTTTTTTTACGTAATATAAGGATTAATACATTCAATATAAATTTCTTTCACTTGTTGAGAGGTGATCAATAAGTTTTATTGGAATGAGCAATTCACAACGGTACCGTGTGTTTACTGCAGGCAATAATTGTAAAATACAACGGAAATTACGTAAACTTTTCAGCCAGTTACCATACAGGTACCTACTTAACTACACTCAGTGTAAGAAAAAATCAGTGCAAAGGTGCAAAACAGAAAACCAAAAAATGTTCGCCAGTGTTCGGTAACTATTAAAAAAAGTACCTAATAGGGTACCAACATCATAGTGAACAACTGACATGGGTAAATCTGACATCAGGTAAATACCTCTCGAAAGGAAATTGAAGAGTGACTATATTCAAAACAGTTCATTTCCATTTTTTCGGGTCACTTTCATGGGAAAGCGTAGGTTTCTTTGTTACAAATATACGTAAAGGGTGAAATCAGGAACTTCTTGACTGTGTTGGGATTTATCAATAGCAACTAATCAAATCACCCACTTTTGAAGGTACTCGGCCAGGTTACCGGTCACAATCAAATGGGTACTGTAAAGGTACTGTAAAACAAACTGTATGAAATCAAATACCACCTTTATCAAAATAAAAATGGGACTATCGCCAAACACTGAAACCCCGGCTTATCAGAGAGTTCTGTTGCAGATAGCATGGGCAACCTCAAAGCTTGTAAAATACAGGGATACTGGCAATTTAATATCATCAATAATTTACAAAAAAGATAGCACTTTCAAAAAAGATTCAATAAAGTCCAAACTAAAACCAGAAGTTTTATGACACAATAGTTTTTATCGTACACGAAATCAATATAAAAATGTCATTAAAACGCTTCTCAAGGTGTTACTTTCTCTTACATCAGTAACGAATAGGGAAATGACTTACTATCGCTCCAAACAATTACGTATTTCTCATTTTACCAGGGACGTAATTTTTATCAATGACAGGATGAAGAAGAAACATATGGAGGCATTTCTCGTTTTGAGCCAGTGGATGACCTGCTATCTTATTGATAAAAACTTCCAGGCCCTTTCGACGATCTTCAATGAAGTCTTCCTCGTAAATGCCGTCATCTCCTCGAAAAGGCATTAACCTTTTCCATGCTTTCCCTGGTAGTGGAGGCACCACTATTTTGCTGTCTCGCTCCAGCTCCGTTCGCAACCATTCAAAGTCACTGTACCGTCTCCGCACGCTTGAATCCTTTATTTTAAACACCGGCAAGTTGGTCTGAAATCATTACAATACATGCGAGATTAATTTAAAAACCACAAGTGTCAAACTACTTGGTGGGAAATAGAGGACGAAGAGAACCAAGAAAAAAAGATAAGGGAAGTCGGGGTTAGAGGATCATTCTCGAAATATACAACCAGATCAACAACAGAAAATTACTGACAACAAGACTGATGATTGATGTAATGGATGCGAGACAGGCGCAGCAGAATCGAATTTTGATTTTGAATTCATAAGCCTGAATGGATTATGAGTTTACTTGTAAGAGTGATGCCTTTATCCAATGTACCTAGGTACCTGAAGGTATTCTTATGTCTTTCACGTGGCCAAAGGTTGGAGTGACCTTAGGTCATCTTTGAGGAGTTGCTAAGCACCAATCGGAGGGGTTTAGGTGCCCATCAGGTAGCCTACTCTCACTCAGAAATAGTCAATCATCGTAAAGTTTCGGCTCTTTTGATTTTGTAAACGGGCCAGGGGGACATGTTCTACCGTCGCCTAACCCACAAATTACAGCCAAAGTTTTCTACATGGGTAGGACCTTATCTAAATTAACAAAATTGCTGACACAGTTTCTCACTGCCAACAAACCAACACCTACTAACATCCTTTATTATCCAGTTAGCTATTCATTCCAGCTGCAACGCCTATCAATTCCAGCAAAGTAGCCTCACACGTAACATTGTCAGTAACTTGTGTAACACAAGCATTAGGCATCAATTCATAAATTAGATTAAACTATTACTCACCCTCATGCGAACTTCGTAATCGGTGTATCTTTTCTTTCCAACACCATGGGTTATGGGGTTGACGACGTCGATTTCAAGAAAGTTGGCAGGGGCGGCATAAGCGTCGTCCAAAGTCTGTTTCTTCACATTGAGCCTCCTCGTTGCATCCGTGGTAGAATCAGCAGCCATCGTACTATTCCCTACAAATTCCTGCTGTCAAAGAAAATAAGGAAACAAGCACAAGCGATATGAATGCGGTGTTGTCAAACATACCAAAGTACTGAGAAAAACTTCACTAAATTTTAGCAATGAAAACCTTTAATATATTTAATTTATTGTTTTTATAATAATTTTTTTATTAAATTATATTAATTTCTCTGATTAATTTTAAGAATAAATATTCAAGTGGCAGCAGAATTGTTTGAGATTCTAGCGCCTAAATAAGTAAACGCGAAAGTTTTCGCATAATTTACACTATTTGTAGTATTAAAAGGATGAAAAATACTCTAGATATGTTTTTAATGCTATTTAATATGAGATTGAATAACAGAAATATATTAAATACATATATAAGGAAGAAATCAAAGAAATACACAAATTGGCGCGAAAAAAGAACGGAGATGAAACAGTTCTAATGCCACGAACAGACAACCATTCCCGCATTATTCGCATTTCTCGTTCGACCGTCAACGAAGCAACAGCTGTCGGTGCTGTCAGCCGCAGGGGCTGTTCTTGTGCTGATGTATATTTTACACTGTTATTCAGAATGGTAAGTTGTCGTAAAGTGGTATTATTTCAGAAATGAAATTATCCTGAGTGAGTGATAACACAAGTCGCGTGCGTTACAATTTTTCTTCGTTATACTGCGTCGAGGTGAACCTGACGTTTACCTTGCGAAGGGTTTCAGGTTTCATACTGTGTAAACTGTAAAGGGTTAGGGTACGCGAAAGGGGACAGCCCTAGCCTTCTTTAACTCCCTGTTCCCTGTTTTAGCTACTGGATTACGCGACCCCCCCCCCCCCCCTCCCCCGCCTTAAAACACCATGGGATTTTTTATGGCACATTAGGTACATGTTTATTCCTGTTTAGGAATTTCAATGTTTTATATGTTGCTTTATATTATCAAGGGTTCAATAATGGCTGCACTTGACTTTCTCGCTGAAGTGAGTCAAGTGTCCATTTCCGGATCAATAAAGTCCAAACGGATCCACGTTATCGTATGTTTAGCTTACGACAAATGCCTTGCGCTTGCACTTGTTTCTCTGCGAACGCACTTGTCGTAAGCTAAACATACGATAACGCAAATCGGTTCGTTAAATCCACAGTGCAACTAAATATAGTATACCCAAGCCGCTGCCCAGATTTGTCTGCTTTCGCGCATGACGTCAGCAACCACACGCGGCCGGGGCTGGCTATGTTGAGCTTACGGGTCTGGTTGGGGATGCTGAGTTTTTTACCTTTTTCCGTTTGGTTCTTGTACTTATGCCTTCGTGCGTGTTGCAAGGTGTTCAACGTGAAACAGGAATTTACGGGCTAGGGGGCTGAGGTGCCAAAAATGTCCCAAAACTCCAAAAATATTGGAAAAATGGCAAAAAGCTTTTTCACAGGGTGAAATGAAAGTTATTTTAGAAAAAAGTTTTTCAGACAAAAGTTGTAGAAAATATTAATAAAAACTCAAAGCAAAAAGAAAAAACTTTATAGCTTACCAAATAAGTGAGTTATGGCGTTTTAAATATTTATCATCCCACCCCCTGCCTGAACGTGACTGTCCAATGATAACTCGGCACGGGGAGTCCAGAATATTAGTTCCTTGGATCACATGTCGTGAGAGAAGTCCACGGCAGTCTTCGATCATTTCTAGTGGGCATTTGGTGGCGATAAAGATTTGGTGGTTCAGGAGTTAATTCACAAGTTGATAGTCATTAGCGGCTTGAGCAGGGGCGCAGGAACTAGGGGTGCGTAGGGTGCAAGAGTCTTGAGTCGGCTGTTGGAAGCAGAGATTGATGTTACTGACGGGCTTCTTCATTGGTCCACAATTCGGAGTCTTCAATTTTGACAGTATACTTCTTCGGGATGATGAGTAGAACATTCTGAGAGTTTGGAATAGGAAAAACACGGGAGTAGGAAGCCGTGAAAAGTTTCAGGATGTGTATTTTCAGAAGATAAGATCAGAAGATAAGTAATAGTTTGGTCTGTAACAAAGATAGTAAGCTTAGCAGTTTCCAAGAGTTTGAAAATGTGAATATGGTTGCACGGAAGTAATTCGTGAGGGTCCGTATACTTTACCTAAGTAATCATACATTTCAAGTAGTTCAGAGGTGCTTATAATATCCAAGTTTGGAATTTCAGACAATGCCTTACTTATGGTTTGTTCGATTAACATAAGAGTGCTGTGTATTCGTTCGGAGTGTTAAATTTCATTGAGGAGTGTGTTACGGAATTCTTCAGCGTTTGTCAGCCATCTCAGGTACAAGCGGGTTGACTTAAGATTTTTATTCAAAAGATCGGTTTCCTCAGAAAGTCTTTTAGTGACACGATACAAAAGACGTCTTAGCCAGACGACATCGCTTCTAAAATTGGACTAATTCAGCAACCAATTCATGGTAATGACTCTGACTCTGACGACGTAGCAACCATTTATTCCAATGGCAATGAAATCGCAACCACGAAGCGACCCTTCCATGTTTATAGCAATAGATTTATCCGTTTGGGTGATAAGTACAAAAGACGTCTTACCCCCTTCCACCGTCGTTATGGACAATATGAACGACTTTCCAAACTAGACCTGGACATGACCATGAATGAACAGAAGAACGAAAGGAAGAAATAAAAGCTTCTTCCCTTCTCTGACCAAAATTATGCAAAGAACAAAACTAAGGCAGACCAGACTCACAGAATGAAGAGGAAGGTCATTGATATCCCTCGATGAGTTGTTTCTTCAAAGGTCGTAATCCGGGAAGTGAAACTTGAAAGCTTCTCTCTGCGCCCAAGTCGCCGGACACCCCTAGATTCCTGAGTTGTTGGAAAAGGTTGCCCTTCAGTGGACGTAGATGCGAAGCTATTCTGGATCCTGTCCGCAGCGCCAACTATAATTCGAAACCCCGAAATATGCTCTTTAAAAAAGATTTTTCGCCCGTAACTATATATCCTGTAAGTTTTATTAAAATATACACATTTTTCGATTTTTACACGTGTATTTTCTGGATGTGCCTTTGTAGTATATGCCCGTGGATTTGCACGTGCACCTACACTTGGATATACACGTGTGTCGTATGCAAGTGCATACACAAGTGGCTATACACGTGCATTTATTCACATATATGATTATGCGTAGAATTTTGAAATGTCTTTTAACGTTTACCCTGCTAGCTACATTGTGATTTTACAATCGAATAATTATCAACAAACTGGATTGTGTGGACAGCTAGCTGCTACTCTCGGCCTCTGTCGGTCTTGCTTGCCTTCTGTATCCCCAGGCTTGGCTCAAACTAAACAACATATTCGTATGCAGACGCGGGGTAACCATGCATGGCTCAAATTGACCTTAGCCCTCTATAGAGGGGCTCTAAAAAACTTCCGCAGAAAAAACTGTTTTCACTTTTTTCTTTGAGACAAGCCCAAAAAATTATTATTATTATTATTATTTTTTATTTTTTAACGTGCGACGTTTAGGGAACATATGCGCCGATGAGTTGGTTTGTTAGTTGTTTTTGGCCGAAGCCGAATATGAGTGGGCCGAAGCCAGATAAGGAGTGGGTCGAAGCTGGAAGTGGAAAATTTTTCCGTTCCGCCGGGTTTCGAACCCAACCCGGACCTCTCAGGACACAAAGCGGACCCCTTGACCACTCGGCCACTGAGAGGCACGGGGGTATTCATGTAAGTTCAGATGGGAGCGTATCCCCAGTGAAATCATTGGGAGGTGACCCCTCATATACCTAATATGTACCTATGTGATGTGTTGTCCTAGTCATACCTCTCCAAACCTCTGATCGGTACCTTATGTTTCAGAGAGTGGCGACTCTCACCGCAGTCCCGACGTCCGCCGTCTTGCGACTTGACCCCCGTTGGAAGCAGAAGTGGGTGGTGGGGAGGAGCCCAGATGACTGCGATATTGTGCTGCCCCTGACACTTACGTCACGGCGACATTTTGAAATATATTATACCGACGGAAAATACTTTTTGCGAGATCTTGGGGTGAGAATAGTTTCCCTAGTTACCGTTAAATTAAAAAGATGCGCTGTATTTCAGAATCAAATCCAACTGAGTACCATCTTGATAGGTAGTTCTTGTTTTTCCTGTTGCTGCTTTCGGTTTACTGCAGTCCTACGAAATCGGTACGGAGCGGAAGTTTTGCATTTAAAACATTATAACTCACGAATTCGATAGAATGCGTTCAATTTTTCGAGAGAACTACAACTGCACCGATTCGGTGGGGAAGTCTCTGCACTTACTGTCGATGCAACAACTGTTATTATTCGTGCTAAATTAAAAACTAAGGATGCGTCCCACCATACTCGGTTAACGGTTAAAGTTAGAGTCAGTTTTTACCGTGCAATTATTTGAATTTAACTGGAGATTAACGTTGACCGAGTATGGTGGGACGCACCCTAAACGTACCAAATTAAAATAACCACTCTGTACATAATGTACCACTAACTACCTACAAAAATAATGCGGCCTCACCGTGCTATAGTGGAAAGTCTCGCACGACCTAGGTCCTGGATTCGAATTCCGGTAGCAGCAATTTTCTGCTGGTGGCATGGATGTCACAACAAATTGTCATTTAATCTAATCAATCTTTGTTTTGTAGAGTACCAATGGCACATTTTGGGAAGATACCAGGATAGGCCCGGAAAATGCTGTGGTTTTGGAAAGAGACATTGCTCTTGGTGCCGGACTTCCCACATCCTACGAAGGACCTGGTTGTCTGATTCTCTTCAAATTTGTGGTAAGTAAACGAAATTACGACCATCAGTTTGAAGTTACTCTTCTGGAGTTGATCGCGTTCCACTGAGCCGGGCTGTACTGTGTTTCCAAATGTAGATGAGGCTTTTCCCATTAAATGCGTCGGTTATGAATAATCCCTGGAATGACATAATATCGTTTTTCAGTTTTAATTTAACATGGAGGCTGGCAAAATCCCGGGGGAGGCGGTTCTTGTGGTGCCGTGTGGGCACCGCCACCGGCTAACCCTAAGTTGCGATCCCAGTACCTCATTTTCGAACGCACCTAGTCACCCTTGGCTGCTCCCTAATGAGTACAAGTGCTGGCAACCATTCTTACAACTCTGAGGAAAAACTAAAATCCTCGAACAGAAATTGTCCCGAAGCTGCTGAGCTGTTGTTCACTGATTTCTAATTTATAGGAGGACGATGATGACGAAGTCATGATAATTCCTAATAGTCCGCCAAAGGATAACGGAGACGACGTCGACTGTATTATATTATCGCCACCAGAGCCCCAATCTCTGAGCGAAGAAAATGATCATGAAGACAGAGAGGAACGATCTCTGAGCGAAGAAAATGGTCATGAAGGCAGAGAGGAACGATCTCTGAGCGAAGAAAATGGTCATGAAGACAGAGAGGAACGATTTCTGAGCGAAGAAAATGGTCATGAAGACAGAGAGGAACGATCTCTGAGCGAAGAAAATGGTCATGAAGACAGAGAGGAACGATCTCTGAGCGAAGAAAATGGTCATGAAGACAGAGAGGAACGATCTCTGAGCGAAGAAAATTGCCATGAAGACAGAGAGGAACGATCTCTGAGGGAAGAAGATTGCCATGAAGACAGAGAGGAACGATCACTAAGGGAAGAAGATTGCCATGAAGACAGAGAGGAACGATCTCTGAGCGAAGAAGATTGCCTTGAAGGCAGAGAGGAACGATCTCTGAGGGAAAAAGATTGCCATGAAGACAGCGAGGAAGAATCTCTGAGGGAAGAAGATTGTCATGAAGGCAGCGGGGAACGATTTCTGAGCGAAGAAGATTGCCATGAAGACAGAGAGGAACGATTTCTGAGGGAAGAAGATTGCCATGAAGACAGAGAGGAACGATTTCTGAGGGAAAAAGATTGCCATGAAGACAGAGAGGAACGATCTCTGAGGGAAGAAGATTGCCATGAAGGCAGCGAGGAACGATCTCTGAGGGAAGAAGATTGCCATGAAGGCAGAGAGGAACGATTTCTGAGGGAAAAAGATTGCCATGAAGACAGAGAGGAACGATCTCTGAGGGAAGAAGATTGCCATGAACACAGCGAGGAAGAATTTCTGAGGGAAGAAGATTGCCATGAAGACAGGGAGGAACAATCTCTGAGAGAAGAAGATTGCCATGAACACAGCGAGGAACAATCTCTGAGGGAAGAAGATTGCCATGAAGACAGGGAGGAACAATCTCTGAGGGAAGAAGATTGCCATGACCACAGCGAGGAACGATCTCTGAGAGAAGAAGATTGCCATGACCACAGCGAGGAACGATCTCTGAGAGAAGAAGATTGCCATGAAGACAGTGAGGAAGGATCTGGTCACTTAGTAATTATTGACGATGAAAGTGAGCTGAGAGCGCTAAATGGGTATTATGAGGGTGGTGATGAGCGCTTGACTCCAAATGAAAGGGCGAGGTCGCAGTCTCGGAGTCCAGATGAAGGTACAAGGTCCCAGACTCGGAGTCCAGATGAAGCTATAAGGTCCCAGACTCGGAGTTCAGATGAAGCTAAAAGGTCCCAGACTCGGAGTTCAAATGAAGCTACAAGGTCCCAGACTCGGAGTCCAGATGAAGCTACAAGGTCCCAGACTCGGAGTTCAGATGAAGCTACAAGGTCCCAGACTCGGAGTCCAGATGAAGCTACAATGTCCCAGACTCGGAGTTCAGATGAAGCTAAAAGGTCCCAGACTCGGAGTTCAGATGAAGCTACAAGGTCCCAGACTCGGAGTCCAGATGAAGCTACAAGGTCCCAGACTCGGAGTTCAGATGAAGCTACAAGGTCCCAGACTGGCGTGGAACCAGTGCGCCCACGTTCAAGGAATGCACCGTACCGTACTGTACATAGTGATAATGGAAAGGGTTTGGTATCCGACAACATGACTACTGCGCCATCACTTAAGACAGACGATATAGAAGAGCTGCCTGTATCAGCCACGGCATTAAACTACACGACTGTCACTGATGCTCCGCCGGTCAGTGATTTCAGCCATTACACGACTTTCACTGACGCTCCACCGACCAGTGATATCAGCCAATACACGACTGTCACTGATGCTCCACCGGCCAGTGATATCAGCCAATACACG
Source organism: Mesopsocus fuscifrons (assembly GCA_950004255.1). NCBI lineage: Eukaryota > Metazoa > Arthropoda > Insecta > Psocodea > Mesopsocidae > Mesopsocus > Mesopsocus fuscifrons. The sequence goes on along the minus strand of OX465373.1, from coordinate 18,940,442 downwards.
ACTATCACTGATGCTCCGCCGGCAAGTGATATCAGCCATCACACGACTATCACTGACGCTTCACCGGCCAGTGATATCAGCAATCACGCGACTATCACTGATTCCCCACCGGCCAGTGATATCAGTCATCACGCGACTATCTCTGATGCTTCGCCGGCCAGTGATATCAGCCGTTACACGACCATCACTGTTGCTCCTCCAGCTTGTGATATCTTAGCCGAGCCAATCAGAAGTTCTCTCAGTGATGACGAAGAAGACGTCAAACCTTTCGTACGGGTATGCATCATTTTTCCTATCTTTATCTCGACGAACTCCGCCAAAACCACTGTGCGAAAGTAAATATTCGACAAAACTAATGTTTACATTTTAGTACAACCGGAGACTGGTAATTGCAATATCGTATTGACTGTGTCTACTCTAAAAGCTAAACATAGTGTGCTATTTGAACGCGAAACGAACGAGTAAAAGTAGGACACTATGTTTAGCTTTTACAGGAGAAAAGTAGAGAAATGCTGTTGAAATTACCCACTTCCGTAAGTGAAATAAAAATTGCCAAAATGCAACATGGCTACGGTAAATAGTACAAACATTTATCAAGCTTTTCTACTAAATGTGACGATAAAATCATACATTTTTTAGTCCGAAAATTTTCAAAAAAATATTCCGCATGAGGTAGTGTTGTGTTTTCGCGATCTGTCAAAAAAACATGTAGACTGGTAGTTGACTGTTTAAAATCGCTCCTGTGGGCTTATTACTCCATTTCATGCAAAAATACAACACTACCTCACGACAAAGAGTCTCAGGTTTACATCCCCGTATAAACACTTTCCACTCGCTCTGTAACTTCGGAGTAGGGCTTAAAGTACTTAGCATTGCGAACCAAGTACGTGTAGTCGAAAATAGCGAATGTATATTCAGCCTTAAGAAGACATATTATATTTCAGAACATTTAAATATTCAACAGTTTTCTCAAGAAATGGTCGGAAAACCATCTATATTCCGTTTTTTGAGTGTGATAATAATTGCTTGATCAGTAAAATCACAACATATTAATCTAAACGTGTTACTTATTCTTCTGAACAAATATACATCCAACTCTGTTTCTTCAGAAAATGAACATTACAAAAAAGTCAGCAAAGATAATTGTGCTTGAACGGTTTTTGATATCAGACAGAAAAATTGAAGTATGAGTAATATGACCAGGCTAATGGTGTATGAGCCTGTACAGTATTCAGTGCTTGATTGTAAGTGTTCTAATATTTTCATGGATTTCTGACTGGTGCAGTTCTCTCTGACCCATGACGTGAGCACGAAGGCGTACGGGGAATGGGTGGAAGTTCTGAATGCCAGTCAGAGGGTCATCGTGATTAGCGATGACGAGGACTACAATCATGACCATGACTCTTCGCAGGCATACACCAGTGAACTTAGTAAGTTCCACACAGGCTGAATTTCACCACCTCACGATAGTGCCTTTTAACGTTCGAATAGCTATCGATTCGAAAAAGCAGACATCCTCTCGTTAGGTTTTGTTATGTCAACAGAATTCGCCTGCTTTGTTTACGTCAAATTTATTTTAACAATTTCAATCTAAAAGTGGAAATATACGTGAAAAACCCCCTATTTTTTGGAGAAAGAAGTTAAAATGTTGATTAGACTACATTATACTACACTAAATGAGTCGCAGGTATGAAAATTATCGTTTTCGCTAACGCACGGAAAATCCACTCGAAAGCTAACGAAACGGTAACGGTGCATGGTGAAAGACGTTAACATTTTTTTACAGATACGATAGCGCTATCGTGTACACGATAGTCTTCACGTTAAAACGGTAAAATCCAGCCTTAGGCGAAATTCTAGCTTACTCTAAAATCATCAGTTTCTGTCCGAAGACATTTCCTTTACTCAAAAACAATAAGACTTTACATTAGTAATAATTGACATTTTCTTTTGTCAGAAAATCACTCGATTGTTAATTCCTACTAACTAGTCTATTATAAAAATGGGTTGAAAAACATTGGTTGAATTCCAGTTTATTTCATGTCATAAAATCTTTCTAGAGTACACAGGACTGTAGAAGGATGATTTTATGGCGTGTAGTAAAGGTAAAAATTAGAAAAGGAGACGAACCAAATCTTCTCCCCCCCCCCCCCCCCCCTGTCTTTCCCAAGTCACCTCGCAAAAACAAAATCTGTTTTCAGAACGCTTCTTAGATGAAGGCCTGCCTGAGGAGCACTCTGACTCAGACGCCGAAGAGGACAATATGCCACCCACGTGTTCACAGGTCTTGAGGGACTGCGGTGAAATCGAGGAACAACTTCTTACCCAGCCTAGCCCCAGCCTGACCGAAACAGCTAGTGATTCCATACCTTCTCCTTGTAAGCTGCCAACCGTACCTTCCCCCGTGAAGCCCCTCCCTGAGCCGTTACGAGGGGCTATCATGTTGCCACCCCTTGCCGCTCCACCAGGTAATGAATGATCAAATTTGCTAGTGCTAGGTATTGTAAACTTGAAATGGAGTTGTCGTTCTAGTCGCCATTTCACTTAAGGAGAAATTGGAAGAAAAATACCTATTATTTAGGAAGCCTTAACGGCCACGATAGCCGAGTGGACTAAATGGTCGACTTTTGAGGAGCAGAGAGAGCCGGGTCACACCGGTTCGATCCCAATCCTACCAAAAAGTTTTTCTGCTCGGCATTCACCTCTGGTATGTTCAGCATGTCAAGTGAAATGTACATCGAGGCTGTGGTGGTTCGGAACCCACCTGAAACTGCAGGTCCCCATCGTTTACTCGATGGCTGGGGAGCTGGTATTTGGTAGTGCTGCCAGCTGAGCACAATGGATAGTTCTTGAAAACGGTCTAGTTGCTGGGCTTGTCCCCCCCCCCCCCCCCCCCCAACCCTCTGCTAACCTAGGAAGCCTTGACACTACTTCATTCACGCCGAGACATGTCTTCACGATGCTAGTTTTCCTATGCACTCAGTATGAAGATACAGTAATATGTCAGGATCCAATTTTTTCGGCGTGTAGGATTTGAATCTGGCTTTTCTGGGGAAAGCGCTCTCACGCTTTATTTCTCAGTGTGTAAATTTAAATAAATCATTATTTCTTTTTAGTGACCAGACGTACCCGGAAAAGAAAAAGTACGAGTAAGGGTGAGAAAAGAGGTGAGTTATGTTTCTATAGAGAATTTGCTGTTTCTTAATCCTGGTCTTGGCTGAAATTGTTTTGGCGCGGATCCGATCACCTTCCGCTCCCAAGTAATGCAGTATTTTCTTCCACCTCTCTCTTGTGCTGCCTGGCTTACAGTGACCATTACTGAGTGTAGATTTTCTTATTTTAGGCAAGCGTAAGAAGCAGAAAAAAGACGAAGATGAATTCCACCTTACCCCGAGGACTAAGAAAAGCATACAATTAAAGAGAAAAGAAAAATTGAGGGAGATAGCCCGGTTGCCCACACCCTCAGCATCTGCAGGAGAAATGAAAAAGGCACCTGCCCCTTGTAAGGTAAGGCAGTCAGTATTCATTCAACTCGGCGAGCTGCCGATCTGACTTCCAACCATTGCCCTACTGCAACAAAAAACACGAAAACAGAAATCAAAGTGTTTCTACGTTGCTTGTGACTACCGCTGGTCTGCTATCGCTCTTTATTTTTTTTATAGGGTTAATCGCCAGTCCCTCGAGGGGTTCACGCGAGTACTTGTGGGGAAAAAATTAATTTACAGTTGTGGGAGGAGGGCAGTTTGGGAAAGAAAGTTTAAAAGATTTTGAATGGAAGTGACATCATCTGCTAGTATTGTAGGGAGAGATTGGCCTTTGAGGGATTGACGGCTGGGCCCGTAGAGGGGACATTCAAGAAGGATGTGTAACACCGTCAGAGGGGTGTTACATTGAGTGCATTGTGTGGGGTCCTCCCGAGCCATGAGGTACCCGTGGGTAAGCCGGGTATGTCCAATGCGGAGGCGGGCGATCGCCACCTCCTCCCTTCTGTGGGGCAGACATGCTGATGCCCACTCTCCAATTTTCGGTTTAATTGGTTTGAGTTTAACGGTTTGAGTCTCTGGGGTGTCCCAGGAGAGTTGCCACATGTCACGCATGGTCTTTTTGGCAAGTGCCTTAAGATCCTGCGTTGTTGTCACACAAATGGGAGCTCTTTAATCTTCTCATTTATCCTTTAGGTGAAAGCCACCGAGAAATCTCGTAACGAGATGCTGTGGGGGTGGTCGGGACCGCAACCTGCGCCGCGCGCCCCTGTGGCTCCCACACCTTCATCTGCCGAAGAGTTTGCCTCTGCTCAACTCACCGCCGACATCGATAAGTACAACTACGCAATTTCGCCCCCTGCAAAAAGGAAAGCACTTGAGATACCTCCTTGGAAGATAGCTCTTAAGATACCTCCTCGGAAGAAAGCTCTTGAGATACGTCAGTCAGAACAAAAGAAATCGAGTGGTAAGAAATATCAAGATATTCCTCGGAAAAACGTGCACCTAGATTCTACTACGCAGAAATAACTAAAAAGTAAAGGGTCTATACTGCGGTGCAAGGGATAAGGAAATGCCCAGCTAGTGGCAAGGTGACCAAAGTGTGCCGCAATGTAATAGGAATTACCGGTGGTGACGTCACCTGCCTACACTGGGGTGGAGTTGTTTTGGTCACCCTGCCAGTGGCTGGGTCGTCGCCTCAGGCATTTCCTTATCCCTTACACCGCAGTTACAGTGGCACATTTCTTTCGGGTTCTTTTTCTTCAAAATCATTTTTGTTGTCAGAAACCCAGTCTTGTCGCAACAAGTGCCAGGCAAATAGAAGAATAACAAAGTTTCGTTATCCTCAGTTGTATTTCAGGGGAGGTGTGTTCAGCTCGAGGATAGTGCAGTCGACCTCCCCTCCCGGAAGTCTAACGATGTACTCATAACCTTTTTGAAAAGTTTCTGCAGGAGCTGTGAGACGGACTGTGAGGTTCAATGATGTTCCAGTAATAAACGAGTATAACATACCCGAAGGCAACAAGATGCGTCCGTGTAAATTGGCCGAGCGCGAGAAACGGCAAATCACACCATACGACCATTTTCAGAAGGCCCTCCAGCTGATTACTTCGTTTAATGCCAAATGGATTGAGGTATGTAATGCATGGAAAATAGAGTTTAAGCCGGAATACGCAGTTTTTTTTATTGCTTTTTCTGACAATTTGGAGATTTTTATGTTCTGAAATGTAATATGTCTTTTTAACGCCAAAAATTATTTGGTAGTGTTGTGATCGTAAAATCACCACAGCCAATTCCAGTTAATTTCTCGCGTTAAAGAGACATTATCTATTATAATTACAGAACCCAACCGTTTTCTCAAACTCAATGGTTGGAAAAAATACTCCAAGAGCATTGTATATTCATTGTATTCCGGTTTCAGGAACACCACACAATCATGTTTACATTTTTTAGGAAACTGTTGGATATTTAAATTTTTGAAAAATTACATGTCTTTTTAATTAATAATAATAATAATTAATTAATTAATAACCATCAATTTCCTTGGAATGATTGCAGTAAAAACGATCTGGTTCCAATGCATTTTCACTGGAAGGTAAGGGAAGATAAGAGATTCAGCCACAAATTTTCATCTTGGTCTTGGCCAAACCAGATCGTTTAGTAATCTCATTCTGCGTTTATATCGGCTCCGTCTCCAAAACAAATATCTATTTGCCAAAGCTGCGCTTTTTTTAGAAAATAGGAAAGTCAGTGGCTGAGTAGAGTGAGAACCAAAATACTAATACTAGTAGTAAATGAGTTTTGTCACTCGAAAGGCTTGGGATAAAAAATCGTGGTAGGTATTTATTCTTTACTTCACTGAATATGTATGATTTTATTTCAGGAGAGTTTGCATCATCGAGGCGGACCTGGAGACCTACCTCCTCTGCTCAAGGAAATGAAAGTGTCTGACGTACATCTTTCGTTCCCAAACAGCTACAAATATTGCCAAGTCTTCACGCCCCTCGTCATGCTGGAGCTCTGGGCGGACATGGCCAGGAACTGGAAATTCTCCCATCATCACGTTAACACGTATTGTATCGCCCAAAATCTGTAACGTTGTCTCGTTTTAACGTGAAATAGGCTCGTACTGTGACTTCAGATTAAGTTGACCTGTTTGAAGGCCTACGTTCTGCGTGGTTTGGCGTGCTACCCTGCTTCAGATTAAAACGAGTTAATTAGTAAACCTTATGAAAAAGATATGTATTTTAAAACAAAAAACATTAAGCAGTTTTCTTGGAATATTATCACCATTCTGTATACACTTGTGTTTCTAACGTAAACTGTGATGGGTTTGCAGGTTCGAGGTCTTCGTCGACAAAGTTGAAGGACCAAATAGCGCACACATGATTGAGTTCCAGTGTCATGGTAAGCTTTAGCATTATCTATTTTAAGGTGTTGACGGGAGGATTTGCTTAGGAATGTACCTACATGAATTGAATTTAGGAGTCTGGTTTTTTCCAAAATTAAGTGATTTGGTGACTGTAGACAGGTGCTTTCCAAATTTTACATCAGTTGGGTGAGAGGTGGAAGAACTTTTTCCAGAAACAACAAACAACAAAACAATACTTTTCCGCCTTACTGGCTAACGTATGAGTAATAAGTAATAACAATAACGTCGACCAACTGCATTGCATCGACCGGGTTTCTGGCTTGAAGAACTCAATCTCTGAATTGGTGTACATTGTTGTTTCACAGCGGTAATACTCAAAGGATGTGTCGCCAAGGACGCGCTCGTTCAAATCAGCTCTCTAGACCAGACGGAGCACCTTCTGGGAGTGGTGACCGTTTGTACGGAATCCGGGGTCTACCAACCCGCAGAGATTCATCCAGCACTACGTGAGTTCCTCGACTGCATTTTATTGCGCCGTGGAACGGTTCGGAATGTTATATTTTTGTATATTGGCGCTTATTGTGCCTGGAACTATTACCTGACCAAAAATCTGACCTTAACTTCTTCACAATCAGGGTGAGTTCTGTTATAGTGGGAACCCAGGGTTGAAAGTTTTCATGGGCGTAGCTGGACCAAAAACCTGGGGGGGGGGGGGGGTAGACATGGCTATATGTGACGTTATGTGTAGGTCAGAAAAATCCTGGGGGTGGCTAAACGGTTTCCCTTTCTACGCCTATAAGCTTTGGTCAGGTTAACGTTCCGCGCTTAGTAGTTGGGTAATGCTCATTTAATAAAACTAACTCCACCGTTCTGCTTTATATTTTTGCACTGGCTCTTGGGCTTGGTATTCAAAAAATCACTCACACTTTCTCATGAGCAGTGGCGACTATTTTCATTTTATCGCTGAAAATGCTTTCTGAAGTGATCTAAGCATCTGTAGTGACAGTTGTAGACTATCTTACTGTAGCGCGAAATATTTCAGAATGTCATAAAATCTGGTTGTCGGGCATTGCAATTTTTTGTTGAAGTTGCGGATATGGCAAAGGCACGCTATGATATTTTGCTGATAGTTGTTGAATTTGAAGCACATTTTGGTTTCAGAGCGCTTAGTCGGTCCTGGCAGGTACCTCGTCCGCATGAAAATTAACACAAAACATAGACACCCTGTGTCCCATGTGGTCGCCTACACCAGTTTGTACCTGAAGGTAACCGTACAACAGTCAACTAGATGCTAGATGTTACGTTTTATGGGGAAATACCCGGTTTGGCAATATTCGCACTTGGCTTTCTTTCACTTTTCATTTCATTGATGTCTGATTTGGTTCTAAACAGTTTGCAGAACTAACACAATAGGTAAGTTCGTTCTTCACAGTTGGAACAGAAAAAGTTTTTTGGAGGGTCATGGAAAATCATGAATCTTAAAATCTGCCCCCCTATAGGGGGATCTTTCCCCACCGGTGGTGATACGATTTCTATCGTGTGGTCTATCCATTTTAATCTTGGTAACCCCAAACATACACTGACGCTGACTCCATGACATTAAATTATTTTCCTCTGAGAATTAAAGTACCTACCCATGAATAAATTGAAAAAATCTCGGTAGTCTAGAGTTCGATTTTTTTTTTTCACCTTGATACTAAATCGTTCTATTGGTGATAACCCCAAGTTAATAAGGTGATAATTTTTTGTTGATTCAGGTGATCTTCTCAGCAGATAAATACATGACAATGTTGAAAGCTTTGGGAGGAATCAGCACTTCCCCTCTATGCAGCATGATTCTCCATCCAAGGGCAAAAATGTCGTTACCGCCTCCCGCTTTGCAGCCTGTTAAGTACAGGGTGAGTTTCCTATAAGATTGTAATAGATATAATAGACTACCACTCGATGTTTTAACGTGGGACTAGATAAATAATACCCAAATTCCATGCACATTCCATTCTTGTCGGTTAAGAGTTGAAGTGACCAGAACTGGAATAAGAACGGGGTCATCTGAAAACCTTTTTAAACTGCATTTTTAACAATTCTGAATTGCAGTTAGTGAGTGGATTTGAACGAAATCAGCCTACTCCTTTGGGCCCTGCCGAAATGAACTTTTTTAATCAGAGGTTTCCAAAAAATGCTTCCAACTTGGTAACTGTAAGAAAATCATTATTTTGTGTGCATTTCAGGGGGTGCTTGACAAGGCACAGAGAGATGCAGTGATGCGACTGACCGCGGGGTGTCAGGGCCCCGGCCCCATGCTCGCTGTAGTGACCGGGCCTGCAGGTAGCGGCAAGTCGCGGGTGCTAATGGCGCTGCTGGTTCAGCTGTTTCGTCCCCCCCTGTCACAAACGCCCCGAGTCATTGTCTGTTGCTCGGCGCCTTCGGCCCTCGACGTTCTCCATGTGAAGTTCAGGCACTGGACCAACGCGCTAGGTGCTCTACTTGTTACTTCTTTATTTCTCCGGGGAAAAATCTATGTAGCTTTTGTTGACAACTTTCCAGCAGGCATCCCGTTTTTCAGGTCGAAAGGCATGCGCATGCTGTGTTGTTTAACTGTCATGGGACGAGCTAGAAACGTTTTGTAAAATAAAACACAGAATTCACACTATAGTCCACCTCAGTTGTATTCAGGGGTGGAGAAATTTCACAAATGTGAATTATCGTTGCTGAACTCTTTTAGGTCATTGTGACCCCTTCTTTCTTAAGTCTAATTCTTGTTGTAAGGTAATTTTGGAAGTCTTGTGTTTTTTAGAACTCTCATCAGAGGTGGGCCACATCAAGAAATTTTCTTTCCACGGGAATATACATACAGTCTCATACTTTACTCATCTCTGGCCTTTTTTTCAGGTGTCATTACTTTCAGTTATGGCGGCCCTGACTCCTCAGTAAGTACCTACTTCTCTCTCTCTTTTTTTCCCCACTGAACATATTATGCAGTGATGAGTGAGTTGTGAGAATTTATGGCAAACCGGTTTAGAAGTGGGCCGAAGCCAATACATTCATGTCGTAAGCGGTCGAAAAAACGCTACGTTAGTTTCGATGATAATATAAGAAAAAGTGCTTTGTTTTCAAGTGAACATAAACAAACATTGCTTGCGCAGGTTGACGGGCTGGCGGATGCAGACGTCATCTTCAGTAGCGTCATCCACTGCGGGGCAGATGCCTTCAAAGCAGCACTCAGCGGGAGGTAACCCTCATTGTTTTTAACTTCAAACCTGACCACACAATACTGTTTGTTGGAGTTGTGTTATTTTAGCGTCAGAAGTTATGATTTTACGATCGAGTAACGGAGGTCATGATACCCATAGTGATTTAGTCGAGGCTGCTTGAGTAAAGTGTCGCGAATGGTTTCAGCACCAGGAAGCTGATTGTGATGGTGGACGAAGCCACGCAGTCTACTGAGGTAGAGAGCATCTGCCCTTTGGTGCTCCGAACATCCCATCTCATTTTAGCCGGGGACGTCTGCTCATTGGAAGCTCGTCTTCTAAGTGAGGTACGTACTTCATGAAAATAACATTGATAGGAGAATGATTCGATAATTTTCAGGAAGTCTTGAGAGAGACTTATAAATTTCGGGTGCGTACAACCATGCTCGGCCAACGGTTAAACTCCATTTAAATTCCATTTTTTACTTTCTCGCTAGCCATATATGGCGAGAAAGTATTGTTTTCGTGCAAAATTTCGAAATTGAGATTTTGGGTTTCCCATGATCCTGGGGGTCCCCTGAGTCCAAAAAAGTGGTTTCTGGAAAAAGTCTGTCCGTCCGTCAGTCCGTCAGTCCGTGCAGTGCTCTAGCGCCTATACCGTTCATCCGATTTTGATTAAATTTGGTATGGACCTGTCTAAAATCACTGCCGAGGGGCATTTTCAAGGATTTTTTGATTGGTCAAAAATTGCGGCCGCTATTGTCAAAAAACCGCCAAAATAATTCAAAAATCGTGTTTTTGGTTAGTCGGACAAGCGCCGCAGTACACTTTTCAATCTATAACACTGAAAATTGGTATGTGTGTTGACAAATAGATGCTTCGAGGTCATTTGCAACTAAAATTGAATTGGTTGAAAATTACGGCCGTTCTAGGCCAAAGTTCGATCGTTTCGGCGCCATTCACATTTATTGACCGATTGTCATGAAATTTGGTAAATTTGTGTAGAACCATGTAACTTAAACATCTGTCGAACAGAATTTCAGTTTGTTATCTTCAAAATTACGGCCGTTGTAGTCAAAAAAGTGTCGAAAATGAGTTGAGAATGAGAAACCACGTTTTTGAATGGTCGGAACGCATTTGGGACTACAGTAATAAAATGACAGACGTGAGATTTGGTATGAGTGATCTCAGATAGATGCTCGTGGGTCATTTTCAACCGATTTGGATTGCTTACAAATTACGCCCGCAAAAAAATCTCGAAAAAACCCCCCCAAAAAAATCATACGGGGCGAGAAAGTTAAGTGCGACTGTTGTCGGACCCTTTATTTACTATGCAATAGTTGGAATTTAACTGGAGTTTAAAGTTAACCGTGTATGGTGGGACAAACCCTTCATAATTATTGGTCTGTGGTTATTCTCAAGTAACTCATCAGACGGAATATATACATTTACTGATTGTTTACGTTTTTTCTGACAATTTTTTGAGAACACTGTTGGATATTTAAATGTTCTGAAATATAATAAATATGTCTTTTTAACGTCTGTGTTGCGGTTTTACGATCGAGTAATTTTTGTCACTAAAAAATTCGTCCAAACTTACTCGATCGTAAAATCACATTAGACAGTTAATTTCTGGTAGGACATATTATATTTCAGAGCGTATAAATCTGCAACAATTCCCTCAAAAAAATGGTCGGAAAAAAACATAAAAGGTATAGGTGTCGACTTTTGAAAGTTGCAAATCTGCAATTCCCTAACTTGGAAGGGAACAGCTGTGGATATGTCATTACGGCCTGGGAGCAGTTTTCTGGTATCTTAGATGAGGTTACCTTTCCCTGTAGCATGCTGTCGCAAAAGGGATGAAGATGTCGCTCCTAGTGAGAGTGCTGAAGAACTGCAGGCGGGAGCCGGAGAGACTGGATGCGGTGCTGCATCTCACCACTCAACATCGCATGCACCCCCAAATCTCCCAAACCCTGAATGACTTCCTCTATTATCGGAGTAAGGAGATTATTTTTGACGCTGAACGCCTGGCCGAACTGAGGAAAACCCCCTTCAATCCGTGCATGGGTTTGTCCATGTCCACTCAACCCGGAAGGTACGTATCGTTAGTCTCTCATTCGTTTTTATCTCGGGATGCTCATGCTGCTTTTCTCATTACTAAGGGTGCGTCCCACTATGCCCAGTTTTTAACAGTTTTAACTAATTTAACTTTTAAGTTAAATTTAACATGGTAAACATCGGACAAAATCTCCAGTTTAATTTTAACTGGGCATGGTGGGACGCACCCTAAGCCTGGCCACAAAAACCTGTTTGTTGACGTTTTTTAATTGCCATTTTCTGAAGAAACTGTTGTACATCTATTAATTCCGAATTGTAGTACTTATGTGTGGTGATTTTTAAATTTGTCAAAAATGACCCGAACGTAAATTCTCCAAATAGAAATCTAAGTAGTTTCTGACGTTAAGAAGACATTGTATTGCAGAAAAAATAAATACCCCACGGTTTCTAAGGGCCCGATTACACCTTACAAAAAATATATGGTCATATAAATATAAATATATGATCCTATTTTTTTAGTATCATAAAATTTTAGAAAAACTGTAATACACATAACAATAAAATTGTGATCATATTTAGCAGAGATGCCAACTTGACGTGGTAAAAAAATAAAATTTCGTAGATTTTTAGGGGCCTTTTTTGAACCGTTTTAGGTAAAATAATATCTGCTATATTCTTTAAATTTATCGTTATATAGAAATTCGTACTCCTCCACATTTTCTATTAATAAATGGTCATTTCCATTCCACTTTACCTCAGGCGCCATTTTCAACGGACTGACCCAACAACAACACATCGCAGAATAGAGGAAGGTAGTCGCAGCAGTTATGATACAATTTGTACCCGCCGATACAAATTGTATCATAACTGACTCAATTCACTTTACACCTTACAATTTTTCTTGATCATATTTTTTTATGATCATATTAGGATTGGAAATTGTTAGGTGTAATCGGGGGCTAAAACTCGCCAGCAAAAAGTACCATATGGACAGGCAACAAAAATGCAGAAAATGATGGCATGGGTTCAAGGAAGTCGTTGGATATTTTGTTTTGTTTCTTTTTAACATGAAACACTAATTACCGGAGCGGCCACAGGCACCACCTGATATCTTGGGCGCAAATCCTAGTACCAGCCATTTTCTGTTGGTAGTATAGGTGTTCTTCCTAATGCACAGCTTCGGCCATCTGTGCCTGCTGCAAGTTCCTCTATGACCGCAAGTCTGTTTCAGGGTACTGGACGAGATGGGGGTGGCGGCTGGAATATTGGCCGCCGCCAGCTCAGTCGCCGATTTGGTGGTCGTCGTGCCAGGGAACGACAGGAAACGCTTAGAAAAAATGCAAATATGGCTGGACCGGTAAGTAAAAAAGCAAATCTCATGGAGGGTTTAGTTAAACAGGAACGGAAAGGACTACCCTAGTTCAACATTGGAAATTTAATTCTTAAGATAGTTATTATTGGTATACGTAAGGTTTAGTATTCTCTTCATACGAGCCAAACATTGAAACGTGTTTGCTTCGAAACCTCTTAAGTGGCCTCTAGATTCTAGGCCCTAAAGAAGAGGTTCGAGTACTCCGTGCCGGTACGTAGCTTGCCAGCTATAGCAGTGTTTATGGGGGATCGCCTTAGCCTAGGCGGTGGCCACCCCCAGAAAGGCTCCAAACAATGTTCGCTCAAAATGGCTCTAACAATTTTAATCAAATTTAGAAATTCATGGGACAAAAAACTACTAATGTAATAAGTAATAATACCACCCACTACTCGCAACATAATCCTTTCCCGCGATTTTTCCTCTTATAAGGATGGATTTGATGAGATAATCTTGAGGCCTCTGGAAGACAACTGAATAATAACCAAATGTAACAGAGTATATTTCCAGTGTTTGGTTTGTTTGTGAGGGAAGCCCAAAGGTCAGCTACCCCATTTCGATTTCTTTCCAACCGTCTAAGAGGTGTGTACCCGTTAGCTGGCTATTATGGTCTGCTAATTCTCATTGTCGTACATGTTGCAGACAGGTGAGGAAGCCGCAAAACGCACGAGTGGAATTAGTAAGAGGATTGCAGGGTCAAGAAGTCGATGTAGTGGTCTTAATACTTTTTGCCTCGTCCACAATGGAGCTGTCAGAGCAGCTGTTGGCCATCTCACGGGCTCGTTGCTCCACATTTATCATTTTCGAGGCGGTAAGTAGAGTCATGGGTGGGACGTTCCTGTTAGAGCAGCCAGTTTACGTTTATGAGAAAACCGCGTCATATTTGTACGTTCGGTGATGTCTTTTTAACGTCTAAGGATGAATTTTACCACTTCTGAAAGTATACCATAGTGCGATCGCATTGGATAAGAAACATCCGTTCGACAGGAGACACTATAGTATACTTTAAAGTAGTGGTGAAAATAATCCAGCCTTACTCCAGTTGGCTAGGTGGTGACGTGTGTCATTGTTTGGGCAAAAAAATGCACCGTTGTTATTTTCTCAGGAACATGCAAAAAAAACAGCACTGTATCTACAGTCTTAAACTGTGAAAAATATTACGACTGAATCATCAGATGAAGATGGTTATAATAATCTACCTATTAGGTAGGTTTCGGTAGGTAGATGACAGCAGCGTCAGAGCACAGGGGTGGAGTGTACCTGGGTATGGTCACAGCCATCTCTCTCTTCGTTAGAGGTGATCATCTATCGTTGTAGAATGTAGATAGATCCGGAATCTTGACGATGCCGCGATTCAGACCTTACAGTTTTACAAACAGCCGTCAGTTTGTCGCGGAAACTCGGGAGGTCCGAAATGTTCATTTTTCGTCTGTTATACAAGCACTGTTCTGTTGCTGCAGGAGAACCCTCGCTGGCAGCTTTTGACGAGAGCCCTACCACATGTGGTCACCGTCCCTGCTTCGGCAGCAGCTGCAAACATCAAAGAAATCATTACCAATCCCTCAAGGACATTCGCACGCTAGCAGGTTCGATCAAACTCGACTGGTGAGTCCATGAAGTTGAGTCTTCCTTTTTTGCGTGAATAGCAAAGAAGTATGGCTGGCACTCGGAAAAAGTTAAGGCCCCTTTTAAGCTGAAGGTTAAGGCCGAAGAGACTGCCAAAATTAGGCTCTGAAGTATTACCCTCTTCGAATGTCACGGTGGAAATGGGCCTCAATCAACATTTTCGATTTCGACTCACTCGACAGTCGAGATGGATAGAAATGGTGGCATGCGGAAGCCCGAAAACTCCCCCAAACTGTGATAATAAGACTGATACGAAAGTGTATTTTACCTTCGTAGAACTATTTTGCATTTATTAATTTGATTTTTCGTATGGACTGATGTTTCGTCTAGCTTTATTCGCCTGGCTGCAACAGCACACCGTGCTTACTTAGTGTTCCAGTAAGCCCTGTTGTTTTAAAAGCATGTCACGCGTCTCAGAAACAAAACTAGACAAATATCAAAGCTCCTCTAACTTGTTTTGTTATTGTTATTAGATATTAGGAGTACTAGTAGAATAATGGTACACTGGTACAAGAGCCAAAACAACATTAATTGCTGATTCATCTCTTTGAGAAGCGAGTGACTTTTGAGAACTAAACATTGCACTTTATGGATGGAGAATGCGAAAGCCGATGACCGAAAGTGCATTGTTCAATTCACTCACACAAGAGGTATGAATCAACGCCCCGTCCCACTTCAGTTTCTGTGGCTGGATGCCAGACCATTGTGTTGTGTATTACTCTCCATGTTTAGTTAAACGTTAGTGGACCCAGCACCGCCTCAACCAGAGTTAGTATTAGGAACCACCACCGAAAAACTGTCAAAAAATAACTTAGTCAAAACCCACGAAAAAGTAATAAATCCTAAGCGCTTTCGACCTAGACGGTCATCATCAGAGGGGTACAAGAAAGGAAAGAGACAGAGAAACCTACTTGGGTGTTAGCCGGCCCGAAGTAAGTTGATCTGTGCTTACTTCGGGCCGGCTAACACCCAAGTAGGTTTCTCTGTCTCTTTCCTTTCTTGTACCCCTCTGATGATGACCGTCTAGGTCGAAAGCGCTTAGGATTTATTACTTTTTCGTGGGTTTTGACTAAGTTATTTTTTGACAGTTTTTCGGTGGTGGTTCCTAATACTAACTCTGGTTGAGGCGGTGCTGGGTCCACTAACGTTTAACTAAACATGGATTGCAGAAAATACCACAAAGTTACGAGTTACCTCTTAAATCATGTTGTGTATTACTAGTACCCCCAAAGAAAATACTATCAGGGTTTATAATTGTATTGCCCAGCGTTTCAAACATGGGAGCAGCTATGCTATAGTGCTTCTTGATAAGCAATGAGCGTGGAGAATAACTCATAAGTCCGAATTCTTCATTTTCGATCAAATTCAACTGATCAGTCGTACAAGAAGTACAGTGGAGAAACTTGACTGTTCCCTTCACACTCAAAAGCTGGGCCCCTAGTCACATTTTGAAACATTGGGTTCTGCCAATGATGTCATGAACTAAGTAGGTGCGTACTTACTGTTCATCATACTGTGCGCATAAATTACATGTTTCCTATAAGAAACTGCTGGGTATTTTTTTTCTTGAAATAGTGTGTATTTTAACGTCAAGTACCACTAAATATTGTGATTTAAGGCTGAATATGTTTGTGAGAAAACTATTGGATATTTAAATATTCTGAAATATAATATGTCTTTTTAACGTCATTACTCATGAGGCGATGTTGTGATTACACGATCGGTTAATTTTGAACAATTTTTTTGGTGACAAGAATCACTCGATCATAAAATCACAACATAGCCTCATGAGTAATGACGTTACTAAGACATATTATATTTCAGAATATTAAAACATCCAATAGTTTTCTCACAAGGTTTGAAATCGGAACGTGAAAAAATAGCGAATGTATGGTGGCCCTTAACGATTAGTTATTTTTGTCACAACTCACTCGATCGTAAAATATTAACATGTTCAACTGGCTTTTTGACGCTATTTCAGAATAAAACACTACCCAACAGTTATCTTGGAAAGGTATGCAAAGCTTTCATTACTCACCTGTGGCTCACCGAAAAACGAGGTATGTCGTTGAGACATGATTAGGTCCCAAATGCCGCTCATCGGTGGAGTTAATGAAATATTCTGAAGGACTGAAAGTTAGCTACTGGGCTCCGTGTCCCTCATCTGCTTCCTTTGCTGCTCCAGAAGCCTTTCGAGAGGGGAGGGACCAGGCCCGGACCAGAAAGACTGCGAAAAAAGCATATGATCATACAGGCTCAAATACAAATGAAACAGGTGTTAATTAGGAATTTAAAGGAAGCTTCAGGATATTTAAGAGGTGGTAATTGTGATTTTTTGATCGGTTAATTTTGGACAATTTTTTTTGTTGACAAAAATCACTCCATCGAAAAATCACAATTACTTACCACCTCATAATTTCGGCCGTTAAAAATACTTACTATATTTCAGAACATATAAATATCCAACAGTTCCCTCATAAAGTGTGCAGAAACAACTTAAATAAATAGCGAATGTGTGGTCGCTCGTACCTTGCTGATCATAACGTGACTTTCGACACAAAAAAGTTGTTCTATGACTGCTTTAGGACAGCCTCCGCTTTGCTACCACTTGGTGCTACCCTACCTCACTTCTCTACAGAGGTTATCGAGATAATCACTTTAACTTGAGGTTAAGTAAGCAATACCTGCTGATTTAGGAGTCGGCCAGTCACGTGCATGTTGGGGTCTGCATCCCCGGCCATGGGGTTACTGAACAAAGAGTACGTGCTCAGCTGCTGCGGCTGTCGGTAGCCCGGTGGCTCCCTGCCCTGCATTTGCTGTACCTGTAACACACGACAAACGTAAGCAATTATTAGCAAATGTATATTCCGGCTTAAACTTGACTGAGTATCGACCTTTTTTTTTTCACGGGACTTTCAGACTATCTTCTGAGAAAATTTCGTCAGTCGTCAAGAGATGATTTGAAAGATTGCCATGTGCGTACCATGTGAGGAGGCCGGTCCGTCCACCAAGAGGCGGGAGGCATGGGAGGCTGGTCGGGCTCCTGCCAGGGCATCACCATACCCGGCTGTATCTTGAAGGCGAACGGCTGCATGGGGGGCGGCATAGTTTGCATGGGAGGCATATTTGGCATGGGCTGCATTGGCATCCCCATCATGGGCTGATTGAGGGAGACGAATACGTGGGACGGCGGCCCAGGAGGTGCCACGTTCGGAACCGGGAACAGTCGATCATAGCGGAACGCATCTCCTTCACCTGGAAACCATTACAGAATTCAGCTTGTTGGCTCGTCACCTTTTGAAAAAATAAAAATAAAAAAATAATATTTTCTCCTAGGAACATTTCCGAAACAGTCGAATAAATACTTCCAGTGCTTGCATGTAGTGTAAGCATGCAAATTCTCAAAGAGACCTGAGTCGCCACGCAGGTTTAAGTAAGTATTTGAACAAACAACCCCTCGTCACTCCAACAAGGTTCAGGCTGTCTTTGATTTTCAGCACACAAAAATTCTCTCAGCCAAGATTTTTTGACACGCTCAGCGATTTGTCCAGACACTGAAGACAAGGGAGGGTGCTTACCTGGATACCGCATCATATCCGGCTGCTCTTGTTTCCTCTGCTGGAGAACAAACATGGCGTCCTCGTACTCCTTGCGCGCCGCCTCCATCTTTTCCACGACTCTTGGCTGATCTTGCCTCGCTGAAGCCTGAAGGCGTGGTGGCAGGGTCTGAGGCGGCGCCGGGGCCCTCGTTGCACTCGGCTGAGGGCGCGGAGCAACCGGTGCTGGTAGCTGCTTACTGCTGCTCAGCAACTCCTGTTGCTGTTTGCTGAGGTTCAGCAGTCCCGACATTCCCTGTGGCTGAGGGTTCGCTTTCGTATCATCAAATAAAGCGGATAGAAGCTGCTGCTTTTGCTGCGTCTGCTCGGTTTTCGAAGGTTCCGACTCTTTCGGTTTTCCAGACGCATTTTTTTCCAGTAAGTCTGCCTTCTTTTTCTTCTCGTCAGGTTTATCTCTGGCATCCAGCAGTTTTTGCTGCTGGGCCGAAGTTGAACCTTCCTGCTTCGCTACATCTTCTTTTCCCTTCTGCTTTTCTTTGGCTTTGTTAATCTGAACCACCTTCACATCTGTCACCAAACCTTTCGCTTGCTTGATATGAGCTGACGCTTTTTTATGAGGAGGGGAGTTTTTCGGGGGTTTCTCTTTCGGAGGCGATGGAGATCTAAAGGTAACCTGGAACAAAAGGACAAATCACATCACTGTACATACAATAGGAGGGGGAGCAGAGGGATGATATAAGGGGGAGCTTTTTCCAGGCATACCCCTCAGTGATTAGAATGTTGGTTACCTTCTGACTCATGATGCTGGCGAGAGCAACGTTTCTGCCGCCTCTTGGGTTGCTTGGTTTCGACTCTGCCACTTTATCCATCAGCCCCTCACTCTTCAAAATACCCCGTTTCTCTGTGAAAAAAGAAATAAAAATTACCATTGTATCTTCCGATTTTAAACTAAAATGTAATTCCAGCATAGCTCAACAGATAATTCATGAAACTGGCCCGTTTCTAGGCTTTCCCCACCCCAGAAACCAACGAAGTATCCAAGTCGTGGGAGCAGACAATATACCTGGCTGAGAGTCCGGGAAGTTTTCAGCGACGCCATTGCTGCCGGTGGTGGAGAAGCCGCTGGCCTGTGAACCTTTTAACGCTTTCCCTAGGTTCAGCTCCTCCAGCTCACGCAGAACGTCCCCCGAAGGCTCGGGACGTCCAACTGGCTCGAAAACTATCACCCCATTCGATTCCACCCTAAAAGAGAAGACCAACAAACTCTGAGAGGGACACTCGTCACCAAAAACTCCTTTTTATACCAAGCATAAACATCATACTGGGGGTGGAACCTTCCTCATAAATTACGACGCATCCGGCCAGTTAAGAATTTGCAGCAGTTCACTCAGATTGTGTCACCTAAGTTTCCCCAAAAAGTAAGTTTGTACAACTATTTTTTAGTCTAGCGACTACAGTGAAACCTTCATCATGAAAGCAAACTTCGTGCTAGCTACCCGTGTCTTGAGTGGTCTATGTTAGAGACCCGACACAAGTAATCTTTTCCTCTTGTGGCGCGGGCTTATATCTAAAAATGTTGCAAGGCCAATAAATGAAAAAGAGAAGAAACTGCAAACGCACTAAATTTTTGTTACCTTTTGGTGATGAGGGGATTCGTCTGGTCAGCCAACCAGGTCCCAAAAGCGACTAGTCTTGCAGCTCTCAGCTTGTTGAGCATGTTTGTTTCTGTTTTCAATTCATCCGTGTGGAAGCTCACATTCTGGAAAGCCTTCTCAAACGGCAGGAAGCCCTGCAGGTCCCGGTCTTCCGGCAAAGGGACATGTTCATCTGTTCATCAATTCAGTATCAATTAATATTTCAGTGGCTCTCAATGTTTAAGGAATCCGACGTGAGAGGTTTGGATTCGAATCTCGGCGTAAGTAATATTTTCCACTCACCGTTTGGATGTAATGGCTTCGGCCAACATAAAGAAAACTTAATATTTCAGGGAAAAAAGAATTTCCGAGAGTTTACCTAGAACGATATCAGTGAAAACCATTCTGACAGCACTTTGGTTTTACCCTTATCTCAAACTCACATTGGTCAGCAGAGAAGTCCTTGACGATAGACTGGAGTTGCTTGAGGAGTAGACAGAGACTAGGCCAGATTTGGCGGCGTGTGTTGAAAGCTGCGGACTGCAATACTCCAGGGTCCAGCCGGATCCACTCCGCCGTCAGTTTTACTGCAAAATACCAGCATACTCTTCACGGTCTGACTCCAGATCTTTTCTAGTTCCATATATCAATTCCCAGTTAACAATAAAGGGTCCGACAACAGTCGCACCCCCAGAATCATGGGAAACCTAAAATCTCAATTTCGAAATTTTGCACGAAAACAATACTTTCTCGCCATATATGGCTAGCGAGAAAGTAATAAACTGTTCACTGGGGCATTTCGGAAAAGTATCAGTAACTCACTTGCTGGCATGGCAAAATATTCCAGCAAAGGTTCTTCATTGGTGATCGTGTAGATGGGAAGCAGGAAAGCGTTGAGGCAGCCCGCCAGAAAATGAGAAATGAGGTTTTTCACTTGCATTTCAGTTCCGGTCATTTCCCGCTCCTGCAGCTGAGGCCCGTCTCCACCCCTCACACGCTGCAGAGCGAAGATGTTAATAGCCACGATCTGAAACATTATGTTCGAAAAATCACAACCAAGTCCACTCCTCTCAAAACCAGCTCTATGACATATGTTATTGGCAACTTTCGAGAGTGTAGGGTGTATAGATACAGTACTGTTCACCTCTCTCAGTGACACTTGTTTATGGGAGACTGTTGTCTATTTATTTGTTCTGAAATATATTATCCTGTTTAACGTCAGAAACATAAATAGGAACCACTAGTCATCCAAAAACTAACCTGGACCAGCTTCCACCCAGACAGGGACTCGGTAGCGATGTGTGCAGTGAGAGAGGTGGTCAAAGTCTGGACGAGTTTCTCAGCTTTTTGGAGTTCTGCATGAGAATGGAGCAGCCCGTGAAGCTTTAAAAATGCTGCTAGGTATTCGTGCGGGGATAGTTTGCTGAGCCCGTCCGTTTTTACACTGAAATCACAGTTTTACAATTCTATCTGAATGATGACATTTATAAAGTGGCCAGGCTTGGACGTTTACTATAGATACCCGATACCTTAAACACTTTGTTCCTATCAACTACATCTTTGAGGTACGTGTATTAACCAGATTAATACCTCTACACCTTTTTGTCCAACCAAAAGTTAAATTAAAGTTTGGAGCTGGATGTATACAAGAATCCATAAAACAAAACACAAAGAGATATGAATTGTCATATCTGACATGGGATCTACTTTTCAACTCACACTTCCTCCGAATAGCTGTCGAGAGCGCGGGTGAGATTGGTGGCCGCGACTGGGAACGGGTGAGAGAGGGCGACAGCGCGCACGTAGTGGAACACAGCGCTCACCTTGTCTCCGCGGCTCGCCTCTAGGATTGCCAGCTGATTGTACGGCTGCCCACTTGTCGGTGACAACATAACTGCATACCTGCAACCAAATCACTCTAAAGAACTCCGTCCACCTAGTTTTGAAAACACTTAGTATAACTGAGAGCTTGGCCAGCGAGGACGGCGCATGCGCACTGCTGCACCGCGTTCCCTATCCTACCCTATCCGTGCATCAGGTATATGGACGCTGTTCTTAATTGTCAGTTATGAGTCTCTCAGTCGGTTCTCAGTTAAGACCGAATATACATTCGCCATTTGTTTAAGTTTTTCTGAACACATTACGAATGAAGAAAATATTGGATATTTAAATATTCAGAAATGTAATATGTCTTTTTAGCGTCATAACTTAAGAGGCTACGGCACCAGAATTGTAAAGTTAAACTAACTTACCTGTTCAACATCAACTGTAGTGACAAGGAAGCCTTCAATGTATAGTTACGTCAGGTACGACAGGAACCATAGTAACACAAACACCCTCTTCCCGTGGGGCCACAGAAAAAAAAGTCCCAAGGTGAATAAATTTTTGAAATCCACCCATAACTGAATTGGAATGGAAACGGTCAAAAAAAGCGAGGAGCCAACGACTATGAAGTCATCCAGAGACCCGTTAACAAAAGAAATGTCCGGCACTCGCAGGGAGAAACCTAATCTTTAAAAAAATGCAAAAGCTACTCCAGAAAAGATGATAAGATATCTTAGAAAGAACGGCACTACTGCCACTCAAAACTCAAGGCAGTAAAGACAGAGAGAAGCCAGAACCACACAGAACGTAAAAAGCACGGACTGAAACACGTGTGGTCACACCGCCGGTCCGAACGAAAGTGAGGGGGCGCGCGGCTAGCAGCTGCTGCTCCAGCCCTTATTCGCGCCCTTTTTACTTGAATGTGTATTTTTCGCGCCAAATTTGATTTTGCGTTTCCCATGATCCTCTGGGTTGAAAAACTGGTTTCTGGAAAAAGTTTCGTTCGTCTCCTGTTCAAGCGCCTACGCCGATTACCCGATTTTGATGAAATCTTAAGCACCTGACCTGACTAGTACTAGGTCGTGACTGTTATGTTCAGTTCTTTAGTTTGCGGACAACTGATTTAATTTTTTCCTTGTTTGGAGATCCTTAAACGCCACAGACGGTAACTTTCGAGAGTGAAACCCGGCTGCAGTTCACAACTGTAGTGAATATTTAATGTTTTTAATATAATAATAACTAATTCAATTTAGGAGTCGGTCGGTCAGTTAGTCAGTGAGGTAAAACAATTTCCAGATGTCCTTGCCTTGCACTGAGCAATAGTTTACCAGAGAGATGACAAAACAATATCGTCAATTTTAACCCAACGAAACTTGTTTTACTGACTTTCTGACAATTTTAACGTACCTGTAGAAGGTTTCCGCTTGACGGTTCTGATTCCTGTAGCGAGCGATGTCACCCAAGTGTACTAGGCAGTGCTGACATATGTAATAGCATGAACTTTTACTTGGCATAGAATCCTTTGAAAAGGAGGGTGCTTTATTCCCAAACAATGAACCGAACCTGAAAACAAACAGTAACGTAAACACGTCTTCTACAAGGCTAATATGATCTACATACACCTACAGCGTAACTACCACAGTATATCGATTTATTCCCGTCTTGCCCACCACAAGAGGCTTTGTCGTTGTTAAAGCATCTTCAAGCTCCTGGAGTAACAGTTAAAGGAATGAATGACAGAAAATAAAAACGAGTCGAGTGAAAACACAAGTGTCTCCAGAATGGGGGTTTTTTTACATCTTGTAAAAAGTATCTGATGTAGCAGGAAAATTTTCAACAAGTTATTTTATGAATAGTAAAATAGTTCCGTTTACCTCCGGAAAGGCAGATCCAGTTCGAAAGCTGAGCAGACTTCTTGCAACAGACATAAGTAAAACCCAGCCGCTGCCTCCAAGCACCAGTGAAGCATCGCTTGACCTTCTGGGCGTTTCGGGTGCTGAGAGAAATGTCAGAAATTATTGAAACAGATTTTCTGAGACACTTAGGGTGCGTCCCACCGTGCCCAGTTAAAATTAAACTGGAGATTTACCATGTTAAATTTAACATGGTAAATCTCCAGTTTAATTTTAACTGGGCATGGTGGGACGCACCCTTCGTATGCCTATTTTAGGAGAAACTTAAAGACGTGAACTTACTTTCTTGTCTTTAGCGATGGCCTGTAGACTGGCGATGAAGTTTTTAAATGCATGGTTCCAGAGGTCCTGCTCAACTTTTTTATCGAGAGCGTATTCAAGGTCCAAAATTAAAACTCGCCGATAAGTTGACTGCAAGCAAAAATGGAATAAAACTTGGTAGGTACACACATCAGATTATCAGATACGTACATACTATAAACAATCCCCTAATAAGCGTAAATCTTGTCGGACAAGGCTGACTTTGTGATGTAATAGTAATGGGGAGTCGCCCTTACCAGAAGCTGCTGCTGTAGTATCCATGTGTCATTGTTGGTCAAGAAGTCTTTGTTGGCTAGGACTCTCTCTTTTACTGATTCGGCTTTCCTAAAATAAAAAAGGCAATACCCCAGTGAAACAGATTCAGTTCCCGCTCAATTTTGAACAGCCTCGATAGCCAAGTGGTCTAGACTCTAGAGGCTAGATGGTTGCCTCCAGAGAGTTTAGAAGAACACTGACACTGGCTGGGGAGCTGGTATTTGGTTGTACTGCTTGCTGGGCACGATGAATAGGTAGGTACTTCTTAGAACGGTCTAACCGCTTGGCTTGTCCACCAATTCTTAAAAAATTAGATGACTAAAGAGTGATAACCGCTAGAGCGCATCACCACTACACAGTCTCTCGTAACAGGAGTTCACCTTGGGGATCAACTCAATCCACACAGCGCAACCAATCCACTACATTATCTATGTCTACTACTATAATTATTCGCCCATAAGCAACACTCTTGGATGGGTTTGTGATATGGGAATAGTCAGTATGTCACCTTACTTACTTAAGAGCCTTTGCTGCTGCTGCCAAAACCATAGTTCTGATCCGACAATCTGAAATGAAGAAAAAGCGAATGTAAATGTTTGGCAGTGACAATGAACTACTTGAATGGTTCGGTGGACACCAATGGATAAGCGCCTATAGTTATAATACATCCAAATCAAGAGGCAACCTATTTTTATATTTTTCTAATAGCTCCAAATTTGTTATTTTAAAACGAGAATTACCTTAATTCCGTAGGAAAATAATACATTTTGTCAGCTGACGAGTGTCAAACACTCCGCCATATTTCCCGTATTGGTGCCGTTTGCGACGTTGCCGAGTTTCGCTTTGTTGTCTGCTGCCACGGCAAAAGTAACCACAGTAAACAAGAAACTATTTCTGTTTTAATCTAAAATAAGCGCAGTTTTGCTGAAAATTAATTATAAATGGTGAGTAAAATTTAACTATTTATCTGTAATTAGATTTAGCCCGTTTTCTGAGAAACTAGGCACTTTCAAGTGCCTCCATATTTTCCAGAAGCTTCTTTGAAACAAGTCTGATTTTTTGTGCGAACGACCGTCACTCCGTCACGTTGCTTTGTGCCGATTCCTGTAATTTGCTTGCTTATTGCAATTTATTACGTAAGCTTCAAAATGCCTATCCCTGAGCTCGAGAAGAAAGCCCCTTCCTTCAAGGGAATCTCTGTCATCAACAAGCAGTTCAAAGACATCAAGCTGGAAGACTATGCCGGCAAGTATTTGGTGCTATTTTTCTACCCACTGGACTTTACGTTCGTGTGCCCCACTGAAATCATTGCATTCTCTGACCGTGCCGAAGAGTTCAAGAAGATAAACTGTGAGCTTGTCGCTGTGTCTTGTGACAGCCACTTTTCTCATCTCGCCTGGACCAATATGCCGAGAAAAGATGGCGGGGTCGGTGAACTCAACATTCCCCTTCTCGCTGACAAGTCAGGGAAGATTGCTCGAGACTATGGTGTATTGAACGAGGAAGCTGGGATTCCCTACCGTGGACTGTTCATCATCGATGGCAAGCAGAATCTTCGTCAGATCACCGTCAATGATCTTCCTGTTGGCCGCTCCGTTGACGAGACTCTGCGCTTGGTGCAGGCATTCCAGTACACTGATGTTCACGGAGAAGTGTGCCCTGCCAACTGGCGCCCTGGTTCCAAGACCATGGTTCCCAACCCGAAGGAGTCCAAGGAATATTTCCAGTCGCAGTAACGTCGCTTCCGGAGTGCTACGAATCTCAACCCCTTATTTAAAAATACTCTAAGCTGGCATTTAGCAAGTATTCAATGTTCCGTTGAGTGGTGTGGCGGGCTGATTTCAAATAAAAAAGGTTTTGGGTACTTTTATATTTTTAAATTTCCCTTCTCTAAAGTTGCAGGACCCTCAGGACGTGAAGGCAGGATAGAGCAGTGGCCTCGATGTTGTCGATGTTGTGTTCAGTCGTGTTATTTACACAAGTGTTAGCTAATTATCTGCTATACTTACATCTGTGTTAGCAAAACAGGTCTCTTGGAAGAGCAGAAAGGTGCGGCAGCTTGATAGAAAATCAATGATTGTTTCCGTTTAATAAATTAAATTGCTTACCAATTTTTCTAATTACTTTTTCCAGTCAGTGACGTTACACACGGATTTGGGGGACTTGAAGGTGGAGCTATTCTGTGAAGCTTGCCCGAAGACTTGCGAAGTAAGATCCGTAACTACGTACCTAGTTGCCTTCAGATTTAGGTAGCTGATATCCCAGGGGTATTTGTATATATACGTTATCCTTGTGATCAGTATAAACGTTTAAGTTCATAGGACGTACTTACTCTGATTGAGAACAAAAAATTTAAATTGAGATTTCAGACCACTACGCAGTGGATCGCCAAACCTCATAGCATAAATTTTACATTAGTCATTCATTAGGTCAAATCTGGCTTTCGCCTCTCACAATCCATACCATCGAAATTAACCAGATTGACCTGTATCTGTAGACAAACTCCAGCTGGCAAATCTGAATAAAGGGTAATGATTAGGCCTACGTTCAGACGTCTGTCAGATAACGGATAAGACAAGGTCGTCTCGGGTTTATCTTTAATTCACATAATCTGGCGCTAGTAAGCTAGGAAGTTGGTAATTAGGTAGGTACAGTATTTCGGCACGTACTGAGCATGAAAGCTGGAACTGTGGGTACCTAACTACTCTGGGTTCTCTTCTCTTTTTTGCATTTGAGTGGGGGGTGCCCTGCCCTACCCATAACTCGAAGGACAATGTCGGCACTTCTGTACTTTTGCAGAATTTCCTTGCACTGTGCGCGAGTGACTACTACAACGGATGTCTTTTCCACCGCAACATCAAAGGTTTCATAGTCCAGACAGGAGATCCAACTCAAACAGGGAAAGGAGGAGCTTCCATCTGGGGTCGCAAGTTTGAAGACGAGTGCAAAGAAGAGCTCAAGGTAGGCGCCTACTGACCTACCTGTCTCAGAGTCCACCTGCCAGTATTTACAACTGATCTATCAATCGGTAATAGAAAGTATAGTTGGTCTGGGACCGCAGCTAGGCCGGTTGCAAAGGCAAGGTCTGAATATCTTTACCCACGCGTTTGCCCAATTGCTCGAACTCGATGGGTGGAGAAGACCGGTATTAAATTTTGGGATACGATTGATTTGATTTCAGCACACAGCGAGGGGGATGTTATCTATGGCTAACAACGGCCCTAACACGAACGCCAGCCAGTTCTTCTTCACATACGGTTCACAACCTCAACTTGATTTGAAGTACACTCTATTTGGCAAGTAAGTGTTAACCGTAATTGCGCTCTCAATTCTGTCGCTGTTAGGAGTTACACACACAGTTCCAGATACTTATCTTGAGGCACTTTGAACTTTGAACCTGATCAGCGATTTGATGCCACTCAGCTAAGTTTTTCTAGTCGGCATTTACCTCAAAACTTTCATCCAGCACAGGTAAAATACTGGCATATCTAGCTGTGATGGTTCGGTACCTTATTTGGGCTGCTGCCTTAGAAGCAGTGTTAGGTCTGTTGCTACTCTTGTCTGCCTACCTTAACGGTACTTATTTTTTCGATTCAGATTGATAGATGGTTTCGATACTCTTGACGAGTTGGAAAAATTGGCCGTCAACCCAAAGAACTACCGACCCCTGAACGAGACCAGGATCACTCACGTCACTATCCACGCCAATCCACTCGCGGGATAGCCTCCACCGCCTCCGCCTCTCGTCTGCAAGGACCCTTCTAATGTGTAAAGCCATCCACATATTTACAAAAACAGTAGGAGATTCTCACGATCCACATCTACATAGAAAGTTCTTCTGTTCAGCCGGTGAGGACAGGATAGCCGCTACCCATTTTAACACAACCGACAGACTGAGTCCATGCAAATAATGCACGATCAGGTATAGGCCCCCATTCAACAGGCGAAAAGCCGTACCTACGGCTTTTGAGGGTCTCAAGATGAGGTTTAACCTCCACCATTATGACTCTTCAGTCTTCACGTGATTTCACATTATCTTGTTACCCTGTTTGTCACTCGAAACCATCCTAACTTTATATAAGTACTTAGTTGCTGCCGCTGAAAATTTATGTTATATAAGAGGAAACTTAAATAACTACCTAAGTTATGGCAATATTAAATTGCATTAGCAGGTCGGTACTTATTTTATTACTTACCCTAATTACTAATAATTTTGACGTTTCGTCCATTAGATGCCAAGTCATACTTTGATTTCTAATCACTTCGCAGCAAAATACTCTTCATTCTTCGCGTACACAATCATCCTCACAGCAAACAGATACACAGTCAAGTCTAGTAGTTCTTCTCGTAGAAGCCGGACGCTCGTTGGTTGCTGGAATCGAAAGGACTACGAAGGAAGATGGAGGCGGGGTACCTCTTCCCCATCACTTCAATTTCATACTCTCCCGAAACGAGGAAGTTGTCGGTTACTTCACCTCCGTCTGGGTTGCGTACGTACCTGAAACAACCCAGGCTCCGTTAGTAACGGATCTTGTTACCTGTCACCTACAAGAGAAAACCCTTTGATGCTCTAGCGGTGTAGTTGAATGTAAGTCCTATTCTTCAACTGATAACGTAATATTTTCCAACCAATTCAAGTAGTGGTTCATCTTATTCCTACTTCCTTCACAGGAAGTTTCAATTTTGTATTGGGGTACGTCACTTCAAACACTCAAGGCTTACCCTGTGCCGAAACTGGTTTGCAGCGTAAATCCGTAGCCGGCTCTCCGTAGGAAACCGACAACTTCGTTGTTCCTCCATACAGTTTCCAAGCCCCAAATAGGAATTTTACTGAAAAAACAAGTAGGCAGATAAAGGAGGCATTAGAATGGTGTAGGTATGCATTTTTCAGAGGAGACTGTAACATACTTTTTTGTTCTGAAGTAAGTACAAGATATCTCTTTAGCATTAGAAACTAAGTAGGATTTGACACCGGAGTGATCCTTGTATTTTTTCACGGAAAAAATCAATCAACTGCTAAAATGTCAATATTTTCAAGCGTGTAACTTACTCCTCAAGGTGAAAGAAGGCCATTTTCTTGCGAACACCATTATGACGAACTCGCTCCAGCGCCTCCTTTCCTAGATAGTCGCCTCCTAGCCGGCAAGTCCA
Organism: Mesopsocus fuscifrons; assembly: GCA_950004255.1. Classification (NCBI taxonomy): domain Eukaryota; kingdom Metazoa; phylum Arthropoda; class Insecta; order Psocodea; family Mesopsocidae; genus Mesopsocus; species Mesopsocus fuscifrons. The sequence continues at coordinate 18,911,189 of OX465373.1, read as the reverse complement.
CTCCAGTCCCGCCTCCAGGGGGTTGTCATCATTTCTGAGATCACTGTGCCATAAGTGGTACCCTAAACCCAAAAACAGTTTGCTGCTAGGCTTTGGTTTTCATCATTCTCTCCTAGGTAGGTATAGGCTGACGTCCACATTCAGGAAGTTTTCGTTGGCGTTGGTCGAGACGAAACAGAACTCAGTACAGTTTCATGGAGCCGGACGCTCACAAAACAGCCTTTATTCCATTACTATTGTGAGCATGTGAAAAGGACACAAACCTTTTTCTGCGCTGAGGGAAAACAGTGCCCTGTAGCCGACATTTTTCATGTTGTGTTTCTTGCCCTCTTTCCAAATAGCCTTGTAGATAGGGATGCAAGCGTCCCACGGAATGTGGAGCTCATAGCCTAGCTCTCCCACGAAGCTGACCCGCATAGCACGGCATGCATGTCCACCCACCTGTACAAACAAATGCATCAGTCAGCGAACTGCTAACACTGGCTAAAACTGCAAATACATTGCCGTCTGTCAGTGTTTTTTGGATAGGTACACACATGGTGGGCACATCCCAAATTGAAAAAAAAAATACGGTTTCACGTCTTACCTTGACTAGGCGTGACGTGAAGTGAGGGAAGGCTTCATCGCTCAGATCACAGTCAATTATGTTTTGCAATAGCTTCCGGCTAGGAATAGAAGAAAAAAATCAAGCTTTCATTAAAAACGACTATTCAAAGCAGTAGTAAGCATTTCATGATATACTTACTGAGATTTGTTTTTAAAAAAAACGCACCTGTTCGGGCCCTGGAGAGAGAGAACGCCAATGCTAGTGGTAAAATTGTCCACCGTGACGCGGAAGCCTTTATCCTTGATTACGTGCCGTATGTGAGTCTGAGTGTGAGATGCAACAGCTCCTCCAGCCACAATGTAATACCCGCGACCCTGAAAACATCTTTATTATCAGCCCTCAATCCAAAAGTCATCGAAATAAGGAGGCTGCAAACGACTTCACAGCATTTTTATTTACTTCCCTAACGCAGTGCGTCACTAAATTGTGTTCAATATTTTCCTACCCTATGGCAATACTGCCCGTACAGCACTCGCGCAATGAGTACTGACTGCACGCAAATAAACAGCACCATCAGACTTTATCGGAAGAAGCGCCAATACCTTAAGGATGGGATCCACCAAGCCGCCCGTGCCTGTCTCTAGCGGGAACACCGTGACGTCAGCCTCAACCCCGCCTCGAGCATTGAGCAGACAAGTGTACACAATCTTCCCCAATGGCTTGTGTGTGTCCGCAGTGAACAGCCAATCAGCGGCCGCCTCGGCATCCGGTCCGGACAGGTAGAATTTGCCCAGATACGATCTGTCGATCAGTCCGACATCTTCACGGCAGGCACGGCACTCTTCGCCAATCTAAAATCAGTTTATATTTTATATTTTATATATTTTTTTTATATTTTTATATTTTTTTTTACGCGCGACGTTCAGAGAACATATGCGCCGATGAGTTGGTATATTAGATGTTCCTGGCCGAAGCCGAAGATGAAGTGGCCGAAGCCGAATATGAGTGGGCCGAAGCCAGTTTAGTAGTGGGGAGAAGCCAATACATCCATGTCGGAAGCGGAAAATTTTTCCGTTCCGCCGGTATTCGAACCCGGACCTCTCAGGACACAAAGCGGACCCCTTGACCACTCGGCCACTGAGAGGCACCTATATTCTGCTGTTATATCTTGTCTGAAGTAGCTATGGTGAACTCAAAGATACGTAAACATACTGGATAAGACTCACGGGTTTCCAATATTTTTTTAAGGTTGACGTTTGAAGTTTTTTTGGTAAGTTAAAGTGCATAGTTCTATATTAATGTAAAAACAAAACCAACTTGGAAGAGTCAGTCAACAAAGTTGTCAGTAGTATATAAACGAACTCACGATATCATGGTGAGCAGGGAAGTCGAATGTCCGTTCCTGGGTTAGGAGTTTCTCATACGAAGAGTCTCGATTTCGGATGTTGCCATAGGAACCACCCCAATCGTACGGAGACACCACGTTAGGTCCCGTCTTCGCGAACCAGCCAGGCCGCTCCCACCCCTGAATCTCCTCAAACACGCAGTTCGCATCCAGAAGTTCCTACAACAAACAGCACTCCTGAAACGTGTCAACTTTACCTGAGGCTAAATAGAGCTGCCTAAGTACGGCAGTACCGAAATTTTAGACTATCACAGATTGGACCGAACCTGATAGAACACAATAAGAAACAGCCAGAGGAAGTAAACTCCCCAACATTTTGTTTATTGATTTGTTTATTGATTTGTTTATTGATTTGTTTATTGATTTGTTTATTGATTTGTTTATTACTAACCTCATGAAACGGGCCCGTCTGGAAGTTGCGGCCTGCCAGGAACTGATCATTGGGAAACACGATAGCGTAGTTAGTGGCGTAGCTCTCATGGCTCCGCTCCTTCGCCCAGTTAACGTCACGCATTTCCTCTAGTGTGAAGCGCCGCACATCGTAGCTGTACATGTGAAGGTCCGGGCGTCCGTTGATGATCCACAGGGCCAGCTGCTCGCCACAGCCCCCGCCCAGCATCATCCCCGCTGAGTTGAACCCACACCCGTGGAACAGCCCTTGCAGTCGGGGATCCTCACCTGAAACCGATGTTCAATCAGTATTTGAAAAGAAAAAAAATGAAAATGAAAAAATCAGTGTTTGCTTGAATTTTTTTTTTATTTACTCAAAGCCGTGATATTACGGGAGGTATTCCTGTATCAGACAGAGTAAAGGTAGCCGGTCATATCTTGCAAGAGGGGCGAAGCCTGTTTAATGTCCTTCCGGGTTCCGGGTGATGGGAAAGAGCGTCTTGGTGAATTGAAGAGGTTCAAGAGCGCGCGCCGACAGTACCATAAAAATAACCATCATTGTCCTTGAAAAGATAACAGCAAAACCATTCTGGTGCAACTAAGCTACTGTCAATTCACATACGTCCACCTTCATCACTGGAGAAGCAAAGCTACGTTTACAACAAAATTTACCCAATAGAGGCTTGTGATCAGGAGTAAAACTTTCAGGGCCGCAGATGGTCGACTTGATACCGACAGTTTCAAACTCGGGGACTAGCCTGACGGCGTTTGAGAGGTGGGGAAACTGCGTCCAGTCCAAGTCATACAAAGAAAAGGCGAAGTCCTTAGGAATCTGAAATACAAAAAACATTTGTAGACAAAGATGAGGGTGACGTTGAACTTCAAAACAATAATAATTGTAAAATATTTGATTGTGAATTTGGAAGCTAGGGTCATATAGTAACACGCAGGACTGCTCAATCTGGCTACGAAATTCTCCAAGTCTTTAGGAATTTCAAAATCTTTTCAGTCTACATTTTCAGTACCTCTACTTTCTTTTCAAACCAGAATTCGACTTTCTCTCGTAGAAACCTGGCTTCTTACCAAAATAAGAGAATTCTAACTGGTTGTCATCAATTGTCACGGTGATTTTAAAATCTATATCACACCTCGTCCAGCAATATGGGATTGTTCTCGTAGCCCCCCATCATAAGACAGTCACCCTGCACTCGGAAGTAGACGGAACCGTCGTGGTCACGTACGTTGGGCAGCCCCCGCGTACGCGGAATGGACTCTGATAGTACATAAGCGTGCTTCATGGGGACTAGCGGTAGACGTAGCCCCACCATGTTTGCTATGCTGTTGCCCCAAACACCTAAGGAAAACAAAAGAAATAATATGAGTGCCTAAGGCTGGTTATTTAACGAATCACTCAGTGACACCCTTTCCTGGGATAATTTTTCATCCTAAGTAGTTTTGAACAGCTACCAACTCGGGCTAAAACGGTTACTAAGTACTCTTAGTATATAATACACCTTTTGAGTACCAAATAGCTTCCACGGACAAATGTCGGTAACACTTCCTCCCTCAATTATTAGGACCATTAGTACTGAAGAAAAGTTTTACCACTGCAGTTGACGACGCAGTTGGTGCTGATGGTCCCAAGCGATGTGGACACCCCTGTCACGTGACGTGCTCCAAATTGCGTCCTCCCGATCGTCACGTTAGTCACAGGGCAGTTTTCAATTACCTACAACAACGAAACCAAGTTCAAAACACCAATTTTACATTATTACTATTGCCGTGTGAAGTTTTGCGCGTTTTTCCTATTTTCTCTTTTCTTTTATTTCCTATGAACAGGGTTGAAAACTAATAACGAACCCAACGGTACGCCAATCTTCTGCTGGGCCTGATATCTGAACCATGTGGGAGCTTACACACATATGCAGGCTTAAGAATTCTTCCTGTGTGACAAGTAGTTCAGTACTTTCTCACATACTACACCAACATAAATATTCACACCTTGGCTCCGTTTTTCTTGGCAGAGCGGAGTAATGCAGCACAGTAGGATGACGGGTCTACCACACCATCTCCTGGGTTATATAGACCACCCTCAATAACTTCTGCGTTGAGAAGAGGGAAGACAGCCTTCGCCTCAGCAGGGGACATGATCTGAGCGTCAATGTTGAAGCTGTGGCCCAGTGTAGCCAGACGCCGGTATTCTTTCATTCTTTCCTGAAAAGCCGAAAATCCACAAAATATTTAGAAATGAACGGTTACATAATGGAGTACTAGCTAGCTGTACGAGTGGCTCACTTCCTAGTTCTAGAATGACCGACGTCGTCTCAGACATGAAAGAAAATAATGAGCTACCTTGTTGTGGGCGATGTAGAGTCCTCCATTGTTGATCCATCCAGGGTCGATGCCGGTCTCCTCTCCCAGAGAGGACAACAGGTCCCTGGTGGACTGCAGCAGCTGGATCTCCACGTCATTAGGCCGCAGTGTCCAGATGAGGCCGCTGGTATGCCAGGTGGTCCCAGCGGTGACTTGGGCGCGTTCCAGCAGCACAGCCTGAACTCCGCGCCGCGCTAAGTGGTAAAGTGTGCTGCAACCGATACTTCCACCGCCTGAAAAAAACGAATAAATCTACAAACAAGCTACACTGGACGTGGTGGGTGTTGTAATTTTGATTTTGAAGTTTACGTTTCTGCTAAAGGGTTCCTTCATTAGGCTGAAAGATTCCAGAAGATTTTTTTTTTGTCCCTCAGTTCCGTTTAGCTTGTACAACGAAACCTTTGGGTAGGTACTAACCAATAATGACGACATCAGCGTGGTCAGGCACTGTTGTTGGTGCCGCCTCCGTCCTCTTATAACGGGTCTGTGTCCATCGCTGCAGACCCTCCGGCCTCCTGTGGCGACACTGCAACACATTCGTAAATTTTATAAAGCGTAAGTAGTTGGAAAGCTGCTTAATGTGTCTGAGGGTGGCAATGACTTGCCATGACTTTGGTACATTAGAATGAGTAAACTTACATGGCTGAGAGCCCGCAGCATTGTCGACTAGAGATGGGTGCTCGCTTGTGGCGTTGGCCGATCGGCCGATGACATAAGTATCGCGTCCCGCTCGTTCTCGATAAGATAAACTACGGATATAACAAGCCAGCAAACAACAGTTTAATTAATTCAGTGGCAGGGGAGGGGGTGAACTCTGTCCTCACTCATATCAATGGCTTCGTATCTCCTCTTATTTGGTCTGACACAATTTGACTACACAGGTGGTAGTGAATAGAAATTTTCCCACAGAGGTACTTAAGGCGGGGTGAAACCCGCAATGACTATCAGCTGTTGGGGAAAGTTGGGTCCCACAATCTGAATTGACAGGCAAATTCAGTCGTTGATGGTTTTCACCTCCTCCCCCCCCCCCCCCCCTCCCCCCACAAAAGGATTCAAAGGATTTTTTTTAAATAGGCATTCCATTGTACAGACACAACAGAAAAATTCCATTTCCCTTTTGGATCAAGGTAAACTACAATTATTATTGTCGGAAACTAGGTCCCTAAAATGGTCCAGCAGTTCACGTGCCCGAAACAAGTGATAAATTTAATTCAGTCGTCATTCTCCAGCTGATAAATATTTAGGTACCGGTCTATCCACTTTTCAGGCCTTTAGGCACCTTGCCCCAAGGGGAGACCACTACTAGGTGTGGGTTATTTATTTTCCATATAGCTAATGAACAAGAAGCGTTCACCCCGTGGAAGCTCTGAATAGGTATCTATACTGAGTGATAAGTGATAACGATCAGTATTGTTGACAGTAGTTATCTAAATCTAAACAAATATAATCCACCAATCACTTTGTATACTTCGAAGAGAATTCTCGAAACGAAAATATATTTCGAAGACGAAACATGCGAATCTCTTTTGAGGATGACTGTAGGTACGGAGAGACTTGGTATAAAACTTTATGATAGTAGTAAATACAAGATGTAGGTAGGTACTTAGGTAAGGTGGGACATAAGACTATCAAGCATAGGTGTCGCCTTGTTTTGGTATCTCGGTAGATGTGCAAGGCAGGTGACCCTGAGCGAAATAAACAAATTTCAAGGCTAACCAGAGTCTCTCTATGCGCAGCCTGTGAGCTTTCGAAGTAAATAGGTACCTACCTACCCGTCAAGACCAGGAAAGTTGTGAAATAAATGATAACCCGTAGCCAAATGGCTGAAAAATATGAATAGCCGCTGTTTTAATGTCTTTCTGAAAGTTAATGAAAACTAAAGAGAAACAGGTGAAATTTTCCTTAAAGCTTCTGCCTCCGAGTCCTCCTTGGAAAAGGCAGGGACAGGCGGTTAAGGGAGGACCAGCTCTATACCTAGGTACCGTAAAAGACGGGAAGTAATGTGCCGGTTTTCAAAGTGCTGAAACCAAAATTGAATGTGAACTTCGTCCGAGAATCATCTCCTCTCAAAGAAACAAAAGAACAAATAATAGATAAATATTGTATGCCTTGATGTGCGCTATCGGGGAGGTCAACAAGACAGAGCCGCGAAAGTATATGGCCTTGAACTTGCATACTTAGAGCGGGCTCGTCCACTGCCTTGCCAGTTGTCAGTCAGCATAATTGCTGCCCATCACCGGCCTTCCACTGCCAGGGAACTTATGTTTGACTCTAGTCTCACAGGTTTGACTCCTGAAGCTGGTAGAATTTTCGGTCAGTTGGCTTCGCACTGGCTTCTTTGCTTTGATAAGTTCTTGGGAAGAGGATGTGAGCGACAGATGACAGATGACCATGCAGTCAAAGCCAAGGGGAACTATATCCACTATTTCCACGCCATAAATGAAAAACATTGCTTGTGGATTCGAACGCAGACCTCTTAGTGCAAGTGGGAGGTGCGCTTTCGCTCTATGTACTGGTACCCATAAATCACCAAAATCTGAGCTCCGGGGAAAGGTAACTCTGCGTCAAGGGAAAGGGGGCACTCAACACTCAAGTCTTTGTTAGACTTGCCCTCCCCGACAAAATAAAAAAGTAGCCCCCAACGGTAAAACAGTGACACAAAAGTTAAAAATCCCCCTTATATCAAAAAGTGACCAGGGGGTCCAACTTCGCTCCACTCAACTTCCTAGTCTCCAGTACAACGACCAAAGTCCAGAGAGCACAAAAATTCGAACCCGTACGTCAAAAATTGCAACTGGAGTAAGGCCCAGAAAATACACAGTACGGCGCTCTTTCCAGTAGCAAAAAGGATGGGACACACGGAACGAGGGTCTATACAAGAGCAAGGTCAAAAGGGCTTACCACTGCGATGTGATCTCGAGAGCCAACCAGCGATAACTGAGTTCATAGTTTAGCCAACTGCCGCTATAATAACAACATAACAACCCGAGACCAGTCCCGACCCCACATCTACAATACACCAACACCCGGACACCGTGATTACCTCCATGCAGATCAGTCCAGAATTCACTTTATACGTACTTACCACTGGTCGAGACTAATAGACCACAGAAACCAACTTGGCGAAGTATTATGACAGTCCTGGGTATAATATATCAAATTTGTTTAATTTATGAATTTATGGTAGATGATAAAATTTAACAATTAATTTACATACCAGATTGTGGGAACAGAGGCATCAACCGTCACCACGTTACCTTTAGGTGCCTCATTGAGTGGAAGGAGTTTTGATTCACTGTTTGTGCGCAAGGCTCAGAAGGTAGGGCTTGTACCCCTAAAGGGGCTGGCCTTTCAAGGGTTGCTGGCTTATGGTTTCGAAAAAGGCATCTTACGGGTCAACTGCAACTACATGGAATGATTTCTCGACTGGTGCTCCTGAGTTGGCATACTTATACGAAGGTGCAAGCTAAGAAAGTACTGTGATATTACGATATGGTAGAGCTGTACCATAGACAGTATGGAGGTGAAAAAGTATAGCTAGTGGTGGATGACATTGGGGTAGAAAGGGGAGATGGTAGATAAGTAGGGGTAGTGTTAGTTGGAAAGGGGGAGGAAGGGGCGAATAAAAATAGCTAGTGGTGGGGGGAGGTGAGGCGGGGTGGGGTGGCCATATTCCGTGCCGTCCTGCTCTTCTGCTCTCGGCGACATTCTTCCACCTGCCTCTCCAGCTGCAGCTTCAGATGGAGAAGCTCCTGTGTTCTCTGCTGAATTGGGTCCTGAAACAGGGCAAAGTTCAATTCCATCAAGATGGAGACAAAGATGTTTCTGCTTCTTTTTCTGAGAGAATCTCAACCGCACTTTTAAACAAAAGTATGTCCAAGTCAGCTACTGTACTAAAAGCAAGATAATCCTATTTTTGGGATATAATGAATGGATAATGAGATAAAACCGTCTGAGGGGCAGACTTTAATTAGGGGGCTTGATAGCAATGTTTTAGCATTGTTTTTGCCGCAATCCCAGTTAAGCTGATGCTTTGGGGTTGAGGCATTTGTTTTATTATACTGTTCATTTTTGTTGAGCTTATTAAAATAAGCTGGGGAAAAGAAAGAAAAAAAAATGATACCTGAGTGCGCATGCTAGGGTTCCAGCGGCAGTAGAATGCCCTCCATAGCTTGATGTGCCGCATGCTCGCGTTAGGTAAAAGAGTGCGCTGCTGCTGCATAGGAGGAGCCCAGTACAGCGGGTTCTTATACTGATCCATATTGCTGTTCGTGAAAGACCATAATGACACCGTCTTCAGCTTCACGTCCTGCTTCTGGCGCTCTCGATCACTGAAATGAGAAGTGTAGCTTTGGTGACCAACCAACGTGATGCTACTTCTATTTTATAATAGGTATACGACATTTTTCTCAATAGACATGAAAAATACAGACTAAAACCAAAGGAAAAACCAATTTGAGTCCACAATGCTTCACCGAACGACCTATGCAGTCCTTATCGAAACGCGAGGACATTTCAGTTTAGCAAACTGAGGGCAACCTTATCCACAAACCAATGGGTCTCGTATTATTTAGTTGATCTTTGTCCCGACTTTCTTACCTGCTGCAAAGGAAGGTGCCGAAGCGACACGAGTAGAGGTGGTCTAGTATCGTAATGAGGAACTGCTGATTGAACTCGAAGGCGCAGGGGAATTGCTGAGTGATTTGCCACACGCAGTCTATGAACTGCACGAACACCGGTGATCGGTCTGCGTCCGAGTGGTGCTCGTCCCCGTGACCGATTCGCTGCCAACCAAACCAACTTTCGTCACTTTCGTTTTGTTTTGCGTTCCAGCATACACTCAGCTCCTCATATTTTTCCTACCTCTACTGTCCAGAGAGTCCGGTCCGGAACAAAACTCCCTGTATCGGCAGGCTAAAGAATATCTGACACTTTAAGACTGTACTGATATCGATCACGTTACCTGTTCGAACTTGTGTCCGAAACTTAGCCACTCTTTCTCGATGAGAACTTCAAAACCAACGATAGTGCGGTAGTAGGGATCGAGCATGAGCATGGCGAGAGCTGTCAGCTGGGCAGTGCGGTCCCACCCATCTGAGCAGTGAACCAGCACGGACGTGTTGTGCGCCTCCACCTAAAAGCAACATATATTTCAGCACAAGTGGAGTCTCTTACCAAAAGTATGTAATAGTTTTGTAGGAAAGATGCAATGAAAAATAAAAACAGACTGTTGTAAGTAGGTACCTACAGTCACTCTAAAATAAAACAAGTAAGTATAGAGTGCAGTACCTTATCTACTACACGGATGGCTCCAGCAAGGATGCACTTGATGTGTTTCAGCCAGTAGGTCATTTCGATCCCCGAAAGCCACCGAGTCTCATCTATCGTCGGAAAGCACAGTTCTACGAGAACAAATCAAATCACAAGGGTCAGGCACGAAACAATTTAAAAAAACTAAAGGTATTTCGGCTACTGAAAAATTAACCAACTCAATATGAATAGCGAATGGAACCCACCTTTTAGCTTCCGTAAAGACTCCCGCATAACATGGATGTTTTGAATATCTAAGAAAATCAGTTCGGCGTTTTTGTAAGCATCTTCGGACTCATAACCTCCGCCTTTGGCCTTGTTAGCAATGGCATTGGCGCTGAAACATAACATCTAAATGAACACATAATCACATGTATCATTGTTTCGATTTTGGGTGCGTTCTGGCTACCTGCATGAGAGCCAAAATCCGAGTAGTAGCCAACTGAGAATTCACCTCACCTAGGTCTTGCATCCATGATGTACAGCTTGGGTGACTGGGCATTGGCGTCCGTTATCAGCTGAATATAGTGCTCGTCCTCGCGTGAACGCTTGCCACCGACGCCCACCAGCGGTTGCGAGCACCTAGTAATCGTCACCTGGAAAAGAAGACCTCAAGAGATGAGTGTTGTTCTGTCCCAAAATATAATTTCTTCTCAACAACTGGGGCTAGTTCAATACTTATGCTGCCCCAAGGAAAGTTAAACACACAGATTTGCATCTACAGTTCAAAACGGCAATTTCTGGGCCATATCCTTTAGGCCCCAAGGGACACCGTTTCTCCTACTTCAAGACGGCAATTCATTCGTCTCGTTCAACTCTGCATTTCACTCACAAATGTGAGTGTGAGAACAAACCTGAGACTCAGGATGGATCCAGGAGAGCACAGGAAGGCGTCCACGGCTTCGAAAACTCGCGACAGCAATCAACTCATCATCTGTAGCCTGGGCTGGCACGGCCAACACTTGCGGATAGCTCTCGCAGATTTCATATTTTTCGTTCAACTTGGAGATGCGCCACATGTCGTAGGGATGTTGAACACCCTAAAAGCGAGCAAATGGATTGGATCCGGTGAAATGCTAGGATTTAAACATTTTAATCGGCATCTTTTCAGTGCTTTCATGCTTTCATTTTCCATTTCCAGGAAGAGTGAATTTTCTCCTCTAAAGCATGCTGCACCTAGAGAAAGTGATCCACTGTTTCCTGCTTTTAACCGCCTTCATTCTCACACTTCAGCAGCGGAGGACCCGTGGTCTTGAAATGAACGAAGTAATAACTCACCAGTCTTTTCAGTTCAGCAATTGGTTCGTAGACAAACCAGCCGTTGACTGGGAATGTCTCGGAGTACTCGAAGGCGAAAAGTGGCAACTTATGTGACAAGGGAAACGCATACTGCTGCAACTTTTCGAACACATCGCGTCTGCTATGGTTTTCCTAAAACACAGAGGTAACAGAAGTTTTCTACTGCAAAATCCAGACGCCTCACTAGCTCCAAACAAAAGCAGTTTAGGGTACGTGAAAATGTAGCTACTGCACCAACCTGCTTATGAGCGAATCGGATGTTACGCATGTCTTTGCAAAATACATCAATTCCATAAGAGTTTTCGCCGCGGCTCGAAGCACCACCGACCTTCTCTATTCGGCTCACCTAAAACATTCAACCATAGCACAAGACATTTTATTAGTTAGAGCCGACAGCTGCCAACTGTAGTCATGCCTTTAGGTTGCATTGAACTTACCACACCGAGAGGAACATCGACCACAAACGGAGTCTCTTTGTCGACGCAGCGAAAGTAGAGCTTGTAGTTGGTGACGGAGAGCACGCCGCGCGCCGGGCCGCTGTACGGGCAGAGGTATGTCACGTCCCGAGCCCCGCCCTGCACCCGCTCCCCAGGCAAAAGGGGAGGGTCATCAGGCCGGGCGCTGCTTGGCCCATCCCCCTGAGTGTTTCCCTAAATACATGAAATGGGGAATTAGTTTTTAGGACGAATGGTGAGCTGACCTTTTTCAAATTTGACAGCTTTGCAAACGCTAATATTTTTTAAGGAGTAAAGTGGGAGATCCTAAAAAATACCTAAAGTTCCCTAGGTCTGTACCTAGAATATTGCCCAGTCTTGTGGGTAGCAGAAATGCTCGATCTCATCAGGTAGGTAATACAGTACCTAAATACACACCTTCAATTTTAACTTGCTTTCCAAAGTAGACACAACATTTTCGGCGGAGGTTGAGCTAGACCCTGAACTAGCTGAATTTTTCGATGGTGATTTCCCCCACGGACTCACTGCCTGAAAATAAAGAGGTTACGTTGTCGGTCGACGGATACCCACACTGAGGTGATGACCGGGCTATGCATAAGCGTTTGGACCAAACCAATCATACTATTTCTTTCGCGGCACCTCGGCGGAAACTTGAAGCGTCAAATATTAATCCAAAAATTGGGAGACCTGCTTTGGAGCGCATCTACTTAGTCCATTCATCACTAGATCATGAGTGAAGATGAGTCAAGAGCATTGGCGGCGGAAGGGGGGTGCAATGCACCCTCCAGGAGTTGACTGTGCACCCCCAGAACGTTTAAAAAAAAGTATAAAAAAAAGCCTTCATAACGATATAGGAGTAAATATACCATAAGGCAATAGGAAAAAATATTCAACCCTCTCCCGAAAAAAATCAAAAGGGCACTTGCACCCCCCAGGAAAGTGGTCTTACGCCGCCAATGGTCAAGAACCTACCAACCAGTGTACCTAGCCCATTCAACAGGTACCCCTTTATGAAACATACTCATAGCTCATAGTACCGTTACTTTTTATCCTACAGATCTTACTGGATAGTAGGTAGCACAGTAGGTAGGTACCTACCTAGGTGATCAGATTGACTAAGCACCACCACTTACTTGCTCTTGTCCCAACTTAGAATTCAACGAACTTGACTTTGAATCTGAAAATAAAGAGTCAGAGCTGGCTTCTTTGGAGTTACTCATTTCAGGACAAAATATTACTCCAAAAACATCTGTAACTTTTTTTCCTTTTCGATGTTTCAAAAAAAGTTGGGCGGAGAGAATAATTTGTTATTGTTTGATTTCACACGACCACAGAGTAGATATTGGGAAAAGATTTATTGAAATACAAATAATCTCAATTTTTCTATTTTATTCAAAATTTGGAATTTAAATATAAAATATTATTATAATTATATTTAGTTTTAAGGTTAATTAAATTAAATGTTCAAAAAATCACTCTACTTCTCTGTTCTTTAGGTTCTTCCAATTTCTAATGCCACGTCATTTGTGTGGCTTGTTTTCTCTGCGATTCAGTCAACGGACAAATTTTGAAACATAATTTTATTTCCTCCATCATCACCATGGATAGATACAAATCTATGCGTAAAAGAGAAATATACGGGAAGGAGCTGCTTAAGGAACATTTAAAACATGGAAGAGAGGCCAAACGAATGGAGTTGCTGGGGGAAATGCGAAATATTGAGGCGACTCCGGACGCCAAGAAAGGTAAGGATACCTAATTATAGAGAAGCAGAATTATATACCTAATCAACTTAACTATTATTCAACTCTACAGCTGAAGAGTCAGACATGTCTCCTTTTGCTGTGATCTCATGAGTGTTGGTGTGAATTACCGAATTTACAGGTATTGTAGCCGTCAGAGAACCACTTCTTAGCGTGGGCGTGGGAGAACTGAGCATCAGCCGCGGCTTGCTGAAAGCTGAAATGCGTTGCCTTCAACAAGTGGTTTCTTACTTTATCCTTCTCCTCGCAGTTTTCTGGCGGCTAAAATAATATGTATTATTACGTCTGTACATCACATCTCACCCTTGTTCCTACTAAATTCCTGCATACCAACTACCGAAAAACGTTTTCCAATAGATACTTACTGTTCACTGTACTTACCACTATTGTCGCACTGACCTCTTCATAGGTCTTTCCGTGCCATGCTTTCATTTACAATATCACCATCATGACGTGAGCCTATATGTTACAGAGGAGAAAAAGAAGAAATCGAGGTTGGAGCTTCTTAAGGAGTGGAAGCTTAAAAAACAGGAACAGGAGAATAACAACAAAATGCTCAAGAAGAAGCCACCGTTCTATGCTGGGAGAATCCAGAAAACCGCAACAGGGTCACCTAAATTGGCAAATATAACGAACACGTCGGCCGTTAAGAAAATGACGACACGGTCTCAAACTAAAAGCACCAGAAATAAATACGGTACTATCAGTAGTTTCAAAGATGCTGGAGAGCCTGAAGCACTGCCGCAGCCCTTAAGCCAACTTAACAGGGTAAAAAACAAGGCTCTAATCCCTGTTAAGAAGCATGTGTTTGCACTTCCGAAAGCTGTAGCGGCTCTACCTAGGCTGACGATCCCAAACTCGCCTAAAATCACAAAAAGTGCAAGGAAGGCGCCCAAGCCCCTACAAGATCAACCTATAATCCATCCGACACAGTTATCATCTGCACACCACGGTATTCCAGCTCCGTTAGACAGAATGCCCAAGAAACCCCGCATGTCAGAAATGTGGTCGGACATCGAGCCAGTTAATGCTAAGGACAGTGTCAGTGCGCCACAAAGAAGTGGATCCCTGATTACTCCACCAGCAGAAGAGTTTTCAACGGTGCAAGCTGTTGCGGTCGCAAAAGATGCAGGGGAAAAATCAAATCAAATGGAGTACTCCCCTGAAGACTCCACACGCCCTGTTACTCAGTTTGAGCACCTGGCTTACAGCCCCTTCATTGAAAAGCGGCGTGGCAGTAAACGGAAGTCTAGTGGGCAATCTCGCAAGTTGTCTTTAGCTGAGAAGGTCGCAAGGGAGATTGAAAAAGAAGAAACTGTGCACCGGTCTAAAATCTGCTCCTTCCGGTGAGTTTTACTGTTTAAGCGGTAACCACCCAGCTAGACCACTAGGCTTTCGAGGTTTTAATAAATATCTTACTTTACAGACTCTTCGTATCAAATGAAACCAGTCGCCTACTGGCCCTATCTGAGAACTGGGCCAAGTTCCTGACCGAGAACCCCAACCTACCAACAGATGTGGAGGGGGACATTAACGCAGTCGTTGGGAAAACCAAGCTCCTCACATCCGACAAATTCAAACAGTTTCAAGACCTGATTGACAAGTGTGAGGCTGGAGATCCTTTGATAAAGGTCGACGACCTACAGGGCTTCCACGACTGGGTTTCTCTCGAGGTCGAAGACCTGGACAAAGTTTTCACTCGTCTAGATGAACGCCGCCAAAATAACTGGACTGACATTGTTGAAGAACCGCTGATTCCTGCTATAAAAAAACCTAGCAAGGTCATAAAAAATGTTGCCAAAAAACCGTCCGGTACGTCAAACATGCGAGCACATATCTTGGGTAAGTTTTCTGTAACATTTCAACCTAACTCACGCAACCACAATGATTTTATTTAAATTTATACATATCTTTTTTAGTATCAGCAATCAGTTCTGGTGGGAAAGACGAAAAAAGAAAATACACATCCAGCAGTTTCCTATGAATGTTGTCATTAAAAGTGTAGTCAAGAAATACTTTTTAATGATCATTCTGCACCCATTTTTATTTCAGCTGCAAGGAAGAAGCTTATGGCCCAAAAAGCAGAGGAGCCTCTGCCTCAGAGTGAGAGCCCTGCTAAAGACAGTACCCCCGAACTAGGAAGCCTCTCACCCCGCCACGCTGAGTGTCTGTCCACCCCACGTGAACCCTCGAACCTGCGGGTCCGCGTCCTCAAGCGATGTAGCGGCCTCGACGTCATCGCCGCTACGTGGCGTGCACGCAACTCCCTTTCGCCAGCTGAGGTTTGTTCCCTGCACCTTCTCAAAGTCCCTACCGTTTTTGAGTCGGTGTACGCCCGAGCTCTACTGAGGTTAGGATGATAGGTTACAAATTAGGGTGTGGAAGATTTTGACAAGCTGGACGAACATATAGTCTCAAGACTTGGGTGGTGACAGGAACAGGAGAATCTATATTATTTAGCACGATTTTTTTTTCCCGTTCCGCCGGGATTCGAACCCGGACCTCTCAGGACACAAAGCGGACCTCTTGACCACTCGGCCACTGAGAGTCACGATCCTCATTAGATTATGGTCGTTTTTATGTTACAGTTGCCAGCGGTGCCAACTCCCAGCTTGCCAAAGCCATCCATCAGTTCGACTCCAGCCAGAAGCATTTTACGGCAGACACCAGCCACGGCCAAGTCGTCTTTCAAAAAAAGTGTCGCTTTCGATGGAGTTCCTCCTAAGTACTTGCTCCCTTCTCAGGTTAGCCCCAAAAATTCTGTCTGGGTAAAACGCTGGTCGCCCTGGACAACCGTCAAGGGACCACGTAATATTGCTCGCTATAGAGAGGATTTCAGTGTGTTATGACGTCATGTAGAGGTAGAGAACGGTGGGGAATGAAATAGTTCCGGAGGTACGTTAATTCGCTACATCTTATACAAACTTGTGTAACTTTTTTTCTTCCTTCTCCAGGATACTTCTTCTGAGGAATCGCCAGACATCCTGAAGCTCATTGATGACGCCACGCCGGTGCGTCGATCTCAGAGGATTCTCCTCCAGAAATCAGCGGAAAAGAATAAGAAAACTTAATAGGTAGGTCATTACTCTATATTTTAATTTTAATTATTTTAGATTTTTCTTCTGCATGTGACTTTTTTATAGCTGGACATCCGGGGTGAAATCATTCGCAAAACTAGTTTTTTGCCCTGAAATACTACTTTTATATCCTTTTAACATGGGAACTACCTGGCACTGTTAGTCGAGAGGTTTTTTTTTTCGAAGATTTAAAGATTAAAGATATATTGTAAGTATATAGTTTACGACAAAAACCGTCAACACTTACCTTGGAAAGATGCCATTAAAAAATGTACGTAATTGTATGTTAATTTGCAAAGTTTTAACTAGGTGACTTTCACCACACCGGTTTAACGGTTAGATCAGTTTTATAAATATCGCAAGGTTAGAGAATGATTCGCCTCTTCCCGTAGGCCATAAGCTATACGTATGCGTCATATCTGTATATTTAACTAACCGTTAAACTGAAATGGTGCAAACCAACCTAAGTATAGAGCCTGTTCAATGCTTCCCTGCAGGGTAGCCAACAAAATTACTACTCCCCACACTGCCTTCCAACAGACTGATAAAGAAGCATGAGCGCCATATGTGTATAATATATTTGCGCAATTCACAACGAAAGCGTATTTGATAGTGTATACCTGCATAGTTACCGAAGTTCAGAAGTGGTCCTAGATATGCGAAAAGCATATTTTGCACAAGAAGGTAGTGAATGTAACCGCAGCACCGTTAGACCTAAGCCTTCCTTTTGGTAAGTTTGTCTTTTGTGGCTAGAAGAGTTGAATAGCGAGTGAGCTTCTGGTCCAGTAAACTCTGCACTTGTGCTGCTGCGGCGATCTGATCCAAAGATGCGATGAACGATTTTTGGGCGCTTCGAAGGGACTGAGGCACTAACACCCCAAACAGACGGATAGGGTCCGCGGGCTTCCCGACAATTTTTGACTCTACGGAGTTTTCAGAATATTTAGTTTCTACTGCAGTACGTTTTCGTACACCTTTTTCAGAGCTATTCGTTGGAATGTCTGGAGCCAGCTTACTGACGATGTATATTTGAGGTCCTTCGTCGCCATCGTTCCTGACCACTGTTGCTTGGGGTTCTGTAGGAGTGGAAAATTCAGTAGGAAGCTGTAGTGTGGTGACGCTGGCACTTCCGTTTATGTACCTGGTTTTCGCGATGTTAACAAAGCCATCATTCATTGTTTTTTCTAACTCTATTTTTACTGAAATATATTTCTCCATGTCCTCTATAATCTCGACTAGGAGCATATCCAACTCACGACAGAGCGATTTGTATAACGTCTGCATCTGGAATAATATGATTTATTAGGTGGTACCTGTTTCCCCAGACTCCCCTGAAAGTCCGCCAGCCCTCCTTGGATAACACTTACTTCTTCTTCTAGGTTGTCCACTGCCTCAAAATCTCTTTTACGTAAAACTTGATTCACGATTTGATTGTTAACCATTTGTAAACAAAGTGGGTCACGTGATGGTCAGCCATGTCGTGGCACTAGAAATTTGACAACGTGGGAAATTTGGCGGGAACTGTTGTTAGAAGTTTCCATAGTTTGGTTTTCGTGAGGCATGTTTTTATATTTTATATATTTGTCGTCAAATTATTTGAGTTATATGTTAGTTAAAGATGACTAACTCCATCTATAGCAATAAGTTGTTAAATTTGAAAATTTGCAATGTCAGGAACGCGATAGATTTTACTGTTTACTTAGCTATCAGAAAGATATTGATCACTATTATTCCGGAAACTCAGGTGGGAGCAAAATTAGTTAGTTAGTACGTTCTTACAGGGGTGGGGGGAAATGAGCCCAGAAAGTAGAATATCCTCTGAACTTAGCTGGTTTCGGTACTAAGTACAAACTGCTCAGCCATCTATGGAAAACACTGATGCTGAGTGGCATCGAACCGTTGTCCTGGCTTTTAGCGTTCCTGTCAAGACAGCCACCTCAACAGTTCGGTATGGAGACTGTGCGGGAACATGGCTACTTACTTAGTTCGGTCGTCAACTCCAGTACCTACCATGAGAACAGTTAGGTAGGTATTCATGTTATTTGAATAGGAATAATGTTTATGACAGCCTCGACTGCTTGACGAGCTATCGGTAAAGGCACATTAGGTACTTTACCTGCTATAGCCGTGACAAAAGGTCATTGCTCTATATGATGATGATGATGATGATGTTTTGCTTCGACGACCCAGGCCACCTTGTTGGGCCCATTGCCGTTCTTCTTCACGTCATCACGCCATCACGTCCAGCCTCGCCGACTTTGCGAAGTGGACCAGGTCCTTCACGCGCCAATCAGCACCGTCCACCTGACACTCCCATCTCTTGCGACATAGCGCTGGGCACGAAAATAGTACGTGGCGGCCAGTTTCCTCGTCCTCTTTGCAGAACCGGCACATCCTCTCGCCATCTTCTATCAGCTTCATTCTGGCGAGATGAGCCCGGAAGGGCCCATGACCGGTTAACATGGCCGCCGCCATCCTAGCTTCGCTTCTGCTTAGCCGTAAGAACCCGCCTGAGATCTCTCGCGTTTCCCTCGGGTTGCTGCATTGCTTGGAGTGGGCGAGACCATCCAGGCCCTCCCAATAGCGTTGGCACTGTTGCCTCATACGACTGTGTACAGAGAGTTTGACCAAAGCCCCAGATACTGGTAGAACTGGTTCTGGTGCACAAGCTCCGGTACTGGACCCTAGTCTTGCCAGTCTGTCCGCTTCTTCATTTCCTGGGATCCCTGTATGACCGGGGACCCAGACCAGCTCCAGCACATTCGTAAGTTTAATCGCCTTGCACGCCATTTTGCATTCTTTCACTATGTGCGATGTTATTTCGGCGCGACAGAGAGCAAGCAGCGCCGCCTGACTGTCAGAACACACAATTATTGTCTCTCCCTGGATGCCTCGATCGAGGCAAGCCTCCAGAGCCTCCTTTATTGCAAATATCTCGGCCTGGAACACTGTGACGTATCTTCCAAGGGCATAAGAAGCAGACACGTTGAGACGTTCGCAGTGTGCCCCTGCACCCGCTCTTCCGTTCATGAGGGATCCGTCCGTGTACCACACTAGATTTCCTTCCAAAAGGCCCTGAACAACGTCGGAGTGCCAGTCCTCGCGGTTGGGGATGTAAGGTTCGTGGATGCAGTCAAATCTGAGTTCTTTCGGACATCGGTCCTGAGGCATGCTGAGTTCCATGCAGGATCTTTTCGCTTCCTTCAACAACTCTGTATGGCCACCTCTATACTGATTTTCCGTGAGCATTCCAGCTTGAGCAAGTCTCTGTGCGGCCAGACAAGCTTCAGTGTCTAGGAATATGTGCAATGGGGGAAGGTCGAGCAGAACCTCCAGAGATGCAGTGGGAGTACTCCGCATCGCTCCAGTAGATGAAAGACAGATGAGTCGCTGGAAGCTCTGAAGGGACCTCCTTCCGACTTCTAGTTTAGTCCTTCTCCACCAGATTAAGCACCCGTATGACAGGATAGGTCGAATTATGATAGTATAGAGCCATTTCATAACTCTCGGTGACAGTCCCCATGTCATCCCAAAGGTTCCTCGAAGGGTCCAGAAGGCTGCCTTCGCTCTTTTGATTGTGGCCTCCAAGTGGTCCTTCCAGGAAAGTTTACTGTCAAGAATCACGCCTAGGTACTTGACACTGTTTTGAACAGATATCTGCTGCTGCTTCATTATTAATGGTGCAACTGTTTTTGTCTTTCGCTTTGTGGTGAAAAGGACTATTTGAGTCTTCGCGGCGTTAACACCCAGTCCTTTACCGTTGCACCATGCTTCAATTACAGCCAACGCCTGTTGCATCACTTCAAACACGGTGCTTTCCACCCTACCTTGCACAAGCACAACCAGGTCATCTGCATAGGCTTGCGAGTAGTATCCTGCCTTGGTCAAGTTGTCCAGCAGGCCATCGATCACCAGGCACCATAAAAGCGGAGAAAGCACTCCCCCTTGAGGTGTCCCTCTTCCTACTTCAACTATTTGACGAGCTTTTCCTCGCGTCGTGCAGACGGAACGGTTTGACAGCATACTCTCGATCCATCTTATTAGGCACGGGGAGATGTCCTTGCTCCTCATAGCTGCTCCAATGGCTTCGAAAGAGACATTATTAAAGGCTCCTTCTACGTCCAAGAACGCCGCTAAAGTGTACTCTTTACTCGCAATACTATTTTCGATCCGTCCCGTTAGACGGCTCAAGGCTGTCTCGGTAGATCTCCCCGAACGGTAGGCGTGTTGTTCAGCGTGTAGGTTCCCGGTGTTGTTGAGTTGATCTCTAATATGCCAGTCCACGAGCCGCTCCAAAGTCTTGAGAAGAAATGAAGACAGGCTGATTGGTCGAAATGATTTGGCTACTGTGTAGTCGCTTTTTCCAGGCTTCGGTATGAAGACTACCTTGGTTTGCCGCCACATACAGGGAATGTAACCAAATTTTAGACATCCATTAAACAGGGACAGAAGATAAGGCATCAATATGTCTGCTGCGTGTTGAAGTAGTGCAGGGCAGATTCCATCTATTCCAGGAGATTTGTAAGGAGAAAACTTTCTTATTGCATGGCGTACTTTTTCTTGTGTAATTACATCCTTCGGGGCTACTTGAGGCTCACTCTCTTGCGGGGGGCATAACTCCTGCACTCCCTCTTGAAGAAACTTACAGTCGGGAAAATGAGCTTTCAGAAGGACGTCTAATGATTCTAGCTCCGTTCCTGTGAACTCACCCTTGGTGTTAAGAAGTGGTCCATCCACTATTCGCCTTTCTTTCGACAGGGCTTTATGGAGGCGAGTAGCTTCCGGTAGGTTTGCAATCTCGTCACAGAACTGCCTCCATGACGCCCGTTTGGCTAGTCGGACCTCCCTCTTGTACTCCCTTCGTGATTTGTAGTACGCGTCCGCATCATGAATGCTCTGAGTTCTCCGAGCTCTGCCGTCAAGTCTGCGTGTCTTGCGTCGCAATGCTTCCAGTTTCCGGTTCCACCATGGTGTGGGGTTTCTTGGTTTACTGATTGTGACGGGACAACTGGATTCATACGCGTCCACGATGATTTTAGTTATCTCTTTCACGTAATTTTCAAGACTTGTCGCGTCTGTTATTTCATTGGTGAAATTTTCAAGCTCGGTTTCTAGTGCTTGTTTGTATGCCCCCCAATTGGTCTTCCTTGGGTTTCTTCTGTCAGCTGCCCCAAGATCACCTGTTTGGGAGGCAGAAATAGTGAAAAGTATGTGTCGATGGTCCGCTAGCGTCTCTTCAGGCGAGACCCTCCAGTCTAGAACTAGATTAACTAGCCCATGTGAGCAAATTGTGATATCTAATACCTCCTCACGGAGCACGTTTCGAAAGGTTGGCACAGCTCCTCTGTTCAGAACCAAAAGGTCAGCTTCACACAAATATTCCAAAAGTTCATGACCACGAGGGTTTGTGTCGGTGCTCCCCCAGAGCTCGTGGTGTGAATTGGCATCACATCCCAAAACAAGCTGTAAATGTTCGTTTTTGCAATATTCTACCAACTGTTCAACCTCCCTCGGGGGTGGAGCTACTCCCTCCACATCCGGAAAATAGCCTGACGCAATAACAATTTCACCAGGGTTTGATGTCCCACAGTTCACTTCAATTTTCACCGCAACGAGGTCCCTGGTCAGGAATTGTGGAAGAAGTGATGCACGAACGCCTAGTGTAAGTATGCATGTTCTTGGTTTTCCCGCCGCCGGGCACGAGAAGACGTCTCCCCGGAAACCACCAAATCCACGAATTTTCCCATCACTTCCGGTCCACGGTTCTTGTATAAGTGCTACGTTGATATCGCTTCTGCTTATTGTTTTTACAACTATCGCCGACGCGGCAATGGCGTGCTGGATGTTTGCTTGCAGGACGTTAATCATTTCTCAATATACTGCCCGGCACATTATGAGGTGACTGCTGCGCCATCTCTGGGCCTCTCATCTCAGGCAATGGCAATGTATTTGAATTTTCTTCTTTTGACATGATCTGGGCGATATTAGAGTTGTCCTGGGTCTCTGAGTTCTTCCTTTCTTTGGTAGCAGTGGACCCTTTGAAGAAGTGTCTAATATCCTTCCTATCGAGGTTTTTATTACCAGGAATAGGGTCTCCTCTGAGAGACGAATTTCCCCCTACCTTATTACCCATTCCATTCTGTCGTTTAGGTTCGAGCTGAGGGTCAGACTTGAATCCTTTCTTTCCAAGGGAGGTATTTTTCTGCCTTCCGCCCGGCTGCACATTTGACTCATCCGAGCTTCTTTTCTCGTCTTCTGCCTGCGTCTTGGTACCCCTTTTTCTCCTGACCATCTTCCACTCCTCTTCTTCCAGGAAGACTTTATTGCAGTTATTGTTCGAAACTTCTTTAGGTCCAATGTCCTCATTGCGCCTCACATTACTGGTCTTTCCTTCAGGGTTCGCCTTTGCAAGGAGTTTCCTCTTACTAGCCTTTTTCTTCCCCATTTTCTTCAGTTCTTCTACAGGGGTAACTTGCGCCCTTAAGGAACTCCAGTGTGGTTTGAAATTTAAGTCCTTCAGAATTGATAAAGAGGCCTCATCAGCGCCAATCAGTAGCCTCGTCCCATGGTTCTCCTCGTGTCGAGAGTAGATACGCCAATGATGGGTGTCAACAGGTGGGTTTAACTTCTCTAGTCGCCCTAATATGTCCTTTGATTCCAGCTTCCGTCTTCCTGGAAACCAGAAAAGAGCTTTCTTCAGTTTCGGGATTTCTTTCGCCGGGACAGCTCTTAGAATCACTCCTTCCCACAGCCGCATTGCAGGAACTTGCTGAATGAGCCATTCTTTACTCCAACCATTAGTGGTGGAGACCATGATGTAATTGCCTCTACACTTGGTGGTTTCAAAAGTAGGAATCTCTGCGGTATCAACAGGCAAACTCCACAATAAGTCTCCGACTGCATCGGTAAAATCCAGCATATCCTCCTCGGTAAACCGTCGCGGAGGGTCAGAAGCAATGACCACATTGTTTTCATTATTTTCTGCCTTATCAGCAAACGTTAGTTTTACATCCAGTTGAGAGGATCCATTTTCTCTTTGAGAGCTTCCACTCATAGTTTTCTTGTTTTCCGTAGGAGTGTTCCCAGTTACTTCTCTCTGCCTTTTCCTTGAAGGCGTATTGACCAGGCTATCTTGCGTTTTCAATGGTGTTCCTTCTCCAGCTGGTCCACTAGATCCTGATTGCTGGCTCTCCTTGACGATAGACTCGTTAGGTCTTTCTTGGCGATGAATCGCCCCAATCTCTTCACTAGTCCAGTTGCCTGGACATGACAGCCGCCTTTGTGGGGGCGACCGTTGTAGCAGTGGCTTACGCCTAAAGGGTTCCACCTCCTCCCCTCTCAGCGTCCCACTGTCTCCTTCTCCTCCTAATCCTCCTTCAAAATTTTTCTTTAAACAATTCATATTCATATCTGTTCCCACGAGTAGCTAGGGATGAGATGTCCACTCCAGCAGAGCCCCGCTTGCCGGAGTAAGGGTATTTACGATGGGGTGTCCCCCGGTGCCCCAAAGGGATCGTTAACGACACTGCTTCCCCAGTGTCATGCAGTCCTCGGCACGATGCCTCCCACCTTGACGTTGAGAGAGAAAGGGAGAGAGCAAAGAATAGAAAGACAGACCCTAGCCCTCGTAAACCTAATAGCATCGGGGTCGAAGAAAACAAGAGGGTTGCCAAGAGAGGCAGACAAGTAAAAAGAAAGGGGTGGAGTATGCAGTAAGCGGAAGTACTACTCCTACCCAGCTCAGGGCCTCGTGGTTGCCAAGCCACGTACCTGCAAGCGCAGGCCCTTGCGGGCCCCGGTAGGACTTAGCCGTCTGCGTGCCATTGCTCTATATACATGGACATTTTCATGCTTTCCAGTTGTTCGACCTTTTCTCTTGGATGGTGAGTCAGTCATTTATCGATTACAGTGTACCTGCATTACTATAGTGGCCGTTCTTTTGTTAGATGTGATGACTATTTGGAGAATGAGTGACAGTTAATTAAGTCTGTAGGTACAACTTTGTTTGTTTGTGTTTGAATGACATATTTCTGGGAAAATTGTTAGATATTTAATTGTTTTCAAAAACATAGTTGGTATGTCGGAAAAAAGTTGCGATTTCATAACGGGATCATTTCTTTGGTCGAAGAAACGCACGATCAGCACCGGATTAAGCTTCAACGAGACCATAAGCTAGACTCTATTTCTAGACACTATTATTATATTATTTTTGTCATATACTGCCAAGCGAAGCAGGATATGGGGGGAAAAGGCAAAAATAAAACGGGCCGAAAATTTAACTGATCGCCATATTTTACGGAAAGGACTTTCATTTCTAAATATCGTTACCACTCAGAGAGCTCATTCGGTACTGATTTTGTAATGCCCGGCTCTTTCACTTTACAGCGTCAGTTTTACTCGCGACACCTAAGTGCAATAAAAAATTCCTGGTTGAGTCAATTTGTGTATAGGGCTAGGGGTGCATGGAAGGAGTAGTTTTTGCAGATGTGAACCAATCGAAGGCCTTGGCAGGGCCCGACAACCAATGAGAGAGAGGCTTGTCTCACAGAGCTTTGCTGGTGGCTCGGTGGATGGGAAGTGGTGCTCACACAGGCCACATGGCACATGCACCATAGCACCCGCGCACGCCGCACTACCACCCTGAGGTATGTACCTAAACCACTTTTCTTCCGCATTGAAAGTGTGTCCAAAGAAATTTCAAAATTTAGGACAAACCTTAATATTTCAGGTTTCATTTTTCTATGTCGAGATGGTGGCCTTATATCTACCCAGCCTACTGTACCTACTTGCATAAATCTAGTACAGGATGACTTTCGTAAATATTTTCTGAAAGAGCAATTTCAGAAACTTGCCTATATTCTCGAAATTTAAGTTCCCCTCATCCTCACAAGCATACAAAAGTAGGATCTGATGGTCCGAAGCCGGTTCTACCTATCGATAGCCGCAGACAGACACTTTTCAAATTCGTTTAGGGGGTAGAAACCAATCGGTCAGCAGTTGACCCCAAATTGGTAGTGTAGCTTTGTCTCCAGCTAAACAGTTTGAAGATAGCAGGGAAATCTTTAAACTGAAGGTGTACCCTACCTATCGCTTGCCTTTGCAATAGTTTACACTCTTCAGGTTGGTAATTTTGCTACTTCGATGCTCGCCTGCTGAAATCCGGTTTGACTTGTGTGTGATGAACTGGACGAGCCCAGCTGCCATAGGGAGGTTTTTCGCAACCCTGACTATGAACGAATTTAGTGAGGGGAGAGTATGTTGATAGACTCATTCACCTTCCATCCGGTTGTTGCGAATTTCCTATTGAGTATTCAAGCGCCTAGTGCTGTCTATTTATCTACCTTCAAGAAAGGGTGTTTGTATTGCATAGTAGACCTGCAGCGCCCGCAGCAAACCAGTTCTACTGCATTGTTCATCGCTGTGGTCACTTGTGTCTAGTAATGAAAGAAAATTTCTTATGGTCAGAGCCTAGGGAAGTACACCTTTCGTGATCACATAAGATGATTTGGTATGAATCATGCCTGATAGCTGAGATTTCCCGCGGCCAGTAACAGTCAGATCATTAAGGCTATACAAGCAGGGTTAAAGCTGAAAGCTATTTTTTACGTTTGGACTTCAAACATTGTGACAAAACTATTGGATATTTAAATATTCTGAAATATAATACGTCTTTTATAGCGTCATTAGTCATTACTCATGAGGCTATATTGTGATTTCACGATCGGTTAATTTTTGACAATTTTTTTGGTGACAGAAATCACTCGATCGTAAAATCACAACATAGCCTCATGAGTAATGACGTTATAAAGACATATTATATTTGGGAATATTTAAATATCCAATAGTTTTCTCAGAAAGTTTGAAGTCCAAACGTAAAAAAATAGCGAATGTATGGTGGCCCCTGAACCTGAAAAAATTCGCGACAGTTCTGAAGTAGAATATGTGTCATCTTGCTTCATTGCTCCTGCCCGCTTTTGGCCCCCCTAAATATGGGTGACATTTCCTGATGAGGCTGTGAATGTAAAATGTCATTCACAGAAAATAAAAGAACCACCAGGTAGAGGGTGAAATGATAGGTTGCCGTTATTTGGTAATTGCCTGGGTGCGATGACCGAGGGACTTTACCTAGAAGGACTAAAAGTAAATAAAAACGATTCCAATTGTCATTTAAATTAAGGAAACCCGGAAGAAATTAAGGTGACACGAACCCGGCACTCTCACAGGGCCCCGTTGAAAAGGTTCATGTTTACACGTGTTGACATCGGTATTCAGCGTCCTGTTATACACTGGATTTTCATTTTAAGGTTTTGTTTCAAATAGAGTCGCTGACCCTTCAGGCTTGAGCGGAACCGTTCATGGTTGTCAAAAAAGCGGACCTTTTCGTCCCTTTGTTTTCTTTGTTCTCGGTTTTTGAGGCTTGCGTGCTCTGAGTCACCCAACGCCGTTTTCTTGGGGAGTCTTAAAAATAACTATCGAAATGACACCTAGATTTCTGCATTATCATCGATCGTGAAAATATTCCCTGCTGTCAAGCACGTTGCTTGGAGCATGTTGGAAGATTTTCCGGAAGCCGGAATCTCGGAAGTTGGAATTCCCACTGTTGGAACGTGTCCATGTTCCGTGTTTGTACAAATTGTTTGCTATCGTTGTTTCATAATCGAGATAGCGATTATTGCATGTGACGCAAAGATCACGTTATGATTTCTTTAATTAAGGCAAAGCAGTCGTTGGTGATGCGTTTCTGCCACTCATAAAGTTATTTTGGAATGGCTGCATCTCACTTTTATCCGGAAAATATTATTATCTTCTCCTGGGATCTACTGCATGATCATAACAAGAGCTAGATAGTTCTGTCTCGTACCTAATTAATGAATGGATTCTGAGTTAGGTCATTCGTTATAAATTTCTCACTAGCTTGCTTGAAAAGACTTTCAGTATACCTTCTCGTAGACTCAGAGTACTTACCTGATTCGTAAAGATATAGGCAATGTCTCGCCGAGGATTATCGGCCAGTTTTTGCCTTTTCGATTTCAAAAACCACTGTAAAAGTGTGGTATATACCTGCATCGATTTTTGAGTGGGAAGTTATTGAGAAGGATCGAGTACATGTGAAATCTTGTGTCTGTTCTTGGAGAAAATTTTAACGTTACGGGTTGGAGAAGTGAGTCATCTAACTACTGCCAAGCTAAAAAATGCAGAAATGAGTCATCTAGATCTAACTGCTGCCAAGTTTAAAAAATATTAATTCTGACTGCACTTCTGGAAGGAGAAGATATCGAAGTGATTTAGGCACGTGTGTCCATATAGCCTGTAAGGTCATGTCAAGGTCGGTCCAATTATTGTCTGTAGAGGTACTGCTGGTGTCTCGGCCGAGACTCATGCACATGGGAGAGGGTCCTTCATTCAAGACCATGCCAAGGCCCATAGGGCAGGAGGTCACCTCGCTGGACGTAAGCTCAGTAACTGCCTATAGTTCTGCTAGATTGTCATAGTCATTTAACGCATTTCCGGTCGTAGAGATTAGACTGGCCTCCCTCTGCAATAATTATCCATGCACGCGAATTTCTTCTTTTCCCTACGTTGTTGTATCCAAATCTTTCTAGGTGAAGGATATGATTGCTCTTTGTACTTGTCTTCACTGATGATGATGACCTCCAGTGGTTTCTTCTCGGGGCCATCAAGAAGCGACCATGGCACGCGGCAAGGGAGCTCTATTCTCTCTTGTATCGTCTCTGACTGCGTGAGATGACGTTCCCGATGTAGGCCTAACACGTGGCGGGTGGGCAAGGCTGAGTTAAATGATCCTGCCAAATTTCTGAAATGGCTGGAAGGTCGTGTCGAAAGAATAAGCATTTTTTAAGGAGATCGCAACCAAAAATCTTTTATATTTTAATTGTATTCATTCACCACATCCCACTGCAAACATTTTTTTAACCGAAAATTCCGAATTTTAACGCTGTTTTTAGCTTTATTTAAAATGATCTTTCAGACTTGTGTTAAGAGGACGCTATACCTGACGATGCATTTTTTGTGGCCCATAAGATTAACATTGCGAGCGGCGATTCATTTTCAAGATTTACTCTTGGTTGGAAAGACACAAAATTTTGCCTGTACCTTGCCCTAACAATGTTCTAGGGAGTGTTCGAAGCAGATTTCCCAATTTCTCACTGGTTTCTTTTATTGCAACTGTTTTGCAAATGCTAGCATCGCATACCTCAAGAAAAGTGCTGTATCTCGAAAACCAGTATAAAAAAAAATGGGATATCTGCTTCGAACACTCCCTCCCTAGAACATTGTTAGGGCTAGGTACAGGCAAAATTTTGTGTCTTTCCAACCAAGGGTAAACCTTGAAAATGAATCGCCGCTCGCAATGTTAATCTTATGGGCGGCAAAAGATGCACCGTCAGGTATAGCGGACCCTTAAATAACTGTCGAGAAGGATCTCCCCATGAGAGGCTTTTGATGGGATTCAAATATTTCTCATCTGTGTACGAGTGTATACTCGTACTATTCTTTTTAAGGGCGTAGGTATCTTCTAACCCCTGAAATACGGTTTCAGTGAATATAAGCGAATGTCAGAGGAAACGTGAGAAAGAGTGCGGGTGTGGTGTCATTGTGCGCATATCAAAGAACCTAAATTTGTCAAAATAGGCACCGCCATTGTATTCGCACATCCATTGTTGATTGTTTACAAGATCAAGCCGCTCTTTTTATATACACGCCCAAAGTCTTGATAACATTTCTATTTGGATTCCGATTACGGTCGATGCCACTTTTGGAAACCTGGGAAAACTTCACTTCGGAAATGGTATAATGATATTCTTTTGCTCTGAAATATAATATGCTTTTTAACAAAGGAAACTATAGTGGAGATTGAGTGATTGTTGTCTATTGTTTCATATCCTAGCTTATGCATGGTTTAATAGTGTCTGATGCTAAAAAGATATATATTACATCTCAGAGCAACAAAAGATATCCAACGGTTTTTTCCGAAAAATCCCATTAAGAAATAGACTAGCAATGTTGAGTTCGTGACTATATTTGCTCTGTACTACATGAGGTGCCCTTTGTCTCAAGCAATTTATATTCTTCCAAGTTCATCATCAAGTTGTGGTCAGATCTGTAACAATGTTTCTCCATCCGCTTTTTTACCAATCTACTTTATTTTTTATAGCGAAGGGAAGTGCCCTTGGCCAGCAATAAAGCAAACCCAAGAGGCGCTCATGCGTGTATTCTGCGATTACTGTAGGTACAGGTAGGTATAGGGAACGCTGATAAACCTAACCCTACCTAAGTTACTTGCAGTTATCACCGTGACTGAGTGCGGCAATCTGTGGTGAGCCTAATCTCATGTCTTGGCTTAGCTATAAGAGTTACACTGCAAAAACGTGTTTGTAGATAGTGTGTGTGCTGGTACTTCAGAAAAGGGGGGGGGGATAAAATTTTGTGGCTGTAGGAGAATTCATTTGGCCCAACAAAAAAAAACTAACATGCTAAACGAGAAAAGTTTGAACAGAATCTGTCGAAAGGTTCGGTCTGCAGCTATACACACGCACACACATTACAGTTCGTAATAGAAAAATTTGTTGTCTGCGACCGCTGATCAGCGTTTCGAAGTTCAAGGTTGCTCTTGAGTCACAATATTGCTCATAAGTGCATGTGCGTTGACCATATAGGGGCTAGTGATGTTACGATGTTGTAGCCATGGCAAGGCGTAGTCACAACAAGACTTCGCTTAGGCGTGCTGAGAGTGAAAATGCAGTTGTTTACATTCGTAGGGTTGATGTTTTTGGTACTCATCCTCGGTCCCTTTCCTGCGATACTCGCCTGCGATTTCATGATTATGCAAAGTTTTTTCTTCATTATTATTTTATTGTCGGATAGTCCGTCTGGCAGGTGATGAAAACATTGCTTCAGACGACGTGGCCTACAGTTTTTGGCGCATACCCTTCGGACTGGCAGGAGCGACCTACCAATAGGACCGAGGGGTTAACCACTTGTTGGGAATCATTGGAAATCTTTATGAAATCTCAAGGAATCTTGGATTTTTTTTTTTTTTTTTGAATGGTTACCCCTTCAGGGTTCATCTTTCTATGAATATCGTTGGGAATCTTTGGAAATCTTTATGGAATCTCAGTGGAATCTCTGGAGTGGTTACCCCCTCGAATAGGACTGACTAGCTTTCCCTACGCTGGGCTATGTCGCATTGCATAGGTATGCATAGCTTACCACTTGTATAATTTGTTATATAAGAGCTCGGGGTTGTAGTAAACAGAGATGAGGTAATAATAACTAGTACCCGTATGTGACACACAGGTAGGAGATATAGTAAGGGTGATATCTGGCAGTTTAGTTTTCATCACTCGTATGGTGAAGTGCTAGTGAAATAAATGCCTTATTTAGTGCTTTTCCCATTTTGGCGCATTGGATTACGACACAATCGGTACGTACCTCGATGTATTCTATAGGAAAAGTACTTATTCGTAACCTCCATTTGTGTATTCTTCGCCTCTACTGCCCACTAGTTTGTAGTTAGCAGCTACTACCCATTTTATACACCTTGGATTTTTGGATGATCGTTTCGAAGACCTGTATGGTGGAAAGATCTTCAGTTTCCCCACTATTGACAGAAAGAAAAAATATATCTGCGGGGTACTAAGCGGTCTCCCGAAATTTCAATTTTTGACATTTTAGCCGTGCACTTCGGAGCTCCGTTCGATGTTCCTTGGAAGCTTCCAACAGAACTTATGCAATATGACACGCTCACGCATTGATCCTCAAACTTTCTGCTTCAAATGACAGTCAATCATCTGATAAGGGTCAAGTAGGCGCCTATACGGACGACCGAGTCAGACGAGCTGTGCATTCTAAAAATTTTAATTTTTGAGTATACATTTCACGAGACTAGGTTCTTACCTACAATGTAAAATTCCCTGTAAATTGATAAGCACGTGTTTCGTATCTGCAGCTTATGATAAGAGCTGAACCTACGAACCCCCAGTAAATATTTAAATAAATTTTTCCATTTCTGAAAAGTACAGAGTACTGCTGAAGCAGGTGGTCCAAACTCTGTAGAATTTTTAAAAAATTTTTTATGTATCGCCATTGCTATTTCACAAAATGGCATTGAAATATTTCCTCTATGTGACTGAAAATACCTACAATGAGGTAGGACATGCTCAGTAGGTACGTAGGAAGGTGATGGATAGGTACGCTCTTCCTTATGTAACGCACATAGCAATGGTTCATCAAGTTTTCAGTAGAAGAACATTTCCATGCACCATCAACCCGCGATACCATGGCGAAAGAATTTTGGAGTTCGGAGTTCACCACTGCTGAATTGTTTCTTCTTTTTTCTTTATTTTCATAAAATTCTTCTTCGGATTTCTGGCGATTGAAAGTGTCTGGGAGAAAGCCCGCGACCTCGACAGACGACGCCACCAAATACCCTCCGTTGGTCTATGATAAGCACATAGCACACATAACAGTTAACATGTTGCAAAACACATAGTGATGCTGCTGGCTGGGTTGCCCGGTCAATGAACTTTAAAAACAAACAGTTGCGGCAACAAAATCATCTTAAGCTTTTTTAGGGTAAGCGTGAGTGCGGTAAAATGGATGTGAGAACTGAGAGACGAAGCGTACCTAATGGTTCCTCAGCTTACACTCATATGCATGGTGAAGATACCTAGTACGAAATGGTTCAGTGAAAATTTTGAGTTCCGGTCAGCTTCAGCCGCGACTGAAGGTACTTACCTATCCGCTCAGTGGAATAACTCTTCGATTTTTACTTTTTTTTTAAGTTAAAGGTCCGCTATACCTGACGGTGCATTTTTTGCCGCCCATAAGATTAAAATTGCGAGCGGCGATTCATTTTCAAGGTTTACCCTTGGTTGGAAAGACACAAAATTTTGCCTGTACCTAGCCCTAACAATGTTCTAGGGAGTGTTCGAAGCAGATTTCCCATTTTTTTACTGGTTTTCGAGATACAGCACTTTTCTTGATGTATGCGATGCTAGCATTTGCAAAACAGTTGCAATAAAAGAAACCAGTGAGAAATTGGGAAATCTGCTTCGAACACTCCCTAGAGCATTGTTAGGGCTAGGTACAGGCAAAATTTTGTGTCTTTCCAACCAAGGGTAAACCTTGAAAATGAATCGCCGCTCGCAATGTTAATCTTATGGGCGGCAAAAAATGCATCGTCAGGTATGCGTCCTCTTAAATTTTTCTTTAGTATGTATTAATAATTTAGTATGTATGTATTAATGCAGTATTGCCACGTTTTACTCCTGCTAATTAAGAACCACTCACCAACAATAATTTAAGAAACTTATTCCCATCGGAATCGGAATATTTTCTAGCAACCCCAAAATCTAAAAATATATTTAGTTACGAGTAGTTTTTCGGGCTGTACCTATAGTGCCAAGGAGTTATAGTGCCAAGTCCTCTTGGAAACTGAAACAGTGTCTATATACTTCCAGTCACTGGGCACTCACATGTGGACGAGGGGTTAACTACTCCAGACTCCAGAGATTGCTTTAGATTGCATGAAGATCTCCAAAGATTTCCTGAGATTCTCAACGAGATTCATGGAAAGATACACCCCGAAGGTTCAACTACTCCAGAACTTTCCATGATTCCCTGAGATTTCATAAAGATTTCCAACGAGATTCGTGGTTAACCCCTTGCATGTGGACTTAGGTAAACATTTTGGTAGGTATGTGGAAATGAGGCATTGGTTGCATCACATCGAAAGGAAAGACACATTCATTGTCGCCAAATCTTCTCGAGAGTCGAGTGCTCCCGTAATATCACTCTCATCATCTCTCGAGATACCGGAATCTTGACTGGCACGTGATGAGTGCTTCCAACAGTGCTGCCTAGTAACTTCTTACACAGGTCTATTTTGGGGGCTATGGGACTGCTCACGCGGTTTTCCGAAGCTAGTGAGTAGGCGCGACTGAGCCGAAATCCATACCTTGCTGGGGCTTGGAAAGAATTGCCTCACAATGGCGTGATATTATTCATATCTTGACCATCATGAGTTTTCTCTTCAGATTACGGCTCGTAAGATTCAGATTAGCACTCACCTGGCCTAGCTGGCCATTACTAAATAGCATGGTAATAGTTGTGAGAACACAGCTGATTGCTTACAAACATTATCACGGTTTGTTTTTGCAAACTCCATGTGACTGGCACCGTGATGGGCCGGGCAGACCTTGCTGATAGTTGAAGCCTAAGTGCTCGTACATAGCAGGAGAGACAAGTTCAGTGTCATGGTCAGCGTATCTTTTGTTTGTAAGTACCACATCATTTTAGCAGTCAGTGGGGAGTTTGCAGATGATGCAGGGCTTTCATTTTTCTTTTCTCTGCCGGGGAACAATGCGCTTCCGGTCTACCGTACCTGTCTATACCTTGATAACTGTTGCGCAGTCAACGCTCTGTCGCAGGTAAAGTGATGTGTCATCCTGCGTAAATTTTCAGTCAGGACGACGCAAGTGTGTAAGTACTTAACGTCTTTCTCTTTTATAGGGTTTGGAAAGCTAACCTGACGAAATATTCCTACCACCACTCCACTTCTCCACAGGGTTGAAATGTATGTTACTATTCTGGACCCGTCGTAGGCCCAGGGTTGGTATTTTTACCCCCCCCCCCCCCCATCTAAAAAAATTAATCACCACGCGCGCAAAGAACTTGAAAATTACTTAGCCTCTTTATAAAAAATGAATATTATAAGAGCAGCTGGGTGAGCAATGCCTGGATATGACGGGGGGTTGAAACCTTTTTTGCCAACTTCCGGAAACTTGTGCAATGTGGTTGCGGAACACGGAACAACAATGGTGTCGTGTAGGTATATGGCGGCGCCTGAAGACCGGAAGTACCTTTATCTATAGAGGGTTGTGTGGGGGATTCGCGAGCCACCTGGCTGTACAGGTGGTCCTGAGTTCGATACCAAGCTGCTGTTATACAATCCGGATTCATCCAAAAATAACGGAGAATTGTGTCTATATAGCATTATATGCGTTATAACACAGGATATAGAAAAAGTTATTTCTGATGGTGTCCAAGTGCCATGGTAACTGATAGTGATCTGATAAGCCATTTTTGTTGCGTCCTTTAAAGTTAGGTTTTAGGTTGGTACCTACCTATATACCGATAATGGCTACCTATATAGCTACCGTATACCTATATTGGTACCATCCTCTTTTTACTTTCTCGCTAGCCATATATGGCGAGAAAGTATTGTTTTCGTGCAAAATTTCGAAATTGAGATTTTGGGTTTCCCATGATCCTGGGGGTCCCCTGAGTCCAAAAAAGTGGTTTCTGGAAAAAGTCTGTCCGTCCATCAGTCCGTCCGTCAGTCCGTCCGTCAGTCAGTCCGTCCGTCAGTCCGTGCAGTGCTCTAGCGCCTATACCGTTCATCCGATTTTGATGAAATTTGGTATGGACCTGTCTAAAATTACTGCCGAGGGGCATTTTCAAGGATTTTTTGATTGGTCAAAAATTGCGGCCGCTATTGTCAAAAAACCGCCAAAATAATTCAAAAATCGTGTTTTTGGTTACTTAGACAAGCGCCGACGGTACACTTTTCAATCTATAACACTGAAAATTGGTATGTGTGTTGACAAATAGATGCTTCGAGGTCATTTTCAACTAAAATTGAATTGGTTGAAAATTACGGCCGTTCTGGACCAAAGTTCGATCGTTTCGGCGCCATTCACATTTATTGACCGATTGTCATGAAATTTGGTAAATTTGTGTGGAACCATGTAACTTAAACATCTGTCGAACAGAATTTTGTTATCTTCAAAATTACGGCCGTTGTAGTCACAAAAGTGTCGAAAATGAGTTGAGAATGAGAAACCACGTTTTTGAATGGTCGGAACGCATTTGGGACTACAGTAATAGAATGACAGCCATGAAACTTGGTGGGAGTGATCTCAGATAGATGTTCTTAGGTCATTTTCAACCGATTTTGGATTGCTTAAAAATTACGCCCGCAAAAAAATCTCAAAGAAATCCAAAAAAAAAAAAAAAAAAAAAAAAAATCACATGGGGCGAGAAAGTTTAGTGCGACTGTTGTCGGACCCTTTATTAGTATGATTTTCCAGTTGTGGCAACACCATATAATTTTCTCAGTGGCAGCATACTAAATCTGCAGCTTTGGTCTTCCTTCCTTATTTTCCTACGAGTACCAGTGAAGTAATGAATAAGAGACGTCCTCTGAGTTGGTCCTAATGAATAGACCAGCTCGTAAATATACATTTTACTGCATTAATTAATATAGTGGAGTGAGCCCGCACGTGGTCCCAATTTGGTAATCTGGTTGATTGCGGAGGGCTAAAGGGGTTAAGCAGTGGCGGGACTCAGTACTGACCTCGCTCAACTCAGTCCGACCAATGCCAGTCTGGCACTGCTGCCGGCAGTCTGGCCACAACAGCTATACCACAGATGTGACAACAGTCACCAGCCACATCGCTAAATTATCGGGGTGTCACGGAGGTGCAGATTTTTCAATCACAGCAAAAGTAAAAATTTTGCGTGGCATTTACTACTCGTTGATTTTTAGTGGCTAGATGATGATTGATAAGGGATAGGATTACTGTACATCTTGTAGGTAGGTACCTATATCATGCAAAAGCATCACATTTTTGTCATCTTTTTCTCAGTTGTCTGTTATTCCCCCCTATTGCTGAGACTGTGATAGACTGAGTCTAATTCCTTTTCCTTTAGCGAATTTTCTGCCTCGTTTGTCACAGTCATGTCTTCTGAGCTTTTTGTGAGTACCAAGTACCCAAACACCTACGCACCACCATATAAGATACCATAAAAGACTTTCGTCCAACTTTCGGAATATTTGAAGATAACCTATACAGTAATGTTATCTTCCTCACTAGGGCACGCAAAGGTGTGTAGGAAGGACAATGCATATTTATTGCCTGTGCCCAAAATAATACTCTGCTACACGTGCAAATTGGCCTGCCCACATGACTCTATACTGTAGAAAACGCCTGTTTTTCTTCAAGAGTGAAGAGGCTCGGCGAGGGCCGAGGGAGTACATGTAGGTATTAGGTACATGCGAGTGTGGGCAATGTGGGTGGAGGGCCAGAAACAGGTCCAAGTACCTGGTCTACTGCCTATACCAAAGCAGGTGGTGAGCCTACTGGTCAATTGACAAATGGGCTGCTCCCGCTGACCAGGGCTCTTCTCCGCCTCTCCCACTGGAACGTCCAGTTGAGCTCCTTTGTCCAGGGGTGGCTTAGGCCAAAGCCAGTTTTGGGTTCGATAATGGGATTTCGGGCTAATCCGAATGCCAAGTTAACTAGCTCTCTCGAGCTCCCCTTTTCATTTTTTCGTTTCTTCGCCAGCGTACCTATAGGTATTCCTACTCATGTCTGTTCTTCTCCTTAACTTGAATTTATGGCCTTGTAGTTACTTCTCTGGTTTAGTCGCTATTCGAGAAATGGCTTCACTCTGCACGAATCTCTTCATCCCTTCATCCCTTTATGGTTAAACCGCAACAATTATTACTTTCTCGCTAGCCATATAGGTATGGCGAGAAAGTATTGTTTTCGTGCAAAATTTCGAAATTGAGATTTTGGGTTTCCCATGATCCTGGGGGTCCCCTGAGTCCAAAAAAGTGGTTTCTGGAAAAAGTCTGTCCGTCCGTCAGTCCGTCAGTCCGTGCAGTGCTCTAGCGCCTATACCGTGCATCCGATTTTGATGAAATTTGGTATGGACCTGTCTAAAATCACTGCCGAGGGGCATTTTCAAGGATTTTTTGATTGGTCAAAAATTGCGGCCGCTATTGTCAAAAAACCGCCAAAATAATTCAAAAATCGTGTTTTTGGTTAGTCGGACAAGCGCCGACGGTACGCTTTTCAATCTATAACACTGAAAATTGATAAGTGTGTTGACAAATAGATGCTTCGAGGTCCTTTGCAACTAAAATTGAATTGGTTGAAAATTACGGCCGTTCTAGACCAAAGTTCGATCGTTTCGGCGCC
Organism: Mesopsocus fuscifrons; assembly: GCA_950004255.1. Lineage (NCBI taxonomy): Eukaryota > Metazoa > Arthropoda > Insecta > Psocodea > Mesopsocidae > Mesopsocus > Mesopsocus fuscifrons. The sequence goes on along the minus strand of OX465373.1, from coordinate 18,873,562 downwards.
ATTCACATTTAATGACCGATTGTCATGAAATTTGGTAAATTTGAGTAGAACCATGTAACTTAAACATCTGTCGAACAGAATTTTGTTATCTTCAAAATTACGGCCGTTGTAGTCAAAAAAGTGTCGAAAATGAGTTGAGAATGAGAAACCACGTTTTTGAATGGTCGGAACGCATTTGAGACTACAGTAATAAAATGACAGACGTGAGATTTGGTATGAGTGATCTCAGATAGATGCTCGTGGGTCGCTTTCAACCGATTTTGGATTGAGGGAAAATTACGCCCGCAAAAAGGTTTCAAAAAATAAAAAACTAAAATTTCATATGGGACGAGAAAGTTAAGTGCGACTGTTGTCGGACCCTTTATTTTTTTTAATTTCAAGTCCCCATGCAACTAGAAAGCTGAAGAGCTGGGGACGAATCTAGCATTGACCAACTTTTTATCAGTATTCAGTGTCAAGTGAAAACCTACACAAATTGCTCGGATATATCGAATAGACCTTGGGCCGTTGAAAATAGAAGGAAGGTCAAGTGCAGGGTTACTCGAGGCAGATTACTGACCACTTCTTTATCTCATTGTCCATGCCGTAGTGAATGAATCATAGGGTGGTCAGGAAGGGTGAGCACTTGTCTTCATTTAAAAAACACTTGGTGGCAATGTCATGGCTCCATACGCAGAATCATTGTGATCATTACGGACTGCATGCCTGTGGTACCACACTTGTCCAGTGGCCGAGCGGTCAAGGGATCAGACTTGTGTCGTCACAGGTCTGGGTTCGAATCCAGGAGTCAGCAATTTTTTCCCGTAACGGTTTTGCCTCTTAGGATGTTCAACTGTAGTCTAGAAAAATTATTCAAACTTTCCATAAAAGGGACTTTGAAATGTGGTCTCTTTTCTTACTGTTCACTGTTATTACTAAGTATATGCCCTAGGGCCTGAACCGAGGGGTTAACCACTCCAGAGATTGCTTGAGAGTGCATGAAGATTTTCAAAGATTTCCTGAGATTCTCAACGAGATTCGTGGAAAGATGCACCCCGAAGGGTTAAATACTCCAGAAATTTCCAAGATTCGTTGAGATTTCAGAATGATTTCCAATGAGTGCCTGAGATTTCCAACGAGATTCCTGGAGTGGTTAACCCCTCGGCCTGAACCCTTTTGTAGATACAAACAACGCAATGTGGGGTGCCCAACTGCCCAACCCTCGCCCCCGCCCTGTCCAAAATAGTGTATAGTAGCCATGCAATCATTTCTGCAGACGTGGAGTAGGGATCTACAATTGCATCTGCAGCAGCCAGGTGGTGCGTCCAGCGGCCGTCGGTCTGTATATACTTACCCTTCCAGGTTTCGCACGTGCTATTTGCGATTCGGTGTGTGATGGCTGCAGCTGCCTGGCCTCATGCCCAAAGCCTTCTGCCCGCTACCACTCCAGTTGTGCTAGACCTTCTATTCTGGTATCATCCCTTGCCTTCTCCCAACAACTCGGGTAGGTATATTTTCGTCTTCGGCATACTATTCGATCTTTTTTCCCTTTTCTCCTTTAGACCTGAAATTTTCTCCATTCTGATGGTCTTGCATGTTACCCTTCGTGGAAGCGGAGCGGTCCTCCGAGTTTGCACGTGTGAGGGCGGGTGGTCATGTGCCATTGCCTTCGCGGACCTGCCAAGCGACGCAAGACACGGCTGGCACCGCAGTGGCGAGTGCCGGGTCTTGAGTCTTGACTCTCTAGCTTGCCTCAGTTATCTCGTTAGCTTTGAATCAGTCCGACGGCATGATTACCAGGATAAAGTAGTTTCGCGTTTTTTTGCAGTGCTGATTTTTGTGAAATAACCTACGAGGTAGGTGGTGGAAATCATCTTTTTCCCGGTTGTGGTGCCAAAATTGTCACTGCGTCTTTATTATACTTGTATGTGGGTACCTACTCTTGCACTCTGGGGATCTATTGCCGACAGAACTTTTCGATCCATTCATTAGATCCGTAAACCCTAGGTATATCTTTTTCGCATTTAGTTATCCGCTACCCTTCATCCAGCCTATCCCTTTGTAAGTAGATTTTAAGACAAGAGGCCTCCCAAGTCTACATAAATGTTTGCCTACAGGGGAGACTAGGTATAGAACGTAAAGATCATATATAAATTTTGGAAATCCGAGGGGGTAACCACTCCAGAGATTTCTTGAGATTCCATCAAGATTTCCAAAGATTCCCAACGATATTCATAGAAAGATGAACCCCGAACGGGTAACAGCTCCAAAAAAATTCCCTGAGATTTCATAAAGATTTCCAATGATTCCCAACGAGTGGATAACCCCTCGTGGAAATCTTAAGCTTGTAAAACTGTGTAAGTCATCATGTTCAAGTTGGAAACCACGTTGAACTTTTACATTTCAGTATGTTCCAGTGGATGAAAATAAGCTGGAGTCCATTCGACTTGGTTCTTCTGTGTCTTTTTGGGTTCTTCTTGTTCATCACAGAGTCACGGCGCAGCCGGAACAATAATGTCAAGAAGAAATCGACGCAGGAAGCCGGTGAGTTTCAATTTCTTCTGGAGGTGTATTCCCTTTCTCGAACGCCAGCAAACCCACCCAACTAACGCTTTCAAAATTTATTGTAAGAAGATAAGGTACGCCACATGCAATATACGGAGAACAGTTCTTCTTACAATAAATTTTGAAGGTGTTAGTTGGGTGGGTTTGCTGGCGTTCGAGAAAGGGAATACACCTACAGGTTAACTTTCACGACCGTGTGGTACCTAGTTTTGTGGATTATCTACTGCTATAAAAGAATAAGGAAGAAAAGCGTAATCAGGACGTCTCCTTAATTTTTTTGGTCGGCTGCTAAGGTTTTGCGACCAAGATAATTTTATTCACTTGCGACGAAGAAGTTTTCCAACTTCCCTATATTTACAGCAAAACTACCCTTGCTGGAGTTCATAGCACAGAAAACGTTTACAGGTATTTTTTGGTAGCAAAACAATTCATACGTACACATACCTAAACACGTACCTGCAAAGATCCTGTCCATGACGCATGTATCCTCGACCAAAGTTCTTGGCTTCATTCAATTTATTTCGACCTCGGATATATCTTGCACCAGTAGGTACCCTAGCATAGCAGAGGGTTGGGGGGGACAAGCCCAGCAACTAGACCGTTTTCAAGAACTATCCATTGTGCTCAGCTGGCAGCACTACCAAATACCAGCTCCCCAGCCATCGAATAAACGATGGGGACCTACAGTTTTAGGTGGGTTCCGAACCACCACAGCCTCGATATACATTTCACTTGACATACTGGACATATCAGAGATGAATGCCGAGCAGAAAAACTTTTCGGTAGGATCGGGATCGAACCGGTGTGACCCGGCTCTCACTGCTCCTCAGTAGGTACCCTAAGTAACTACCTAAATCGGTGAGGGTGGGTGGAAGTTATATTTCATTACTTGAGGCCATAAAAATAGACATTTTAAATCCATCAGGTTAAAGTGGTTTGACTGCTATAGCTAGGTGCAGACTGCACAAGTGTTTGACTACCTGCAGCGGGTCATAAAATTCATGAGCCGTCAATATTTTGCATAGCCCGTAATTGTCCCTCACCAGCCGTCATAATAAAACGATTCACCAGTCAGCCGAGACTGACCTTGGCGGCACAAAAGGAAAACATTGTCTCTCACTCTCAGGGCCACACGTCCTATTCATCCCTTATTTTTTAGGGGTTGTTCTTTAGCAACGTGCATTGACCACGGTTCTTATTGGCTCGGTATTTTTACAAGTGTCAGTGGTCATCCTGGAAGATTTAGTGAAGGCTCAGCTTTTTCGAAAAGGAAGCTACCTATTAGTCTTCCCAACATCAAGATACCTAACATAATATCATTTTTGTGAGGACAAAAGGCAGACATAGACATTACGCGGCAGAAAACAAAGAAGTCACCGCAAGAAATAATAAAAATTCAAGGAGTGTACTCGTAGATTGTAGTCGTTAGTATAATCTGATTTTTGCAGACAAAGTTGAAAGTATAACAACTGCGGCTGAGACTCCACTTTTTGCTGAGAACTGCCGAGCCTTTTTAGAAAAGTACTGGAATGAAAAAACCATACCTAATATACCTTTTCCACAAATACAAAATCCCTTTCAAAATTGCTATTGAAAGGGAGGCCCATAAAAAAGGCTGCGTCCGTAAAAGGTCTGATGGAATGAAAAGCATCGGGGTGTTGTTATCAGACGAGAACAATAAATAAAGCCTAGGGCAATATAACCCTATGAAAATGAAAAGTGGGAGTGCCAGGTTTGTACCATCGCCGTCAAGTCCGGTGGACAATAGCACGAAGGTTGCGGCGCTCCGCTCAATCGGAGTCGTGACAGGTAAATCGCAAAACGACGAACAAGCATTGGGTGGATATGGTTTACCAGGCTCGTGCAGAAACAGAAAATCGTGCCGAAACGGAACTATCAAGTATCAGGGAAGGCTTTCATTGTGGGAAGGACTGATAAAGAGAAAGGGTTTGAGGGGGTCCACGCTGTGAAAGGCCTGGGGAAAGAATACTTACGTTGAAGCAGCCGTGTCCAAATCAGAAAACTTTTTACTCGTACCTTGTAGGACTAGACGTAGGGAGAATCAGAGCATGACGGAAAAAGTTTTAGAAATGTTGCCCCCTACCGTTTGAGGCGAAACTTAAATGTGCCAGGTATAGTGAAGAGTGGAAGTTGAGCACATTGAAAAGTATCCACCTTTACTTTGACTTTAAACTTTTAACATTCTATCGCTTCAAGGGGAAAGCGTACTAGTAATACAGAAAATATCATAACTAACGCGTTTTTGACAGAATTATGTAGGTAGGTTGAAAAAAAACAAGTTGGTTTAGCAGCTAACCTGTTCCTCCTTAACTGTACAACTGCATAAAATGCTTAAAAGTCCCATAAAAAGGTTATTCAACTCAAGTAGGTTTCCAATACACAACTAATTACACAAACCTGAATCTATATATGAAAAATAAATTTGGCAATGAGATACTGGCAAGTTGGCCACATTCCGTTGAGGTGGTCAGCCCGCGGATCGTGCCCTACCTCCAAGTCCTATAGATTCAGATAGGTACATTGTACCTACCGTACCTATACAATGTTGTGCCTATAAGTTCAGATAGGTACATTGTACCTACCGTATACAATGTGCCATTGTTCGATGGCTGGTAATTCCCAGGGGTAACAAATCCTTTTTCGCTGGTTGATCCTACAACGTATAGATTTTGCACCCGGATGTTTGACTTTGGATAACCTCTTCTCTCGCTTGGAAGGTACTATAGTGACCTGTATCACCTTCACTTCCATTGAACTTCTTTACTTTCCCATTATGTACCGACGAACGGAAGTAGATAGAGAAGTATTGTGAATGTGAAAGGGAATGTTTTTTAATTAATAAGCTTTCTATTGCCGGTCAGGTATCAGACCCCCAAAAAGTGGTTTTTACAAAATTTACGTCCTATGTGTTAGTGTTTTGTGTGAGAGAGGTGAAGGTATAAGTACTGAGAACTAGAACTAGAAGAGAAAATTTTAAAGAAAATTACGTTTTTTCCTTTTTCTCCCTACAAGAATGCTTGACTGAATAAACTGTGTTATTTTACAGGGGCTATCCCTCAAGTTTTGGGGGTGAAGGATATTCCCGGCCCCCGATCACTGCCCATGCTCGGCACGCGTTGGGTCTTCTCTTGGTTTGGTCCGTACCAGCTGGGCAAGGTGCACGAGGCACACAGGGACATGTTCCGTCGCTACGGGTACGTCTTCCGCGAAGAAGCCCTCTGGAACACCCCGGTCATCAGTGTCGTCGACCCCTTGTCCATCCAGAAAGTTCTCAAGCAGAGTGGAAAGTACCCCCTTCGGCCTCCGACGGAACTTACAGCCTACTACCGCAGCTCCAGGCCCGACCGGTACACGAACCTCGGCCTGGTCAACGAGTGAGTGCCTTATCATAGAAGATAAACCCATAAGTGCTCCACACCCGGTTGACCTAACTCACGGACTTGGCGAGCACGCTGGAACGGGATAGTGGCCTGGCCTGATGACCGCGCGGGTCACTCCAACCGTCGCCAGTGGGTGAAGGCCTGCCAGGCCCTGGCATATCTGCCAAGTTCAAGTCCATTGCATGCCTGGCAGGATCTGTGGCGCAATACCATCTCCTCCCACTATTCCAACAACGTGCTGTCTGCACAGGTCATTTCATTTAGTAGGCATACTGTAGAATCAGGCGTGACTAGTACAGGAGTTTGAAAAGGCAAGAGTGGAGTGCACCATTTAGGCATGCCAACTCCCATATTTTGATGAATTTAAGAATACCGGTAGTGCTGCTAGACTCAGCAACTATCGGCCGAGGAGGAGTTTTGGATCCATTCTTAATTCTTAAATATTACTAACTGCGGCCTTTTATTCAGGCAGGGAGAGACGTGGCACCACCTCCGAAGCCTGCTGACCCCCGAGCTGACGAGTGTAAAGACCGTCAGCCGATTCCTTCCCGAGCAGAATGCTATCACAGACGACCTGGTGTCGCTGATGAGGGCTGTTCGGGACAGCAACTGCGCCGTCCATAGCTTCGAGGAGTTTGCAAATCGCATGGGGCTGGAGGTAACCTGTTCCCTCATGCTGGGGCGGCGTATGGGCTTCCTCAACGAAGAGGTGGACCCCCTTTCCGCCCGTCTAGCTGCCGCAGTCAAGGTTCGTCACTCTCTCGTTCACAAGAGATTGGTATTAGGTGATAGGATTCAAACGAAGAAGACTGAAATGATGCAGCCTGCAGAGGAAGGATCATGGTTAATTTGCCACTTATAGATATTCCAAAAAATAATAATATGCCTTTTTTTGTTGCTCTCTAGGTTCACTTCTGCGCATCTCGTGATACATTCTATGGGCTTCCGTTTTGGAAAATTCTTCCTACCAAAGTTTACAGTGATTTTGTAAAAAGCGAGGAAATTATTTATGAGTAAGTTCGTTTTCGTTCAACCTGTACCTAGTTATTGTAATAGGTGCCCACCTACCAACGATTGTCTCTTCCTTTATCTATCCTTTATCAACACCGCTGTACAGCGAATAGATATAGTGGGACCCACTGCTATTCCAACTGTCCTAGGTAGGTACTCCAAAGAAGATGCGGCAGTCTAAAGCCTACATTATTTGTTAGTTTTTATGGAAAAATGCGTAAGCACACCTACAGGTACCTTACTGGTTAGGTAGGTAACAATAATGTATGGTTTTTTCCCAGAATAATATCAGAGCTAGTGGAGAAGTCATTGGAGGAGGAGTCGAACACGTGTAATGTGAGTGGTGTGCAGAATGTGTTCATGTCGATACTCCAGACACCAGGCCTCGACATACGAGATAAAAAGGCTGCCATTATCGACTTTATCGCTGCCGGCATACAGACGGTGAGCTTTCCTCATCTTTAAACCTTCCTATCGGTCGAGTCCGCTCCCAGTCGAATTTCCACTCACTATAAAAACCCATCTGTACCTATACATACCCTTGGCAACTGGCTGCAAAATCTAAAATACATTAGGGTAGGGCGCCGATGAGTTGGTTGTAAGATTTTTTAGCCGAAGAAGAATAGGCCGAAGCCAATACGTCCATGTCGTTAGAGCAAAATTTTTCCGTTACGCCGGGATTCGAACCCGGACCTCTCAGGACACACAGCGGACCCACTGAGAGGCCCCCCCCCCCTATCAAAATTAAAAACGCAGTTATCCTAGGGGGCTATACCAGTTCCCTAAAACACCCGCGGTTTATTCCGGATTATAACTAAGCCGTGCGAACAAAATTATTGCATGGAAGCTGGTAACGACCTGATTACCAAGCTATTCTGCCTGTATTTCGTGCGACTAATCCTTCTTTTTGGTTTTCAGCTGGGGAACACACTAGTATTCTTGCTGTACCTGATCGCAAAGAGGCCGGACGTGCAGGCGAGGCTTCGGGATGAGCTATCGGAGGTGATGACACGCGGGGGGCACCTCGCGCCTGAAGCACTCAAGAAGACACATTACTTGCGAGCGTGTATAGCTGAAGCTTTCCGCCTCCTGCCGACTGCGCCCTGTGTCGCCCGCATTCTTGAGTCGTCCATGCAGCTTGGCTCCTATCACCTCGACAAAGGGGTCAGTTATAGCTATTTACATACACAGTATACACACTGCTCTTTTATTTTTACTTCAGCAGTATTAAAAATATATATATGATTTTGACGTCACATCCCCAACCTCCAACAGCCGACTATCCTAGCCCGTTTTTGTTCCAATTTGAAATGAACAATCAAAATAATCCTGCGGAATAGAAACTTCAAATCTTTCTCTTTGCAGACCATTGTGCTTTGTCATACGTGGATGGCGTGCCTTGAGGACACTAACTTCGCGCGCAGCAAAGAGTTCCTGCCAGAGAGGTGGCTCGGAGAAGGCGGTCGCACTAGCTCCTACCTGGTCGTGCCCTTTGGCTGCGGACGGCGGATGTGCCCCGGGAAGCGGTTCATCGAACAGGAGCTTCACGTCGTTCTCGCCAAGGTACGATACGTCCTTTATACCAGACTCGCGCTTCTCGGCAACTCGAGCCCGAAATTTTGTCGTGGAATCTTTTTGAAAACAAGGATGACATGAATTCTTCCACAAAATCCAGAGACGTGGGGCCATTGTCTGGCCCTTCATACTCTTGGACTTGAAGTAATGATAGTAATTACAATTACTACAATTACATGTAATTGTAATAGTAATTGAAGTAATGATAAAATTCTGTGTTTTTTTTAAATAGGATTTTTCACGTATTTTTTCAGTTAGTCACAGAGTTCGACCTGGAGTTCGACGGTGAGCTAGGGCTGCAGTTCGAGTTCCTGCTGGCCCCAAAAGGCCCAGTCACGCTTCGTCTCATCGACCGAGACTAACGCTCGCTTCACTGCGCTGTCATTACCAACCCACCTTATGTGATCGCAACATAACAGAGCCCAAGACCAACGAACCATTCCCTCGGAATGTGTGACAAACTGAGTAGTTGGCCTTTAGTTCCGTTTAATTTTGTTACTGTAATGTTAACGCTCGAACGTGCTTTAAAACTTTCACAAGGGCCCTAAAACTTTTCAGGCAGGAATACGGAGAAACAGTGGTACTTGGTACTTTTATTCTTGGTTCAGGAAAAAGTTATTTATTTTATTTCTCAATTGATTCAAAAGTTAAGAGTTAACTTTTGGAAGTTGACTGTTAAAATGCTGTCGCTTGTATAATTTTCATAATGCACCTTTCTGAGGAAACTGCTGGATATTGTTTTTAGGACCCTCGTATTTTCCACCTGAAAATTATTATGAGATGGCTATTTGTTATTTTCGTATTAATGTATATTTTGTAAATATGTTGTTTTAGTAGGTGCCTAAAGAGACGTACAGAATGTGAATAAGAGCGGACAATTCACGTCATATTCTAATGACGAAACATCGATAAATAACTAAAAGAAAAATTACTGGAAATTCCCTCATGATCTTGAAAGTAGAACAAGACCATGTGAAAATCAAGATGAGACTGATTTTACGGATGTTTCCTCATTGCTTCTTTGTTGTTATATAGGTACCTAACCAAGCTACATTCCCACCTCCTTAGCAACTCGTTATTTTCAGGAGACTTTTGTAAGCGCGTAATGTGTGCTCAAAGTAATTTAAAGCACTAATCTGAAAAAAGAAAAAGAAGGAATTTCGGGAACCCTACGGCGATTTGTGAGTATTCTGATTAGCGTCTTTAGTCATTTTCTGGTTAGGTACATTTTTTGGTACCTATGTATATTCCTAGATCGGTTATCGAAGCGAATGAATTAAATGTGTTTCTGAGCTTGTTGCATATCACGTCCGTAAATTATTGGTTACAACAGGCGTATCGATTCGAAGCAACGTTTATTGCCTTTGTTATCGTGGTATATTATTTATAACAATAAATACCTATTGTAAACTTCTCCAGTTATGTTATTTCACAGGTACGGAGGGTATATAATATCACCTATTCACCACGTTACCAAATGGTTTCTCGTGCCTTGTTAAGTAGAAAAGTACCTGGTGCTATTTTCACAGGAACTTCATGGAGGGAAGAGTCGCAGTAAATGCGTCGTCAGTTTGCCCAGCCATCCATTCGACAGACAGAGTATCCTGCCCACCACTGCCTGGAAGAATAGAACAAAAATTTTCAACACATTTTTCTACAGCTCGGACATTTTTTGTGACTCCTATAACTCAACCATTTCTATCCGAGATCACTGTAAAGATTGATTTTTAAAATGTTTTATTTTTAAGAACTGCTTAGGCGTTACAAAATATTTGGACAAAACATTTATTTATTTTAGAAAGCTCCACGTCTAGCTCCTGAAGGTAAGCAGACGATGGTGATTCAAAATTAGCCACAAGTGGGGGTCCGCCTTCATAAATACCTACTAGGGGTACTGCGGCCTTCCGTAGCGTGACGGCCACGATACTGAACTGTTGGTCGGTAACATAGATGTTTCACCAGGTTACTGGCTGAGAGGGCTTAGTACTGAACGGTAAGTATTCCGTCCCCCAAAGGAATATTCCCCTACCTGAAGTTGGGGTAGCTCCGAGGGTAAGGGTTGTGCAGCAGAGCGCACAAACGACAGAAGAATCGGGTGTTGATAAACTCGCCCGTTCCTTTCCAGCGGAAGTAGGCGTTGTACATGTCATCGTTCGCGTCCAGCAGGTTTAGGTAGTCCGCCAGGTCTTGCGGCGACGGGAAGTCGTCCACGTGAATATATGAGTACTTGGGGGCCACGCGGCGGTAGTCATCGGGGTGCGCACCCATTGCAATAGGCACCACGTCGTTTCTGAAATATACGTCATTTTTACGAGGGACATCAACTTACTGCTGAATCAGTGCCAGATTGTCAGACGACAATCCAACAACAGCGGGCATATATGTACAGACAGAAGCAGTTACTCAATTTGTGGAATAGTACCATTTCTTTGCCCCACCGGTAAGCAGACAAAACGTTTAGGGGGACACGAACCACTCATTTCTGTTTTTTCCCCTTATGCCTTATACCTAGTTACATAGGCACTAAAGCAAATGCGGAGAATACCTATACCAACTACGTATCATATCCAAAGGCGACTCATGAGTTACTTTTCTCATTCCCTCGTAAAACCCGATTTCTTTAAATTCTATCTTGAAATTAAATCAATACTGACCAACATACCTAAGTCCATTGTCGAAGAACTTTTCCGTTATATAGTCACGGCAGTTGCTATTCTCGAACGCCAAGTAGAATTTGTAAGTGGTCTTGAGCATTTCGGTGCATTGAGCGTCGCTTCTCGAGCACTTGAGATCGCCACAGCGGCCGTAGATGTCCACGTTGACGTACTTTTGCAGCTCTTTGGCGTACTGCAACCTGTCGTTATGCGCTAAACAGTTTGATACAAACCACGCTACGAGCTTCGTCTTCCCTGCAGCGTAGTTTTTTGTATTTTCAACGTTTTCTTGGATTCTGTCGTCGTAGTACATCCACTTCTCGTAAGGAGTCACTATATCACTGTCTTCTCGATACGTCGCCGTCCAGTTAATCGCACCTTCTTCTTCGTTTATGTCAAATCCAGAAACGTTGGGACTTTCCAGGACGTAAAGGATCCAGATCTGTAAAACAACAGAGTCTGATATGGGATTGGTCAAAGCTTGAAAATTACATGCCCGCACATTACTGACACATGGAAAGCTGGAAGGGTAACAAACCTCATTCAAAAGAAAGTTTGTACACCAAACAATATTCATTTAAAGGGTTTTAAATATAGAAAGAAAAAACTCACCAACCTGGCTCTGAGGGACATCCCGCCTATATCGATTGACTCTATCCTTGAACAGGACAGCATCAGCATCGCGGTGGGACGCGACAAAGGTGCACCGATCTACAGGGCACTGCGAGTCGACGAAGAGCGAGCGGCCGAGGGGGACGCGGAACTCACTGCGGTCCACGTGGATAGTCTTCAGCACTGATGATTCCGTGGAGGCTGTCAGCATCAGCTGCTCGCGAATGCGGTCCGAGCGGTCCTGATGGGGCCAAACCCGCGACCCGCTGCTCTTCTCCGGGAACGGCCACACTGAGCCAACGCTGAAGAACCAAGGCAGGGGCACCTCCACGTCTGCACCATCTTTATATACTCCAGATAACTGAAAACCCCACAAGAAAATCAAGTTCTTATATATCTGCCAAGGTATTAGAGCCACATCCAGACTTGCCTTATTAGGATGGCTTAGACTCGAGAATAAACAGATCTTAGTATGTACCAGTACCTACTTATAGCAGACGCAAAAATCATTCAGGAAAGACCTACGTACATTTAAAAGGTGTAAAATTGCTCACCTTGTTCCAGAACCGAGTGTGCTGACCTACCGAAGTCAATGAATTACTAAAATACAGTCGTATCACAAAAAGCGAGAGACAAACAATAATTAAAATCAGTAACTGTTTAAACTTGCTGAACGGATGAATCATTGTCGAAAGATAATCTGATAGCTTTCTCCAAGACTCTAGCTGTTCCACATATGCTCATATGAGTGTTCCTTATTTTAAAAAGTGTAGTGGACACATAGATTCACTTTTGGTCACAAGTAAGTCAGTATGGCACCTATGACAACAACTCCTCTCCTATCATAACAAAAACTACAACATGTCACACCATGCAGATAACAGTAACAATAAACTTTAACCGAGCAATAATAAACTTTAAATGAGCAGGAAAACCAACTGAGGTAATGATGAGGTGTATGTGAGTTCTAGAACTACACCAGAGATGCGAAATTGCGTTAAATGTCTTATCTGTCGCGGTCTTCCGTTATCTAGCTTAGCCAATATATGTTATCTCATACACTCGTAAATACAAAATAGGTAAGTACTGCATACCTGTAGGTTTCTTCGAATAATATGTAGGTATGTGCCTTTTGGGCATATATGAGCAACAGGAAACAGGGTCCTTGAGGAGCCAACCTACACCAAGGTCAGGGAAAGGTCTACATGGCTTTCCCTGAAGGTACAGCACGGCTACCTTGACATTTCCCAGTTGGCTGGCCCGGTAGAGACATAAAGAAAACAGTTTTTGAGGGATCAGTTCCCTATTCTTTACAAACTTAATTAAGAAGACCTCGTCCAACTTTCAGACTCTGCATGCATTTTTTTTATAGGTACCTACTATAGTACCTACCTATACCACTTTGTTATTCAACTCAAATATTTCGTTGGATAGAATTATTCTCATAGACATTGTGGCACACTCTAGACATGGCTAAGTATAACTGAAGCTTTTAGGACCGTTTAGTTTAGACAGGTACTTGTTAGTAGATAGGTAACATCTGGTCAGTTTTCATAGTTTAATAATTAACAGGATCATCAATAACGACACAAATTCTAGGCGTACCAGTAAAGTTGTTGGTAAACAGAATAAAAAGAAACAAAATCTGAGAATATCTACGTAGGTATAAGGAAGCTTAGAGTTTCAGACGCAGTTTACGGTATAGGCATCTACAAAGAACAATGGAAAATTCAACCTATCCGCTTCAAAGTTTCTTGAGTTTTATCCCAACACTTACGTAGGTACGCGCCAACATTTTCATCACACAACAGTTCACACAACAGGTGGGTTATTCAAGTCGGCAATGACGACGGGTCGACACAGGTTCGCAAGGGCTACTATGATTATCAACCCGCTTCAAAACAATAACCCAGCCAAGTAATCCTCTTGAAATTATGGTTGATTTGCTCAGAGACTGTTCTGAAGTGGGTCACTTCTGCAGAGCCTCAGAGTCACAGACGACTTGAATCGGCACCATATCCACATTTTCTCTGCTTTCTACTAAAGATTGACTAAGGTTCAATTAAATATGACTATCTCACACACATGTGTACCGACAGGTAGATAGGTACAGGAACATAATGGAAATCGCACCCGAAGAGATACCAATGTCTACACATGTCAACACCGGCACTCGCAGTCAGTCAACACCGGCACAATACTGTTTGGTAAGTTGCTGAACTAGAAACTTCTAGAACAAACCTCACATAGCACTGCCATATCACTAGATCAACTGAACTAAAAGGTAGAGGCAATTATTTACGTTTGTAATAGACTGGCCACAGTGACCTCTTCTAACGTAGCAGTTAAAATTTAGCTTTTTGGCTTGAAATGACCAGTCTACTATAAACGAGTTAACAGTACAGTTAAAAATATTAAATCAGGTTGTGAGTGTCAAATTCGAAAAATGTCTGCATCAGTCTGCAATACCTTTAGTAGACATATAAAACACGGACCATTGTGCAAAAGAAGAAAGTAATACTGTACTGACGAAAAAATTTCATGACTAAAAATAATGTGCGGTGGGTATGAAATAAGAGGGCAGCCACTTAAAAAAGTAACTCCAGACTTAGGGTCCGGTCTAGCTGCCGGACTCTGGAGTGCGTGCGTCGTTCCAAGAGTGCGATGTGCAGATCCCTCGCCCTCGCCACCACTCGTTGATATCACGGTAAGATTTGGCGGGATAGTCATCGTGCAGCATGGCGCAGAGGCGGCACAGGAAGTAGGTGTTTATGAACTCCCCCGTCCCCTTCCACCGGAAGTAGGAGTTGTAGAGGGCGTCATCATGGCTGAGTTTGTGCAGGTAAGCTGCCAGTTCTTTGGGGGATTTGAAGTCATCGACGTGAATGTAGGAATGCTCGGGGGCGCTTCTGGCGTAGTCTTCTGGATGCGCACCCATCACGACCGGTAGGATATTCCTCCTAAAAATGCAAATCGGTTTTTAACATAAACTATTTGGAATTTAACGGAGATTTAACTGGTCACCGGGTATGGTGAGATCCAGCCTTAGGGTGCATTCACAACTCCAGTTTAACGATCAGTTAAATTTAAAAACATATGCATAATATGCTTAGTTTCTCGTAAAGTTAAACATATGCTTTGTATATTTATACAATTTATCTTACAGTTAAATTGGACTGGTGAAATCCACCCTTAATACTCAGATTTGACCAACCGACACTTGGTGCCTTGGATTTTACTACAAATGTCTGGATAGAAGGGTTATAGCTGTTCATGGATCACACATTAGCATCCAGTAAACCAAATCAAGATTTACCATCACATCATCAGGAAAATTCCCAGAACCCTGTATTATAAAGGTTGCTCAGCTGCCAGGCCTTTTTAATTCTGTTCGAATTAAACCACAGTACACCATTTTCTCCCTTGGTTCCTAAGAACTCCTACTCACCCCAATCCATTGACGAAGAACTTCTCCGTAATATAATCCCTGCAGTTCGAGTTTTCAAAAGCTAAATAAAATTTATAGTCCTTGTCCAGCATTTGAAAACACTTTTCTTTAGAGTCCGTGGGAAACCGGGGACACTTTTTATCGCCACAAGATCCGTAAATGTCGACAGCGATGTGCTTTTTGAGCTCGTGTGCATAGTGCAGGCGGTTGTTGCGCGCCGCGCAGTTGGACACAAACCAGGCGACGCTCTTGGTCTTGTTGGCCGCGTAGTTACGGTCGAGCACAGCCTTCTGTTTGACTTTGGGGTCGTAGTATGTCCAGCGCTCGTACGGTGCGACCACGTCACTGTCCCGCCGATACGTAGCCGTCCAGTTGATGACGTCATTGTATTTGATATGTTGCGTATGGTAGGGGCACTCCAGGAAGTAGAGGATCCACACCTGAGATACAACAATTAATTTAGTGTCTCTCAGTGGCTGAGTGGTCAAGGGGTCCGCTTTGTGTCCTGAGAGGTCCGGGTTCGAATCCCGGCGGAACAGAAAAATTTTCCACTTCCAACATGGATGTACTGGCTTCGGCCCACTACTAAACTGGTTTCGGCCCACTCATATTCGGCTTCGCCCACTTCATCTTCGGCTTCGGCCAAAAACATCTAATAAACCAACTCATCGGCGCATATGTTTTCTGAACGTCGAAAAAGAAAACAATTAATTTATGCCTCCCAAAAATTTAGGATATGATTTGGAATACAATACATACAATAGAGGATCATGTTTTCGTCAACTACGATTTCAGCGAGTTTTATAAAAATGTAGGTACCTAAGTAGGTACTCATTACTAGTAAGTGGAAGGTGACCACCTGTTTGGTATTCGTCCGGTACTTAGCATGCAGCGTAGAGCCTTTAAAGTTGAATGAACCTGTGTTGCGAGGTGCTCACTGTGCATCATAAAAACCTACAGGCACGTACTTCGAAGGTGGCGAGTACTGCAAATATAGGCATCACTCACTCACTACTGAATATGAAAGTAAGTACTTAGGTTCTCATTACATGCTGCTATTGGTACTATCATTCCATCTTCCTTCCGAAACAAATAAACAGTAACCTACAAAATTCCTCATAAAATCAAACATACTACCCTTACCTGGCCCGGGGGGCGAACGTGTCCAGGGTGGACAAACCGATCCTTGTAGAAGATAGCGTCGACCGTGGGGGCCTCTGCAATGCTAGCCGTGACGGTGCATGTGTCTACGGGGCACTTAGCATTGGTGAAGACATCACGGCCTGGCCTCAGGTTCCAGGCGGACAGTCCAAAGTAAAAGAGGATCTTCTTGAGCTTCTGGGGCTGCGACGTGTGCTTAGGAGGTATGTACATGAGCTGATTGATAACGCGGTCTTCATGTGGAGCCTCGTGCGGCCACAGCCGCGCCTGTCTCCGCCCCGTCCGGCGGCTGAGAGCCGCAGGCAGCGGACGCCGCTTCCCATCGTGGAAGAACCACGGCCTGTCGGCGGGAGAGGATGTCAAAGTGGGGTCATTACCTCCCCGCTGCAAAATAAAAACACTTTAGGGTAAAATTAATTTTTAGGGTGTTGCAACTGGAAAGTGCGAAGTTCCAAACGTGGCTATTAGGTATGTAAAATTCTTCTATATTTAGTCCGATACGGCAAAAGTCAAAGAGCTCCGAGAGCCTGGTATAGGAGTCCTGTTCCAACAGCGATTAGTGATAAATCTAAAACGGGCATTCATCCTACAAGCTCGAGCTACAAACCATTCAGTGAATTAAATATAGTTTAGTGATAAATCAGTCTCAGTTAATTTTCAATCCAGGAAAATGTTCGAGGTATTTTATGTTATAATTTTCACTAATTTATTGAAGTACTTAGATACAACTCCCAATTATTTATTCCGTCAAGCAGGTAAGAAATTTCGCGAAATAACGACAACACGGGTGTCGCCTGTGAGTGGGTTCTCCATTGATAACAAAACCTACAATTATTGAAGCAACTAATTACAAGTCGTAGGTTCCAGCCAACTCCACATAATTGATTCAGTTGGTTGACCACCCTTGATGGCACTTAAAGCCTTCTGTGGGGGGTAAGGGTGAGTAATGATCAAATCGCGTGGGTCTCATACGGCGATTACCTCAGTATCCCCACCTCTGATGGCTTACTGATTATTTTCCGGACTGTTTTAAAAACACAAGGAATGGTGGTAGGTAGGTAGATGCCAGTTGACAATGACGATGACATTTTGGATCTTGGAGTGTAAGTGTAATAGACTGTACGATCCTGGTGGTTTCCCCATTCCCCCAATTCCAACGAAAAGGTAAAGGCATCAGATAGTGGCAATGACAGGTACGCAATAAGATTGAACGCTGCCATGCAGTAATGCCGTGTAGTAGGTAGCTACTGCATGCAGTCTGGAACAACCCTGTCCCTACCTGATGTTAGGAGTGGGGGAAGGAAGAAAAGAAAAGACCATGGAAGAGGGCGGAAAGTGGAAATATGTAGAAAGGATGAAATGGAAAACAGCACTTCACAGCACTCACGGAAAATTGATGAAGAAGAATACTGTTGCCGTGTGCGCATGAGAAGATAAGAAATTGTATGTACCTGATAAGCAGTCTTTTCATAGACCAATTTTTCCGCTTCTGGGTCTTCCTGCAACAGGGTCCCATCGACGCTCTCATCGACATGCCTCCTAAGGGTGCTGATGTAGCTGGGGTGGGTTTTCTCGGTGCCAGCACCGGGCATCCCCTCCGCCTCGGGGTAGAACGTATGCGTCCAGATGGCCTTCTGGTGAATGTTGAGCACTAGGAAGAAGCATCCCGTCAGCAGCAGCAGGCAGATGATCCGCTTTCGCAACGACATCCGGGGCGTCATCCTCCGACCTCACGTCCACGCCGCCATCACGGGAACTCCAACACTGCCAGACAACAAATCAGATCAGTACATTTCCATCGATACTGAGTCACTGGTCGGAACTCAGTCATAACAATGACGCATTAGTTCAGCCGCTGCTCATGACCTGACACATTCTACAAGACCTTTTTAAAGGTGCGGGGTCAGCTAGACCCAAGGGGGTATAACCACTCCAGAGATTCCTTGAGATTCCACTGAGATTCCATAAAGATTTCCAAAGATTCCCAACGATATTCATAGAAAGATGAACCCCAAAAGGGTAACCAGTAACCACTTCAAGAAATTCAAGATTCCCAGAGATTTCATTAAGATTTCCAATGATTCCCAACGAGATTCCCAACGAGTAGTTAACCCCTCGGCTAGACCTATAGTATTAGAGAACGGTACCAAAAAACAAATAGGGGAACTATGCACCTAGTATACCTACTTAAATAAAATTTTCACTTTACACGTAAGGGTAATCTTCAATAATATTCTCTGTAGGGCCGTCACCCATTGTGGATTACCTACATGTTGTGCCTATATCGTCTAAACCTCATTTCACGTCACAGGAGCAAGTTCAAGCAAGACTGTTGTTTGCAAAGGCTTGTTTATTGTTACTTTTCAATGTGACTGAACCTGAATTGCGTTATGTATCTATAGGCAGGTAGGTAGGTACGTATCTTTTCTCTTAAGTTCAACAATCTACAGAATGAGAAGAAAAGACGTAGGTAATCTGATTTAAGTTGGTCCATGCGCTGTCTCGGCTCAGCGAAGCGTATAGCGATTTACTCATATTTACGTAAGTATAGTTACTTACCTACCTCTATACCTAGGTAAACATATTTTCCATACCTACTTATCTACCGAGGGGTTAACCACTCGTTGGGAATCATTGGAAATCATTATGAAATCTCAGGGAATCTTGGAATTTGTTTGGAGTGGTTACCCCTTTGGGGTTCATCTTTCTCTGAATATCGTTGTGAATCTTTGTGAATCTTTATGGAATCTCAGTGGAATCTCTGAAGTGGTTACCCCCTCGTTATCTACTGTGAATCTCAATCAAAAAAGTTGGCAATTTAGTAACCCCTCCTAAATAATGCAATATATCGGCGCTGTAAGTCAGATAGACTATCAAGGCAATCTGATCAATCACTTTGTCGAGAGGAGCACATTATCCGTTGAATAAGGCGGAGGCGGAGGGGAGGGGAAGTCAGCACTAAATCACCCCTGCCCTCATCTTTTCTCCCCAAGCCGCCGTGGCGGAAAACGGAAAACTTGACTGTAAATTTCTCACACCTGCTCTAGTCGCACCAACTTCCTGACAATGACGTGAAGTCTACAACTTTTAGATTAAAATAAAGTCCCAAGTAGGTAGGATTGCGCAGCCTGAGAATAACTAAAGTTTGCAGCGTATATTTTTCATGGCACTTCCATACTTATAGGTCCTTCTCCAGATTATATAAAACTGGCTGTAATTTGGTAAAAAGTTTGGTAAACTAAACTTCCAGGAGGTGTATTCCCTTTCTCGAACGCCAGCAAACCCACCCAACTAACACCTTCAAAATTTATTGTAAGAAGACTGTTCTCCGTATATTACATCATGGCGTGCCTTATCTTCTTACAATAAATTTTGAAGGTGTTAGTTGAGTGGGTTTTCTGGCGTTCGAGAAAGGGAATACACCTGCAGCTGTATTCAGCAGACAACGGTCACAGTATAATTCGAGCATAAAAACTGAAGGTGTTTAAGTCACGAACCTTGTACAGGTTTAGCGAATCAGGTGAGTTGTTTACCTAATCGTAAATAGGTAGACACACCGGGTACGTACAACGACGGGAGGTTAACTATATTGCACCCATAACGCTGCGAGGTTACGAGAAATAATTGATACGTTGTCGAGGACCTCGCAAGCTTGTTACCTACCCCCTACTAAATTATTCCACAGCTCGGGGCTGCAGCGAGCTTTGCACCGTCAACAGCAGCATTACAACTGATCCACTATAGGTATTCCTATAGATCTACAGATTCTATCCCTCTTAGATATACCTACCTACAGGAAACTCTATTTTCTATCAATAGAAATGGAAATGCACATATCGAAATCATCATCCTAGACTACAGAGCACTGCACGAAATGAAGAAAAGCAGAATAAATTACACAGACTGCGCTAAGCAGCTTAAAATTGTCAAAAGACCTCATTTTCTGACGCTAACGCTGAGCTTTCAGTGAAAAATGCAACGAAAGCCCATGAGCCCAAGCCGGAAAATATCCTGATTGGGTTTTCACACGCTACAATGGGACCACTACTCCCTGTAGCGCTGCTTCATTTCCTTTCATGCGCTTCATCCCATAGCTTCCTCTCCTATAGAGCTACGTATAAGCTCATTAACGGCACCCCCATACCATAGAAATCAAGATCTTGACTGTCAGTGTTTCGACTTCCCCGCAAAGTGGGTTGAAACAACACTTGACATGAAAGAGGAAACCAATAGGTCCCTCAAAACTGAGGGAAGCAGCGATTGAGATACTGAACTTCAAAGGGGAATCCTTTTCAATGAACCTTGTATCGCCATCCTTTAAGTACGGTACCTACCCAGTTCCCACTACGTCTCTATCTTAGGTAATTCCCTAATTAATAATAATAAATATATTGATTTATCGTCAATACAAGGGTAGAACAAATCAATTAACACCCATGTAGGAAGCTATAACTTTGAACCCTTAGGCTGAATTTCACCACTTTCTTATAGTATCCGATATTGTCTCCTAACGAGAGGATTTAACGAATGGATTTACGTTATCGTATGTCTAGCGATCGCAGAGAAACAAGTGCAAGCACAAGGCAATTGTCGTAAGCTAAACATACTATAACGTAAATCCATTTATTAAATATCCTCTCGTTAGGAGACACTACCGGATACTATAAGAAAGTGGTGAAATTCAGCCTAGAAAAATAAAAGTCGCCAAAAAGTAGAAGAAAATAGGTCACCAATTACCGTTTGGGGGGGGGGGGGGGGGGGGGTGACAAGATGGCGCCGAATTTCAGGAGTGAACAAATACGACGCGACGGAGACAAATTTCGCAAAGGACGCAAGTTTGGGACAGGTCGTTTGTCAGAAAGCGGCAAGCGCTGAGCAGCAGTAAACAACTCACCTATGCGGCTCCGGATCGGCGCCAGCGCCCAGCCCATGTGTCACTTTTCGAGATCAAATTTGATTTATCTGTATTTATTTACTAGACTATAGACAACTCAAAGGGTAATTACTAACTTAACACGAGGAAGGGTGTGTTATGATAGCGTTGTTCTAACAGGGGGTGTATTCCCGATATTTCAACACGAAGGGGTGCGGAAAATGACTATGTACTTTCGTGGTTGAATGTGCTCTTCTGGTGTAAAGCATGGTGACAAAGGAGTACCAGCACAGGTGCTGAAATGAGGTAAGTATTTTTCAAAACGTCTCAGCTGGTTAGGTACTGGCTCGGGTACAGTACAGTACTATAAATGATCTTGCCTTCTGCACAGATCAACAGCAAATGCCAAAGCATAAAAAATAAATAAAACCAAATAACCGCCTTTACATAGCGTATGTGAAATTCTAGGAGTTATACCATAATTTCAGTTTAACCGAAAATCAAAAGAATAACGACCAAAACTATTAGCGCAGGAAGGTTTGCTGGAACCCTCACCCCCATAAAGTGCCCACGTTCCATTGTTTAGGTACAGCACCTGCTTCCAATATCTCGGGATAAGGCTCCAGAGAGAAACAATTCCAAAAGAAAACTCGGAAAATTGTCAAAGCTCGCTGTAAATTTTCTACCATAACGATAACGTTGGTGTGTTCCATGAGCGTAGCAGGACCGAAAACCTGGGGGGGGCTCCCCCCCCCCCCCCTCCCGGCCTTCTCCTCATGCATGGATTTATGTGTCGTTATGTGTAGGTCAGAAAAATCCTTGGGGTGGCTAAACAGTTTCTGGGGTGGCTAAGCCCCCCCCCCCCCTTCCTACGCCTATGGTGTGTTTCACCAAAATGAACCAGATTGCAGATTGAATCCCGCTGGAAAGGAAATTATATTAGGTTTCCGTTTTCCTGGAAGTTGAGCCCGCAGCGATCTCAAGCAAACACGATATCGTATACCGACCCTGAACCGATAGTTTAATCTTGCATATGGATTTCACTAGCTACCATACGTATCAGGCTGTTGCCTATCAATCTATCACGCGAGCACACATCCACCAAAACTTTCTAGACTGTTCATGTTTGCGTCTTATAACTCGGATACACAGGCCATCTCAAAAAAAATCCCTTTCGGCAGCCCCGAAAGGCGTAGGTAGATTTCGAAGATTATACTTCCATCCACTAAAAGCAGTCTAAAATCATTGAGGAAGACGGTTAAGAAGATTTCCAGTTGACCCAAATGCATTCTCTACAATAACAACGGAGGAATTGAGTTTTGAAATTTCACCCCCCCCCCCCCCCTTAACGAGAAAGTGAAAGTGATTTTACAAAAAACTTTTTCAGACAAAAGTTGTAGATATTATTAATAGAAACTCATAGCAAAAAGAATAAACTCAATATCTCACCAAATAAGTGAGTTATGACGTTTTGAAAATTCAACCCCCCACCCCCCCCCCCTTAACAAGAAAATGAAAGTGATTTTACAAAAAACTTTTTCAGACAAAAGTTGTAGATATTATTAATAGAAACTCATAGCAAAAAGATAAAACTCAATATCTCACCAAATAAGTGAGTTATGACGTTTTGAAAATTTAACCCCCCACCCCCTGCCTAAACGGTGCGTCGGACGAAAAACTTTTTCAGACAAAAGTTGTAGGTAATATTGAGGCAAATGCATGACAAAACAAAAGAACTCGATAACACCCCTAGGACACAAGTTATGAATTTTTTTGTGCGCAAAACCCTCTTTTTCCACCCCTATTCAACCATTAAGGGTGGGATCAAAAAACGTTACTAAGAAAAGTTGTAGGCAGTACTGTTAGACGACCCTCAGAGAAAACTACGTTTCATTAGTTGCAATATTAAGGGAGTTATGGCCAAAAAGCCAGATTTAGAAAAAGTCCCCCCATTTCCCCCCCCCTTGGTCCGATTTCCCCCATTAACGAACTCGACCGAGATTTTAGTCCCTTATATTTTATTAAATAGTCAAAACCAATTATTTTTCAAAAATACGGCTGCTAGCGTGTTCACAAGGAAGTGAAAATGATATATATATATATATAATATATATATATATAGATATATATATATATATAGATATATATATATATATATATATATATATATATATATATAAACTTTTGAACTGATGGTGGTTTTGGGATCCAGGGGTCATAAAAAGAAGAACTGTGAAGAAATTTTTCAAAAGTGAGACTACTGGTACGACTACAATAGGTAGATTTTTCTTCGAAATCTACCTAAAAATAGGTTGTTGCCCAAGCGAGGGGTTAACCACACCAGGAATCTCATTGGGAATCTCAGGAAATCTTTATGAAATCTCAGGGAATCTTGGAAATTTCTAGACTGGTTAACCCTTCGGGGTGCATCTTTCCGAGAATCTCAGGAAATCTTTGGATATCTTTACGCAATCTCAGGCAACCTCAAGCAATCTCATGGAGTGGTTACCCCCTCGTATACAAGCTTGTAAAAAAGGGGTAGTGACAACCGAAAAGTCCGCTATACGCAACTTTCTTTTTTCTTGGTGTTCAAGGTGTGATTAACTCGCCCCCCCGTTTCCCGTAGTTGGGTTGATCTCAGTGCAAATTTTATCAAAAGTAAAAAGAGAATTATCTTTTCCTATACGCCCCAGTTTCGCGGGAATTCCGTTCCTGCAGTGGGCGTCTCCTATACTAATTGGAAAGGAATGACAATAATCACAACATGAGGCTATAATTAGGTGCTGCCGCAGTTCATTCACGAAGTACAGAATCTACATCAGAACTTTACAACCATACAAATCTGACGCACAAGGGCGGGCTTTGATAGACAGAGCCCCTCCTGAGCGTCCTCCGCTCCATGGGTGTAGCTTCATATGATACCTCCTCGGTCCTCGCTGATACTCCTATCTCCATCAGGCCATCAGCTGCTCTGATGCCTCGCCGACTTGTTAATTAGCCATGGAAGTGAAGGCGCTGCGGCAACAGGAATGGCTTTCATTAGTCTCTATAGCCCATTTATCCTAACTGCCAACATAACGGCGAACCGACTCGACTGTCCGAAAACGTCTTTATATTTTCAAATGTCTAATTCTGACCAGGAAGTGATTGTGAAGTACAATGGAAGATCCTACTGCCCTGGCAGTAAAACATCTTTTCTCGAATGCAAATCATGGCACACCTCAATTCGTTGTAGAAATAAAATAACTGAGTATGGTTATGGTTGGTCACTGAAAAATCTAATTGACCTTTCGAATATAATTAGATGCAACACCACAGGAAAAAAGAGATGGTTCAAAAGAAGATGAGTACCAGAAGGGATGCAGAATAGAACAACCCATGGGAAATTTGTATACAGCGGACTTCAATAGCCATACAGCTGGTCAAAAATTATACCCTTCAAATCGCACTAAGAAGTAAGGATTCCGAGGGGGTAACCACTCCAGAGATTCCTTGAGATTCCATAAAGATTTCCAGAGATTCCCAACGATATTCATAGAAAGATGAACCCCGAAGGGGTAACCACTCCAAAAAATTACGAGATTCCCTGAGATTTCATAAAGATTTTCAATGATTCCCATGCAACGAGTGGTTAACCCCTCGAAGGATTCTTTCTGGAGTTGATAGACACTTGAGCAAGTCGTTAGGAAAATGCCGCAGTATGGCTGAGGGGCTTGAGGGACATTCGTGTCAGGCGTCACCCCTCACCCACCCATCAGCAAGGTTAGAGGTTAGAGCCGGTACAGCCTGTCAGCTGCGCAGGTAACTCAGTGCTGTCACGTGCGTGACAATCACTCCCCAAGGTATGGCAATGCTAACCGCAAGTTTCCGTGATCTATCCATACCCTCCCATTCCGAGATACAGGACGACTGTCATGCCTTCAGAAGGAAAGCTGTTTGTCATGCGAAAATTCATTTGATGGCCTTGTGAAACGTGACAGGGTGAGGAAATGTCAAAAAATGTAGATGCTCAATTTCGTTCCCCTTTTTCGTTTTGGGATTTTTGGGTAACTGTTCTTTAACTTAATTAGCATCCGAATTATCTCTAGAACTGCCAAGGTTACCGTATATGTATATAGAACACACTATTTTGAAGTTATTCATCATTCACAGGGTAACAAAAAGAAAATTCCTTACCAAAGGGGTGAAATTTTATCCCCTCGAGTCCTATAGCAGGTCCAGTAGGTATAACATGCAGAAGTGGCAGCAAGTCACTAGGCTGTATCGGGTAAGATGTGAAAGCTTCCTGTTACTTGCCTCTTGCCTGTAACTTGTGACTGGTAAAAACAGGTGAGTAAATTTTACGTTCGACACCTATTACTCCCATGTTCAAGCTCAGTTTTTCAACAAGGAAGGCATTATTTTCTTTATTTTATATTCCACTCAAAAATTTCGCTGGAATTTCCAAAATGATAAGGAGAGAAAATGGGCATTAGATAATTAAGATACAGGCCTGATTTCCGAGAAAGTAAACACCACCACAGGATGTCACGGGAAAAATATCAGTCGGCCTCGATACGTCCCTGGATTACTATTAAGGCCATGGGTGCCCGTAGGGGGGGGTGGGGCAGGGGGGGCAGTAATCCCAAAAATACAAAAAAAAAATGCGTAATTTACTGGTAACAAAAAAATAGGAGTATGTATTGAAGTAAGCGACGGTCGGCCCCCCCCCCCTGAATTTTTTCCTGCGGGCGCCCATGACTAAGGCTACAAAGAAAATTAGACAGAAAGTTGGTATACGTAGCTCGGGAGCTTCGGAATTTGTAGGTTAGAAAAAGCAAACTTGTAGGCACCCAAAAAGGTGACTGACCGCGGACTCCATGATATTTCCCCCAAGTTATATCTCGAGGTTCCCAACTTTATGACGAAAAGCATCCGCGCACGTGCCGGCAGGGTACCGAACGTGCGAGCTGGATGGCCGCCTTGAGATGTCATAAAGTCAAAATATTCCTGGAAAGGCACATAAATATTCCATCAACGCACTTTTCCTGCGATATCGCACTGTTCACGCCACCATTCGCCAATAAGTATCTAAGCTTCACCCTCATCGGCATTTCCTACCCCAGCTACGCCATTGGATGATACCTATATTGAAGTACAATGCAAACTATGGCAGTCACGATGCGTTATGAGTACAGGTGACACCACAGAAAAAAGATAGGCCTAAGCACTTCCACACATGCTAGTTTGTACTATCATGTATTCAGCAAACTTCACTACCTATGGTCAGCACAGACTAAATAGGTTCCTACGTAGGTATATACCTGTAGGATCATTCTTCTATGTTTACCTAGGGTGTCCTTACTGTATAGAGTGTAGAGTACCTATATAAATATACCTACTGTGGTGCGGTGTTTTGGGAATCTTCAGAGGCGACGTTCCCCCAGATTCAGACACATGAAGCGTACGAACAAACGTTTTGAAAACAGTTTCAGAAATTTCCCGCTCTTTCCTCTCGTAACGTAAACCCTAAACTAAAGCCATGCACGTATTTCACACCTACCCCAAGATATAATATTTATTTACCTGAATTCAGACCATTGTGTTCACACTATATAGCTTCAGCTAAAGATGGACGTCATCCACAACAGAGAAACACACTAAACGCAAATTGGCGCACATGGCCCGCGATCGGGCGACGCGACGTCAAGCATTCAACGGACCAAGTCGATGCACTGAGGTCCCGAGTTACTGACTCCACTCGCATCATACACGGGAGTATAGCAGTCTACAGTGGGTGCCTAAATACTTCGTTACCACATCAAGGAGCAAGGCGTTTCACCGTTCCGCTGTTGTGCCTTGGGTAAGGTAGGTTCAAGATCAGATACGTCACAGCAAGGCGTAAGAAGGAGGGATCTGTCATTCACTGAAGTAACATGGCAGAAAAGTATTCTTCCACTTGCAGAACATTGGATGACCAGGTTACGAACCCCACTACAGGCCATGCACAATTCTGAGGATGTTCGTATACTGTTACACATTTTTCTAGCCTTACTATTAAAAAATCTTCTAGGAGTAAGCTGCAAAGCTATATAGAAACAGAGGAGCACCATAAATCACGAAGAAAGTAGAAGTTAGAAGAAAGTAAGGGTCTGTACATCTTATACCAAGGTAGGTAGATGAAAAACACTTGGGGGGCAACCTATAAAACTACAAACACTCGCGCTACAGTGCCAGATGGGTCAGGGCCTAATGGGGTGCAGGGCGGCCTCTGTACACAAGGGGAGATTTGGTCTTAAGGGTCCGCTATAGGTACCTGACGGTGAATTTTTCGCCGCCCATAAGATTACCATTGCGAGCGGCGATTCATTTTCAAGATTTACCCTTGGTTGGAAAGACACAAAATTTTGCCTGTACCTAGCCCTAACAATGTTCTAGGGAGTGCTCGAAGCAGATTTCCCATTTTTTTTTTACTGGTTTTCGAGATACAGCACTTTTCTTGAGGTATTTGATGCTAGCATTTGCAAAACAGTTGCAATAAAAGAAACCAGTGAGAAATTGGGAAATCTGCTTCGAACACTCCCTAGAACATTGTTAGGGCTAGGTACAGGCAAAATTTTGTGTCTTTCCAACCAAGGGTAAACCTTGAAAATGAATCGCCGCTCGCAATGTTAATCTTATGGGCGGCAAAAAATGCATCGTCAGGTATAGCGTCCTCTTAATCACACCCAACAGTCGAGTTTCCAGGGAACCAAACTTACTAATTACCATAATCACGAGCAAAATCTCCAAGCAAAACATCGGAAACGCCAAAAGCACAGTTTCTCACTTCAAAATGGTTTTTGTAAAGAAAGGGAACGGCGCGGTTGTAAAGTGAGAATATGCCGGAAGGAAGGGAAAATCCAGGACAGCCACACCGAAAGGAAACCTACCCTGAAGCTTTTAGGTTGCCATTAACCTAAAAATTATTTTCCTAGCGGCTAACTTACAAAGGAAACTTTTTGCATCATCTTCCTCGCCCTGCACTGCGGGGGAAATCCAGACAGTGGCGTAGGCAAGAGGGGGGTTCACGTCCGAAATCTTTGTTGACAGTACCAACTGTAGGAGCATTAAAAAACATAAAGCAGTCACAAAAAAGGAAGTCCCCAAATTACTACCTTCTTTTCCTAAAAAAAAAACATGGGGAAAAAACGTCAACAAAAGCGTCCGTTTACCTCTTTTGTTCACACCATACTCCCATTTCATGACCTTAGTTCCGCTTTTAATATCAGCACCACCCCTTAATTCAGCAACTAACCGGATTATTCTAGCCCACAAAGCCAGATATCCGGAGCCCACTTTCAGCTGGTTTTCAAACAGAAGAGAATCCAAATATTTCCGGAAAAGAGGAGTCGCTGCACATATTGGAAAACTCCAAAAACCTTTTCCTGACCCCTCCGTATCCCGTTTCCTTTTAGTGGACACTTTCGTGGCTACGAGTTAACATAATGGTGATTTCCACCCACCCATTAAGATGGAAATGAGAGGAGGGGACATTTACGGGAGGAATGGGAGGGGGGAAGTCACTCTCAATCATGAGAGTCATCATCAGTCATGAAGCAGAATACCAACCCCAAAAATTACATCCATTGATATTGAGTATCAATAACAGAGCCGCATGAATTTTTATTTTCGCTCAACACCCTTCATTGGGCGGGAATATACAAAATTGGTGGAAAGGTTGCAAATCCAAAAGGCGGGATGTGAAAGGCGTGACCTTTGCATTGAGTGACCCATTACCGCTCCACTGGGCTGAGAGAACGCTTCTCAAACGAGCTAACCAAAACCTATCCATCATGGTGACTACAAAGCTCTTCATGGGAGGCATCCGACGAATTACCAGCCAGCCAGGCAGCCAGGCAGCCAGGCCAGCACTCGGCCTTTTGCTCACTCTCTGGTTACAATTACAAAAGTCAGCGAAGTGTTCCTGAACACCACATTAACTCCGCCCGCGCACAATCGTACGGACATATTTTAAAACTCATGCCATTGTGAATGTAAGGGGTTACTTACACCGAATTACTGAACATGGCTTTTTGGTGGGGTAGGTGGGAAACTTGCAGAAATCATAGGAATAAAATTACCAGCAGCAAACTTACCATTAGAAACAGTGAGTCTTGGATATTATTGCACCTTGAAACTTAATGGACATCTATACCTACGCACTGGAACGGCGTGAATCACAGACTAAATGATCTATTTGCCAGAGTTGAATCCGATTCCTGTCACTCTCAATTAATTATTACGTAAGTTATATAAGCTCCGTACGTTATATTGAGATAGGTTATGATTTCACACTAATAAAAAAAGCTTTATACAGGGAATCTTGAATATTTTCATCGATCTTTCAATACAACAACTCATCAGTTATCAAAAAGAGTTTGAGCCAAGCCTGAAACTGAAATTCCGTATCAGGTCCACCCAAACCAAAATATGCAACCCCACCCTTTTCCTAGGGAAATGATATTCAATTTTAGCTCGTATTAGAAAATTTTCCCTGTTAACTGGCCGAGTCCCTACTTTTTTTTTCGCAAAAGATAGTTATAAATATGGATTGTCAATGGCTTACCGTGTTCGCCGGTAGCGAGAGCGGGCGGGCACCACACTGGCTTATAGTCGCTATGGCCACTGGTCCACCCCAGGACCCATGCGGGAAAATCCATACCCAAGGTTAGAGGGCGCCGGCGCACCATCCCCACCCTTACAAAACCACCCTCCCAATGCTCATACTGCCTTACAGGAAACCTTCTAACCCTAACCAATTCACTTTCATACCGAATTTTCCAAACATCTCAACATTTCCGACACTTTTTGTGAAAAATGCTTCTGGGCGGTGGTTTCAATTCAATTAGGAAACTCAGGAAATTATTTATGGCCCGTTTAAAAGGGGTGTATATCACCAGATTGCGACTCTACTAACGTGCCTTCATGTAGTTTGAAAGAAACAGCAGGGCTGTCTTCGACTGAGGGTATAAAAATGTCAACTTAAGTGGGTACCTACCCACTTACTTAAGTGACTTAGAAGACCCTCTGGCATGACAAAAATAATAAATGGGAAGAAGGGGTGGAATGAGCAGTGTGGCGTCGACCCCACCCTTCATGATCGGGTTTATTAATTTAATTACCTGATTTCGGTTTTGGAATTAATTTGGGTCGGACCTCTGACAGCTATTTAATTTTCTTTTGATAAAGGTAACCGAATTGCAACAGACTACTAACAGTTCTGCCATATAGACTCATCACAAGTCACACATGAAGGATTCGGATCGACATCAACTTTCATGGCCAGTTCTTTCAACAGCTAATAATTTTGTACCACGCTATTGCTCTATTATAAGTCAGGGCTCCCGAATTCTATCAGTTCTGTTGGGTTCACCTCAGCCTGAGCCTACGGGTTAAATACACTAAGGGTGCGTCCCACCATGCCCAGTTAAAATAAAACTGGAGATTTACTATGTTAAATTTAACTTAAAAGTTAAATTTAACATGGTAAACATAGGACAAAATCTCCAGTTTAATTTTAACTGGGCATGGTGGGACGCACCCTAAGCTGCGCAAAGAGTTGAGTCCGTCGAACTGTGTCTCGGCCAGAACTGTAATTTGCACATTACCTACACTTTTAAAATTCCATAACGATAACGGCATGACTTTATCATACAATCATACGATAAAACGTACAGCTCCCAAATTAATTTTCAGCACAAACGTAAGTTTTCATAAAAATTTACCTGACCAGTTAAAGTCCCTACCCAACACCATTAAGTATGACAGCAACGTAACAACAAAGGGCATGCAATTTAAAAAATCTATTTTACACTACCAAATATACGGCAAAAGTCTATAAGGAACTTTTTTGCAGTACAGCTCCCAGTGTTTGCCGTACTTTTTTGCACACTTGTCTTCGTCTCGGATTGTGCGATGCAATAGGAGACCAAGCAGAAAGAAGAAGTAAACAAAAGGAAGGAAAGAGTTGCCCAAAGCGCCGGGCGCGCACCATGACCACGCGGCCAGGAGTTCGAAAGTGTAGTTGATGTGACGGCCCTTACCCCAGAAACCGGAAGTGAGCAGCGCCGACTTCCGCTTCTTTCCCGCGCTGTCGCTGTATTCTGCTGCCACGAAGCTTGCAGGACGACCCCACAGAGTGCATCGGAACTGAGGAGAACTGCGGAACTTCTGCTTTTCGTAGTCCACCTGGGAAAGTTACATGTCAAAAATTAATGTGCACTTTTGTTAACTGAAACTTCAAAAGAATTTTTAAATTCGATATATTGCAGAGCATTGCTGTACCCAGAGTTCTACCTACTACCGTATAAATCAAGAATAATTAACGATGTATTTTTATTTTAGCACTATAAAAATCTAACACAGAGAGAATTTAGAATTCTAAAACTTTGTGTGTGTAAAGGGTTTTCGGAAAATCTATGGTTACATCAGTAGCTCATAAGATGACCAAGAAATTTATGAACTGAAAAATCCCAGTAAAATTCAAAGTGAACCAAATACGTAGGTCACATATGCTACATAAATATAACAGGAGCACCTTTCGGAGTGTGCTAGAACTCACATACACTACTTTAGTGCACTTGCGATACCTAAGAAACGCTAACATACCTCCAAATTTCCAGACAAAGATAAAAAACGTACTCTGTAGTTAAGAAGTATTGCCAAAAGGCCCATGAGGCAGAGGATTCCCGCAGCAGTGGGAGAGAGGACGTTGGGGTGAGCCACCTGGTAATAAGAGGAGTAGGTGTAGAACCCTGTGACCCAAACTAAGCACCCCCAGCAAAGGTAGTACCCAGCGCGGTCAAGCATCATGTCCAGCGTGTAGAAGTACCCAGCTTCCCACCAGAAGAACTTGGCAAGGTACACCGTCTGCAAAAAAAAAGAATGATTGCTAGTTAAAGCTGAACATACATTCGCTATTTTTTTACGTTTGGACTTCAAACTTTGTGAGAAAACTATCGGATATTTAAATATTCCGAAATATAACACCTGTAATATGTCTTTTTAACGTCATTACTCATGAGGCTATGTTGTGATTTCACGATCGGTTAATTTTGGACAACCTTTGGTGACAAAAATCACTCGATCGTAAAATCACAACATAACCTCATCAGTAATGACGTTAAAAAGACGTATTATATTTCAGAATATTTAAATATCCAATAGTTTTCTCACAAAGTTTAAGTCCAAACGTAAAAAATAGCGAATGTATGGTGGCCCTTAATGGGGTTGGTAACTGACCGAGAGAGGAGATAAATGAACTGGCCTAGAAGTGAGGACTGGAGGTATCGGTACGGCAGCCTGACTCCAGATTTCGTGAGTTCCCTCAGTGGGCAGTGTAAAAATATTATGTAAATTTCAGCTCTGGGATTGGAGATTAGAGTCATCGGCTTCACTTTCCACTCTATTGTTTACACACCGATGAACCACGCTCGAGTAGTAGGTACCTGTAGTAAGACATCAACGGAATGTGCAGCGTTGAAGCCGTTCCTCTGAAAACCCACGATGTAAAACGAAAGGATGAAGATCTGCCAGAGCATGAGGCCGACGCGGCAGTTAGTCCACTGTTTCACGTCGACTCCCAGTACTTGTGGATGGAGCTCCAGGCCACGGTAGAACTCATACAGCATGGGCCGCGGCTCCTGCCGGTCTGCTTTGAATTCCGGAAACCATTTGCCCTAAAAACAATAGTGGGGTTAAACAGAAAGGAGAATAGGGAGAGTTAAGTGCGTTTGTCCGAAATCATAACATGACCAGTTAATTTTATAAGAACGTTTAAATATTCAACAGATTCCACACAAAAATGGTTTGAAAAAACATGCTGGCTTAATGAACATACTTTGATCCAGAGGTAAAGGCAGAGAGTAAGAGCGACGATGTTAAAACAGCCCAGCAGCTGAGGGAAGTTATCGTAGAGGGAAGCTGACAGGCCGGGCCACACAAGATGGGCCAGCAGGTATGCCGCCACGGACACCACGTAGTAAGCGAAACCATTGTCCTGCAAAAAGAATCAGAATTAGTCAAAAGGTTTATGTAACAAAAATTAAGGTCCTCAGTGACAATGTTGCTGAGTGTCCAACTAACTGTAAGTAAACATTCCAATCTGATAACATTCTATCCTTGATTCATCTCGTTTTTTTTCTGCTACTTTTTAACGATACAACAGCTGATTAATGATTTTAAAAAATTCCTTTGGTTGAAAAGACACCCTTATCCTCAGTAATGCCTAGATAAAGGTTAGGTACACAGACCAAACGAACCTTATAAACGGGCCGATATCCAAAAGGTGTCTCTGGGCCAAGCACAGTTTTGCTCGGAATTTTCAGAGAGTAGTACGCCCAGAGAGAAATGGCAACAAGCCAGTTCCATGCCGTGGAGTTTCCGGAGAGATTGCTGAGAGCAGTGTCCCGGTCGAAGGAGCCTCCGCGGCCGATGACCGACAAATACTGCACCACCGACGTGAAGAAGAGCAGGAAGATAGGCGGGACGACGTAGTACCTCAAAGCATTTTCCGCGTAAAGCACGGAAGCAGCTCGTGAAGCCGCCATGGGTGCTCTGCTCGCTCCTCTCAACTCAGTGAACAACTGCTCAGTGTATGCCCTAGCTATCACACTTCACACACTGTAATGATAATATAGAAGAACACGGACCTTATAGGTCTCACCAGCTGATAAGCGTCATTCGCACTACCTGACCCACGACGTTCAAGACGAAACCTAGGGTTTGTAACGGTAGACCGACGTTAACTACAGCTTATAATATGTCAACAGGGCTGCAGAACGGACAAGCCAGTTATTCGGTTAACGTATACTTCAGTTTCAGTTAGTTCAACAGTACCTAGTTACGTCTACGTCCACATTTAAAACAAGCTAGAAAATCAGAATAATGAAAGCAAGACATGTAGGGATAAACTCTACGCTACCGCCGTTATCTGAAGTCACATTCAATCTCTCGCTCTCTTCTTATGTACCTAACGAATTTCAGCACTTTTTGTTTATATAACAATGATAACAATGATAAATGAGGAATTTAGGCAAACACAAAGTACAAACTTCAGTGTCAGTCTAACTTCTCCACAAATTGTACAATTTGGTCTGGCACAGGTGCCCCTTTATCATGTTATCTTTCATAAGAAATGAAGTAGACGGCTGGTGGCATTAGTGGACAATGTTATTACGACATACCTATGTTATACACGAAATCTGTGATAATCACGCTCGGGAACAAGATATGATCAGATAGAATGAGACAGGTGTAATGACTGCTTATCGGAATGCCGCGAGTGCCAGTAGCGGCTGGGATCACGTTACAAGGTCATCTGGCTCCCAACGATGTAGATACACCAATGACCCGACCCACCAGTCAAAGTCATCAAAACCAAAGCTCCAGTTATTTTCCAACACATCCAGTTGCCGAGTGGACGACACCGACAGGTTTTCAAAAGCGTATGGATGTTTTTTGTAGTATTTCCACAGAAAGTCCACTACCTGGGTATGCGGTAGCTAAGGGTAAGAGTGCTAAGCATCAAGTGAAATTTGCAACACTTGGCTTAATACCTTACTATTGCAACATAGCCACAACCGAAGTATATCTTCCCTCGAAAAAAAACTGAGCTTCTAAAGAAGATGGCTCCTTGGTATTGCCCTAGAATGCACTGCTAAAGAAAGAAGAGACTTGGCTGAGTCAGACTTAGGGTGCGTCCCACCATACTCGGTTAACGGTTAAACTCCAGTTAAAGTCACTTTTTACCGCGGAATAATTAGAATTTAACTGGAGTTTAACGTTAGCCGAGTATGGTGGCACGCACACTTAGGGTGCGTCCCACCATGCCCAGTTAAAATTAAACTGGAGATTTACTATGTTAAATTTAACTTAAAAGTTAAATTTTACATGGTAAACATAGGACAAAATCTCCAGTTTAATTTTAACTGGGCATGGTGGGACGCACCCTTACAATACCTAACAGCAAAGGTCATTTATTTTTTACTTAACCATTTCTTGTACCGTCATATTTTATAATTATTATTTGGGCAATATTGTATTCCCTGAGTTCATTAATTGATCAAAGCGGCCAAAAAACACACTTGACCCAAAACACACATAACATAATCATAACACGAGCTTTAAAAATATAAAGACATATAGGTTTTGAGACTGTTCTTTTTTCTTTGTTAGGCACAAAAAGTTTTTTATGAAGCAATTCTCCTCCAAGCTGTAATGCCTTAGGTTTAGGTTTTACTAAAAAAAAGTCTTTTTCTGGGCTGCCTCAGACTATCTTTACCTTCAAAACAATTGTAAAAGTTCACTTACTTCACAAAATTCCGGGGATCAGAACGTACTTGACGCGTTCCTTATACTTGACCCAGTCTTTGCCATACTTGGCGCTACATTTGGCGTCATCGCGTAAAATACGGTGGAGAACCAGCGGCGCAATTAGGAAGAAGTAGGCGAACGTGATAATTCCGTGGTTGAATCCCAGCGTAGCGCTGATAGTGAAAGAGATGATAATTTCCAGGGCATAGTTAAGGTGCCGCGCGGCGCCCCAAAAACCGGAGGTCAGCAGGGGCGACCCCTTCCGCTCACCCTGACTGTTGGTGTATTCGGCGAGAATAAATGTGGCTGGTTTACCCAAAATTTTGTATTCCTTCGGCCATGTCTGCCGGAAAGCGAACTTTTGTTCGTCCACCTGAAATTAAAAGATGCAGTCATAATAAAAGAAAACATTGCACTAGTGGTAAACATGATTAGGAACTTCATAAAAAAAGTACAGAAAGATACAATTTATAACAATTTAGATTCTATGACAGTTCATAGAGGTGCCTATATGGGTTCCAATGCAAGGAGGTTCTCTGGGAAACTTCTGTGCCCCTCCCGTCACCACCAGCCAGTCGGTGACCGGCAACCCGAGTCAATACCTAATCGTGCTAAGGTACCCTTACGGTAAACAAACAATACCAGGTATTCCAAGAAGCTGAGAGCGAGGCCCAGTCCACCGATAGCATAGGCGCAGAAGTCAGACATGTCAGGTTGGTGGGTGATAACGTAGGAGGCGGGGTAGCAGAAGTACCCGGGCAGGAACATGAGACATCCCCAGCACAAATAAAATCCAGCGCGGTCAGTCATCATATCAATGGTATGGAAGTATCCATCTTCCCACCAGTAGAACTTGGCTATGTATACCATCTGAAAAAATTTAAACAAATTTTATAAAAAAGGACGAAAACTATTTACAAAATATCACAGAAGATTACTGAGAGTACCGTCAGTCATATACATGGGTTTTTGGGCTATACAGACATGTGAATTATTGTCGTTTCTAAACTCTTTTAGATCATTGTGACCCCTTCTTCTTAAGTCTACTTCTAGTTCTGAACAAAAAACTCTGTGCTTATTTTAAGGTCCTATCAGCCAAGAGACATTCTTTCGCACGGCTTCGAGCCAATGGAATGGTTCTACTCGCCAACCACTATAGTCAGTGTCAGTGTAGGGTAACCACTCCAATACCAGCAGACGACATAACAGATGAATTCACCCACCAATAGGGTGACAGAAATTTAATAAGTGTTTCGACTTTACACACCGATCTATAGTCCAAGTCAGGCTGGGAGCGTATCGATTATTCATAATTTCTTGAAGATTTTCAGTTGACGCCGATCCGGATTTGGGTTCCAAATCCTACCATACGCTATAAATGCCAATCCGACCCTGAGCAGATATTTCCCTGATCAAGAAGAAGTTTTGATCAGCCCTAGATTTGCAAAAAAAATTATGAGTAATCGGTACGCTCCTAGCCTGACTTAGACTATACTAACCCGAATATACCTACCATAATTAAAGGCAACTCACCTGCAGAAAGAAGTGCATGAAGACAGCAGAACTATATCCATTCTCCTGTAGGTACACAATCAAGAAGGCAGTGAGAAGGACTGCCCACGACATGAGCCCGACACGGCAGTTAGTCCACTGTTTCACGTCAGCGCCGAATATTCGCGGATGGAGCTCCATGCCGCGGTAATATTCGTACAGCACAGGTGCAGGTTCCAGTACGTCCCCTTCGTGCTCCCGCCAATACTTCCCCTGAAAAACAGTTTCAGGCATTTATGCTTCCTAGAAGTTTGTTCCTAGTGGTGTATTGTAGTGTAAACATTGTCAGGCGAGGTCGCACCGATAGTCAGTCAGTTACTGTCATAGATCATGTGACCATACTTTAATGAGAAGCCAGACGCAGAAGATCAAAGCGAAGACGCTGCAAGCCCCCATCATCTTGGGGAACTTGTCATATACAAGGCGGCTCGTCCCGGGAAATACAGCTTGCAGCAGAAGGTAAACTCCCATTGTCACCATGAAATACTGAAACCCGTTATCCTGAAACAAAGTAACGTCTCTATTATGATGAATCTACGACATCTCGGTAGGAACTTAAGTACATCACCATTAGAGGCCATCACAAAGTAACGCAAGTGAAAGGTGGTTATGCCATGTGCCAGGCATGTTTACAAACAAAATTATACAACAATCAGACAATGAAACACAGCGCGGTTACCATGGAGACCATAGAGTAAACTTTCGATGTTATCGATCGATAATTGCGGCAAGATGAAGGTGCACGTACAGGCATCTCTCGATAGATGAACCGACAACAATGTAGAGGTAACTTATTCTCGTTCATTATTTATCAATCTCCAGGGTAAAAAATACCCGAATACCTAAAAAATATATGTAGTTGCAACTTACAGCATAGCGGGGCTTCAGACCGAAATTAGTCTCGTCTCCAAGGTGGATCTTCGTGGAGACTCGTATGGACAGCCAAGCCCAGAAGTAGAAGAGTAGAATGAGAGCCCAGGACGTTGAGTCACCCCGCAAGTCATCGAGAGCACGGTACATGCTGAAGCTGCCGCCCTGCACAATCGTCAGCACCCCCTGCAGACCTAACGGAAGCCCGAAAAGAAGCAGCGATGGCGCCACGTGGTAGCGGAAAACATTCTTCCCATAGAGCAAGTCGCTCAGCCATGACATCTGCAAATCCCACAAAAATTATCGCACCATTGCCACTGATTTTAGCTTCACGCTCCAACCGTCTCTTTCACATCAACAACTCCTGCGATCAAAACGTAATTTCAATAGTAAAATACATTTATTCTGCAGGTCTACTACAGATCTGTTAACGTCAAGTTAATGACTTTGATAATGACGAAGTGGTGTAGTTTTAGCACTAGGAGCTTAAGGGTCCGCTATACCTGACGGTGCATTTTTTGCCGCCCATAAGATTAACATTGCGAGCGGCGATTCATTTTCAAGGTTTACCCTTGGTTGGAAAGACACAAAATTTTGCCTGTACCTAGCCCTAACAATGTTCTAGGTCGTGTTCGAAGCAGATTTCCCATTTTTTTACTGGTTTTCGAGATGATACAGCACTTTTCTTGAGGTATGCGATGCTAGCATTTGCAAAACAGTTGCAATAAAAGAAACCAGTGAGAAATTGGGAAATCTGCTTCGAACACTCCCTAGAACATTGTTAGGGCTAGGTACAGGCAAAATTTTGTGTCTTTCCAACCAAGGGTAAACCTTGAAAATGAATCGCCGCTCGCAATGTTAATCTTATGGGCGGTAAAAAATGCATCGTCAGGTATAGCGTCCTCTTGACGCCCGAGATAACGACCAAGATCCATAATAGAGCTATAGAGCTGCTGGGCATCAGATTATTATTATTTTTTTTTTTATGGATTCTCTTATACATCCAGCTCCATTCTGACCAGTGTGCTCACAGTAGAAGCTGGGCACATTGGTTTTTGATATTTAACCTTTATCAAAGGTGTATTTGCATCAATTAAACATGCCATGGTTATTGAAACCCACTATACTATAGAAATCCACCCAACAGAAAATCTGCGGTATTGGGATTCGAACCCGGGACCCTCCGATTACGAGTCCTGTGTTTGACCACAAGACCACTGAGGGCCGCAAACACATCAGATTCTCTAGACTCTAAAGGTAGGTATAGGTAATTCGTAGCTCGCAATGTTTATCTTATGGGTGGCAGAAATGCATCGTCAGCTGAAACAGACCTTCACTCAGAATCAAAGAACTTATTGGTACATATACATAGGTATATTGTAATATCAAAGTGGTGAGTTGAGCAAATGAAATAAAGGGTTCGACAATGGTCGCACTTGACTTTCTCGCAATTTTTATTGAAAATTTGATTTTTTTTTTTTTTTTTTTACGTAAATAATTGTCAGAATTTTAACTTTTTCTAAAAAGTATTTTGCCTCACAATAGGCGATACTTTTAGGCACCTGCATACCGAATTTCAAACATATCCGTCAAACAGTGAAGTGTCGTTCGACGCGCAAAGTATATGTTTTCTATTTTGCATGTCACCGTCTTAAATTTTAAGTAAATGAAAATCTATTGAAAATGCCCTTGAAGCATCTATCTGAGACCACTTTCACCAATTTTCAAGAAAATCCGTCGATTAGTGTTGTTGCAAATGTGACCTAACCAATCAAAAACGTGATTTCCATTTTTGGAACATTTTTCCTACGATAATGCCAATATTGGCCCACATTTTTGGCCCAGCTCAAAAAGAATAAACATGATCCTGTAGCATCTATTTGAGAACACTATTGCGAAAATACAAGGATCTAACTTAATAACTGTAGTGCCAAATCCGTCTTGACCAATCAAAAACGAGATTCTAGTTTTTTTTCCTATTTTTGACTTTATTTTGACTATATTGGCCGCAATTTTGAATTGATTGAATATTTCTTCCACAAACCTTTAAATAATGGTATTAAGCACAAGTTTATGGATTTTTGTGAAATTCCGGCTAATACTGTTCATGGGGCCAAGATTTCCACGTATGGGCCAATTTTGGCCCAAATTTTTAGCCCATCTCCAAAACAATAAAAATGATCCTGGAGCATCTATCTGGGAACACGACTGCAAAATTTGAAGGTTCTAACTTTATTACCGTACCGTGAAATGCGTCTTGAGTAGACAAAAACACGATTTTGAATTTTTTTTTTGACACTTTTTTGACAATAGTGGGCGCAATTTTTGAGTATTCAAAATTATATTAAAAATGTATCTCGGAACTGATTTTAGACATCTATATTCCAAATTTGAGCCAAATCGGTTGACTGGTGTGACCTCTAGTCGCGCTACAGACAAACGTACGTCGGACGGACATGACCTAAAAACCATTTTTTTGGTATCTAGGACCTCTGAAACGCCTTTTGCAATGAAAATCTCAAAATCGAAATTTCGCACGATAACATAACTTTCTCAGTCCATGTATTACATACGGGCGAGAAAGTAAAAATAAAACTGATAATACAAGCCTTGAATTCTGTGAATTCAAAATGATAATTCACTCTGAATCACTCCTATACCAAAATGATACTTGGGAAATAAATCAACTTACAACAGTCATCTTGAAACTTGTGTCAAGCGCTGACGACGAGTCAAAGCACTGACATGTGCACTCAAAGCCAAACGAGAAGCTACTGAGCGAAGATTAAAACGGCTGCTGGTGAGCAACTGATTAACTGATAATAATAAATAACCTGTCAATGAACTATCGAATGGCGGGCTCGAATAAATAAATCAATAAATTATAATGATAAAGTCGCGATAAAAATTATTAACTTCATTGTTAGTGGCATTTAGCTTCAAGAAGGAACAAGATACAACCAGTCGCCACACAATCCTGTTTGCTGAAGTTTTTTCTGACAATTTTTTTTAGATTCTGAAATATAATATGTCTTTCAAATGTCAGAAATGAACTGGCTGTGTTGTGATTTTACGACCGACTGATTTTTGGGAACAAAAAACTGGTGTTCAGAATTACTCG
The DNA here is from genome assembly GCA_950004255.1 of Mesopsocus fuscifrons. Classification (NCBI taxonomy): domain Eukaryota; kingdom Metazoa; phylum Arthropoda; class Insecta; order Psocodea; family Mesopsocidae; genus Mesopsocus; species Mesopsocus fuscifrons. The sequence goes on along the minus strand of OX465373.1, from coordinate 18,832,407 downwards.
ATCGTAAAATCACAACGCAGTCGGACGTTAAAAAATCATATCCGACCAAAAACACGCCGTGTAAAAAAACAGCCAAGTTTATAACCCTCCAAAAATTAGCCTAACTCAAAAGGGTTTGATATAAAAAATGTTGGCCAAGTTCTCCACATTCCCGCTATCACTCAGCCCCCAAAATTAGTGATATCACTTATTACAGGGCCAAGTCCTTGGCGCAAATCACGTAAGCGTCACAGCCGGTCATAGACACAGACTAAGGTTGGATGGGGGCTGCGGTCCGGGGGTATTGGAAAGCAGGTATATGACAAACTATGTCGCCAACATCCTTGTGATTCGCGCCAAAGACTTGGCCCTGTAATAAGTGATATCACTAATTTTGGGGGCTGAGTGATAGCGGGAATGTGGAGAACTTGGCCAACATTTTTTATATCAAACCCTTTTGAGGGCTGTTGAGTTAGGCTAATTTTTGGAGGGTTATAAACTTGGCTGTTTTTTTACACGGCGTGTTTTTGGTCGGATATCATATAATTTTTGTGAGGTGGTTCAATAGTTTCTACCAGTAGGTAAAACATCAATTGGCTGTCGAATGGACTCAAGTTTTCTTGCCATACCTGGAAAGTACCTACCAGTACCTGAAAACCAGTTCCCTGTCAACCATACACAAATTACCAATCTCATACCTGAAATACCTGAAAAGTACCTACTCGTACCTGAAAATGAGTTCCCTGTCGAATCTCCACAAATTACCTTCCCATACCTGAAATGTACCTAATCGTACCTGAAAACAAGTTGACTGTCGAATGGAATCAAAATACCTTGCCATACCTGGAAAGTACCTCCCAGTACCTGAAAACCAGTTCCCTGTCAAATCTACACAAATTATTATCCTGAAACCTGAAATGTACCTACTCGTACCTGAAAGTAAGTTGCCTGGCGAATCTACACAAATTACCTGGAAGGACAAGAAGCAGGAGGCAGTATTTGTTTTGTAAATATCTGCCATAAGTTAGTATGGGAACTTTGAATCGAACCTGAACCTATAATACTGTAGGTACTTCGGGTTTGCGATTTTTCTGGGTGTTTTGGGGATGGTACCTACAAGTATGCCGAGTTTCAGCTCTATCGTACCGCTGGAACATGCTTATAATTTGTATAGGTGAGTGAGTGAGTCAGTCAGTCAGTCAGTCAGTGAGTGACCCTCAAAAACAGCTAAGTTTGGGATGTCACTGCTCAGGTACGGTTGGACGTAGAAATTTGAAATTTAATTTTGGAGGTCCCGTGGGACCCTACTACAGGAGAAGGGTACCCACTATTCGAGCCACGCCCCCTTGCCTCCTGTAGAGAGGCACGAAAAGTGCACAACTCTGGTTCCTGTATAACATGCTGGCAGTGCTCGAGGCTTTGTCGCGCTTTCTTTTTCTTTAAAACTTGGCTGCATGCACTGCCGTGCATGTTGATCTCAGAAACTTACCTAAGTGAACTGCTTCAACATTATTCCTTGAAATGCCGAAACACATTCTTGTCCCAAGTAAAGACGCTCCAAGATTTTGGCTGAAATAACGCCTCATATTCTTGTCCCAAGTAAAGATGACGTTCCAAGATTTTGGCTGAAATAACGCCGCATATTCTTGTCCCATGTATAGTCGATGCTCCAAGATTTCGGCTGAAATAACGCCGCATATTCTTGTCCCAAGTAAAGACGACGCTCCAATATTATGACTGTAGTGTCGACATAAACTCTTGTCCCCAAGATTTTGACTGACTTTAGTCATTTTTACAGTACCTACGGATGGATAAAATCATAGAAGCTTGAAACCTGCATTTTTTTATTAATTTGCTAATCTCTAAAGAAGCAGAGGGGGGGATCCATTTCTGGCCTCATACCAACGCTATCTGACGAAGAACAGCAGAGCACAATAATGGCCGAGAACAACGAGCAAACACATGCAAAAGTCAATAACAAACGCTGCTCTGCTAACCAGATGAAGGTAATAACGGAACGTGGTAAACATAGCTAGATACACAAATAGTAGCTCAGGCGGTACAGAATGCAACTGGTGGCAGCGGCGTCGACCGCGAGCGCGCTGCGGGACGGAAGCCGCGACAGCGTCCGTGGCTGCCGGCTACTTGGGGATGCGCGCCGGTCAGCGACTCAGTCAGTTTTGGTCCGCTTCCCTCACCACACTGTGAGACGCCCGCAACCCAACACACATCACGCGGTAAGGCGTAGTGAAGGCACATTTTTAAAATTAAGGTTTTATCATAACACCATGCCCAGTTAAGAGAAAACTGGAGATTTTCTCCCATGTTTACCATGTTAAATTTCCGAGAAAATCTCTTAACCGAGTATGGTGGGAAGCAGCCTAAGTTTTATAGGACCTATAGGACCTAGTCCTGTTCAGTCCATAAAAAACGAAACCTTCTTACACTTATACTATCTCTCAAAATTCCTTTTAAGTCAGGAATTCAACAACCCACCAAAAAACCAGTCATTTACCTGAAAACATCGGGCTACTTCAAGACCCTTCTCATGATCACCCCACGCAGGTTGGCTTAGTAGTCCTTGCAATAAGCAGATTCACAATAGTCCTGTGGATGATCTGAAAAAAATACAGCGCGGTGTTAACTGACTGTTCTCCATACCAATCAAGGCACAGGTACTTTGCATCTACCCACAGTTCCTATGGCATCTGTTCAACGAGAGGTTTCACCGGCCATGTCAGTAGTCCCAAAAAAAGCACTCTCGGGCAAGGCCCTTTTACTGCCCTATAGTTTTTCTCCGCGTATTTTTTTAATAAAATGGGGGCTGAAAAAATGAACAAGTAACTGATTAGTTCCAGATAAATTGTGAAGTTTCCATCCGAAGGGAAGTCTTAGTTTCGAAGTCATTAATCACCACCCTTGATAAATATTGTTTCCAGCCGCAGCAAAAATTTATAAGTCACACCAAAAACTTTTCGAGATTATCACTTTACAGATGATATCAACAAGCGCAGAACTTCACGAAAATAAAAAACTTCTACTCGCTTCCGACCTGTATTGGCGGAGTTGGTTTTCAACTTAGGCCAAAAAATCACTAAAATTTATTGAACGAAATTCGATCAGTCGATTTCTTGGCAGAGTGAAAACTGCACTGTTAGGCTGATAGGGTTTTCTGTCGCCAAATTTATTTTTTTCCTTTTTGTTACTTACGGGTTTATAGATTTTAGATTTGAAACAGGATTCATGAGTATCTTATTCTGCCCCTACATCGGGCCAGTTTCAATTTTTTGATGTTAAATGGAGAGATAGTTACTTCGAAGGTGAGTTCAGACAGCGACCTTGAGGAAGGTCTAGGAACCGCGCCAGTTTCAAATGAATCAGTTTACAGATGAACTTCAAGACCATAAACAGAGCAGCACTGAATGCCAACAACCTAACAACAAGAAAATAGGTATTTCCACGAAATAGGATAAAATAAAAATGAAAAAAAAGCAGTCAAAGAGAAAATAAATGAGAACTAGTCCCTGAAGACTGCGTCCTCACCGAATTGACTCGAACTCTTCGTTTTTTCTACCCACGATCTGTTTTCGATTTGCCAACAACATCAAGCTTGCGTCTATACTCCAGCTATAGCCGATTAACTACCATGGGGCGAATGTCCTTAAACGACTGCTCCTACCTACACTTTTGCATACAGTATTCCAATGTTTATATTTCGAATATGTGGGAATGTTTTTTAGTTCTTATACTTTTCGAAGAAAGAATTCATTTGTAAGGTTTCAACTCGAATGTTACGGTAACCCTAAAAAGAAATGGAACAATCTCTGAAAGATGGAAGGCATAATTTCTAATACCCCCCCCCCCCCCCCCCAACTTGAGAGGCTTTATGACACAGTAAACACGCTCACTCTCCTTCAAGCTCTATTTTAATAACTCCAGCTGAGGTATTCACGTTCTCGTAACACGTTACTTTACCCGAAAAAAGCACCATGAATCACCAACATCCAGTGCTGTTTTCCACACCTCTTGGTGTTAACTCTGGTGCTCCACTGGTGTTAAATCAGCGGGAATAGTCCCCCACCCCAATACTTCTTGTTTCGTTACTTTTACAAGATTCTTCCATCAACGCTACACCTATAGGAGAACTATTAAGTACCTATCCAGTTCTATTGTATAACTCCTGACCACAGTCCCGTTTGTTGATGTTTTTTTTACTTTACACTTTTGAGGAAACTGTGGGGTATTGAAGTATATTTATGTTCTGAAATATAAAATTTATTTAGAGCAAAATTGCTATTTTACAATCAAGTAATTTATTCGGGGTCAAAAAAAAAAAAAAAAAAAACAGAAACAAACAGCAATGTGTATTCCTGCATAAGGCAGATTCTAAAATAATGGTGGAATAAAATGACCTCAAAACCTCTAAAACAGGTCGAATATTTAACGATAACTTTCTTGTCAAAGGGCGCAGAAATTGATAGGGGATGTAGGTATTACACACGGCGACGGCGCGGTGGTGGAGGTGAAAAAATATGAAGGTGAAACTGACAAAATCTGGCGAAGATTTAAAAAAGGAAACAATGGAAAGCCTTTGACAACAAAAAGGTAACGCGTTTCCACGGTGGAATGGAAAAGGTGTTAACGCAACTAGATTGGGTTATGATCCCATATTTCTCATAACAGCGCAATTTTCGGATTTGATGGACTTCTGACCTTTTACGGCATTTCCACACAACATGTTATTTCGCGTTTCAAATCCCGAGTAATATTTATGGCCTCGCAAGCAACTGGCAATCATTTTTTTATTCTTTACCTCCGTAGGATTTTCCTTTACGAAGTTTTAACCAATTTTGTCCTAAATGTGCAAAGAATGGCCCCAGACTGCACTGGTTGTCCAAAAAATTCTAGAACCAGTCAAAAGAGATTCCAGATTTTCTAGAAAACCACGGGAAATTTTAATACTGTAACATATTTACATGGAAAAATGGTTAATGAAGCTTCAAAAAAGAAAAATATCTTGAAACCTTTTTTAAGCGAGAAATACATGCAAAAAATCCCAATATGAGGGAAAAACCTTTTTTACTGCCGCAAGGCCATTGTCGAAGGATTAGTGCTGTTCAAACGCAGTTTTTTCTCTCTTTTATGAGGAAGAGTACAGAAGAGTACGAAACATTTTAATTCGACAGAAGCGAGCGTTAGAATCATCAACTTTTTTAAAGAGAAACAACAAAAATAACTTCGACGTTCTCTTTGAAAAGTTCGAGAGAAAAAGATTTCAAACAATTCTTCTCCTCCTTATGACTTCAAATGAAATCTCACAATGCCTCAAGGCTTACTTTTAACGAGAGGCATAAACTGGGCGAGTTGATAAGAATCTCTAAGGTTTCTACTTAATCGCTCAAGATGCACGGTTATGTCATTCACGGCGCACTTATAATCCATTCTGAAGTACCTACCAGTTGTTTAAGAGGTTTGGCCTTACATTTTGGTTTACACCGAGGGGGTAACCACTCCAGAGATTCCTTGAGATTCCATAAAGATTTCCAAAGATTCCCAACGATATTCATAGAAAGATGAATCCTGAAGGGGTAACCACTCCGAAAGAAATTCCAAGATTTCCCTGAGATTTCATAAAGATTTCCAATAATTCCCAACGAGATTCCGAGTGGTTAACCCCACAGTTTACACGCTTTTAGGTGACGCTTGTCACTGTCAGAACCATACTCCTGAAATCCTAGGACCACCGTCTATACTGTACATTCCGTCATAACTGCAGGGCGCAGACGGTCAGTGGCGTATTGGCGACAAGATAGAAGGAAATTTTAGGGACAATGGAGCATTATATGTGCATAAATGAGGGTATGACGCGGTGAATGTGTGGGTCAGTCCACAGTTGGCGCCAACACAGCAGCTTGCCCCCATGCACGATCTGTTTTGTAACCCCCACCCCAGTGCGCCATCCCGACTAGGGGTTGCATTCCCCTAATTACTCATATTTCAGTCCAAGAATAAATTATGACTTTGCCAGCAATTTTTTTAATTCCAGGAAAACCTTTCAACAAGACCGAAAATTATAAAGGGAACGACAACGGTCGCTCTTGACTTTCTCGTATTTATTAAGTCAATGGCGTTAACCCCGGTTTTCAATAATTATAGGACTAACATTGTATACCCCCTACAGCTTGTTACAATGAAAGAAAAAATAATTTTATATATTCGAACGTGATTATTTTTTGTCGCAATTTTTTCTATAATAGGTAATTTCTAATAATCTGAAGGAGCAACTCGCGCATAAATTTGAAACCACTGTCACCAGTGTTCAAGGTTATTATTGTAGTCCTAAAAAAAAACTATTTCCATTTCTGGCAATTTTTAATATTAATTTTTTGGCTGAAAGGCGTGACCCCAGGCGCAGAACAGAACATAACGTTATAAAAAACTTAGATTTTTTTTAGAAGCCACAGAACCTCTAGTAAGTGCAGAATCACAGGCAATCCAAAAGGTAATTTCCACGATGGCACTACTTTCTCATACTACGTATTTTAAGCAGACGAGAAAGTGAAAAGTCCCAACCCGAGAAATCGGACCCGATTCAGGAAGTGTAATTAAGAAAGTTTCATAAAGGAAACCAATCCGTATACATGGCTGTTTATTTCTTAATGTCAGTCGGTTACTCTAGTTAATTTTCTAAAGCAAATTGTAACAGAATTTCTTGCAACAATAACTTTTCGAAACAACTCTGAGTAAAATTGCCCCAGCTCCAGGAAGACGGCCACTACCTCTAAGTAACTATCTAAATATATGACGCAAAATTACTTTTTGGTTTACGACACCAATATTTTACATCAAATAATTAAAATAATTTTGAATGTTTTGCGAGGTACCAAACATGTCGGTAAAATTTCTTCCGATATATCAATTCCAAAAATTAAGTCCCACCGAAACCCTCTCCTCCTTGGAGGGTTAGTTTTTGTCTTGAAATTAAAAACGTAAAAATGTGTTTCAATAACGTGAACCATAAAATAATACATGTATGTACAATATGAGGGTCGTTAACTGTAATAATAATTAGTAGTAGTAGTAGTAATTTTTATTATATTTAGGGTGCATCCCACCATGCCCAGTTAAAATTAAACTGGAGATTTACCATGTTAAATTTAACTTAAAAGTTAAATTTAGGACAAACATAGGACAAAATCTCCAGTTTAATTTTAACTGGGCATGGTGGGACGCACCCTGACACAGTTAATTTCAACAAATATTTTGCTCCCCTTCCTTGTGTTGGGATGCTTCTGCATTAAGTTTTTTAACTCCAACATCCTCATCCGTAATTTTTCTTATTTCTTTTATTTCTTAATACATAACAGATACACAGAATTATTAAAATGTTGAGAAGTATTTACATTTTCCGCGAGATAAAGTTTGAGAAGAGAAATGTGAGTTTGTCGCAAGTCAGCACTGGGCGGTCCCTGACTGACTCATCCCCTCCCTACGCTCCCATCATTGCTTTTATTTGCGTCCCATTCCCTCAAGTCAGCGAAACAGTCAGGATTTCCAATCCGGGGGCAACAAACAGTTTATAGGGACAGCTCAGTACCCCTATATACAGTCCACCCAAGCTCCCAGGGGTCTCCGGCTTCGGATTGCTCAAAGCAGATGAAAACCGAAACAAGAAACTCCCCCATAAATTCTTATTTCCTTTCAAACTAGAGATATTTTCCAAATTGGAAAAATATCATGTTTCCTACTTTCGTGGAGAAAGTTCGCCTCCCCTGATTTTTCGAATTATCTTTTAGGATCGAAGGGATTCCATGTGAAGATTGAGGTAACTACAAGCAGCTTAACTATAGAAGCGAGGGGTTAACCACTCGTTGGGAATCTCGTTGGGAATCATTGGAAATCTTTAAGAAATCTCAGGGAATCTTGGAATTTTTTGGAGGGGTTCGTCTTTCTATGAATATCGTTGGGAATCTTTGGAAATCTTTATGGAATCTCAGTGGAACCTCAAGGAATCTCTGGAGTGGTTACCCCCTCGTCTATAGAAGTTACATCAGTCACAGAACATTACCAAAATGTTTACGCCTATGTTTACCTTTGGGGATACCGTTTTCGCTTGACCTCTACTCGGGGTCAAACAAGTTATCCGAGAAAAAGGTTCTTCAGCAAGTTTTGAGAAGGACACTTGGCAGAAGCAGAAAGGATTGCAGATGCAGTATTTCAGCACTGTATTCTTTACTGAGAGTTTTTCCTCCGGGGGGGGGGGGGGTGGGGGGGGGGGAGGGGGAGTGACCCTTGAGGTCAGTGGTTAGTGAGGACTTGGTCCTACCGCCCACACCCCAGCAAGGGATGATTTGTGGTGTGAGGATGAGGAATTAACTCTCTAATGAGTTAGCATTGGACTGCCTCCAACTAAAAATGCCACACCCCGAAGAGCACAACGCGGATTTCCCATTTCAGCGAAACTCCTTGTCCCCAGGGCCACCCTCAACTAGGGGCAAAGCGAAAATGAAAAGTTATTCGTTATTTTGATATGCATAACATGTTTAGGTATACACTCTCTTTGTATTTCCACCAGACAAGGCGTAAATCCTCCCTCCGTTTCCAGTTTGGGAACTACATTAAGGGTCCGCTATACCTGACGATGCATTTTTTACCGCCCTTAAGATTAACATTGCGAGCGGCGATTCATTTTAAAGGTTTACCCTTGGTTGGAAAGACACAAAATTTTTGCCTGTACCTTGCCCTAACAATGTTCTAGGTCGTGATCGAAACAGATTTCCCAATTTTTTACTGGTTTTTCGAGATACAGCACTTTTCTTGAGGTATGCGATGCTATAGCATTTGCAAAACAGCTGCAATAAAAGAAACCAGTGAGAAATTGGGAAATCTGCTTCATCACGACCTACAACATTGTTAGGGCTAGGTACAGGTAAAATTTTGTGTCTTTCCAACCAAGGGTAAACCTTGAAAATGAATCGCCGCTCGCAATGTTAATCTTATGGGCGGCAAAAAATGCATCGTCAGGTATAGCGTCCTCTTAAGGCAGCAGTATAAAGTTCCGAGGCGGAGGCTAACCAAACTATATTATATTCTATACAATAAAACTCCTTTATTATCAGAAATATTCGAGTTTATTATTTTTTCTATTTCTTTCTGCCAAACTGCAAAAGGAAAGCAGCCGGGTGACGAGTTTTCTGAGCATGTACGGACCATTACCTCGCTAACAGATGGTAATGAGGCAGCTAGTCATTATGCCACAAGATAATGGAAGGGAATTTAACGTTAAAGGCCACGTAGGGGTGTAAAAAGGAGACATTAAGTGTCTCCAACCTCTCAGCTTTCTAATTTATTATTCTCTTGAGGGAGGGGCGGGTTGCTGGATAATCTCCGAGAAGTAAACAGATACGACCCCGCCTCACTCTTACCTACTACAGACAGTAGTTGGCTTCCGAAGAATACGGTCAAACTAGAGAAAAATCTCCAAATTTTACTTAAAAATAGTACCTACACTTTCATTTTTTCATTATTTTTTTCCTTTAAAATAAGATGGGGCTTTTCCAGTAAAGTGACATATTGAGAAATTCATATCAAGGCTTTCAATAGTTTTTTATAAAAATATGATTAAGGGTCCGCTATACCTGACGATGCATTTCTTTCCGCCATTAAGATTAACATTGCGACATTCATTTTCAAGGTTTACCCTTGGTTAGAAAGGCACAAAATTTTGCCTGTACCTAACCCTAACAATGTTGTAGGTCGTAATCGAAGCAGATTTCCCAATGTTTTACTGGTTTTTCGAGATACAGCACTTTTCTTGAGGTATGCGATGCTAGCATTTGCAAAACAGTTGCAATAAAAGAAACCAGTGAGAAATTGGGAAATCTGCTTCGATTACGACCCCTGCAACATTGTTAGGGCTAGGTACAGGCAAAATTTTGTGTCTTTCCAACCAAGGGTAAACCTTGAAATGAATCGCCGCTCGCAATGTTAATCTTATGGGCGGCAAAAAATGCATCGTCAGTTACAGCGGCCCTTTAAAAAAAACTTCACGTTTGAATCCAATTGGGATAGCATTAGAGACGAACATCTATAAAGGATGACTGTGTGAACGAAGGAATAGAGATACTGCTATAGGCTAGGTTCCACTCCATACGATACATACCTTCAGGGATGGTTAGCACGCCTCGTTAAACAATAAGCAAGGATTTGATTACTGATGGTAAGTGGCAAGGTGGCGCTAAGAATGGTGGCTACACAGGAAAGCGACAAGTCGCGGGAAGCCGGATAAGCTATTAAGTAAACGAAGGGCCCGTACTGTTGATTAATTCAAAGGAAATGGAAAACCCGCCCTCTTGTCGCCAAATTATCGGGTCGCCTCAAGCCGCCCCGCGACCACCCTCAATCCCCCAGTGCCCCTCCCAAAGGGGTAAATGAAATTCTACTGAGGGTGTACCACAATAGAAGCCATAATCTGAGAAGCTTTCAGCTCAAGTTATCCTTGTGAGTCCCACTGCAACGCAGTCTAAAGTGCACTGGATGCAATCCGAGTGCCAGCAGCTTCAAGGGAACGTCAGAGCCTTAAATACTTATGTCAGGAAAAAAGTTAACAATATAGAACAAAATGTGTGAAGCTCTGAGGCTGTACACAACAAAATGGATAGCATTTCCAAATTTATTCATATTGGCAGTGTGTAGCTGACTCAATCAGGGAATTGGTCCGTCCTACACGCGACTTTATCTATTGTTGGTATTATTATGCGTGAAGGCTTCCATAACATATTCATAACGATTTGAGACGGCTCCTACTGAAAGCAATCGAATTTCGTATTCAATTCTAAACGTGTTTAGGGCCCCGAAAGTTCCAAAAGAAGGGACTGTCGTGAGCTGGAAATGATTCACAAAGGAAAAGGAGAGCGAATGGCATAATTAAACCTCCCATTAATTCATGAAGTCATGCAGTTCAAGAAACTTCATGAAGTCATGAAGTTCAAGAAACTTCATGAAGTCATGAAGTTCAAGAAACTTCATGAAGTTCAAGAAAGTGAGATGCTAAGTTTCAATGAAAAGTTTAAGTAGATCAACCCCTGAAACTTCAAAGTTGGTAAGTATTGTATGTGTGTTTGTTACCCTCCTCTTTAAACGACAATTAGGAGCTGTTTATTTTCTGTGGGTTGCTGAGAAAGCTCAGTACACTGATAGTGAGTCATATAATGTATGAATTAAAGGGAAAGAACATAAGATCAATTTGCGTTGCTCACTTACAAAGCAACACAAGTGCTGACACCATACCCTTGGTCCAGCAGGTCTATTCCAGGTCTGTTAACGAGAAGATAACGACGAAGTGGATTAATTCTAGCATTAGGAACTTGACGAGTTGTCACGAGCTTACTACTGGTACCTAGGGGGAGGTTTAGGGGATGATGAATGATAACGATTACTTACTTAGTACGAGTAGCTCTTTGGTGGTCTGACCCTTGAGGATGGCAGTCTATTCAGTCTCAGGATCTCCGACTTACACACGGTCAGCTGAGTGCTAGGCCGTTATATATCGGGTCATCCTCAAGGTTCAGTGTCTAGGTAAGGTCACACCACATACAGGGTGTGACACGAGTAACGACCAAAAATCAGGAATAGATCTGCAGGGACCACGACTGAAAAATATATCGGTGCATGAGGCAGAAAGACAAGACGCAAATCAGAGGTAGAGTAGTTCCCGGCCCTGAGGCACATAGGGAGAGATCAAAGAAGCCCGTCGAAATTTGATATTGGAGCCTTTACAAATTGGTTCAGCGAATCGGTAAATTTCCAATGCGGGACCCGAACCCCTCAAGCAAACTCCCCGCTGAAGGCTGTGGCGAAGATAGCGTGCAAAGTTGAGGATTATCGGACGTGCCATGCTTTAGAGCCGTATACATACGAGTACGTGCTCAGTAAAGGTTTCACGGACGTAACACAACTTCGGAAGCAACTACCACTATCGCACGTCACTGTCCAATCGTTTTAGCGTCAATCCTTTGTTGAACACCTGGGGTTGTAATGTCAGCAGTCAAATATGCCAGCCAATAGCAGGAGGTTATTTAAATTTTTTTTTGCGGGCTCAAAGAAATATGTGTACACCCACTTTCGAATTACATAATCATGGTTTTGCAGGCGCAGTGAAATATGTGTACATCCACATTCAAATTTTCAATTATAATTACAAAATAAGGGTTAAGAGGACGCTATACCTGACGATGCATTTTTTGCCACCCATAAGATTAACATTGCGAGCGGCGATTCATTTTCAAGGTTTACCCTTGGTTGGAAAGACACAAAATTTTGCCTGTAAATACCTAGCCCTAGCAATGTTCTAGGTCGTGTTCGAAGCAGATTTCCCAATTTCTCACTGGTTTCTTTTATTGCAACTGTTTTGCAAATACTAGCATCGCATACCTCAAAAAAAGTGCTGTATCTCGAAAACCAGTAAAAAAAAAATGGGAAATCTGCTTCGAACACGACCTAGAACATTGTTAGGGCTAGGTAGGTACAGGCAAAATTTTGTGTATATCCAACCAAGGGATAAACCTTGAAAATGAATCGCCGCTCGCAATGTTAATCTTATGGGCGGCAAAAAATGCATCGTCAGGTATAGCGGACCCTTGGTTAAACCATGAACACCGTAGTAAGATTGTCGGATCGGCTAAGTTCTCTACAGCTGAGGATTACTTCACTGGGGAAAGGGTATCTATTGAAATAATTCGAAAACGAATCGATTACTAAAAGCAGTTCGATGGAAGATTCCTAAAAAGGCGATTGCGGTGTGAGGGGTGTCACCCTCGGAGGTAACAAGGAAAGATGAGAGATGGGGGGGTGTGGAGCCGTCAAACTCCAAGAAGCGGTAATCCCCAGTATCCCCACCCTCAGAGAGTTAACCCAAAACTCGTAAAACTCCCTGCGAGGCGGTGTAAGTGCTTCCGCAGGATAACCCTTCTCAGGATTACGATACAGCGCACGCGAGGAAACCGTAATGAAGTCATTCGGGAACCTTCAATTCCCATTTTCCGATCCAATCCGCCGGAAGTACAACAGCCAGCTTCCGCTGAGTTATACCTTTGTGACTATTGACGGTTTTATTAGTTTCCGACAAATCAAAGGTGGAGTAGGCAAGTAATGGAGTCCGGATGAGCGGGGTGGGGGATACAGCTATTAGACCGTTTGAAACATTCTCATTTGCTTAGGCTGGATTTCACCACTTTAACGTGAAGACTATCGTGTACACGATAGCGCTATCGTATCGGTAAAAAATGTTAACCGCTTTCACCATGCACCGTTACCGTTTCGTTAGCTTTCGAGTGGATTATCCGTGCGTTAGCGAAAACGATAATTTTCATACCTGCGACGGCTGCGACTCATTTGGTGTAGTCTAATCAACATTTTAACTTATTTCTCCGAAAAAATAGGGGTTTTTTCACGTTTATTTCCACTTTTAGATTGAAACTGTTGAAATAAATTTGACGTAAACAAAGCAGGCGAATTCTATTGACACAACAAAACCTAACGAGAGGATGTCTGCTTTTTCGAATCGATAGCTATTCGAACGTTAAAAGGCACTATCGTGAGGTGGTGAAACTCAGCCTTTTAGTAGGGAGGTAGGGAGAGAGTCCAAACACATTTTTTACTTTCTCGTTTTTAATCACTTTGAACCCTTACGTCAGAAAACAGCAATGTGTGTATAGCCTTAAGACAAGAGGACACTTTAAGTATGATCTATGGGGCAGTAGAAAATTTGCAGGTAGCGATACTCGAACCTGGGACCTTCGTTGAGAGTCCAATGTTCGAATAGATCGAAGATTCTACAGTAGGAAAACAGGGAAAGAGGTATTATTAAGAAATTAACTGCGTCTATTTCGGGTTTTAAGATGTTTACTTAGAATGCTTACGTTAATTGTCTATTTTTATAGCTAATCCCGACAGCTCTCCAGCGTAAATGATTGCTTCAGAAGCATGACAGCTTTATGCCGAGCTATTTCACCTCAGCTTCAATCGAACTTGGCTCATATCCGTTTGAAGTTGAGACCTCAATTCTGAACTAACTCTGACGTCACTAGCCGAGATTACATGTCTGAGGGGTATCAGACGACAACTTCTGCAAACATTTCTTTTATGGATATGACTTTCATGGAAGTAAATTCAGAGAAACTGTATGTAGTTGCGGAGAGGGATGAAAGCGATCACAAGAAATGAAGGCGGAAAATACATATGATGGAGCTTCTCCACTATTGGCAAGTGATGAATGATGAATGACATAAGCCTGGTTATATTTTTGCACCTGAGCAGGTTGCAGTTCCCCAAAGTAAACACTGGTTTGACACCTCCCCTCTGAGCCGTCATATGTACCTATCCTAGTTCGGGTTATCGACACCATCGTTGGACAGTAAAGAGCAAGCAGTAAGGAAGTCGTCACTCAGCCTATAAGCGAACCGAGCACGGAAAAACACATCAGGCACACACTCAGACCTAACTCTGACTTCTGGAAACCAACATGGTAGTCGTTGGCCAAGCCCGTAGCTGGAATAAATCAACAACGGTGGAAAATATAACCGAAACAAGAGAGCTTCGATTTCATTCCATGTGACAATGAAACTCAGCGATGTGTTGTGACACCACCCTTCATTTGCATGCCTTGCATCTTTATTGTTATTCCCCACATTATTACATTACCTCTGCCGAGGATCTCCATGAGTACTGTCAACCAGGCTCCTCTTAATTCCCACTTTGTTATTTCCGAGGGGGTAACCACTCCAAAGATTCCTTGAGATTCCCTCAGATTCCATAAAGATTTTCAAAGATTCCCAACGATATTCATAGAAAGATGAATCCCGAAGGGGTAACCACTCCAAAAAATTCCAAGATTCCCTGAGATTTCATAAAGATTTCCAATGATTCCCAACGAGATTCCCAGCGAGTGGTTAACCCCTCGGTTGGGAACGAAGGGGCAAAAAAAATTGTTCTCCTTTACTTACCCCTATACTATACGTCCAGTAACATTATTCATTAGATTGTAAACTGCACTGCAATGAACAGCCACTCTTCTATTTTTTCCTATTTAGCTTCAGATGACCCGGCAAAGGCTAGAGGACGGGTGCGAGGAAAAGGCAGGCTACCCCTTCGCTTTGGTGCTTCGGCTACGTGTGGTTCAAGTGGTGTGCGGCATCTCCACTCTACTGATGGGAGCTGTGGCACTCATTGAGGAGAAGACTCCCTTCAACCTCGGGCTAGGAGTACCTGCGGGTGTTTCCACAGTTCTAGCAGCAGGTAATCAAAAGGGAACACAACTCTAAAAGTCCGTCGTGAGAAAAAATCTTAGCATAGCAGGATACACCTTGTGATCTCCATATAATTGATGCCAAAACAAGTGCTAAGAAGTCACCATTCCTACAGTATGTGCTCTCTACACAGATAAATTCACCCCTACGTCTCAGGGTGGCCACTTAATACCAGCTCAGTAGGTAGTCGCAATAGACTCTTTGAAATTGAAATTGTGAAACGTTGTTGTACCTAACCACGCCAAAGGAATGTCACCAGTAAAAAAAGATTAAGACAGTTATACCTTGTAATGAACCAATCACGCTCAAATAATATTTTGTATATACACTTGTACATACGGTTGAATATATGGGAATACCCTAGGTGCACCTTACATCATAATCTAGAATTCATAAATTAACTATGTAGGGTTGACTAGAGATTTGGGTTTATTTATTTCAGAAGCTATAACAATTCCTACATACTTATATTGGATGATGCTATATATTATTTGTGAACCGGTCTTGGACGCCAACTCCTTCTGATAACTCGACCAGCAAAAACTCAAGAACGTACATAAGTGGATGAGAAGAAGTAAAAATCCACTGTTGATAAGGTAAATATTGATTACTTAAACTCGTCCGTTGTAACTCTACTGTAGCTTCGATTCCATTGAAACTTGGCACCAAACGAAGTATAGATTACTTATTCATTATTAAAATTGATGTAGTTAGTTCTGTAACTCCCCCCCAAACTTATCTGACATTTTGATTGCAGTTCGAAGCTGACGACATCGCGGAGACACCGCCGATGTTCTAGTGTGACATTGGGATGACCTTCAGCTCAGACATCACTCCTGGACCCATCTGAACCTTGGACATGGCTGCTGGTACTCGAACTGCCCTCAGTCTGGATACTGGTACTTCTTGGACCCCAACCTGGACCAACTCGAAGCTACCTCGAACGCTCCAAACCGAAGCCCTACGGACAATCCCTTTTCTTAGCTCATTGCAACCCTATCAATATAATTTGGATGTTCTCCAATCTTTGAAGCCAGTATTCTTATTACGTCGAAAAAAGTGAACTGATGCTTACCGATAAATCGGGATTTGAAGATGGATTCGTTGCTGCTGCGGCCTCTGATGATAGACACTGTAGTCACTTGACTTAAAACAAACACATCTATGGATGATGACTGGATGACGATCTGATGTGAAAAAGCCTCGCTGCCCGCACTTACACTTCTTTTTATTGACTAGCACCTTCTAGAATCTTCGAGAACATTCTCAAAACGGAAATTTGCTGTGATTGGACGAAAGAACCAGGAAAAATCTGTAAAACTGACCTACCACACTTGGAACTGTTTCTACAACTCGCAACTTGAATGACAATGTTTTGATACTAAAACCCGCCAATATTTGAACTGTGACACTTTCGTCTAGCATAGTTCTATTATCTTATTTTTTTTTTAGGCCCAGCCTACAAAATAGGTACATGTTAAAAATACCGGTACGGTACAAGTACCTACCATCACACAATCCTTTGTGAAACGACAGTTCCATATTTTACTTTTCAGCTAACAATATCTACTCCTCAAGAGGTTTTGATGGCTACCAACCCTCTTCTTGCAAAGGATCCTCTGTCTGGCTGAGGCTTCGAGTGCTGGGTCCGACATTCAAACTCGCCGCTATCAATATCGTGCTTTGGAGTCTCACCACCGTGTTCCTTATTGCTCTCATGGCCAGAACTATTCGAGTTCTGGTTTCAGGCAAGTAGGAAGGCAGATATTACGAAATGTCAAAAAGTAAAAGAATGCGTAGGCAGGTAAGTAAAGCCAGACAGAAATTGTTCAAACCTCTGAAGGATAAGAGGCAATTTTCAATCCCCTGTAGCTTGTACCTACCTCCCCGTTCTAGGAGTGGGTAACTTATCTATTAACTCTAGAATTACCAGTTATCCAACTAACTGGGTACCTACTTCAGCAATTGGTTTGGGTTGTTTGGGTATGAAGTGTGGAGGTTGGGGTAGGTAATGAACCACCCGGCTCGGCGTCCTCATAATATTTGCATTCTTCGTTAGGATCCAGGGAGATTAGAAGCTATTTTAAACCTTACCTTGTCAGGAGCACTAAATTCAGAGTAAAAACATTTAAACACTACAAATTTACTAGCGGCAATTTTCTTTTTTGACACAAAACAAAGGCTAATGCGCCATCTTAGAGTGGCAGCAGAAACAAGATGTTACGATAAAAACTCCCGCCAAATTCAAACTTTGACCTAAAACTAATATGACAAACTGGTTTTTCTTGCTTTGTTTCAGGTGGAATGGAATCAGCTACAATAAACGCTATCGCTGGTACAGAGCTTCTCTTATGCATCTGCATATGCTGCACAGTTGGAGCAGTAACGTGGGTAGACGGGCATTATGATCCTGACTGTCAAGACCCCCCTGATCTGGCCCATTCAAATACAGGCACGGCTGTTAGCATGGTTACCCTCTCGCAGTCTGCCCCTGTGTGATACTTTGTTCTAGCCAAGTGAAACAAGTTTTGTCTGTTGAAGGAGGTAGATTTTTATTTATATACGGGTTTCATGTAAGTATAGGTATATGAACTTCGACAAAAGAGACAGCTTTCCCTTTGGGGCCCATGAGCAGTTACCCAAGTGATGGGAAGGAAGAAGCCTAGAGCTAATCGTTACTATTGATAGGTACCTACTACTTAAATTCAATAGGTTCCCATTTAAATACGATTATGATAAAAACTCTTCAGTAAAACAAGTTATACTTACTGAAAAAGAAAATACTAAGCTAACAATAAATTTACATTTACAACAGAAAGCCGTTCATAGGGATGAAATACCTACACCTAATATAAGTACCTATACTTACTAGGGTGCAAGGGATAAGGAAATGCCTGAAGCGACGACCCAGCAAGTGGCAGGGTGACCAAAGTGTACCTCAATGTAATAGGAATAACCGGTGGTGATGTCACCAGCCTACACTGGGGTGGAGTTGTTTTGGTCACCCTGTCACTTGCTGGGTCGTCGCCTCAGGCATTTCCTTATCCCTTGCACCCTAGTATAGTGTCTCGTTACTCAAATGAGAGAAAAATACTTAGGTAGTAGGTAGGTACTATTAATTCCATTATTACTCTCCTAACAGGTACCTCCTACCACCGTAGCACCAACACAGGTACCTATACTCAACCAAATCATTGATTGGGGTTCGTCGTTGACGGCTGAGGTTCATTATCCATTTTCCAAAAGCGCTTCATATTGTTAATGACTCCATCAAAACTGGCCGTCTTTTTCCTGGCACCTCCCTTCAACTCGCCTTCGCGGCGCCGCACAGGCATCTTAGGTTGGGAGGATGAGAGGTCGTCCATATCGAAGTCGAAGAAGTCGTCGCTTTTGCTATCCAACCTACTAACAAACCCTACTGGTTAGCCGTTTTACAGGGAGGGCACCTAACGTAGGCAGGGTGGATTCAACAAGAAGCCCACTAGCACAGTAAAGTGCTTACTTGGCAAAGATAAATAGTACAGCTACATCTCCAGGTCACTGACATGACAGGCGAGAAGAATGCTGGAAGGACTGGAAGGGTTGGTTTTCCATTGTCTGTTAGATGAGATTTCTGCTGTCCTGTTTACGGGAAGGTAGTTACTGGGACCCTTGCTTACTTATTGACTGAGGATTCAGGCTGAGCTGACAGGGAACCTTCAGGCGTGATCGGGCGACGTCCCAAACAGCGCCATTCCAGTGCAATAACTCGGTCAATACAGAGAACTTCATGAAGGCTGGCTATGTCATCGGCCGGAGGAATATCCATACCCTAAAAAAGTACCGGAAAAAGAATAATGATGCATTTTTGTTTCTGAAATTTCATGTACTTATGATGAATGTAATCCGACAGGTTGAAATTCCAAAGAGATCTGCATGAAACTGCAATTGTTCAATAATTTACCTTAGAGGTAGGTACCTACTTAGTAGGTATCCTACCTAGGCTGCTGATGCCTTAGGTACCTAAAGCTCGAAGACTGTTAACAATTACTTACCCCGACTGTTATCCATTTCTTTGATATTTCGTATTTCTCGTCGTCTGAACAGTCGACCGTCCAGTCGCCACTTGCCTGGTCACTACTCGAATCAGCCATTTCGAAGGTATCAAAAAAATCTTGAACAACAATTAGGAAGCAGCTACGTTTCTACCATGACTGTTAGTGAAACCTTCTTCTTCTCCATTTGAAGATCTTTTCGCATAAATAAGTATTTACCCAGCTTCTGCCACTTCAGTCAGTTTTATAAATTCTGGAGTTGTTTATTCGGCACTCGACGCCATCTTGTTTGTTGTGTTGTCTGCACTCTAGACGGCTTTAACGGAACTAAAAAAGGCGCTAAACATTTTCAAATGGATTCTGACTTTCCTTGGCAGATTCCGTTTCTACACTTGGGTCGTGAACGGACTTTTTCCACTCAGAATGCAGGTAAACAAAGTTGAAAACCCTAATCTTCAAATTAGCAACCACTTTTGGCTTTTCCACCATAGAAGCCAAAATTTCTTCCGTTAGGATTAGGTATGTAAAAGTACCTACCTCTAGCCAGCTAAAAGGCACAATAGGTAGAGGAAGAGGCTCCTACCATCGACTGTATAATAAGCTCAGTGTTCTATTTCATACATACCTAGATAAGATAGTACAGTAGCACGGCAAAATTCCTCTAAGTACTTAGGTACTGAGAGAGGTAAGTACCTAACTATTAATTTAATGACTACATTCCACATACGTGGACCTACCTAAGTAGCCTAAGCCTAAGCCTAGCCTAAGTAGTAGGTACCTCCCTGTCTACGTTCCCCCTTGCTACCTAGGTACTGAAAGAAGGAAAAAAGACAACTGGATATTATCTAAAAAGTACTGTAATATGGTCTCATAGGGCCAGTCTCACCAACATCAGTTAAAATTAAATACATGAGAACAGTTCCATTTCCGATGAAATTGGCTAAAAAATAAAATACCTACCTAAGTCTGTTGCAGTTGTGAACTAAGAAGGAAGTGAAAGAGGGAAAACAACCTGTTCATAGGTGGCACGAAACAGATCCGGTTGAAAGCACCACGGACTAAGAGCAGAATGAGACCAAGCGACCTATCACAATGAAGTTAAAATCGATAAAAAAGTTGTCAGGCACTTCTAAGAAGATAATATTATGGTCCCCTACTGATCAGGTTGTAACATGGTGGAATTGAATGCCTATTAACATGTATCCACATGGGGTAGGAATGAAATTATTCCAAGTGTTTAGAAGCTCCATGACAGTCACACTTCTACCCATAAAAAGAGAACGTAAAGACTCAAAAAAGTACAGTTAGAGACTCGAGGAATTGACAGCTATCTACATACCCTACCCCTACCAAGTTCTAAACACATAGGAAAATTAGGTGGCTACGAACGGAATGAACTTGCCTGACTCAAATTTGACAGAGAATATTTTGAAAGAAGCCAAGAGAGACGTAACTGAAATGAAATGGCGATGCCACCACTTTCTCAAGATCCACATTGTTTTACTTAAAATTGTATCTAAGCACTAATCATGAACATTTACAAAATAGTCATTTAAAAACTCGCCCTAACAATTTTAACTTACTTACCTAATATTGTACAAAAATCTAAAATATCAGACATCAGATCTATATAGCAGGTTCAAAATAGAAGGCGATCTCCCATTGTCAGACGCATATTTATAAAATTGCCCGTGCAATAGCGCGGATGCCCACCAGGGCCTTGCGCTTTAATGCAACATAGAGAAGGATTTATAAAATTGGTCTAAATGTCAGTTTCAGTTGGGACTTTCATCCACTCCGACTGAGAATTATCCAGTTCACGATTATGCTGCATAAATTAAAACCATGAAGGCCACAATATTCCAGATATGAAAATACAAGGCACAAAATTAGTACGTATTTGTAATACAGTACGTAATCAATCAACTGAACGCGAAAGACAAATTTGTTATTAGGTACTGCAACGAAAACTTTAAAAGTTTCGAGTCGAAAATGCACCGGTGGTTTGAACCATAAAGCCTATAAAGAGTACCAAACTAAGCTATTTTACAATTTAGGACACTGAGAATAGCGACTGCGATAAATAGCCTTATACGATAATCAAGTCTTTATATCACTATCGCTGGGCGAAGCTCGCTGGTTCCCAGGGCATTGAGATCGAACACGCACGGAAGCAGACACGTTTAGCCTGAGAGCCTGAGCAAAGCACTCGCGCGGCCAGCTCAAAGGAGGGTTCACTTAGCACTGAAATGTCTGACCCTCCGTGGCCGGAAGTCAGCGATAGATCACCTCCGTGCCCTTGTTGAGTTGGTGTAGGGAGTTGTAGGCAGAGGGGGAGGACAAGGCATCGGACCAGTCCGAGTTGCTACGGGGGGAGGGGGTTGTGGACCACCCGCCCAGCGAGTCGGGGGAGGCTAGGGAACAGTCTTCCCCACTGTGCTGGCTAGGGGGCGTCAGGTAGTGGTAGTATTGTTGTTGCTGCTGCTGCGGCTGCTGGGGCCCCGCGCTGTGCCCAGCCTGCACCCGCGCTTTCGCCTGCACCTTACTCCCCTGGTTTGTACTCATACTCGCGTTGAATCCGCCGTTCCCCGTTTTCGATGTGAACTGCGGAGGCTGCAAAAAAACCCGACAATATAAGATAAGCGAAAGAAGTCCGAACGATTCGCCAAGCCACTTTGGGTTAGGAAAGGAAGAATAATAAAATGACTTTTGTATTCTTCTTGTATAAGACACAGGACAGTTTGTAAATGAACTTACAGGGTCTAAGGGGCCAATTATGAACCTTCCCGGGCTATTTCGACATATCTAAGAAATATTGGACTAACGCTGAACGACAAATCCCTATAACACTACTGAACTATAACAATTCTTCAGATAGAATACTGAAGCTTACCTGTAAACTAGACATAGAGTAGATGTGGGGTGGGAGGTCTGCGACATCAAAGCCGCCGTGCTTGCTCTGCGTGGCGGCACGCATAGCCTGTATGTGGGTCGGGCTTAACGGCATTGACGGCCGCGACTTGGCAGGTGACGGTGAGTTTGTGCCGGGGCTCAGACTGCCCGGCGACAGGGTCAGCTGCGACCCGGGAGACTGGTGGTTACTATAGGGCGGTGAGAGGGTATGTGAGCCTGGCACCGCCACAGGTACCGACCCCTGCCGCTGATGCATCTGAAGACCAAAAAAGCAATTAGTCGCGAATCAAGGGGTGTAATCTTTACGTCGCGTCGAATCTTACACGTGAAGCTGTTGACTATTCCAATCTAAATTCCAGAAGCAAACACTGAGGACTTCTTTCTGACACTTATCTTTCCTGAAGTTGTCTTTCAGGAGCGTGACAATTTAGTACCAATGAAATAAATTAACTACAATATGTATCCAAATAAAAAATTCATTTTTTAATGACAGGTTAATGGTTAATATGGTGTATAAGGGGTGAAAGTATCCAGCAAGGTGGAGTGTGCAATATGGTACCTGGTGCTGGTAGGGAACTGGAAATCCGGGATAGCCCGCGTCTAGGCCGAGGGCGTGGAAGGTGTGGAGAGCGGCAGACTCCTCGTAGCTGGGAGGCTGCTTGCCGAGCATCGCACCGCTCAGCTGCGCGAACGCATTAGTATACAGACTGGCCGAGTCATACGGGCTGGGTAAGCTATCCGTACCCAGGCTAGCCACCGTCTGTGGGCTCTCGAGCGAGTCCAGGGGCGATGCCAAGGACATGCTCTCATTATCCTGCCAAAATTAAAGCAACCAATCAGCTGAAGTGGGTCACATCATGGGGAAATAAAGTAAATTTTCTGCTATGCCACAAAATGTACTTAAATAACGCTTCTTAATACTATATCACAGAAAACAGTTATTTTTGTTCTACAAACCTTCTTAGGGTTCGGTTTCTTGATGCTCGGTTTTCTGCGAACCGTCGTAGCAGCGCCTTCGATCTCTGGTGAGGTGGGACTGTTGTTGTTCATCGTAGACTTGGGCCTTTTCTTGGACTTTGGCTTCGGGCCCGACGCCGTGATCACCGTCGGATGGGTGATCAAATGTTGATGATGGTTGGGAGATCCTATAATGAGGTTAATGCGTCAGTTTAGGAACTCCATTTCAGCTATTGGAAGTCTCATGAAAAAGAGTTGTTTAGAAAATTCACTTCTAAGTAACGGTTAGAAAAAGGTCTCCGAGTTATTGGAAATCAAAGAGAAAACGCACTTCTTTCCATATTCAGGGAAAAACAGGATTCGGGAAATTGGGTGATAACCTGCACAATTAGAAATGAAGTTGTTAAAGCAATACGATAAAATCTAGAAATAAAAAAACTTTCAAGAGATGGCAAAAAACGTCCAGGTAAAATGGACTGACCGATGAGAGGACCAGACGAGATAATGGTGGCCATCTGCGGTGATCGGGCGATATGCTCGTCCAGCAGTCGCACGATGTCATGGTGCAGCCGCTCTCCCGCCAC
Organism: Mesopsocus fuscifrons; assembly: GCA_950004255.1. NCBI lineage: Eukaryota > Metazoa > Arthropoda > Insecta > Psocodea > Mesopsocidae > Mesopsocus > Mesopsocus fuscifrons. The sequence goes on along the minus strand of OX465373.1, from coordinate 18,808,635 downwards.
ATCGCGGGGCAGCCGATCCATGTGGTCCGTGATCTCTCTGTTGGCAAAGTTGTCCAGCAACGCCTTGCTCGCTTCATAACTTCCTTCCCTGTAAACAAAGTAATGACAACTATGAACTCAAATTATTTTTCCACCAGGGCAATGGAGCTTGTTTAAAAACTGTTATAACTGAAGAAGAGAAAGAATGCAATTGCATTAAAACTAAAATCAATAACTTTAGAATCAGAGTACGTACCTAGCTGCTAAAAATAGAGGAGTTTCATCCTTGTCGTCTTGAGCGTCTCGATTGGCGCCATGGGCAAGGAGAATGTTGACAGCGTCTACGTTATTGACAGCTGCCGCCCAGTGCAGCGCCGTTTTCCCATTATTGTCGGAGGCGTTAATGTCCGCTTCAGCGGAGATCAAATCCTCCACCATGCCTTCAATGGCGAGCCGCGCGGCCAGAATGAGAGGCGTCGTTCCGTCATGCATCTTTGCGTTAAGGTTGGTCGCCCGGTTACGCAGAAGGATTTGGAAGACGCCCATAGCGTCCGCAGCGACTGCGGCGTGAAGTGGCGTTCGCCCCGTATTGTCCTGGAAGTTGGCCTCGGCGCCGGCGTCCAGCAAACGTTTGGCAGCGTCTGCGCGAGCATACCGCGCAGCCAGATGGAGGGATGTCTCCCCTGAAGGAGAAAATAAAATTGAAACTTGCATTGCAACCACCACGACTGACCATAACGACTGTATGACGATAGTGAACATTAGAAAATTGCTATTCTGATCCATCCTTTACATAGAAATCTGTCTCAAAGATGGAGAGGGACAGTACCAGTCTTATCCATGGTGGCGTTAAGTTGAGCGCCCTGTGCGACGAGGTCCGATATGACTTGTGCAGTGCCGTCATCCTCGAGCTCCTCCTCACCCGTTTCGAAGCCGCCTCCGCGTGCGGCGGCCACCATTAGCGGCGTCATACCCATCGGTCCCCGCGCGTCAACGTTCTGCTTCTCATCCTGCACAACGGAATACATTTCACCATTAAGAGCCACTCAATGCAGTGCGTCTGGATTTCTTAACGACATATTTCCGAATAAACTGCTGGAATATTAGAAAGCAGTCAAGTCAGTAAGTTTTGGCAATTTTAACAGCCTAGCATTGGTGTTCCGAAAATTTACCAATAGTGAGGTCAGGTCTTGGTATCGGTGGTACGTACCGGGGGTGTGAGTATAGCCGGGTGCCTTGGGTCGGCGGCGTCAAGATGAGTTTGCGTCCATCCGCGGGCTTCCTGCTCCCCGTACTCCGTCATGACCGTGTGATCGCTCGCGTAGCCCTGCTCGCACACTCGCATTCGTTTCCGCGGAGACATCTCCGACTCGTCATCTGACCACTGGCCGGGATGTTGCAGCCCCATTCCGTGTGACGGGATCTCACTCTCCAGGGGACTCATCGACCCGCCCTTGTTCAAGTTTTTCATCTCCTGTCCATCAGGCCCACGTCTCCTCGATCTCCGGTGTCCACCACTGAACAAATCGAGAGGGTTTTTAGTGGAAGTCAACAATCATCGACATGAGAAAAGTTTCCATAAAAATAGTGTTGGAAAGTGGACCGAAAAAACACGAAGTTTTGGTGTTTTCTGAAAAATAATACACCCTATTTTCAATTTTAGATAGACGGAACACACACCAACTTACCGTTTTCTACTTCCATTACCGAAAATCGGTAAAAATTTAAGGACAGACCTATCAGGCAAACAACAAAGATTAAGAAATATTCATTGCTACAAGGCAAACAAATTAGAGGTCTAAGAGCTAAAATTTCTCAAAACTATCACCCACCACATATTCAGGCTGTATTTCCGATTCTGTCAAGACATAATTGCGACTTGTCCCCTCAGAGTACAATCGTCTGACTGAAAGAGTTCCCCTTATTTTATCAGAAACCTAATTTGAAGACTGGTCCTATTCAGTACCTGTTGTTGCGTAAGAAGCCTTCAGGGAACCAGGTGATGCCGTGCGCGCGCTTCTTGCGAGTGGCAACGAGGACAGCAGCGAGCAGCCCGATCACTAGCACGAGTACCACTCCGATGAAGACATACTTGGCGTTGGTAGAACCATCCATTTCTTCGGGAACCGAAGTCACCCCCCGTACCTGGTAGATGGGGAAGGACGTGCTGAGTGCGTGGGTAACCGCCGTCGCCCCCAGGTAGTCAGCCGCCTGTAAAATGGTAATTCTCACTCAGTAATAGCATTCCACCTAAAAATCATACTGGTTTAAGGAACTGAATACGGAAAAATCCATAGGCTCGGTTAAAAAGTAATTATGAAACACGCACCTCATTAGCAGAGGAGAAGCACTCAGCCCCTTCACTTGAAAGGCATTTCCGGTTGTCGATCTCGATGTAAACAATGACACCCGACGCGCCTACAGCAAAAGAACCGGACTGACCGTGCAGCCCCGGAACAAACAGCCCAGAGTCCATTTTCCATGGGTGGATCATGTCGTTACCCAACTCGTCCTGCTTCACATGTACCTCGGTTCGCAGCAAGGTTCCCAGCTGAAATACAGAAGAAGTGAGTTTAGTTCATTTGCAACGGGGGCAAATGGTACAAAAAATTGAAGGGCTATGTCGCGGCTTCAAGATGCTGAAGAATAGCACCCGCCTTACCACAGTTTACTTCATCTGTGCTATTGAGATTGTGCTGGAATCCAACCAAAATATTAGTGTAGTTACTGACCTCTCGAAGGAAGGTGTTAACATTCTTGCGGAAGCTGGCTTCATCTACGAGGATAATGATGGAAACCATGCCGTCAGCCAAGGCGGGAGGGGACTGCGTCTCACAGTCCAGCCCATCCCAGTTACATCCGGCATTGTTGCAACCCGCGTCGCAGAATCCGTTTCCATAGTGCTTCCGGCAATAGGGTTCAAAGATAGGACTGAAAATATACAGGGAAATACAGTGAAATTAGACAGAGTCCACTTTACGGAAGCTTCCTATATCACGAGAAAACTTGAATGTGTTATACTTCAGCACAATAAAATACCAATGGTTTCTAAAGAAAAAACGTCAGTTAAAAATTAAAAAATTACTTTTAAGAAAATAAGAATACTCGTGGATGTCCACTAAATAGAAATGAGTAGGAAAATGAAATGAGAAAATAAAAGACCCAGTGGTGAAACTACTCACTTGCAAGGCTCGACGATTTGCTCGCAGTCGCGTCCATCGAACAGACAGAGGGCATTGTTGCAGGCCTGGTCGCATTTCCCGTCCATAAACACCTCCCAGCAGTTGAGGGGCGCGGTGCAATTGCGCCATGGATTCACACCGAGACTGCAGTCATTCCCATCGAACTGACATGCGAACGTGTTGCACTCGTCGTGGCAGTGCCGATCCCCTGATTTCTCACGGCAACGGTTTCGCTCGCATTTTTCTCGCTCCCGCTCCAAATCCACATCGTACATAGATGGTGCTTTCGCCTGAAAATAGAGCTAGACTTTATAAGAGCACCTTCAGTTAACCAGGTAAAAGTTAAGGGGCACAGTGATTTTTGACTAAATTTTTATCGAAAAAAAAAACGCTCCATCATAAAATCAAAGATATTAAAAAACTTAAGAATATTTCACCTTGATGGAGTGACGTCCCACGCCCCCCTTGAATGAAGGGTCGTAGACATGGCAGTTCTTGCCGGACCAAGAGGGCGGGCAGTAGCAGGTGTAGTCACCCAGTCGGTCCTGACACACGGCATTGTGCTGGCAGGGATTGCTTGCGCATTCATCTCGAGCGTCCAATTCACAGAACGTCCCGGAAGTTCCTGAAAATGAATTGATGGCTTTTCAAAACGCAAAAAAGTTGATTATTACATATTTTTATTTCTATAATTTCTAATCAATATGATTTGAATAGTAACAGAGGAAGCTTACCAGGAAGACAGTCACATCGGTAGCCACCGCCATCAGACAAGCGGCAGACGCCACTGTTCTGGCAGGGGCTGGAGTCGCAGTCTGTTCCAGAGAACTGGCAATTCTTTCCGTTGAAGCCTGGGCGGCAAGTGCAAACATGTCCCGCCTCCAAAGCGGTGCATACGCCGCCGTTCTGGCACGGAGAGCTCTCGCAGAAGTTCACTTTTACCTCGCAGTGGACGCCCATGTACCCTAAAAACGAAATGAATTATTTTAATTTATTTTTAAGGTTCAGGGCCATCAGTTTGTTCACACATCTTGCATGTACGGAAATCCCCGGTAAGAATCGCGACCTTGTCAGTGATCAAGTCCAACAGAGCGACGAAGGTTCATCCATTACCTCAGTAAGAGAGATTTCAGTGGACACTGGAAGCTATTCTACTGTGTGCAAGTCGAAACTGGGGATTTTTTTTCCGGACGTATGCTATGGAGCCAACTGGCCAACTTACCAGGTTTGCAGTTACAATCGTAATTGTTGACGAGCTGGACACAGTCGAGGGTGCCGATGGGGGAGCACGGGTTGCTTAGACACTCGTTGATGTCACCCTCGCACCTAGGTCCCACAAAGCCCGGCGGGCACCGGCACTCGTACCCACCCACGCGATCAGTACATGTCCCGTTGTTGTGGCATGCGCCCGGCGTGCAGTCATCCACGTTCACCTCACAGATGTACCCCAGCGTACCAGGTGGGCAGGAGCAGCTGTAGTTGCTAATAAGATCATGACAAGTGCCGCCATTCTGACATGGATTAGGCCAGCAGTCGTCGACATTCAGCTCGCAGTTGAGGCCCTGGAAACCTCTGGCACAGTGGCAAGCGTACGTGCCCACGAGGTCTTTGCAAGTCGCGCCGTTCTGGCAGGGAGCGGACTCGCATTCGTTGATCTCCACCTGGCAGTAACTCCCGCTGTAGCCGTCAATACAGTGGCACCGGTGACTGTTTCCGATATCTTCGCAGGTACCGTTGTTGCATAACTCATCGCGGGACACTCCTGGAAGGGGAAGTACGAAATTTAATTATTTGTGGAGATTTTAAGGGTCACCACACTATTCGCAATGTTTGCCCGGGTGGTGATTTGTACCTCTTCGAAATGTGATTTTTGGAAAAATTCTAATGTCTATAAAAATAGAATAGAAACTTGACTCACCTTTCCTAATCGCAGCATCATTGCACGAGACCATTTCGACGTCGCAGACCTTGCCGGTCCAGCCAGGAGCGCACGCGCACGAGTACTGATTTTCCTTTTGATAGCAAGTGGCACCGTTGTCGCAGGGGTCGGTGGCACACCAATCCACGTAGCCTTCGCAACGCTTCCCCGTGTAACCATAGGGGCAATGGCACGTGTAGTCTTTCCCGTTCGTATCATGGCACGTTGCTCCATTCAGGCAGGGCGCGCTGTCACACTCGTTGATTCGTGACTGGCAGTTGGCTCCGCTGTATCTGCAAAACGAAGTTTAATCACGTGTTAAAGTAGTAAGCGTATTTCCAAATTTAGAAAAAGAAATAACGTTTCGCGTCTTTGCGCATGATTCCAATTTTCTATTATAATGTTTATATACATACTCAGGTTTGCAGATGCAGGTGTAATTGTTGATTCCATCAACACAACGGCCGCCGTTCATACAGCTGGACGGGGTGCAGTCTTCGTCGTTAATCTGACAATTAATGCCACTGAAGCCAAGGGGGCAGGTGCAGGTGTACGAGTTGACGTACTGGTTACAGGTCGCCCCATTCTGGCAAGGGTGCGACAAGCACTCGTCTTTGTCGATCTGACAATGCTTCCCCTCGAACCCGTCCACGCAAAGGCATGTGTAGTCCCCGATATCATCCAGGCAAGTGCCTCCGTTTTGACATGGCGCTGCAAAATTATGTAAAATTGTATTATTTTAAACCTTACGTCGTTTATAACTTTCTTCTTCTCCCTTGATGAACAACGATAAAGTAAGCAGCGGAAACTGACAAAAGCCGAGTGCCTTTGAGTCATTTTTTAAGAAATTTATCTGTGTACAGTCTGGATACTTATTTCTCTTTCACATAGGAAACTAGTATATTGGGATCTAAAAAAATAGAAATAAATCAAACATACAAGAGGCACAATCATCGGTGTTGATGACACAGTCACGACCCTCATAACCCTTGGCGCATGCGCAGTGGTAGGAGCCTTCCGTATTGACGCAGGTGGCCCCATTGCGGCACGGTGAAGACAGCACACATTCGTTCACATCCTCATCGCACAGCCGCCCAGTGTACCCGATGCTGCACGAACAAGCGAAGTCGAGGAAGTTGGAGGATGGCGAGCAGACGGCGTTACGGAAGCACCTGTCATGTCAAATGGTGAATGTGAAATAAGGTAACATGCGATGGGTTCGTTAAAACAAACAGCTCCAAGGTTACAAGAGACACCAAAGCTAATCATAAATAAACATTAAACACCACGAAAAAGCTAATTTTAAGGGCAATTTATTTCTTGTGAAAATCACACCAGAATAATTCAGCAAAATAAAAGGACTTACTTGTTGGGGTTGCACGGGTCGAGTTTACTTTTGCAGTTGTGACCAGTGAAGGGGAGCGGGCAGACGCATTTGTAGTCGCTGACCAGGTCGATGCAGGAGCCGCCATTATGGCACGGGTTGCCGGCACAGTCGTCGACGTTCGTCTCGCAGTTGAGGCCGGTGAAGCCGCGCTGACAGGTGCAGGCGTACGCGTTCAGCTTGTCCGTGCAGAACCCACCGTGCTGACACGGGTTCGATCCACACTCGTCTGTGTCGACCTCGCACCGCCGTCCTAAAATTTACAGCAGGTACATCAGAAACACAGAAGAAAACGAGAGGAAGAGCGCGTGTAATATAAATTGGGTAGAGGTCCCACAGAATTATGTTGTTGACGAGGAACCTGTTCCAACTTACCTGCCATCAGCTTTTATACGAGTAAATGTTTTGCTAAGGGATCTTAATGAAACGTACCCTACTTCCAGCAGGGCTTCTGACTGTCTGTGACCTTCAAAACCTGACAAGGCATGTGGCCGTGCAGGCTCTGATGATCACAAGTTCATATCGCAACTTCATCAACTTACCACCATAATAGGGAGATAAGCTAACGGAAGTTGCATATGTGGCAACGCCAACGTTGCTCTTTTATCGAATATATATAAAAAAAAAAATCAGTTTCTCAAAAGTTACCTGAGAATCCAGGAGGGCAATGGCAAATGAACTGGTTGACGCCGTCTTCGCAAGTGCCGTTGTTGAGGCACGGGTTGGACGAGCACTCATTCACGTCGGAGAGGCAGCGGGCGTCGAAGTAGCCGCGCGGGCAGCGGCATTTGTACCCGTTCACTAAGTCCACGCACACACCCCCGTTAGCGCAAGGATTGCTCTGACACTCGTTGATGTTCGTTTCGCAATGCTGACCCATAAACCCAGGCACGCACTCACAAGAGTATCTGGCAGAAAAGAAATCATGAGGGTTAGTTTACCATATTTAATTTTGGCATATACTCAGATCGAGTAAATTATGATCCACTTAAAATTTGGGAAGTGAAAGCTAAACAATTAAAATTTTTGCAACTGGTTTTTTTCTCAACAGCACGACTACACCTTGAATAATGTCAAAGAGCTTGGACAGCTTACCTATTGATGCCATCAGTGCACGTAGCACCATTGCGACACGGATTACTGTAGCACTCGTTGACGTTGTTTTCACAGTTGGGGCCCGAAGTGCCAGGCTTGCAACGGCACTGGTAACCATCTACCAGGTCCTCACAGTCCCCGTCGTACTGGCAAGGGTTGCTCTCGCACTCGTTGATTTGCGTCTGTTAAGGGAGGAAAAACCGTTGAGACAAAAATCGATGGAACCTAGTCGCATACCTCATTAAAAAAAACTGTTGATAAATCAAAAGTGCTAACGATCCCCAGCTAAACCGTAGTGTAGAGCAGGTGCATTATGGCATATACTAAGTGACAGTTGGACGTTGACTTTTGGGGCACTTGGCCAACTCAACTATATATAAATTAGGTTCCCATCTAACGCCATCTACTGTCAACCAGCTGCTCATCAGCAGAGTAGGAGAGAAAGTTGTCACAGATTGTTTATTTTTATAGATAAGCTGATTACCTGACATAGGTATCCGGTATAGCCTGGGTAGCAGTTGCAGGTGAAGGAGTTCTCGCCGTCCATACAATCACCTCGATGGCAGGGTGATGACTGGCAGTCATTAATATTTGTTTCGCAGTTCATTCCTGAAACATAAAAACTCAATTAGTATCGGAACACGGTTTTTAATGATTTTTGTAAATATACTTGAAGTAAAAATGAAGCCACAACACAATTCTATTTATTGGCTACTCCTACTCCGTCTTCACTGATTTAATCAATTCTGTCATACCGGTGAAACCAGGCGGACACTCGCAGGTGTAGGTAGCTATGGAGTCCTGACAGATGCCGCCATTTCTGCAAGGACCGGAAGCGCAGTCGTCAATGTTGATCTGGCAACGGTTCCCGGTGAACCCAATGGCACAAGTGCATTTGAATCCATTCTTCATGTCGGTGCAGACGCCGCCGTTGAGGCAAGGATTGCGCTGACACTCGTCGATGTCGATTTCGCACTGGGTTCCCGTAAAACCTGTACCGAAAGGTGGTTTGAACAATTTTCAAGGCAATGGAGAGAGTAGCTAACTCGAAGCTTACGTACCTATAAATCAACTTGAGGGAGTACCTATACATCCGCAGCAACCAGGGTTAGAACGAAACTAAACTTTTATTAATTTCTTGTTTTCGGAAAAGCGCGAAGAAGTTTTTCTTTAGTTCCAAGCCACTCGTTTTGTGGATTTTATTTATTAAAATACAAATTTGTAATTGTTCTCTATCAATTTACCTGGCATACAGACGCAGCGGAAAGTTCCCGGGTCGTCGAGGCAGGAGCCCTCGTTCTGACAGGGGTGGGACTCGCACTCGTTGACGTTAGTCTCGCATCTAGGCCCAGTAAAGCCTTGAGTACAGTTACATGCGAAGCTTCCAGGGGTGTTGACGCAAACCCCATCGTGCTCACAAGGAGATCCTGAAAAACAAAACAGACGTCATAAAATAAACTCAGCAGTCCTTTCATCTTGTTTTTACTGGAATTACTCTTTATCACGTTCAATGTTTGGGTTGTTCTCCATCCTAAGTTATAAAGCTTTATAATTTTTTAGATATTTTAAGTAGTATCAATAGCAAATAAAAACTCGGAACTTGTGGTTTCCGCAGCTAGGCATTCGCCTTGAGAGTTCCTTAGTGTACTTTAGGCTTGAACTTTACAACAAACAGAAAGAAAAAACACCAATGAACCAGACCAAGGCATTCATCAGAAAAAGCCGCTTGAGATGAACTTACAAGAAAGTACAAGGGGGTGCTAATTTGATTAGTCCTCAGGTGTGAACTGGCAACAACGGTCACAGGGAAAATAGAGACAGTCATTCCCTTCACACAAACAGTCGAACAACTCACTCGCTTCAAAATGTAGCTCTAAATCTTAGTTACGGTGCTAAACAATTTTACAATCTCAGATGCAGTACGCATGGTCTACGGTATCGTTTCAATAAATGAAAAGGGAAGAGGCATGTACACCAAATATAAAGGCACGCCAGCATTTAAAATGTGGAGCAACAGGAAAAAAATTTATCACCGTTCACAACTCTCTTCATAAATACTAAGCGACAGCAACATAAACTTTTGGCTGCCGCGTTGGTCTGAGGTGGTTATGCGTTTTTTTCCTTTTTATTGGATTCTGTTTATACATCCAGCTCCATACTTTTTGGTTTACGTATTTCATACATATTTTAGTCAGCCCCCTAATTTATCTTGTTAAATCCCCTTACCTTGTTCACACTCATCAATATCCTCGGAGCAGTCGATGCCTTTGTAGCCGGACGCGCAGGAGCAAGTGTAGCTGCCATTTATGGGACTTGTATCGCAAATGGCGTCAACGTGGCAGGGATGGGAGGTGCACGCGTCCTCGAGGTGGCACAGCAGCCCCGTCTTCCCCGGTGTACAGCGGCAGTAGAAACTTCCCACACGGTCAATACACGTCGCGCCGTTAAAGCACGCCGCCCCTGCGCAGTCGTCGATGTTGGTACTACAGTCCGGCCCAGTCCACCCGTTCACGCAGATACAGGAAAATCCACCTGAAGGCGAAAAAATTTTAATTAGTAACATCCCTTAGGGTTGCTTTAACGGCCTCGATAGCCGAGTGGACTAAATGGTCGACTTTTGAGGAGCAGTGAGAGCCGGGTCACACCGGTTCGATCCCGATCCTACCAAAAAGTTTTTCTGCTCGGCATTCACCTCTGATATGTTCAGCATGTCAAGTGAAATGTATATCGAGGCTGTGGTGGTTCGGAACCCACCTGAAACTGCAGGTCCCCATCGTTTACTCGATGGCTGGGGAGCTGGTATTTGGTAGTGCTGCCAGCTGAGTACAATGGATAGTTCTTGAAAACGGTCTAGTTGCTGGGCTTGTCCCCCCCAACCCTCAGCTATTATTATTATTATAAGGAGGCTTTAGGTATCCTTCCGAAAAGGAACCGTGGTACTACGCTATAGTGGACTTGCTGAATTTGTGAAATCCGAAACAACCACCGGTGGATCAGGTAACCCATCAGAGCTGGGGATACCGCGCAAGGGTGAGTAAATAATTTACTGCAGTTCTGATTTGCTCCAAGTGACTTATCTCACAGTTTTAGTGGAACCTCTTTCAGCTGAAAGTTAAATCCACGACATCTCTATCTGAAACTGGAACAATCGTCCTCTCTTTTACGAAGTTCGAACAGCCACCGAGCTGGGTATGGACAAGTAACAACCGATCATTTCGGCTAGCTCATCTGATAGTCTGATAAAACTTCAGGCGTATCATCATCATCATCATTAATTAACGACACGGATGACTGGATCAAACTCTGAGTACTGGAAGTCAAGAGGCGGAAAAACTATCCTCAAACTGTGTAAAATTATTAAATACCTTGGAAGCAAAAAAACAAGACCGCAAACTATTAGAGCCAATAAAGAATCAAAATCTCATAAAAAGTCTCGGTGAATCATCTCATGACCGATATCTGCAGGCATTTGGTAATTTGCTCGTCTGTTTTGGCTAGATCATGGCGGAACAGAGGGGTCAACGGAGCGCGGCTACTACTCCATTGTTCTACTACAAAATAAATGGTATTACTAGGAATAGAAACTGAACTCCATCCATGGGGATAATAATGCTTGGCTCGGAAGAGCCGAGACAACAGACCAATATCGATGTGCTAAATCATGAAAGGTGTTCCAACCCAAGACAAAAGGGAGCTATTATATCTACAAGTGGTGAACGTTTTCTTTCATTGAATTAACAGGTTAAAAAGGGAACTGAAGCTAAAGTCAGATGAATAGAAATCAGAAACAAACACTGTTTGTCACTCCCATACATAAATTCAATTACTCTTTTATCAAAGTATACAAAAGCTAGTCAGTCAGACACTGTAAACATGACAACAACAGATGTGGGTCGGTTCACAGGAGTACAAAAATTTAACGACACACGAAATCAAAATAAAACTACCATTCAAAAAACCTATGTTATTTGGTGCAATGCGGGACTACTTAGACACTCAAACCGTCTCAAATCCTCCTCGCCAAAAGGACAATTTTCAAACATTTCCACTCTGTAGCTGTTCCTCGGCTGGCAATCGAACCGGCTACTCCAGTGAATAAATTACAACTGACTAAGTATATGGCCAAGAGGAATTAAAAATTACATCCGTGTGAGGGTACTATGATTCTTAAAATGATATAGGAGCCCGGAGTTATCATCACCTTAAAAAAATATCACTATAAGCCAGCGATAAATCAGGCTTTAAGGCAAAAAACACAAGTGACACCAGAATGGCTTTAATGGGGTCTTCCTAAAAAACTTTTGGGATTTTTTGTTCTGAAATACCATGTATCTTAACACCAGAAACTAGTTAACTAAGCCAGGACCGAGATTTTTTGGTCTTATATAGTAATTAAATTTAAAAAAAAAAAAAAAAAAAAAAAAAAAAAAAAAAACCAATGCAGTTCATTAATACAATTCCTTCAAATCTTTCTGACATCTCAAGAAGCTGTTAGGTATTTTCTTTGTTCTGAAATATAATATTTCCAAAAAACCTGATTGTATGTTGGCAGGTATTTTTCTAAAGTTCCTCGATTACTATTTTCTGGTTAAAAAGATATTGACCGCAAACGCTAGGCGCTGGCTTCGGGTATGAGAACCGAGCTTACCATGAGTGTTGGTGCAGGTGGCGCCGTTCTGGCAGACGCTGGGTCTCAGGCTACACTCGTCCACGTCCTGCTCGCAGAGTTCGCCCATGTAACTGGGCGGGCATAGGCATGAGTACCGGTTGATGTCATCTATGCAAGTCGCCCCGTTCTGACACAGATTCCCAGGACAGTCATCGATGTTCTCCTCACAATTCTTCCCTCGAAAACCTGGAGAAAGTAGAATTAAATTATGAAGTTATAACCTAAAAATAGTACGGTTTCATCCGAACAAATAGAGCAGATGCTCAAAACAGAGGTTCTTGAAAGGCGCAACCATAGAAACAATCTGGGACGCAGTTTCTCCATAAACCTTCATGCTGTGTTTTTGCATCAGGAGGCAGAACTTGAAAGGGTTGTCCTGTGCCGTGTGCGGTGCTAATTAGTGCAAGGAGGTCGCAAGACGGTGGACGAGGAACAAGAGTAATCAGCGCCGGGCGGAAGCAGTCGCGCGCGCCGTGGGAACGCCGCTCTCAGGAAACCCAGACGAGGATACGCTGAAGATTGAGACAGCGTTTGGAAGACAAACCTCAGTCACACGGTCCATGATAAGGTGTTGGCATGAGCAAAGAAGGTATAAGTAAGACTGCTTAGGGCATGCTTAAAGGGTGTGAGTGTGGGGATGATAATTTGAGACAAAGAATGCTTCAGAAAAAATTGACACAATTTTTTTTTAATGAAATTAATTACGTCAGTGCGTAGGTTATAAGAAAATCTACCATGCTATGGTTTCAGGTCGTATATCAGAAAGAACACTGAAACTGTCAAAAAAAAAAAAATATACCGGTACCAGGTTCGAACCAGGCGTCACAAAAAGAGTCAGGACATAACCAAAGGGACATTATTAAAATAAACAAGGGTTGCTTGTCTTCGCTACTTTTGAAAACCTGTGTGATTTTTCAACAAGAAAGTTACGTCACTAGTCGAAAAAGCATCAGAATTTTCTTGTGTTTTCCAGAACTGACTTTTTCTCGAAGACACTCGATTGGAATCATCACTCAGGTAAAGTTTCGCTATCGAGAATGAAAAGTTTGGGACTGCCTACGGGGAGATAACTAGGGCCGTGAGACCAGAGGAGTTGTTTTAATCGTCTTCCGCAGGCTGCTCTTGACGAGATATCGTAGACCGTGTGACCGCATGAAATTCTCCCAAACCCCATCCGTAGGCAGCAGTTTGTCGCGAGCACATGGGGAGATATCAGTACGGCTGTGAGACTGCGACAGCTGCAGGAAATTCCCAAACTATCTTATGCGTATCCTGCTGACCTTGTTCTGTATTTCTATCTGGAGCTGATTTGGGATTTACTTCGGTAGTTTGATGGAAGTGCAAAAAACTGGCAAACGACATTAGAGCCAAATCCATATGAAGACACCTCCCCAGGTTTTGAGAAACCAATTTTCGGTCTCCAATAAGTTAGTGACTCTAAAGCAGAGGTTCACAGACTTGATAGTCTCGAAAACCTGGCCTGCCCAAGAGGCACTTGAATAGCAACTCTCCTAAGTAATGAATGAATTATACCAACGAACCCTTTCGCGATCTGAAACCTACTTTTACTGAGATGCATAATGTATTGGTAACCTTGCAAACAGGTATCCATCAGGTCGTTTCGAGAGACGGTCACGGTAGAACAAGGAAATGTTGCCTATTAGGGCTCATCTACTCATGTTTCTCCACAAACAAACCTTCTCAAATGATCAAACAACTATTATTAGTTCCTTGCGGGGATTAATATTCATTACAAAAGTGGTTTTAACGAAGGGGACTTACAAGTAATATTACGTAACATGATAAGGAACGACGCTATTAAAAGGACCACAAAAGAAGTAACAAATGGTGAGATGCGGGCTGTGGGATATTGGGTATTCCGGATTGGTTCACATGCGGACCAATGGTCATTCATCTCGAGAGCATCACCGCAGGAGAATGTAAAATGGGCAGTCTGTAGATACAGAATGGAGAGGGACTGAGCTCGCCGGCGCTTGCGGGGGCCCACCGCACGTCACCGCACTAACGCATAAGTACCTGCTCCATCAGATCGCTATGCCACATCGGAACGTCCGGTTGGGGTCTGTTCCTAGCCTAAGAACCAACCCATTATCATTTGGCCAAGGACACGAGCGAGGGTCCGTTCGTCTTTGCCAGAGAAACAATACACCATGGGAAACTCAACTAGGTAACAACACAAGACATGAACATGCCGTATACGTAACACCTGCAATAATTGTTGTACTTTTATTATTTTGACGTAGAACGAGCCAAACGTCATTTATCCTTACGGCTATTGTTGGACTCTAGGCAAATGCCGAGGGGGTAACCACTCCAGCGATTCCTTGAGATTCCATAAAGATTTCCAAATATTCCCAACGATTTCATAGAAAGATGAACCCCGAAGGGGTAACCACTCCAAACAATTTCAAGATTCACTGAGATTTCACAAAGATTTCTAATGATTCCCAACGAGTGGTTAACCCCTCGGCAAATGTTAAAGCGAAATACTTCAGGAAGGCGATAGGGACGAGAAGACGGGGATGATTGCACTGCATTCGTTTTCGAGCAGTCTGAGTTTCTTCAACGTCCACTAAACGGACATGGCCGATGATTTTCTATGATTCAACAACTAGGCTATATTTTCAAGGATAATAAAATGGAATTTGTCAAGGTGTCAAACCGCCGTTGTTTGCTCACGGCACAAGTTCAGGTGTAACCTATTGTAAGTCATGACAGCGCAAGGCCCGCAAGCTCAGTACACCAGCAGTTTCAGATGAAAGGAGCATTGGCCCCACGAGTAATAAAATAACCCGACGACTGGCATTAGTCATTACCGAAGAACAATTACCAACCAGACTCAGGCTGAGGCTAAGGAACAAAACGGGCACAGCCGCACAGGTACATGGAACATGGGCTCACTCAGGCCGGAGGCCCACAGGCATAGAGGCAGATGTTACTACAACGTTCTCAATCACTATTCAACCACCAAATTGGAAATGCTCCTCTCTTACTGGTTGAGAAGGTCCCTGAATTCAATAAGACTCGAACCATGGCGACTAAGCGTGTGTATCCATAAAATATGGACCATTATTCCACTTTTAAGGGCCTTTATATGGAACCCTTCAAGCGGAACAGTGCCAAGACTCGGATACTTAATTTCTTATAGCATGGGCTCAACGCATTTCTCTGGATGCTGCCTAAAAACCAGTTGCAACCTTCGAATCAAGAGATTCCACCAATTCACGTCTGTCAGGATAAACATAACATAAATCCTATACCGAGGGTTCTGTTATATACGTTTCGAGACTTCAAGCTGCATGTTCACAACGTCGAAATTAGCAGCTAAACAGGCTGACAGGATCTCTACTATTGCGAAGAAGCAGGTGCACCTCTTCTACTGCTAGCTCCTGGTCTGGCCTGAGGTACTTGAGTTGAGGAGGGGGGCGCTCGAGCGGAGAAGCCCGAGACACATCATTTTACGCTTGTCGGAGACATCCTCCTGGAAAATCTATTAGTCATAGCGAACGTGCAAAAACTGATTACAAAATTGTATGCATCACCCGAAAACGTGACCATATTTTATAATGGGGGAGAGAGATTGAAAATTAATAACATGAACCAATTGGTTAGGGTGATATGCATGGACCAAATGTAACGTTTGATGATTCTCGTCTTTCCAGCGCTTCGTTACTTATAAAATACCGAACGGAGATCGGGTGGCTTATCAAATCCTTAAATGGGTGCCTACAGATTTCCTCAACATCCCCCGAGTCAGCATTCTTCCATGCTCTTCGGAGCTCCGATCCAACTAATGATTACTGATGAAACGCTCCACCAGTTCCTTTAAGAATCGCATGTCATTCCTCCCCTGTAGAGAAGTCGTGAATGTCACCACCGCTAGCTAACGAGTGTCTCGCCATGGCACACATTTAAGCTAATTGACAGGCCCCCGGGTCCTGTGGGTACCTCCTTCATTGACAGTTATCGGGAGGCCTTGGGGGAAGACAGCGGTCCAGCCCGGCCGATTCAAGTGTCCGTTCCCTCATACATACAGCACAATGGAAAATGGCTGAAGCGCAATCGGCGCAATCGTGCTAAACACATCATGCTCGGGAAACACACTTTCACTTTACATAATCTCCCACCGCTGTCAACCTGATGTGCCCATCATACCAACCCCAATTACCCTTGCATCATATTTTTATAAAACTGTTTATTATGCGTCCCTGGTACGCGAAGATGTCAGCTGGCCGAAGGTATGTCAACATCCAAGTCAACAGAGAATTTGCTGGTGAAAAAGAAAAAAAAAAAAAAAAAAAAAAACTAAATACACAAAAATTTGCTGGTGAGGGAATTCCCACCAGTGACGTTTGTAGTTAGAGCTTGATAACACCACAGAAGGTCGCACCCTTTGCATCGCGCTTAAAGGACAAGCCCCATTCACCTTGGAGGGATTAAAAAAACAGCCAACTTCTTCAAAAAAAAGGAGCTTAGGACCACGACGTGTAAAAAAGAATAAAGAAAGTTATCTATCAATTGAAAAGCAGTTGAAGTGTTAAAACTCACCCTGAAGAGGGTGCAACTAACAACAACAACAAACAAGAAAAGAAAACTGGTTGCTGTCATCATCCATTTTGTCAGTCACCCATTTCTGCAATATTTTGCAAAAGTAGAAGCGAATACGTGCCAACAGAGAGCGATGAGGCAGGCTCACCGTCTAAAGACGGATGCCGGGTCACGTATCCAGGATTCTTTTCTAAAAGGTTTCCCTTTACAAGACGGTAAAAGGGACGACAGAATGGCATAGATTAGATGGATAGCCGAGGTGTGAATGCGCGGAATAGTGGCACAATCACGTTTTAACCACCATAGCGGTGATAAATAAACTGGCGGCGGGAGTCGTATGATTTTCATGATTTAATTGCTCACATTAGCTAAAGGCCACGAGCACCTGTATCCTCACCAGTCACCACAAGAAAAGGCTCCCATGCAGGCCGCTCATCTCCTGAATTAATGCCGGTGACTTTTAGAAACACATCTCGCTCATTTCTTTTAATTTATTTCCTCCACAGGGGATCCTTTATCCCAGTTGCGTGCTAATTACAATATTATAGAGAAGAACCCCGAAAAGAGAAAACAGAGTTTCTTGGTGGTCCCAGCAAAGACGCTGGTAGCTAAGACAATTAAAGGAGATTGACAATTTAGGGCTATGTCAATGACCTACGACAAATTTTCAGCGAGAGGGAGACCGCAGAGATTGTGACGAGTGTAAGGACCTGTTCGCAGAACGCAGAAAGCGAGTCGGGCAACAGCCAACGAGGGCCACGTCTGCACATGGTTCCGCACGGTCCCTCGTCCCCAGCAATAAGTTCCCGTCATTCGCTAACTGCTAAATCAGGGGAAACCGAAGGAACCGCCCCATCGAGCAAAGTATAGTCCACCTGATCATCACATCCTGAAAGGCAACCAACCATCATCAACGAGCAATTTAGTGGTACAAGAACTATAATCTGTTAAAATTCGTAAACTAGCACCAGTAATTCATAAACGAACATGAAAAGTGCCGCTATATCAATGTACTGACCCAGACCTCCACGATTTAACCAAATAAGATTTCAGAACAAACAAGAAATTCATCCCAACATCGATTGCTTTCCCATTAAACTACTCTTCGAAGCTAATGCTTAATGACTTTTTCATCTGGGACCTAGACCCACGATTTACTAAGAAGAGCGAGGCACCCTGAACACTTGGATGGACAACAACACCATTTTAAACTACCAGCAGTCACGGTGTCGATTCATACCCACACCATGTCGAAACTAGTTTCATATAAATTAGAAATAAAAAATGATTGCCAAACTCAAGAAGGTATCGAAGGTATTGAAAGCAATGGACGAGTCAAAGCGTGAGATGGTGCCACACTGGCACACCACGTGACTGTGTCAACCCGTGCATGAAAGCTACGAAAACAAATTCAGCTCTCAGTTCACACAATCTCGACATCATCGCCATGTCCACAGTGTCACGTTTATCGTTTATCCTACCCCGTTATACAAGTTATGAAACTATCGAATCAGATAAAGGGGACGACAGGGCGGAGAAAGAGAAAAGATGGCCGCCCGGGGCTCAGTCGAGTTACGGATCAAGCACGACATACGGGCCATTGCGAAAATCGCATACCCTTCTCTGTCTCCATACTGAGATCAAATCAAACAAACGACTAACGTTCATATAAATATATTACTGGAGACTTGGCATCGTCATTGAAGCAACTGAAGCGTCTAAAAATCTTAAGCCAACAAGGAAGGCCATGAAAGCAACGAGGACTGAGTCTGCATTGTGCTGGTTTAGTACCTTTAATTCAGAGTTGGCAACCACTGCGGTCTATAGCAGGGCTCGCTGTCCACTGACATTCTCCGCCGGGAGGCTAAGCAGGGGTATTCCCATGGACAGGGTTAAAGGAATCAACTATTTACGACGTAAGACCTAACAGCCCTGAAGAGCCGCCGGTCATCACGCCAATGACGGGCGCGCACAATCCACAGCGCAACCATTAGCACAGCAAGGTACGAGAGCTCCACCAGGGCGTGGGCTGCAGTACACGGTGCACTGCGTGTACGATCATTGGAAAGGCGTTAAATCGCACTACCGACCAAGAGACGAACTTTGCAAATTAACTAGTTCGGTAGACTTAGGCCTTAGGCGGATCCACGAGACGCCTACAGGTCCCAGGCAGACACTACGTCCTTATGCCGGTCTTGTTTTATACCTACAGACTGTTCGGTTTCTTACAGAAGTACTCACCTGTTGGACATTTGCACTCGTATGTGAGGGAGTCAATCTCACGGCACACCCCATCGTTCTGGCACGGGGACGGGTCACACGGAATGTACTGATTCTCGCAGTTCTTGCCCGTGTAGCCAGCTTCGCATATGCACCTGAAAACAACAAACGCCGAGTTTAAAACAAGCAAAAGGACAGGCAACATACAATATATTCGTACATAACAATCAATAATGTATTGGTAGTAATACTTCTAGCAGTACCAGCCCACTTAGAAGAGATAAGATAGGTACTCAACACGGGCTGCTGGGAAAGTCCGGAATGTGGAGGAGTGAAAAAAAAAACTGCTATAAGAAGTGCAAGTATTGTACTATTTTCCCATTCGATTCACATAACCTACAATTCGTTCCATTTTCAACAGCGCAGCGGAGCGTTCCTCCGTTCAGTGACTCAGAAAGGGCCTGCACCCAGTGGTGCTGGTGGTAACTAATAGCACTTCCAACATATCCTTGCAACAATTATGAATTGAGGGCCCCCAGTTCCCAGGTGAGCGGTCTGAGCTATGCCTGCTGCTGATGAGACATGGTTTGGGTGAGCTATGCCCGGCCGGTGAAACAAAGGCCGCCACTATCAGTCAATGTCATGTTTACACCAAATTATGCCGCATTACGGGTTCCCAATACATTGTCCACCATATTTGGGACGCGCGAGGGGCCGAGCACTACCCGGGGGAAGTCACGGTCACCTGTCACGTGGCCATCGGGCAAAGAAAAGGTGCAAAGGACGGTTACAAGCAGAAGGAATCCGAAAGATCTTTGACCCGAGAGCAGTAACGTATAATGGCGTGTAAAGAGGTAAGAGTTATGGTTGTTATACATACAATCTGTGCGCAAGCCATGAGGCAACCTCAATTTCCCTGCAAGATTGGATTGCATGGTGATTTAAATTAATGTGGCTATTAAAATGTAAAGTGCAGAATTACGAGATTGATGTGACACTTGAATCCTAACTGAAGAGCCTCGAGCAGAGAGTGTTCCAACGTAGGGACTTGGGAAGCAAAAAATAACGATACGAAAAGAAGAGAAGTCGGGGGGACCACATAGGGGTTGCGAGATGCACCTGGAGGCTTTGGAGAATAATCCGCGTCGTGGTAATTCTCCCATCGAAGACCAATGGAGGCTATCCGCTAGTATTGGAGAATAAAGGACCATCCGGCCGGGATGCATGGAATATCACAATGCCCCGATCCGGGTCAGTGCTCGCGCATGGCTGCCATGGGGCTTGGGCTGGGAGGGTTCGCCATCGACATGCCATCAATTCATACCGTCCACTATATCCAGTATCCACCTCTCCGCAGATTTTCTCTTTCCTGTTGCTAACCCGCGCCGCGACCCCTTTAGCTCCAGCCCACCGCAGGACAAGAAAACTTGGATTCTCCTTTTTCACGTCATAATTTCAAATAATACCGAATACCGTTCGGCATTGCTATATTTTTATACTAATTCTAATGAATAGACTATGAAAAATAGTTTTCTTAATTTTATCCATTCAGTAGAACTCCGTACTTCTGATATTTGCGAGGGGGTAACCACTCCAGAGATTCCTTGAGATTCCATAACGATTTCCAAAGATTCCGAACGATATTCATAGAAAGATGAATCCCGAAGGTGTAACCACTCAAAAAAAAATTCCAAGATTCCCTGAGATTTCATAAAGATTTCCAATGATTCCCAACGAGTGGTTAACCCCTCGGATATTTGAATCTTTCCCTTTTGAGTGTGAAGAAGAATAGGATATCACAATGACGTCAAGTCACTCCAATTTGGAATCTTATGTTTTATTAAGGTGGAACGAAACAGAAAACTTCCAAGTCGAATCCGACCCCCTGTAGCCTTGCAACAACTTTATTGTCCCGTTAGGAACACCCTTATCTTCATCAGCTCCTTGATAAGTTCAGGTTGTCTGTCAAGGCAATCACGTACCTACTGCGAATACTTCACACTGACTTGCTATTTTTAGGTGGTTTCAGGTCATCTACGCAAATACGTCAACATTCGTTTTCCTCCTAACTTCACAATAGAATCGTTGTGCGGTAGGAAAGCCGTGCTATACTCTTTAGCAGTTTAAGAGAAAGGTGCCATTTTCCTGGCTAGAGATGTGGCACATTTGGTCGTGGGGGGCTCTGGAGAGAAGGAATGCGAGAGTACACAGGTACAGGGAGGCGTCCTGCCGTGAGCCCCGCATGTCAATGCGAAACAATAATTAATTACACATCGCATGACGGTGGATGCGTTGCGGTAGCCTAACTCCATCCTCCTGCCTCCATCAAGCCAGTGGGGCTTCTAATCAGCACAAACTTTTCCCTTACTTCCTCAACAATGTATGTAACAAAACTGTGTATCCCTATTACTACCATCAGACTGCTGATTACTGATTCGTCTCTCTCTTTCCTTTGTCACCAACGGATTGTTGAATTGTTATTGCTTCTCTGAAGTTTTATAATGTGTTTCAGTATTGCCCCAAAAAACAGACAACCACCGGATGTTCTAAGCAGAGTCTGAAGCTGACTTTTGTATAAGGTCGCCGACTGTTCTTTTACTGTATAACTCGTTTTATATGAGCAAAATTAACTTCATTCATTTAACTTTGACTTATAGTCCATCCAGTAAAATCACATATTGAGAAATTTTCTTCAGATTTGATTTCAACCGGGAGAAATTTAAATCATTATTACCGAAATTGTTGAGACGCAGGAGCCCTTATTATAGGTACAGCGCCCGAATCCCACCAACTCACCAGCAATCATCAATCATTGGAAACCCATTGTTAATAAAACCAGACACAGAGAAGCGTCACAAAGATTTCTCCGATTACTAACCCTTCAGGAGCAGTCAGCTGGTAATTGCGATTAGGACTGTCAAAAAGTAGCAGGACTGCAACCCGTGTATAGAGGCCCCCATGTATCATGCTCATGTAATATGGGTGTACCCAGATCGGCGATAATGGCCGTCCGGTGACATTCTCCAGCTCCAGCTCCAGCGAGATACCACTGTTCAATGCCCC
Source organism: Mesopsocus fuscifrons (assembly GCA_950004255.1). Lineage (NCBI taxonomy): Eukaryota > Metazoa > Arthropoda > Insecta > Psocodea > Mesopsocidae > Mesopsocus > Mesopsocus fuscifrons. The sequence continues at coordinate 18,786,556 of OX465373.1, read as the reverse complement.
TACTTCGGTGCTTCGGCTTCTAATGGACTTTTTCTGGAGCTCAGGATTGGTGACCCTGCGAGCTCTTCGTCAACTAATGGCTCCACTCTCCAGTTGGTTGGTTTGGACCGTCTTATACGGCTATGGGAATCGAAGCATCTGGCTGCGACCCCTGCTTACATCTGGCGTCATTTACTAACTCATACATGAATTAATTACCATCCATTTTATTTAAGTGCGGGGCCCTGTCGGTGAAGTTCAATCCTCCTCAACTGGTATTTTACTAGGTTCAACTAACCAAAGAAGGCAAAAGTTGGTGCATCCTCCCTCCAATAGCAACCGTAATATCTTCATTTTCAATTAGCCGCATCATTAACCATAGATAATAATTATTGGCTGGACTATGCAAGGAATGAGGTACGGCGTCGCCCCGTAATGGGTTTTTGCTACCTTAGTTACAACGGCTTCGGATGGGCAGGCAAGTTGGCAAGGAGAGGAGCGGCTTGCGGCCGTTTCCTCGCCTCATCTCCTGGTGTTTTATAGTCAATTCTGACTGCACTCCGAGGTTTTTATTATACAAAGCGCTGATTAAAATAATTAAACCTCTCCAACACTATCAACAGAAGCCACCAGTTCATATTTTTAAGGCCTGGCCAGGCAGCATTCTTGTCTTGTGGGTGTTTGCACAAGAGAAGCAGGTAGCTTCAACAGTAGCTATAGTACGTGGTTCCTAACAAGAAGCTCAAGATATAGGGACTGTAAGAATACCTCAGCCAGTCGCAACCGTACCTGCGACTCTTATAAACGACACCACGTCTTGTGGATATTATTGAAAATAGCAACTAAATGGTAGTAGCGGTGGGTCCAACGAGAAATATGGCCTCACGACAAGTTCCGTTCTTGTGGCGGGCGCGAATTAGTGATACCACACACATCGGTCCTAAGTGAGTAAGTGCAGGCACGTTCGTGAACTGCAGTAAGTGCGGGACCTGGCCGGAGCTTGCAAGGTATACCAGAGCCTCAGAGGTGTTGGTGGCGCACGTGTCTTATGGACCACACAGCAAGACGCTAACAAATGACGCTCATCTTTATTTGTAAACTCTTGTTTATGTGACACTGGAGACGGCAATAGCCTCATGCAGTGCCCGGGAGCGCTCAGACGCGGATCCGCCGAGTCCCGGACGAACCTTGTTAAATTTTATGGGAACCCTGGGGAGAAAATAGGACCCACTCTAAAGCACAGTGGGAGAACTTGATTTAAGCTTCACAAGAGGAACCTTAATTTCCCATAAAGTGGAAGGGTGGGCTTACTTATAGGAGCCGTGGGTGTTCTTGCAGTCACCGTGGGCGCAGGGGTCGTTCCGGCACTCGACCACATCCTCGGCGCAGCTGGGCCCGTAGAAGCCGGGAGAGCACTCGCACCGGTATGAGTCCTCCAGTGACGTGCATGTCGCACCGTTTCGACACGGCTTCGACGCACAGAAGTCTTCCAGTTCACAGAATTTGCCTGCAAATAAACAAGACATTAATTAGGAAAGCTCGCAAATAATGTGTCAAATTAACTGTTCAAACCAAGAACTATCTTGAGAAGAGCCTAGATTACATGGAAAGGTTAGCTAATTTCCTACAGCAGAGTGCTTAGTACTTGAACCACTCAGTTAAATAAGGACAGTCGAACCAACCTCGAGTCCGACCGTAACAAGGAACTAGGATATTAAGATCGGTCAAGGGATAGAGACGGTTGCGATGGTTTCACCGGAGCGAACATCACGGTGAAGCTACGGCCACGGTCCAGCGCCAGCCGTCAATGGCTCACCTCAAACACATCAGACCACTTTGTCCAAGATTTTGTCCCTCCACGATCCACCGTACCAATCTTTTTGCACTTTTTCATCGCTCAAGGGTTTACGATAGTAATCTCATGAAGTCTGTAATGATTGTAATAGTAATTGTGTAGGTACTTGTGTAATTGGGAGCATGTTGCAGCTGTAACACACTAACACAGCCGACTAATGCCGCTGTTTATCCTTTTTTGTGTTCTTCCGTCAAGACTTGCGTGTGTGGGCTCGATTACGCCATCATAGTGGCAGAGGCACTTCATTCACTCATTCAGACACAACATGTTACCGACTGCAATGCCAAAGGTACATAAAAAACGCCGCTCTTATACGCAATCACATCTGGCCAAGAATCATTCATGTCAAGATTAAGACATCACTATCTGGGCCGGGATACGACCAAGCCCAGTTTATGTTCAGCTGAATGCCAATTTGCCGAACTATCCACAATTCCAGCAATAACATAATGGATGCTTGAGTACAGAAACACTACGCACCAGTAAATCCCGGAGCACACGTGCATGTGTAGCTATCGAGGCTGGTAAGGGTGCAGGTGCCGCCGTTGCTGCAGGGGCTGCTGTCGCAGGCGTTGTCCTCGCGGATCTCGCAGAGGGAGGCGGTAAATCCGATGGGGCAGGCACAGGTGAAGGATGGGGATTTGATGGGAGACGTATTGACCTTGCACACACCCCCATTCTGACACCGCGGCTGCGGGCCCGTGTCGCACGGGTTCCTATGCTCGCAGAACTCCCCGACGTACCGGGACGTACAGCTGAAACAAAGTGCTAAATTAGTATGGTAAACAAACAAGCCAAATAAGACAGTGTGCCTAAATAAGTCTTCAAAATAGGTACATCACAATATTGTTGTGTAGGTATGTCCCAGAATACATTCTATCCCCTATAACCGTGCGACCGGTGTATGGTCCGTAGGTCACTCGATTATTCTTGATGACAGTCAGAGTATAGTCGGCACTCGGCATTTGTATGCGTGTAAATAATGTAGCTGCAGGTGTAGGTTTCACGCCCGGAGGCGATGCCGGGGTCAGAGCAGCGAAAATGTCACCGGCCCACTTCGTGCACGAGTTCGAAGAGAATCGGTAGATTACAGTTTATACCCTCGTACTTTGCTCTGGAATCTATAAACATGAGCTATCTATCCAGAAGTATAACATTATTGTTTCTGAGACAAGATCTCAGTCCGGCATTTCAGTGTGTCCCTGAGAAACTCCACGCCACTTTTTACAGGCTTTTTAAAAGCAAGAGTGAACAACATGGTCCCAGCTTTGACACTAACATATTATGAGCTGAGGAACAAGCCAACTGAGGTAAGTGCTCACAGTCAACATGTCCAGAAGTCGTTTTAAGCCCATGACTCTCATGTTTAATTGGTCCTTCGGTTCAACATACAAACTATTCTCGCAGAAGTGTACGAGATACTGATGACAAGAGCTATAGGCAGCAGCTAAGTGAGTTTCGAGGCAATGTCGGGTAATAAATGCGAGTCACATAGTAGGTAGCATAAGCATAGCTACGGAAGCAGACGAATCGTTTAGACAAAGTGAATAACCATGTTCGATTAGATGCAATTTATTAACAATTTCAACAAGTCGCACAGTAGGCAATGTTTTCTTATCGCGGCGCCCACTGAAAAAGGACAAGAAATATTTGCGGCGGGCAGAGTCTCTACCATGTAAGCTCACCAAAGGCAGAATAATAAATGGTATTATCTGATTTAAACGTGCGCAGTCAGTCCTCCGCCAATGCGCAGAGACGTAAAGCTTCGTACCTTTAAACGTATGCATGCACATATTCACCTTTACTATAAAGAGCTGCAGCTCCAGCATATACTAAATAATAAAAAATTGTGTAACCATATGGATGGTTACTCTGCATGACAATGCTCTCTCGCAAATCCTCCTGTCTTCGAAACGTAGATAACTGGCCATTGACCATCGCGTCTGACAATGTCTGTGCTGTCAGTCAATCACTTTCTGATCTTTATCTGAACAGCACTGACATCATAAATCATTCATATACCAACAGATCTTGGCTTTGCAGCAAACTTTTTCTACCAAATAAGAGAAAAAGTAAGTTATGACATGATATGACCATAAAAAGGAGGCATCATCCAACTAGTCTTGAAGAAAATTACCAAGTGATATATTTTTCTTTCGCTTTCTCTAATGCAGACTTCTGTTTCCAGAAGTATCGGTTCAGTTACCTATGTCCGCTTGGAGCGAGGGCATACGAAAGCATAACAATGACTGTAGCAAAAGCGATGTAGCCAGGCTGAGCCAGCTCGGGCTGCTCGGGGGCCGGGGCGGTGTGGCCCCCAAAGCAGTCCCTCGGTAAACAGATCCGCTCCGTCAACACCACGGCTCGGCCGAGACACAAAAGAAAGAGACTAGCAGAGTGCCGGATTACGAAATCCGACAACCACGCCGAACCTCCGAGTCATCCATCCACTGGGCACCGGGCAGCGCGCGATCCAGAGCGGAGCAACGAGTGCAGTATACGCCAACAAGCACAAGGGAAACGGCATAGTTCCGACACAAAAGGTGCAGGTGCAGGGATGGAATCTGGGCAGGGAAAATCAGGCGGCCCTCCTCATTCATTTCAGGTTGATAACGCAGACCATCTGGGGGAAGTAGCTCGCCTTCCAAGTTTCCGTTAACGGGCATCCCCAGTTGACAACTTCTTGTCTTGGGAAATCGAATTCCTCAGCTGGACGCGTCTGATGATCACAAGCTCTACAGATTACAAAGGGACATGACTCTGGCTTATAACCAGTCACAGTCAACTGGATCATCAAACATTTGGCGTCACTCGCTAGTGGGAATGGGGAACGACTTCATTAATGGGGTTAATTACTCCTCATCTGGCAAGTTGATCCACCATCTGCGAGCAACACTCCATAGAGTATAAAAGACGAGAGTAGGAAACAATTTTTTCTAAAGACGAGACCTAGTTTTGTGCGCGTGGGTTGGTGTTAGAAGTCAACAGGCGGAGCTCACAGCCGCACAATGGACTCCATTGCAAATAATTTTTCACCTTCAGTCAGTCCGAGTAATCAAGAGTGATCGATGCAGACGTTCTCTGGCAGGCTCGCACCGCCTACGACCCACTCGTATCCAGCTAGAAAGTAAATTCCCTCCCGAGGGACGGCTCGAGATCGGTCCTGTCCCACTTACAAAGGTAACTTGAAGACGCAATAATTATGTTTTGAAGCAAATGGTTATTCTCAACGCCGGAAAGATGACGTCCCAATTGCTCAGGCCTGACTAATGTTCCTCGAGTGGCCAACAAGATGGAATGGCTGTGCCAACCGACGGCCTCAGGCAACAGCGAACTTGCTGACTATCATCTAGAAGTTTTACTAGAAGCAAATGACAACTCCTTGAGATTGATCACCTCAGCCTCAGACTTCACATAAGTGTGAACTCCTGTCCGGTACAGTTCATAGGTATACACCTATAAATTAGCAACCCACACTCCGTAGACTACGTCGATAAATGGATAAGAAGGACCCGTGCGTACACGTCTCGAACGACCATAATTTGTAGTTTGAGAAGTGTCCCTATTCTCCTCCAGCCGAACAAAGACTTGGAGTCGCGTCGCCGCACTTGTCACCTTGTATGAAATTACATTAATTTGACGTTTCTTCTCCATCAGGCGCAGCGGGCTGAGGTGGGCATTCCAGCATCCCACAGTCTTGACAGGTCCACAAATCGGCTTGGCACATTATGTGTTGCTACTTCGGCAAGTTCAAAGGGGTTTGCCAAAAATGGGGATCATTACAGTGCAGGCGACTGGGCACATGAATTCCATTTCAGGCTTCAATAGTCACCACGAACATCGACTAAGATGATACTGATCTGGAACACCTGCCAGTTGATACTGGGTTTCATCAAATCCTTATCAGAGATCCAGAGCGCACTTCGAAGCTCCGACAAGGGACGAGATATTTCTTTTTTACGTGGGAGGAGATCCATTTGCCACGCACCTTCATACACGTTCCCAATAGATGAACGTCCAGATACTGCAACTGACGAGCAAGTCTTTATGGAATGTTCTATTCCCGTTGCTACTGCCGAGATCGAAGTTTAACCCTCCCCTTATTTACGAGTTTTCTTCAGCTTAGGCTTAGTTCAGGTATGCATCCTGATCTTACTCAGGCGATTTTAGCGTTTGCCTCTCTTGAGCTTAGTCTGTGCGTGCGAGAGAAGCGATCAGAGCACCGCTCCGAATGACTCGACACCAGGTCACTCACGCCTCCTCGCACTTAATTGCTCAAAGCCTCGAACGTCCGATATGTTTCACTGCGGAAAGAATACCCTCGGATGAGCCACAGTCTGACAGAACTGCTGAGCCATGCTTCATTAGGGCTCATAGTTCACACAGCCCCTGTGTAGCAACTGCCTATCACCTCTCACCGCATGTACTCGTATAATACGAACTGCGCTATGCGAAGCAATGGTCAGGGCTCGCGCGTCCTGAATATTAATTACTGAACGAGAAAGCCCGCTGATTAGCGCGCTATCCAAGATCTAATCGAATAAAAATCGAAGTAAAACTCACGAGCGCCCGTTACGGGGGCAAGTATCTACTGGTGACGGAATTATGAGAATGAAACTACTATCAAAATGGGAAAATCGTGTTGAAGTAATGGACCCATGGGTCATCTGTCTTAACGATAGGATGGAACCCACCATTCTATCTCTAAAGTCTAAACCATAAAAATTCTATTATGAAAACAGCAGGAGGCTTCAGAAGTCCCAAACATACCTGCGTGTGATGAAGCCCATTACAACGATGTGAAGAATATGAAGAGGATACTTAATGGGATGTCAAAATATTTTAGTTTGTACAGACGCTCAACGGTTGGAAAACCTACAGAGTCTCTTTATCTTTGGGAAGATGATCAAGATATCGTCGACGAAGGACTCATTATGAGTTGCAAGCAAAGGAAGCCACGACTCCAGTCAGTCTCCGGTTGAACCAAAATACTTGAAATACTACCGATACCGAATCATGTTATCATAATAATCCGTAATTAAATTGCATTGGATGCAATTAGCCGTAATCAGGTGGCGATTGTCTCGGACGAGGAACGAGTATCAATAAAGAATAGTGAGGCTGGCGTCACGGCCGTTATACCTCAAGTCCTGAACCCAGCCTGTGTCTTCTGAGTTCAGGCTCGTCCACTTGACCGTCAAGGAACTGAGGGACTATCGCCCCCGCTCAAACATCCAGGCTATGGTCTCTCCACTACTAACAATTTTATTATTTTCCTTTCACCACTGACACTGTTGCAGAACAACCATTACGTATAGGCCAAGTCAAGCGTACCGATTATTCATAATTTCTTGAAGATTTTCAGTTGACGCCGATCCAGATTTGGGTTCCATATCCTACCATACGCTAAAAATGCCAATCCGACCCTGATCAAGAAGAACTTTTGATCAGCCCTAAATTTGCAAGAAATTATGAGTAATCGGTATGCTCCTAACCTGACTTGGACTATTTTACAATAGAGGACTTTATATTCGTACATGTTCCTGAAAAATGACGACGGTGAATGGTGACTCCAATGTATAAACATTGATGGGAATACGACGCGTCGACCCTTGGCTACAATTCACAGGGCACAAGAGCTGCTAACAAACTCGTTCCACAAGTTTTATGCTTCACACAAGATCATCGCTAAATCCCAAGTATAGAGGCACTTTAGCCGCACCTATGTCTAACTCATTCTTTATTCAATCCTAATTACATTTAGATAAACGCATAATAAATAGGTAAGAACTTTGGGAGTTTGAGGCAAGTGTGGGCTTTTCTATTCAACTCCCTCGTCATATTCTATTGTAAGTGCCAAATTTTGGATAATGAACACGGAACTTCATCGTAGTGTCTCAAGTTTTCACGCGAGATGTATTAGCCCAGTCCGGGGGTTCTCTATAACCGAGGGGGTGACCACTCCAGAGATTCCTTGAGATTCCATAAAGATTTCCAAAGATTCCCAACGAGTGGTTAACCCCTCGTCTATAACTGAGAAACATCCAAATTTTAGAAGGATAAAAAGCGGTCGAATGAGTCCGCAATGTGGAGGGCAGACTTCTTGATCAGCATGCACGAGGAAAAATCGGATGATTCTCTAAGAGACTTATAACGATGAGTGTACTGTAATATAAGTACCTAATACTTTACTTAAAGCTTCCCACTTTCCCGTATGGAACAAGGGTACCTAAATAAATCTCCAAATTCAGAAAATAAAATTCTAAGCGTCTTTGTTACAGGTGGGAGGAGACGAAGAGCAACGCATGAAATCAGCATGGTGACCTTGCCAGGGTTGACTGACGGGCGGACGGGCTCAAAACATATAAATGCCGCGGAAGGTAATTGCCCGTAATGATACGGTACCCAGAAGCCCGCCATTTGCCTGCATGGCTGGATTCTAGTGGACGGCTATGTGCCTGAGAGCCCTCATGGACCATGTCTTTGAGAAGCCGCCCGTGGCGGGATGCTCATCAACCAAATATGCTCTACTTCATGTTTCTTCATCAGAGAAGCTTAGCACTAACCTATACATAAATACTTCCATGACAGAGAAGAAGCGTACTACCGCACACACCAACAGGCCAACAGTCTTCTATTGTTTATATTGTAGTAGGTTGGCCCAAAATAATTTTGGGAACTCTGTGTTTTTTTTTTGAAAACAATGTGTGAAGTTACTGTCATCCAAGATGCGTACAATAATGTCAGTACATTAAGAAGAAAGGTTGTAGAAAATCTTCAGGGTTCACTTGTGGTCCTATTGTGTTTCTCAAAGAGTTAGCTAGCCTCAGGAGCTATACTCCACTCGCATCTTGGATGATAGTAAATTCAGACTTATCGAAGGGTGGATAGGCTACAGATATGTGAATTGTCGTTGTTAAACTCTTTTAGAACATTGTGACCCTTCTTCTCATGTCTACTTCTGGTTCTGAACATTTTTTTTTTTTTTTTTAAACAATGTGTGAAGTTACTGTCATCCAAGATGCGCGTGGAGTATACCACGAGTGTACAAGACCAACAGTAAATGATACTAATGCTAACAGTAACTTTTCGCACATTACTTTCATTAAGTCCGTGACACTGCGCCCAGTGTCAGAGTTCACCCCCCTCGCTCCTGCCTATACTTGGCTTAATAGTGATACCTAATCAGGCCCAATTTCAACAGAAACAGGAAAGTATATTGGCTATAAAAACCAAAGGGTGTGTCTAAATGCGAAGATACACAGCCAACGTTTTACATCACCCGAGACGTCAAGCTAACAAGCCACGAACCGATATCGTGCAGCAATTAAATACATATACAGTCCACACAAGCCGATGGTCCTAAGTCTTAACGAACTTAGCCTTCGAACCCCGTGCAGGAATACAATTTAATACTAATATCTCGAAAGGTTGCGACTAGATTATGAAGCCATTTCCAAGGCGATAGAAATCGCAAAAGGGATAACAAAATGATCAATTAGAAACACACTAATGGCATGTGAAGATGCAATGAGCGCGCATTTTACTCTTGAGTCTTGACGAGACTGTAACGATGTCTAATTACAACCTGCCGCCGCAGAAAAAACCACCGAAGCCATTACCCATAAGGGCCAAAATTAAATAAATATTAAACCTGGCAACATGAATGAAACCTCCGCGAAGAGCTGGAATCGTGCGATTCAAGGAGGAAATTACATTTTAATAGCACGTGGGTGAAGAAGATCCAGCCTGTACTGTGTCTCGTATTCGGTGAGTCAAGATTCAAGACTCACTTGAACGGCAGCCTCAGAATGAAGCGACCTGTCAGAGGGTTCAGCTATTAGAAAGACTTTGATGGAAACATCAAAGAAACATGCAAGGTTGGTGAAGACCATTCAAATCACCTTTCACCAATTTTTCATGGGTCAGTCGGTGCTCCAGTTCACACTCAATAAAAGTAATAAATCATCTCGGATAAAAACCAAATTTCAAACATACTTCTCTCAAGCAATATTGGAGCTGCCCGTTAGTGTATAGCGTATTAGCTTAAAACGTGGCTGACGCAGATTATAATATTTTGAAACACAAGTCAGTTATTGCTTGTCATTAGTACGGCTACCTCCCAGCAATCATGTGGCTCCCCTATTTCGGTCACTTTCCCCCTACCGGAGTTATTTTGCTTTCGTCAAAGAGGAACAACTATAAGTTTAAACTACTTATTTCTATGTTTAAAATATTTCCGAAAATTCTGTTTCAAAAGCGTTGCCACGGCTAGAGGTGAAAACACCGGATAAGGCTGGATTTAGCTAATTTCGGAATGGAATTTACCCGAATTTTTTTCAGTAAGTTAAACAAGGTTGCCATGCGTTACTAAGGTAAATAAAGTCGGAATTTTATTTCCCTAGCAACCCATGGCAACATTGTTTAAGAGGACGCTTCTGTTGACGGTGCAAGTCAGCGCTGGCTCCGAGGCGAGATGAAGCGTATATGAGTGAAGAAGGCTATTGTGATTACAGAGACCCTGACTTCTTATGGCTGTAGCAACTGGGTAGGTACGTACAACTGCATGCGGGTTCTGTTATCTTCGCTTACTCTGCATTACGTGACCATACCAGGTCCCCAGTACCTGCTGTCACTTTACTAATACCATTCATAAGGCGATTCACGTCCAGAGTTCAGCCAACCCACAATTTCCCGGGGGGGGGGGGGGGGGGGGGGGGGGATGGCGGGATGGCCGGTATTTTTTTGTTCAGATCGGGGAAAACCCCCAAAAAACCCGCTCAAAAAATTTTTTTTACTTGACGGTGCACAAGTGGTCTTGGAATTTTTGTCCTTCACTTTGGTAAAGGTTAGTTCCATGATATCGGCTCGGTGCGCGGTGCGGTGCACCATATTTTGGATAGGAAATTATATCAACATCTGGGAGGGCCCGGTGAATCAGTGAAGGCCCTCTGTGTTTCGCTTATGTGTTGTTGTGAAATTATGACCGAATGACCGTTTATTTTTGGTTCAGAGGACGTCCAGTGGCAGTTTAGTAAGTATCCTGCAGGGAAAGTCTGAAATCTTTGTTCGTAAGTAGGTATGGTGCCTACCTAGGCAATTCTATTTTTTCAGATTTATTTCAAATGCAATACTATACGTGATACAATACAAATTACGAGAAAATACAATACATTTCCAAACAACATTATTCATAGACCCAAAATATGTACCAGGTGTGGGTACAGGTGGAGGCAGGTATAGTAGGCAAAACCTACATGTCAGAAATTTGTATTGGAGTAATAGGGAAATGCTGTACAATGTCTGACTTGACTGCCATACAGGAATGTATAGATAATGTGTAAATTTTTATACCTACAATATACTCGGCTGTCGAGGCTTTCTGTTACCTAATAAGTCACACTACAGAACAAACTGTTAGGTGCCTAATAGGTCCTACGCCAAATAGGAAAAGATCGGTCTAGGTAGGTAGGTAGGTGCCTACATCCCTCCAGGAGGTAAACAAAACATATACCTAGAAAAATGCACCCCACACCACCACAATAACTACTCTTCATTCAGCGCAGTCATATCTATGGGTAAACAGAACAGCCTCGATAGCCGAGTGGTCGAAATGGTTTTCTATAGAGGAACACTGAACAATCACACCGGTTTCACAACTGAAATGTTCAACATTTCAAGTGAAATTTATATTGAGGCTGTAGTGGTTCGGAACCCACCTAAAATTGTAGGTCCCCATTGTGTACTGCACGATGGCTGGGGAGCTGGTATTCGGTATTGCGGATAAGGTGTACCTACTCATCGCACTTCCGCCGATACTTGCTTCGGATTGTCGCACGACACTGCGACTTAGTTAGCAGAGGGTTGGGGGGGACAAGCCCAGCAACTAGACCGTTTTCAAGAACTGTCCATTGTGCTCAGCTGGCAGCACTACCAAATACCAGCTCCCCAGCCATCGAGTAAACGATGGGGACCTACAGTTTTAGGTGGGTTCCGAACCACCACAGCCTCGATATAAATTTCACTTGACATGCTGAACATATCAGAACAACTTTTTGGTAGGATTGGGATCGAACCGGTGTGACCAGGCTGTCTCTGCTCCTCAAAAGTCGACCATTTAGACCACTCGGCTATCGAGGCCGTGACACTGCGACTACTTCGGAGTGTACTTCTTACTTGTTCCCAATGTTCGTTGACTGGCGGATGGGGTTCGAATACCTTTACCGGTATTGCTGCCAGCTGAGCAAAATGGATAATTCTTGTAATGGTCTAGTTGCTGGGCTTGCCCCCCCCTCCCCCCCCCCCCCACCAGTCTAACCTAACCTATGGGTAAACAGAAAATTGCGGAATAGGTCCTACCCACACCATAGGAAGGTAGGTACGTGTAATAAACCAATATTAGGTAGGTACCTACCTACGTACCTCCTAGTGATTTGACTGATGTGCGATCCACATTTTATGCAATAGGTGTCCAACATAACATAAAATCCAAAAATCATTTTTTTAGATAAACCTATGCCCACAGAATGTGGCAGATAGGTAGGTAAGTATACAGCCTACCTATATACCTACCCACGACACGGCAGTCACAGAATAAGGGTCTCTCCTGTATTACAAAATTTAGATAAGTAGGTAGGTACCTACCTAATTGCAAATTGCAACCCATCCCCCAATACAGTAGATGTCATCATAAGTCACCCAATCTATACCTACCTACGAGTCCTGTCCTACGACACCTACGATTCTCAGATGACAGGATGTTACACAAAAGCAGCTCATATCAACCAATCGACATGTCAGACATAAGAAGACAGGTCGTGATGTTCCGGTCGGAGCTAGTACGGCCGAGGGACGTGAGAACCTCTCCCCGCAAGAGCTCAAACGATACTGAGCGGTGACCGCGCGTTTGCTTCTTCACCATGACTTTTTTTCAAAATGTGTTTTTCACACATATTTATCATTTATTATTTGCCAACCTAAGGAGAAATTCAAAAAACTGCTTCGGTCACGAACTAAGTTACACCTTCTACATAACAACTGTAATAATTCGAAATTTTTATTCCCAGTCAAATACGCTCCCTATCCGTTTGAAAAAACCGTGTTTCACGATTTTTAATTTACTAAAAAATTAATTTCTAATAATCCGAGAACAAATTCGAAATTCTGCTACGAACGTTCCCTAGACATTTACTGGAGCTACTTCTATACAAAATTTCAAGGCAATCCGTCGGCCCGAAAAAATTAAAAAAAATTCAGAAGATAACATGGTAATCTAATGGGTGAAGCGCAGCCTTAACTTACAGAAAAAAATTCGGGTAAATTCCATTCCGAAATTAGCTAAATCCAGCCTAAGAGGCTGTGTATATCGAATTCGCTGTCTCAGGGATTATACTTTTGAGATTCCATCAGTTATGTATAGAAATGAGGGGTTAACCACTCGTTGAGAATCATTCGAAATCTTTATGAAATCTCAGGGAACCCCTTCGGGGTTATCTTTCAATGAATATCATTGGGAATCTTTGGATATCTTTATGGAATCTCTAGAGCGGTTACCTCCTCGCACAGAAATGAGTACACATGCAAGATAAACAAATACTTGTTCGAAAATCTCACCTGGTTTAACGAAAAAATTTAACTTTTTACCAGCCTGGTTGATTCCAAAGAATCATATTATTCTTTGACCTCGAATGCAGGGACTCGATGCGTCAAGTATATTTCTGCTTGAAAAAGGACCAACCACATCCAGCGCACGTCGAGATGGACGTGGTGTACGGTGCCGCCGGCGAAGCTAAGGTTCTAAGATGCTATCGAATGACTCGGGAATTTATGCATGCGCCAGGCTGGTAATGAATGACAGATAAAGGCACCTTATGGACGCGCTGCTAGCCCCGCCTCAGCCGCCTCAATGCAGGCTACAAAGTCTACACTGTTGTAGGAACCTAAGTGCTAGCCGGCGCTATCAGATGTAAAGGTCAGAAGTTATTCCAGGAAAACGATGGGAATGGAAACGAGCAAAACAATTTTTATAGCTTGCTGGAAGTGAAGCTCACAGGAAAGTGACGTCTGGCTGGCGATACAATTTTCCTCGTCAGTCGCCTTCTAGAAAAGACGTGAATCGCCACCCAGGTCTTCTAATTTATTTTCGGGGCAAAGCAACGCTATAACTACTTCAGAATTAGGTTGAAGGCTAAAATGACGAGAGAGGTCTGGAATAACTTCCAAGGAACAAGCAGAAAATCGGGCAAAGCCAAGGCTGGCTATGAAAGTTGGCTACTGCGACGCACAGGGGGACATGCCCAATGAGTCGGTCTGAACATGCGAAGGTCATGCATTGGCATTCCGAGAGCGTTGAAAGCGCTATGGGCTGGAGGATGGACACCCATTGGTCTCGCAGACATTAATAACGTGCGGGGAGAGGTCAGCAACCGCCAGGGCGCACACAGTAGCCGCTCCAAACTGCCTGGCGGACAACATCGGAGCATCTGTCAATGTCAAGACCACGGCTGGGGCTCCAAGTTCTCCAGCCCATAGTCCTCATCATCGTCAACACTCGACATTGCTGCGATGACAATGATACACTGCACAGCAGGCCCGCACTCATAAAGATAAGACCAGAACAAGCCTCGGGAGTACAGGGGACATCGCGGTCAGATATACACGTCTCCGCCTTACAGCTCATCCAACCCACTCGACATCAGGTGGGAAAAAGAACTAGTTTCAGCTGAGTATAGGCAGATGAAAGCATTTAAAAATTCACATGTTAAGTCACTTCAATACAACCCTCCGCGTTCGAATGAATATACTCAAATTGAAAATATCCGAGGGGGTAACCACTCCAGAGATTCCTTAAAGATTTCCAAAGATTCCCAACGGTATTCATAGAAAGATTAACCCCGAAAAAATTCCAAGATTCCCTGAGATTTTATAAAGATTTCCAATGATTCCCAACGAGATTCCTGGAGTGGTCAACCCCTCGAAAATATCACTGGAAAAGTTCACTGCGTTCTTCAGTGCCAGACTGCACTTTCCCAGAAATTATGAAAACAGGGAAGGCACACTGGTGTGTATTCCCTATAGACATACGGAATGAGCGCTGCCATGGCGGTCGGGACCCAATGACCCTACTGATTTGCAAATGAAATATTATTCATTATCTAAGCGTCGGATAGAGAATGGAGGAGTGGCACCCGGTGAGCGGGTCTGTCATTGCAACAATCAAGCCCGCTCCAGGCACTGCGGCCACTATGAACATTACCGCTACAGGCTACTCTGCAACGCTGCACAGTATGCTATTCCCCTCGGGCTATCGGGTCCAGCTATTCAAGTCTCAGTTTCCAAGGATTAAAAGACAATAATTAATCACCCCACCAAGACAACAAACTGCTTCGCAACAGCAAACAAAATACTGACGTCGAAACAACAAGAAGCTGCGACGTTTCCGAGCGGTTTTGACGCCCCAATTTGTCTGCCGCTGACGCAAGAGTCGCAACCTTTGTCCACCCTGTTGTTATGGGAAAATTTGCGCCGCATGACTTATCATAGCACCCCCTCCCAAATGGGCATGTCTCTTGCAACATTTCCATATTTTCCGCACCCATGCAGGATCAAAGGAAACTTAAAACTTAAAATAAAATTTTGCAGTGATAACTTACAGTGCTTTCTAAGTATGAACAGGCGAGGAAGTAAAAACCGCAAGACAGTTTCACCAATTTTGTAAAGGAAAGACAAAATAATGACTCGGAATTTTAATACAGCCCCATTATAGAAACTAAAGTGAGCAAAACCAGCATTAAATAAAGGGTCCGACAACAGTCGCACTAAACTTTCTCGCCCCATGTGATTTTTTTTTTTTTTTTGGATTTCTTTGAGATTTTTTTGCGGGCGTAATTTTTAAGCAATCCAAAATCGGTTGAAAATGACCCAAGAGCATCTATCTGAGATCACTCCCACCAAGTTTCATGGCTGTCATTCTATTACTGTAGTTCCAAATGCGTTCCAACCATTCAAAAACGTTGTTTCTCATTCTCAACTCATTTTCGACACTTTTTTGACTACAACGGCCGTAATTTTGAAGATAACAAAATTCTGTTCGACAAATGTTTAAGTTACATGGTTCTACACAAATTTACCAAATTTCATGACAATCGGTCAATAAATGTGAATGGCGCCGAAACGATCGAACTTTGGTCCAGAACGGCCGTAATTTTCAACCAATTCAATTTTAGTTGAAAATGACCTCGAAGCATCTATTTGTCAACACACTTACCAATTTTCAGTGTTATAGATTGAAAAGTGTACCGTCGGCGCTTGTCCGACTAACCAAAAACACGATTTTTGAATTATTTTGGCGGTTTTTTGACAATAGCGGCCGCAATTTTTGACCAATCAAAAAATCCTTGAAAATGTGTCTCGGCAGTAATTTTAGACAGGTCCATACCAAATTTCATCAAAATCGGATGAACGGTATAGGCGCTAGAGCACTGCACGGACTGACGGACGGACTGACGGACTGACGGACGGACTGACGGACTGACGGACGGACTGACGGACGGACAGACTTTTTCCAGAAACCACTTTTTTGGACTCAGGGGACCCCCAGGATCATGGGAAACCCAAAATCTCAATTTCGAAATTTCGCACGAAAACAATACTTTCTCGCCATATATGGCTAGCGAGAAAGTAAAAAAATTGGCAGTTAAATGGTGATAGTGAAGGTACTACTGCGACTGTGTTTATGTAACGTGCGCGCCCAGGCCATTCAGGTTGGACAGGTGTTATTGTAATTTTATTACCCTGTCCACGGAGAAAGAGTGGTTCAGGCTTTTTGAAGTTGCCATGCGCCTCAGATAGCATTACAGAACAACCGTTGGATCATCTATTACGGACCACATAAGGGCGTTAACGCTCCAGGCTGCATTATCGCAGGTCATCACAATACATCAGTAAATCGCAGCTCAACTAACGTTATTACAAAGAAACAGTTAAAGTTTTGATGGAAATCATTGATGGAAATGGAATAAAGAACATTATATAGAGAAACACATGAAAGCTCAAGGAAATTCCAGGAATCTCGTTGGGAATCTCAGGCAATCATTGGAAAACTTTATGAAATCTCAGGGAATCTTGGAAATTTCTGGAGTAGAGTTACCCCTTCGGGGTGCATCTTTCCACGAATCTCGTGGAGAATCTCAGGAAATCTTCAAGCAATCTCAAGCAATCTTTGGAGTGGTTACCACCTCGTGAAAGCTGTACCACTAAATTTCTCAAACGGGAAGTCGAAAAGTAAGACCACCATTGTTCCTAGTGGAGACAGTATACCTTATTTCAAGACGGAATGCTGACTAATCCTGTGTGACACCTGCGCCTAGAACTTGGAAAGCGAGGTCCGAATCCGAAATGCGCTTCAAAATTCAATATACGTTCGTAACTTTTCAAAGTATCGTAGGATTTGCAGGTATAAAGAAAGGACGCTCGGAAGGGATTATCCAGCGGCACGGTTCATGGTTGCATTTGTCGTGCTCGCGGATTTCAGGAGACTGCGTACAGAAACGGTAATTGGACAGATCTACATCGACTCATTACCGGCCTATTAACGAGCCTCCAGTTATTAACACTATTAATTAACCCCGCGTAATCGGCGTGAGAGCCCCAAATTACTTCATTGCCCTCGTTCAGCAAACACCACAATTGCATCGAAACCGTTTATCAGTGTGAGAAGGCTCCAGCTATCTCAAGGCTCTGAAACGAAAAGGAAAGCCCCACACTATGAATTTGTTTTGTATGCATTTCGCAAGGTAGCACTATAATAAGGTTACGAAGAACTATAGGGATCAGTGGAGCACTCGGCTGTTTTCAGGGTCGAAACGTCGAGACATCGTTAATCATTATGTTTTCATCGGGAATCATCGGTTTTCGAACAATAGCAAATAGCGGGAGAGAAGGGACCTGCAATCATCTGAAAGGGTCAGTCCCTTGATTAGCATATTTTGGCTAAATTGGACAATACAGAGTGCCCCAGTTATCAGGTTTTGTTGACCGGGTGGTGTAAGAGCAGTTTTCCAGCAACTGAAAGGCAGGCCAAGTAATTTCTGGTAGAGTACAGGAATAAGATATTATTTGACTCAGGAATACGAGTAGATATAGCGGAAACAACAAATCCTAGCGTTGTCGTAGAATTGCTACAGGATCAAATGCTCTGAAAATTTCACTTAAAGAACAACCATAGCGAGATCCCCACGTCTGGTCACTAAGGTAGCTTCGACGTGGAGACATTTCCTCCAGGAGAAGAAACCTGGAACTGTTTCAGCCACCTGAAGACGCTTAAGAAACAGACAAGTTGCATCCGCTTGAAGTGAAGTATATAAAGTGTACAAGGTACTCGCATAGTGACTGCAAGTAGAGAGTAGTAGTACAAGGCACAAATCAGCGTGGTTAGTAACGAGGATTGGAGCACAGCAAACGCTAGATCGCCAGAGATCCTATCCGACCAGAGCGTAATTTGCATGACAAATCTGGCTGGGTTAGGAGTCGCAGCAATGAAGCATGCGAATCTCCGAGATTATTCCCTGGCCTCTCAGCCGGAGTAATCACTTCCAAAGGTCACCAAGTCTTATTACCGTCTGTATTGAAGCACAATCGAAAAGTTCGTGAATTAAGGTACAGGCACCGGCAATAACCAAGAAATTGATGGACTATACACCAGATGTTTTCGGGGAAATGGTTTTCGAAATAAAGGCACTAGTGCCTGACATACGTATAGGGAGATTAGGAACACATTATATGTATTACATCGACAGGAAAACCGAAAGGCGGCCTCACCGTGATCCAGCGGTAAAACATTAAGACTGAGGTCCTGTGTTCGAATCCTGCTGTAGGCATAAATAAACCACTAAAGCGCGACATCGCTGGATTTCGGAACACCAGACACTGGGGAAAGGAAAGCGACAAGCCCCACGCGATTTATAGAAGAGAAAGCTTCCTGAGGGAACGAGGCCCAAAGATTGACGCTGGACACGCTAACCTCAAAGAAGAGACGGTAACGTACGATAGTCAGAGACAATTGCCGTAATTATTGGACACCCGTACCTGATTTAGGTTTATGTCGGTATCCAGCAGACATTTGTCACGGTCCTCGATGGGCAGGTACGGCCAACACGCAGTTTATTCAGGCTGGAGTTTCAAACAAGTACCGAAATATGGCGAACTTCGTGTTCTCGGGCAAGGAACCGAAATAGTGTAGGTACTCGTACTCGTACCCGTGCAGTGTACCGGCCGAGGTCCTAGGATGTCACGACTGCTCTCAGCATGCCAATTTGCATCCACAAATTATCATACTTTGTTATCCTCAACAGTTCACGAGTTTTTTTGCGCCTCGATGTTTCGAAACTTGGGTTTCTGCACCTAGCAGACCACGATGCCTTTTATCTAAGACCAAAATTGGATTTGAACTTACAAAGTCAGAACCAGAAAGAATGGACACACCCGAGGGGGTGATTCCACTGAGATTCCATAAAGATTTCCAAAGATTATTCCCAACTATATTCATAGAAAGATGAACCCCGAAGGGGTAACCACTCCAAAAAATTCCAAGATTCCCTGAGATTTCATAAAGATTTCCAATGATTCCCAACGAGATTCCCAAAGAGTAGTTAACCCCTCGGACACACCCGAGCAGTGTTCTGGCCCAGGTCTTACGATAATGCCCATTTACAACCATGCACTGCTCAGAACAGCTATAGGATGCTGAGTGTCCCTACCACATAGAAAATCATCGGCAATCAAATCAATGTGCGGGTGAAATAAGTCCTATATTATAGTGCCCCCCCCCCCCCCCCCAATTTCAAAACTATTTTCCCTCTCATGGATATTAAATATAGGAGAACTAACCAAACTACAGGCTTAATGTGAATGTATTTAAGTTGTATATGGCCCTACACACACAAGATATGATTGAGTCAGATTACTTTGGTTGACCGGTGGAGCTGGGATGCACCACCTGACGCAGCATGTGACAAGTTTAATTGAGATTGTGATGGGTTGTTGGGTTGCTTGGTCACGGTCCGATGATAAATCTTAGTGTCACAGGTTTCAAGCACAGAGCAACCCATTTCATCTCCAGCATTCCCGAAACAACAATGGACCAGTCTGGCTCTTTGTTGGTTTTCAAATGGCAAAACACGGACGAAAGCCGTGTAGGCTACTAAAGGTCTACATAATAAGACAAGTTTACTCAACTACTCAACGACATTTTGTTGCTTCTTTATCTTTTCTTCTACAATGATCCAGACGGTTTAGTTTCACTCTTTGATGTGCAAGGACACGTGCCAACTCATGGCTACAATTTTTAATTTTATTTTTTGATCATATTCGGAAGTCTCAAGTGCATGAACACGAAATAATTTTTTAGGTACTGTTTGTCGTACACATCACTATACTACCCTTCTACGAAAAAAAAAAAAAAAACACCCCGAGTGGGAACCCTACATGAAGTCTACACCATAGGCGTAGCAAGGGGGGATCTAAGCCCCCCCCCCCCCCGAAACAGTTTAGCCACCCCCAGGATTTTTCTGGCCCACACATAAAGTCACACAAAGCCATGCCTACCCCCACAGGTGAGGAGCCTCCCTCCCAGGTTTTTGGACCTGCTACGCCCATGGTCTACACCAGCCATAAAGGAGAAAAATGAGAGCTCTCATCTGAAGAGGTTGTTCGAAGGAAACTAAACAGAGCCCTGGCATGTTGGCCACTCCTGAACCCGCATGCTGGATAGAATTTCAAGGAATGAGCGAGATGATCCATTCCCACGCCCAGCATCATACGCTGCCTGTACTATCGATCCCGATCCTGGTCGATGCGACATTTTTCCGTGCGAACACTTGGACCGCACATCACAGTGGTACGCACGCAGCATAATGTCGGCAAGTCAGTAGCCGAGGTACCCCGTGCTTTATCGGCCGTGTCCAATGGACCGCGTCATCATAACAGAGTCAGCTGCAATTACGGATCACGATTCCCACCTCAACCAGCTCTAACTAACTAAAGAGAAAATTTGCTTTCTGAGTGAAAAGGATGCCCACCCTCGTCTCACAAAGAGACAACCGAAGCTTGAATATGTATGTGAAAATAAATGTTTCGAACATTTCAGATTTATCCGGCTGGCAAGTCAAGATCCCTTTTCAAGTGATTTAAATTTTGACATCTTCATTGATCTGAAGTTTAGCAGAGCAGCGCATCACGAGCTACCAACAACCAGCGAGACAGGAGCGCGAATTGAACATCCACGTTCTCATGTTGAACAGCGCAGTAGGAAGGAACTTCACCTCGTGTGCCGCCGATTGCACGATACCTTGCTACTCAATCCAGTATAACGCCACCCCATTGGTTCCAAGCACCATTCTCCTACTCCGAACATACAAACACAACAGTCGTAGTATTTGCCCATATCAGGGCACCTATACATGCCAAAAAGCAGATCCATATTACGAGTATCTGCCAAGAAGAAGTGTCTTATACGCCCAGAAAGAAGGGTGGGGGGGGGGGGGGGGGGGGAGAGGACAGAACCCCCTTCTGTCTGATCAATCAACAGAGGAAAAGAATATAAGTATGCCTGAAGTCTGTAACAGCAGCAAAATAATTAGTTATTTATAAGGTATAACTCACGATATAACCTAAACGGCAACCAGCTGATCGGCACCCCTTCAAGTACGAGTACTTCCTATACAAAACCCGAGGGGGTAACCACTGCAGAGATTCCTTGAGATTCCATAAAGATTTTCAAAGATTCCCAACGATATTCATAGAAAGATGAACCCCGAAGGGGTAACCACTCCAAAAAAAAGTCCAAGATTCCCTGAGATTTCATAAAGATTTCCAATGATTCCCAACGAGATTCCCAACGAGTGGTTAACCCCTCGACAAAACCAATTTCAATGAATAGGGCACACCCACATTATTCATGGCAACAATGAGTGCCAACTGAAAATAATTTCCCATATATTGCAGCCCTTGTAGTAATTAGGGAGCGGTGGTCTAGTCAAGTGGAATGAACAGTCCAGTGATGTATTGTCTAGTTAGGTCATGCTTGGAATAGTATAGCATACGGATGAGCTGAAAGAGCGGAGAAGCCTGCCTAACTAACTAATCAGCTAAAAAAGGCGTTAAGGCACAGTACGGCTCAAGAGACTCATAAATTAAAGAAGAAAAATGTATTTGTAATGATGAAAAAATACCTCGAAATTCACGGTTCCTTTTATACCTGAGATCCGAGTGTTTATGCAGTCGAAGAAAAAACCAGTAGTCTCAAAAAACATCCACCTTCCCAGATTGCCTCAATGGCCTCAAGATGCGAGGGAAAAAATCCCATATCTGCACTCTGCACCCCCATGCGTGAGAGGGACCATGCGTATGCCAGCATGCATGGTTTGCCCGGCGCGGCGCTGAAGCACCTATGGAAAGCCTACGGAACACACCATGGCGCTCGAACCAGAGGACGTTCGCTACTTAGACAACGCCAGACTAGTTCCATTCGCCCACAACACCGTTTTCTAAGTTGCGCGCGCCTGTATAAGAGCGTCTATATCTTTCCCACGGTTCAATCTCCGCCCTCCACGCTACTAACCGTTCCGAAGACATCGGGCTAATTTCGCGCACGCTTCTTTTAGACCTCGAATTGAACGTTCAGGTATGCGAGGCACATGGACACGTCACGCCTGATGGGTTTGGCTGTTCGGGGCATGGTACCTTAGTGCAAACAAACCGAAAACAGCCGTTCCGCCCAACATCACCGAGAAGTTTGGCTGCGGTACCTTGGTACGAGCAGCCGTTCCTACTAATGTCGGTGGAAATAGAGAAGGCTCGTTAGTCTTCGAACCTGTATTCTGGTGGCATAAAAAATGGATCCGACAAGGGTTTTTTTCCCTTGAAAGTGCCAATGAGATAAGGCGCGAAGAAGATGTGGGCAGAACGGCAGGTCTCGCCCACGGGCACTTTGGGACGTATCATTCTATCGCAGCACATTAGTCATCTGGAGCTGTGTCTAATGCAGGTAGACGATATCTCACGTGCAGCAGTTCCGCCTGGCCCTAGCCAAAGCTCAGGAACTCTACCAGTCCGCCACAGTTCATCTTCATCATCATCACCATCACTGAGCGGCGGAGATCTACAACATGCGGGCGCGCGGAGCCGCAGACTATACGTGCTGAGTTGTGCGCTACGACAAGCCATGAAGCCAGATGTAGCACTACACTGACAAATAAGCATATTAATAAAAGCATCATCCATTTTACAGTTATTCTGTATGAATAGCTAAAACGAGCTTTATCAAAGATTTTTAGTGGAAACTGCAGAACACAGTGCCAAACAAGAGGGACAGACGGATGTTTCGTCAGAAATGCAGTCGAGAATGATTTGGCCTTCGGAGGCCTCCTTACTCTTGCCCTATTGCCACTACAGCTCTAGCAGACGGGGAGAGGGCAAAGGTCAAAACATTAGAATCAATTGACAAGACCGACGCGATTGATAACCCATGTAACTCATGGGCAATTGGCCGTGACAGTTCTAGTGCAGCCGTGTCTACATCTACATCTCCATTTTCATCTAAAGACATAGGGTGGGCTACCCTGCTGCCATTGGATAATTATTTACAAATGGCTATTTTTTAAGTATTTGCAGTTGTAATCTTCTTTTACACCTAAGCATAGAAGATGCCAGCTGTTTTCAACAAACACCGCCAGTGTAAACGACGAATTATTGTTATCGAAAACTTCGATGAACCGGTCAAGTCATAAAACCAGATTCTCAAACAAGGAAAAGCTAAATTTTCTGATATGGCCTCCACGGACATTAACCTCAACACTAAACTACAATACTTCTTATTATCCACTTCAGGCGTCTCACATCATATAGAGGTGCCCACGTTTTGAAAAGGCTGTGGTAATAGGTACGAGCGAGGTACCACTCCAGAGATTCCTTGAGATTCCATAAAGATTTTCAAAGATTCCCAACGATATTCAAAGAAAGATGAATCCCGAAGGGGTAACCACTCGAAAAAAAAAATTCCAAGATTTCATAAAGATTTCCAATGATTCCCAACGAGAATCCTGGAGTGGTGAACCCCTCGGGAACGAGACTAGAGCAACAAGCAAACCTAACCTGTCCTGGTAATGTGAGTAACTCGAGTCCGGAGCTTAGCGCTCAGATAGAGTAGAGACAAGGGATAAGGAAGCCGCCCAGATGGGTCAGGTTACAGGTTACCCTGCATTATCATGTAGGGCGGAAGCAACACGTGGGGCCACTACCCCCTATGTAGGCTACGACAGAAACCTGTCAAGTCTTCACCAAAAACATTTCCACACCAAATTCTTCTCTAAAAGAAATCCTCACTTATCAACAACCAATAAACCTTCCACAGAGGCAGCGGAGGGGAAAATTGCCCCGTTGTGGCAAAAACCTCCCTTTCTCCCCCTCTACCCTTTTACCCTTCCCCAATAAGCTCGCCAATAAGACTCGAGACTTTGCAAGAAGAAATCTGTTTAGATATAGAGAAAAAATGTGTTATTTTTAAAACAAAAATAAAATAAAAAATAAGGAGCATGAAGCAGCTCACGTGACGTCAGTAGACAGCACAATAGAATAGAGACCTTATTTTTCGTGAGAAAAGTGACAAAAACTCACAGAAATGATAAAAACTTAGTTTAATTAGAGGCGCTCATCAATCTGCAAGGAGAAAGAGAACGTGAGTAAAATAATGCACATCGTAATGACGAACCAGCGCACTAGGCACATCAGGTAGATTTCGAAGGAATACTGCCTATTGTAAATGTATACCTTGGAACTTCAGATTTTATTAATTTCTTCAGTTTTTCGTTTCACGGTCCCTGGACCCCAAGACCAGTTTCAATGCAATCTTTTTAAATTGTAATTTTTAACTGTCGTAGCTTTGTAAAACAAAAATGACAGGGAAAAATCGAAGAGGGTGGAAATGGGTGAGCAGGGTTTTCTGTATATGCAGTCGAATGCACTTCAACCACAGCGAGACAAGACATCAAGGGAGAAGGACTCCCAAGAAAGAAGCAAGAAACAACGGAAGAAAAACAAGACCGAGCACACAGCACCTTATACAGAACGCTATAAATCCTATTTAGAGTATGGGCATTAGACAACATCATATAGTTTAACTGTAATAATTATCTGAGAAATAAGACTTTAATGCCCGCTATTATTCCTTTTTTCACCTTGATGAACAATAAAAGGGTTTAAGATCTACCAAGACCTGACTGTTAATATGCAAGGACTGCTATGAATTTGATCATAAAAACAATTATTTAGGTTCATTCGTGTCTGTCAGTTTATTAGAGAAATTATTCGCTACAACTCCAGGTGGAATTGACCCTCAGCCGACCAAATTAACGAAATACTGGCTTGTTGGTTACAGAGCTACCACTTTAGGATTTACGGTAATAAAATAACAAATGTATAGGACTGATCGACATAGGTGTTGACTTGGGGCCACGTGGCTCCAACACAAACAAGGACCTTATAAGGCTGGTCATTGATAAAGATGGCAGGGAGTGTGTCGGATGATAAGCAGCATCGATAAGCTGGTACAGAGTACAGAAAAAGTCTCAACGCACCTTGCACCTCCATCGCCCACAAGCCCGCTTGTATCATTTACCATTACCAACAGCGCAACAGACTCAACGACGAACTCTAAGGCTGGGTTTAGCTATTTCGGAAGGTAATTTACCCGAATTTTTTTCTATAAGTTAAACAAGGTTGCCATGCGTTGCTAGAGAAATAAAATTCCGACTTTATTTACCTAGCAACATACAGAAAAAATTCGGGGAAATTCCATTCCAGAATTAACTAAATCGAGCCTATGGAAACCTCCTGCACATCATTCCCCGTTCCTAGGCACAACTATAGTCCAAGTCAGGCTGGGAGCGTACCGATTATTCATAATTTCTTGAAGATTTTCAGTTGACGCCGATCCAGATTTGGGTTCCATATCCTACCATACGCGAAAAAATGCCAATCCGACCATGAGCAGATATTTCCCTGATCAAGAAGAAGTTTTGATCAGCCCTAGATTTGCAAGAAATTATGAGTAATCGGTACGCTCCTAGCCTGACTTGGACTATAGGACTGTTTGCATGCCACTCATGCCAGTATAAAGACAGCCAAAATATTTAGACTAACTTTCCGCATTTGGCATTGCACTACAGCTCTAAAAATTAAATGCGGTTGCTGTTCAAATAATTTCAATAATTACTGCTTGGTTACATCCTCAGTAATTTACACTGCAAAGCTTATCTTTCTCTCATGTATAGCACTGACTATAACTCCCATCAAGCCAAGCAAGTGGACTCGAAGCCACCAATGTACCAACACGAATAAGGCGGTACATTCTGCAGTACTGACGTTATGCACGTAACGATCCAGTCCGTAAGAGCCTGCTCCCATATATCTGACTACTTCGCAGCCCTCGCTTGAGGCCAAGCACTCTTACCACTGCCACACAATGGCAAAACTCCGATTTATGGGCAACGTAATAAAATCTCGTGTCTGCAGAATCTGAACACAAATCAAGGTGCTAGCGGAGAGCATTGAAAGCAGCAGAGCACAGAGGGGGGCACATACAAGTCACACACTCGATACCTGACCATGCACGGTCACTTGTACACAGCATAACTCAGCCGATTAACCAGCTGCATTATTAATTATCATCTAATTAGCAAACGGACAGTCAGGCTTCCCTGTCCGCGCCTGACACAGTCCTCTGATTTATTTCCCTCCACCGCTTTTTGCCGCGGTCCACGTACGCTATAATTCAATAACCATACATTAATATTAGTGTCACGCTAATAATAGCGGACACGTTAAATCTGCGAAGGAATTTTGCACAAGAATAGCAAGTTACCATTTATTTATTTACTCAGTGCAGTCGATGTGCGGTTACCCTCAACGTTTTGCAGCGTTCGCCAATGGGAACAAGACGAAGGATCTACCAATACTTGTTCGGTCAAGATCCGTGAATAAGCGGGATGGATGGGCACGTGCGATGGGCGCTGGATGAGCATGGAACATTGGGCCCGGAAGACTGCCCGCTGGGCCATTCAAACCGGGTACTACTCACCAGCTCTCAGTTCACCACATGAGTCACACCTGACCCCTTACTCCCCACGTCCAGGTACCATTGCACCTCAGGTCATACGTCTTCAAGAACACTATAAACATTCCTTGCTGATTTCTCCTTTTAATAGCCGATTCAACGATCAATAATTTGGCTGTCAAGGAAGCAAAGCAAACGATAGGAGCACATCGGCTAACGTTTCCCTCTTGCTCTCGCTAGAATCCTTACTTTCTGTTAAAATACCAGCAGCACCCTAAACGAAAATGTTTCATATGGAACATTCTGACATTTTAGTAACCGAGACAATAGAAAAATTTCTCTACCCAAAGAGTCCAACTAAGGAGTGGAGTTAGCAAGGCGCACGACTTCTTTGGCTTGATGGAAGGATGATGATGATGGCCGCAGCCTGGAGGAGCGTCGATGTCACGACGTCCATCATCAGGAATATCGGTATCGGATCTTCGGGATCGGTATCGATGGGGATAGGGACCGGGCACGTGACGAATGGGCCACGAGCCGCCGCAAGCCTCACCGGCTACCGTGCAATCACCCGTCGACGGGCGGGAAAGCGCCGGGACCCAGGTTTCCACGTGGACTTCTCACACCCACCATCAACGACCAAGTCGTGACTTGTGACCTAAGCTGGAAATAGCTTTCAGCATGAAAAATATTAACATAGGAATCTCCAGAGACGTTCATTGTTTCAGTCCGTTTTCATTTCAGTTCTGTAGAGTGTTCGGTTAACTGCGCAAGCAAGAACCCAATATGAACACGCAAGCGATGACTGTGCGCGTTCGCAACTCGTAAGCCTGGCAAGGAACTTACTTGTTGAAATCCTATTTGGAGAATTCAAAACGGTACAGCAATTCACATGGTCGGCAAATACCAAAGCTTCGCGTCATAGACTAATGCTAATTGGTTGATTAGCTCAGGATCGTGAAAGATTTGCAGAACACCAGCTAACGACTGCCGGGCTTAACGAATGCTCATCACTCGAACTGTCAGTTATCGGGCCGTGATCAAACAAGGATCGCTATCAGCCCATCTCCCGAGTACTGGAGTCCGGCCGCAATGCACACACATAACAAGCCATCCATGACTGTGCTTTCAACTGCACATTCAAGACTTGGATAAATGGCATACACAGGTCATTACGTAAACAAGAAAACAAATAGGACACATAGGTATTTGATCACACGAAAGTCCAACATCAGTGGTCCATCAAAAGTGCAATTCAGGCTCAGAGGAGTGAGCCGAAGTAGAGTCGTATACCAGTCTAGTGGCCCCCTGAGTTTGAGATGGAGTCTGAACTTCAGGCCTTGTTTTGACTGGAGCGGCGGGGGTCCAGAGGGGCTAGTCCAGGGGCGGCGCTCGGACAATAAGACGGTCAAACTATTGCCAGACAGGAGGTGACTCGAGTATTCAAGACATGCGCCAAGCAAAGAACTGGTCCTGCCTCGATCAGATACCGCCATTATTAATTAACGTGGCTACGTCGCTAAGCTAAGCGTGGGAAGCCCGTCTGCCACTCGATAATTCACCGCGGTCAAAATAATCACTTTTCAACGGGTCTTTCGCCCTTCATATATATTATGCCACTTTATATTTTTAATTATTTATTGGTATTCGTGACATTCGAAAGCATGTAAAAATGTGTCTTCGCGCATGTCGCAACAATTAGGGATACAGGTACGGCGTACTATACGGAGGACAGAGGGTCACGCACAAACGGTTGGAATGTAGGGTGCGAAAAATGACACATTGGTGACCTGGGTTGAAGCAAGAACCCCAGCCCCAGCCACCCTAGGAGGAAGAGATAGACGAGTCACTCCACGGTATAATTTCTAATGGCCCGTGTCCACGGTTATGAATGATAATACAGGGTGGGTGAGGGGGCGTTGCTCAGGCACAGGCCGTGCTAGTCTGGCTCTCCGGCAATAGCGACATGCCGGGCCCTGCTTCACGACCGGCCAATTTACATTCCATCAGACAAAGAATAAGACTCAGCCAGCACTGAGTGACTCATTATCCACGATCCAGCCAGACGAGCCAGCAGGGGATGGCAAAACCTCAAAATTGGCGACAAAACGTCCAGTCACCACCGTTTACACGTCAGTTACTATGCCAAACACGACGACCCATCCAACTTGTCTCTGCAGTCGTGCACAAGCTGCACACTACTGCCTCGAAAACAAGACTGCCACCATGGTAAACAATTCCAACTCCCAGCAGACTATAGACATTGCAAATGAGACATCTCACTCTCTTCTCTTATTACAGGTGAGCAGAGCGTGAAAACTATTTTTTCATCCAAAATCTTTTATATTCTGCAGAGTAGTTTTTAGCTCTATGTATAACCAGTGAACCTCTCGCACGGTTACCTCCTAGGAATAAGTTGTACCATATATTCGTAAATACAGTGACAGTGACTATCATAGCAGAAGATTTCATCGGAAACTGGATAATATGTCCTTTCCCCACATGTGCTTTTTGAACTCAGTCACTTTGTGGGCAAAAGCCAAGGTAGGTATCAACTATTGCATTTCTATCTATTTTCTCAAGAAAATGCAGAAACTAGAAGAAAGGAAAAATGTCGTTATCACTGGTTAACCAGAAGCAGCATTACCAAAACATTTGTGGGAACGTTAGAAGTTGGCCAGTGATGCAGGAAGGATAGTCACGCGAAGAGGGATAATACTCAGTAGAGTAGGGTTCTAGGTTCTGCAGCAGGCGCGAGGCCCCGACCAATAGGAGACGAGACGCGCACCCCTATACGCGTAGGGTGCGCAGAGTGGAACAAAAAACGCAGGGTCATGCTCCAGTGGCTGCTACACATGCACACATCTACTCCAACTTCGGATTACCGCTGCGGGAAACTATTTTGATTATTGACTACAAGGAACGTCACAACGGACTCGTTTTTCCTGAAAATTGTCGGAGGGGGTTACCACTCCAAAGATTCCTTGAGATTCCATAAAGATTTCCAACGATATTCATAGAAAGATGAACCCCGAAGGGGTAACCACTCCAAAAAAATTCAAAGATTCCCTGAGATTTCATAAAGATTTCCAATGATTCCCAACGAGTGGTTAACCCCTTGTCCTAAGAGACGAAAGCGAACAGTCGCAGTCGGTCGGGGATTAAACACTTTTCAAGAAGCATTTGAATTAAAAGAAAAAGTACTTTTTCTTCTTCTTTGTTTGCCATTTCGAGTCGAAAACCGTACTTTCATATGAACCACCACTGTGGTGCTCCACAAGACCTTCACGGAGCTCATGAAGTACTTTAGTTAGACTGTACTCTCACCTCATGCGCCTGAAGACATTCAACCGAGACTGATTGATTCCAAAACTGGAGCATAACCCAACACATCACAGACAGTCCACACTGAATAATCTATACCTATATTCTGGATTCCAGACCTCAAGCACTGGACTATCGAACCCAAAAGTATCGTTAAGTCTCTGCTTTGTAACATTCTCGTCTCATATGAAATATTCAGTATCTGAAAGGATTCTCCGAGGTCGAAAAAGTAGTTACCTTTGTACTTGCCAATAAGTACGCAGCGCTCAAACTCAGGACAGGAACAGTGAAACAGCGTAAGGGGAAATGGAAATCAACAGAAATATTACAAATGGTCAACAGACACGCTTGGTCGTCAGGTTTAGAGGCTTAGGACAGCCCACAACCAGAATAAAGCAGCACAAAGGGACTCGAAGAACCCTTTTGATACGAGATTGAATAAGGGTGGTGAGGATAAATTTTTTTGTCCGTGGCTTGGCAGAAAGGAGACTGAATACAGATGGGCCTGAATGAGCACCACGGCAGATGGGCCGCCCTCCTTGGCCTCTTTGGTTATCTCCATATCGCGCAGCCATGTTACAATTTATTCACCACCCACCCCCTGCTGCCATCCACCCGGCCCGGTGCATATATACCTGCTCAAAATTTCCCTTTCGACTTTTAATAACATAAATTTCTATTGATGAAATCTGCTGATAGACATGAACACAATTGATATTGCAGTGCTATACTGCAGACTCAGACGCACAACCGTAGAGCAAAATTCGGGCGCACGTATAAGGAGCGACGCGACGCCACAATCAACAATAGACGTCGGAGGTCCTTTGGCACAATATTTACGTCAGACAGAAGGTAATTATTATTCTAATTAGCGGACAATACAATGGCAGAGACCCGGCACGGAGGCAGTCGAGCCGACCCCTGACCCTCGCAATGTCACCACCGGGCGGCATCATGCTCTGCCATTCCATATTTAATTTTCGCCTAATGAAACCGTCAATCGCTGGGCGATCAATCATCCTGATCCGGTCGGTGTACAGCAATCTCGCAAGCAGCTCGCAGTTCGCAGGCTGCAGCACTTCCCGATTGCACCGATCACTCCATCATGCCGCCGCTAGATGACCTGTCAGTTTTGTGAGTCCGGCAGATCTGAAGTACCTAGAAATCGAGGCGCAGAGCAAACGCAAATTCAAAGACAATCCCACTTGACGTGAATAAGGCGGCGTAAAGCACACCATGGTGAGTGTGGTCACCAGTGAGAACCTAAGACTTCTCACACTAATCAAATAATAATAGGAAACCGGCGTCTGCGGCCGACGACACTCCTTCACGACTCGACCTGGACCCGAGGCTACAATTATAACAATCCACAATGCCACTCGGAGGGCTCTCCTTTCGAAAGCACATATATCGAACAAAGCATCACGCTGAGGCAATTTAGGGCACGAAAAGCACGTTTTCCCGCGACAAGGTGTGACAAGGAGCGGGATGCAGCCGTGTAAGTGACGTTAATGAACCTGGATGCTGATACAACTATCGCAGGGTGGTATCGCCACAGAACAACCATATACGTCCGCGGCTCGGGGTACGTCGTGCATCTTACCTACCATAATGCCAACAGTTGGACAGGATGATGGAGGAATTGATGGAAGAGACCTGGAAGTGCAAACAGAAGTCAAAGCAAAGGAAGACTGAAGCTGCATACATGAAGGTTCTCGAATCAAAGCAGGTAATTATAGGGGGAGTTTAATAAAGGTATCGGCTCCACAGGGTTCAGTATGTACTTGTGTCTTAAGAAGGAGAACCAGTCACCACCAACCCACGCCAGATGGCCAGCGTCCCTCG
Organism: Mesopsocus fuscifrons; assembly: GCA_950004255.1. NCBI lineage: Eukaryota > Metazoa > Arthropoda > Insecta > Psocodea > Mesopsocidae > Mesopsocus > Mesopsocus fuscifrons. Next base: position 18,754,445 of record OX465373.1, on the reverse strand, counting down.
ACCTAACTAACCCTTCCCGACCTTCACACAGAACAACTTCCACAGCTTTCCATCGGATTTTGCCCGAAAATTTAAGTTTTTTCAAACCTTTACTCAAAAGCTACTAAGTATACTACTACAGAGTCTGAACAAGACACAAAAATAAACCACAGAAGTGAAAATTTCGTGCATTGTATTTGTAGTATATATAATACCTCGTAAGCATCATTCAAATAAACATCGCTTTTCAACAAGCGGGGCCAAGAGTAGCAAAAAGAAGTAAGGTTCCCGTTGAGCGTAAATTATGGAAGCATGCAGGTTTTGAGACAAGAACAAGGAGGAAGCGGCTGCCCCTTGTAGTTTACAGATGTTGGGTCCCGGGTGGATGGGCACAAGGCGCGGCACCTTGCATTCTTACACACATAGCAGTGTACCAGCCAAATATAAAAGTTAAGAGCAGTGAATCAAGCCACATCAACAGCACCGAAGATTAGGTGATGCACAAAGCTTCAAAAGGTGGGGGTAACTCCTGCACATGTGTCTTAAATTACAGCAGGGGTCGAGAGACGGGAGCATTGAAATGAATAGGAAGCCAGGCATTCCGACAGCTCACGTTTTTGTTTCTCCAGCATCCCTCACAATACCTCCTTCTTCTTCCAAGTATCAGATGACTCACCCATTATTAAAATAAATTATTTCCTTCACTTTTGTTTTCAGTTTATTACGTATACTGTGATGTTTTTATCTTTTTTATAGAGATGAAAACAAGTTTTAACCACAGGTTTTGGGTGGACAGGACCGGGAAACAAGTATACAGCGAGTAACTCAAGACTGACACTCGCCTCCAGCCATGCCGAAGAGGTGAAGACGATGAGGTCGGCCTTGCCAGTGGTTGGCATGGGTTAGCGGGGTGGCATGACTCACTCCAGGCTATAATTACAGCCCTAGCCCGGGCGTTCGGCCCAGTTAGATGGTAGCTTTTAGAGCAACTCACGACTCCAGAGGATTAAGTGCTTGGCTGGAATGCCACAGCTCGTCCGCAGTGTCATGGAAGTCTTTCCGCGATGCGCCTGATAACGTCTGCGGACAGACGCCGACTTCTCACAGCCTGGGCCGCGAAACCCAAGTGGATACGTGAGTCGGCAGCCTGGTAATCGTCTATTAGATTTCAGATAATATGGCGGGTCAGCACAACTTCCCAGACCAGTACGGAACCTAAAAGCCCGGAGTTCAATGACTTATTAAAACTACAAAGAAAACAGCCCTAGACTGGTCGGGATACAAGTGCAAAGTTACTTCTCAAAAATGCCGAAGCCAATATGGAGACCCTCAGGCTCTCGCCCTGCACCCATAAATAGGTTTACCTACCTACGGTATTACCCCAGGTTCAGTGAACATGGGCCGGAACAGCTGAACACACGACAAGGATAGGAGTTCCACTCAAAACGAGATTGGCAGGAGAGTAACCAGTAACCAAGCAAATATACTTCGGGTTCAAATGTTCCGAGTTTTCTAAGGCCACCAATAGGGTATGGAGCTACTGGGCACGTGAGAGAGAGCCCTCGAATGCAGAAGCACGAAGAACTCCAGAGGGGCAGAGCGCGGACAATGGGGATCAGATTCGTCGCTAAGAAGCTGTGTAAACATGGGCAGGCATGGCGAGGCATGAAGGCGCGCGGGCAAAGTAAACCCGGCATCCATCTCAACACGATACGCAAACATACCAATATTCTTCCCTTCAATGCTCAATCATTCACTTCTTATGGTAATGGAGTTCTCTCCCGGTCAAATTGGAAAAATAAATAAACATAAATGGCCGTGTGCATTACGCTAGCTGCTACATCCCATGGCGGATGTGAATAGCACTGCTGAGAGCCTGAGCCGATGCCATCGAACCCGTTACTGGCGAAATATTGGGGAGTTGCTGCGATCGGTAGTTATTTTAATTAGGATCGTAAAGGTTACACTGTCCATTGCGTCGTCTGTGCTATACTGTCCCGCACTTGTTCAATGACAAGCCCAGGGAATGCTTGAGTAAATCGTGAGAACCATCGCTTATTGTTTCCTCCTTTAGAACTCTATGGACCGTAACAGAAACCTTCACATTTTCATTTAGCTGGTAGGTAATCAAGGATGGTTGAACGAACCTGACTGTACAGGTAAGGAACAAAGACACGCAGGGAACTTGGGAAGGGTCATGCAGGGCGGAGGTTGGGACAATAAATACACTCACGGGGAGATCTACCGGCATACGTCACGTAGAAACCCTACTCGGTACCAAGAACCAACTATACCAGGCATAATTACAGTCACCAAATAACCATCACCCCCGTGAAATATGAGAGCCCTCAGGGCGGCGGAGTGACGGGTGAGAGGTCCTGGATGAGGAACTGGCTGGGCCTGGTGGGGCCTCAGCCTCAACGCGAGACGTGCAGGTGTCTAACTGCCCCCAATCGGACCCAGTCCCAAACTCAAGTACCTTTCCACTCAAAACCCACAAAAAGAAATTCATAATGAACGATATGAATCCAGCATGAATGTACCCATCGCAATCCTAATCAGGAGTTTATATCATCGATTTAAAAGCAGCAAGATGACTGATAAGGCAACATGAGCATTTACTGATTTCCTTTTCTCTAAATTTTTCTTTCGATTCCGAGAACAAACACGAATAGATTACCACAAGGAAAATATGGGTAGAGGCACTCTAAAAACTAAGAAATACAATTGTAAGTCTCGGCTTAGTTTGGTCAACTTAGTCAGAAGTTATTCGACGGTAGTGATAAGGCCACCTAATACAATTTGTACACATTGGAGTAAATTGAAGAGCCTATGACTCGCCTATTAGGAATACATTGTATTAATGTGTCTAGTCGTCGAATGGAGTGCCTACCAGTACGGTATTTTCGAAAAGCTCCACTTTAACCAATAATTAGTAAAATTCATAATATTTCGAATATATTGTACTGATCACCCGAAAATAACAGGCGAAATATTGTGAATCGGGCAATTAATGGTGATCGCTCTTAAAAACTCGCACCTGAACCAAACTTTTTTTGGCCGAGCAGACGGCGCATCATATATCGACGGCCTGGAGACGGTTGGAAAGATGAGATAGCAGGCAGTTGCGGGCACTGCTGCCCCAGGCTCTGACCACAAGCGAGTCAGGTATACCCGTGGTCGGAGGCCGAGAGGGATCGGGTGGGAGGGGCAGTGAAGGGTTGCTAGCTCCGCATTCCATCAACCTACAAGATTCACGCAGCAGGCATCTTCTCTTTTACGAACCTTCAGAAAATGCAACCCAACTTCCGCAAGGAAGTTTCCAAAGAATCAAAACCTGCGCTTCCCAAACTCTGCATTTTCCGAAGTGCTCAGGATGTTCTTCACAAAGAAATTCACATTAAAAAAAAATTTATCAAAAAATCCTGAGTTCGACTGGCTTACTGGCTCTATCAAAATTTAAGAAATTAACCGAAAATTATGGACAAAATTCGAATTGTATAAAATAAAATGGCATAGGAAAAAATCTAGAGGCAACAGCATTTGACCGACTTTTAATAGTCCGATGCAGGTACCTTTTGAAAGAAAGTCCAATCCAAAGTCGGAACTTTTCTTCCGTTGATTAGATGCTGAAGCTTTGGCGTCCCCACTGACTGCGGCAGGACGACAGCTGAGCTCTGTTGGCTCGCGTGGGAACCGTGCCCCGGTTGGCTATTATCTTCTTTAATATACCTGAACCTTCCTCCTCAACTCAGCCAGGTATAATAATCACACTGGACCTCTAAAAAGACAATAAAACCATTAGGGTTAACTTCTACTCGGCCGGCAATTCTGGTTGTGACGCTATACGTTCCAGTGTTGACTAGTTTACCGACTGGACTGGAGTGTCTTTTTTATTTAGTCTTATTTCCACCAATGGAGGTTGCCATATCTCCTGTTTTATTTATTACGGCGATTTCAATTGTATATTCCAATCGTGTTATTTCATTTTTGTTTCGATATGTCTTACAACTCGCACACACAGAGACAATGACCATCGGCTGTGTTTTAATGGCAGTTTCATTAAATTCCAATGGGAAAATATCAAGCACTGGAGAAAAAATTCTAGGCAGAAGAGCATGCCTGTCTGAGAAGCGGGTGTTTTAAACCCCCGAAGAAATCTTTTGCTTTCACAAGTCACTGAAGTTCCTAAAAGAAAAGTTAGTGCTCTACGGGAAAAAAAACACTTTACCAACTTATTGTCACTTGAACTGTCGCACAAGCTGAGAGGAACCACTCTGTTTCGTTCTAATCCATGTTAAAGCAAGATCTCAGCTGTATAGACATCTCACTCAGTTGAGGTTTGCCTGATGCACCTTTTCAACATGCACATGCTTTTCATTAGGATTTTTCGGGAGACGCGACTGCTCAGAGTAAATTAATCAAACTAGAGTCCCACAACATTAGGGCAATGAATTGAAAGGGAAGAACAGACGAAGGCTGATCACGAGTCTGTCACTAGGGAACGAGATTGCCTGGAATCTACATACACTTGTCACCAACTCCAAACTGAGTGACAGCCGGTGTCACATCAACCTCTGTGTCATGCTCCTAATGGCTGCAACACTATTTACCTCCACGCGCAAACTCATTGCTTCGCTTTGAGCTGTCCCTCACACCCCCTGCCTCCTATAATTCTAACCACTGGTAACCACCTAATTTAGTATGCCTATATGCTTGAAAATAAAATACCGCGACTACCCATCAACTGTTTTTAATGGTCGTCAATTCACTTCAATTCAGAACAATAACTAATATATATCGCCATTCTTTGGCGCCAGTTTTCCAGCGACTCTAGGGATAAACGACTAAATTGGCGTACCATCCCATGCATACACGATGAGATGTTTCATAAGAGCCCGACTTACGGTCAGTTTCTGTAAAATTCACTTCAAACCTTGAAGAATTATTAATGTGATACATCCCTCAGATCTATCTCGTGGGCGGCGTCAATTGCAATTAAGTACTCAAGCGACTCAAAACCATGTACTGAGCAAACGGAAAAGGAAAACATCTCCAGTATATCACTGAACAATTTATTAAGACATACAGTGAAACATTGTAGTCGCATAGGCGCGACACATGTTCTGCCCAACATAGCCTCATGGCTCCACTTACGGCACCTCCTTCAAGACTACCAAAGACGTCTTAATTGTGGTATGCAGCTCTCGGAACTGTTAATAACTGTCCTTCCCAGCAACGTAACCTCCAGGCATAGGCACAACATTCACGGTTCCCACGACCCGAGGAGACAATTTTACATGGAAACCCATCTCGTGCAAGCCCGGTGGCGGACTGGCCAAATTATTCAACTGTTCAAGACAAGTTTTTGCAAAGGACTGCCATCTTTCCGATTGATGGAATCTATGGCGGTCTAGAATAAGCACATGGGCAGGGAATTTCGCAAACAAAGGAAAAGATTTTTACGGTAAATTAAATTTTTGGTGAGTGTCATTTCTCTTGATCCAAGAGAAGAATATACCGAAATCGCTGCAAATCTTATGAACTTTCAGAGGATTTTTATTCGCGAAGCTGGGACCTAAGAAAGACTCGTGACTGAGTCAAAAGGACACCTAGCACAAATAAGGTTACATAGCAGAAGAAGACATCAAAGGAAATTTAACACCATCACAGCTTCCAAGCCTGAGTCGGAGATGATTAATCTTAATGGATGCGTCGTTCGGCTGAGAAACCGTAAGTGGCTGGGGAGTTATTTTATTTCATTAGATGTGAAATAGCATCACGCTTTACATCACAATTCAGTAGCATTAACCTAAAGAGGTTTCTCGTCGGTCCCGTCCATTGTTCCAGCTCCTTCTAGGATAATTAGGTATGCATTCAATGAAAGTTGGTGGCATACTAAAATGTTTCTGTTTAGCACGTAGAACAGAAAATACAACTTACAATTCACTCATGTACTTATGTGTATAAGTTCAGGTCATAAAGATTTCCAATGATTCCCAACGAGAGGTTAACCCCTCGCTTCATTCTATTTTATTTTTCAAATTTTGACTTTTTGACAAAATATATCTATTTCAAATGCATAACTTACTAAAATGGAACAACTTGATCCCATGCCAATCAAATGCACCTTTAAAGTTTTTCCAGATATCAAGCATCTTCTTCTCACGTCATGGCATATAGCTATAGGACATGGTATATAACACTCATCTGAATGTTGATGATATGTGCGTGTTGAACGGCTCCATGACAGGCTTCCGCCGTAATGACGAAAACAAACACACAACCAGTCATCCAGCCATCGAGCTTTGTTTGCTCGGAGGAGAGACTAGAGAGCCCCTCGTCCGCTCGAGTGGCCCGACTCAAGCCCCTACTCAAACGAGACGTCTTCAACTTATTGCCGGTGTAACTAGCTATTGGTGGATTGTCTTCTAATCAAGATAGGGACGCCACCAGCGAATGCATGGAATGCACGCTACTCTAACCACCGCCTCCCATCTTTGACATGTGCCAACTCCGTGAGTCATGCATATTCGACGAGACATTGACATGAACGCACCTCAGAAGGAAAAGTATCCAGAGAGGCTATCCAAAACGGAAAATGTGCGGCAAGGGGGTAACCACTCCAGAGATTCCATAAAGATTCCAAACTATATTCATAGAAAGATAAACCCCGAAGGGGTAACCACTCCAAAAAAATCCCAGATTCCAACGAGATTCCTGGAGTGGTTAACCCCTCGATGTGCGGTGAAGCTGTACATTGTAGACAGCAGGTTTCTTGTGACTCGGGCCTCGCACTGTCACATAGGGGAGGTCACGAGCTGTAATAATGAAATACAACTCATACAAAAGAAGAGCTGGTAAGGATTCCGAAGGTACTTGCAATGAAACTGGAATGGAGCATAGCACCATGTGTTATGATGACTATGAAGTAGGCACCTACAACTGACACCATCATAAAGAACAAAACGCATATGTATGCAACGGTACACTATCTGATACAATAGTGATGAATTATTGAAGTAGAACCATGAAACTAAGCAGACGAATCTCAAGCTGTTCCTGCCAAAATAGTATACGTGCGATATATGCAAAAAAAAAGCAATGGCTGTAAAGGAACCCAGAGGTAATTAATTTGGTGTGCACATTTTTCTTCGTCTAACCATAGTTCTTGAATAGCTAATTAACGGCAATGCCCCCATGTGTCCGATTTTACAAGATCCCTTGAGAACAGACCGAACTATACGAAGCAGCAACTAGGCGTATCGCGGAAAGCAGGAGGCGGGTCAGTAAGTACAAGTCAGTACAATGGTGCATACTAACGTCCACTTCCCACACTTCGCAAGCCCACTGCGCCACCTTACAATGAATGAATCGGTAGCTAATTAAACCATTAAAACTAGGTTCCTGGCAGACTGTGAAAAGCGAAACCATATCGCTCAGGTACCCGACACACAAGGCAGGTAACTAATAATAAACCAATTTCCAGCACTTTCCACAGAACAAATGTCAATCGGTAACAGAACTTCAAGAATAACCATCAGTAATTCAAGTGTAAAGTTATCAACAAATGAAACACCCAACCTGAAAATGAAGAACGATAAAATATACACAAAAATTAACGGGCTGGGTAACTTCTAGCTATAGGAGGTGAATGGGAGGGGTTATCCACTCGTTGGGAATCTCGCTGGGAATCATTGGAAATCTTTCTGAAATCTCAGGGAATCTTCGAATTTTTTTTGGAATGGTTACCCCTTCAGGGTTCATCTTTCTATGAATATCGTTGGGAATCTTTGGAAATCTTTATGGAATCTCAAGGAATTTCTGGAGTGGTCACCCCCTCGGGTGAATGCTAAAAACTTCTACCCGGCTACCACTCTAGTACCATTCATTCTAGGCAATTTGCCTTTCGACGTTGTTACTTTCTACAGCGAACAGCACCCCTCTCTTTTCGGATTATAATTCACTTCCTCCACTGGCGAGCCCACCCTTGCACCCTCGAAAGCGCTAACGGGACCTAACACAAAAGAACTAGGTCCCTCGAGGTGGAAGGATAGCAGGAATAGCAAGGGTTGCAATGGGGCGGCAGGGTCATGGGAACTTTCTCACGGCGACAAGTTGAGCCCACAAGCACGGGGGCAGATGTGGCGGTACAGATGTCCCCTGCGCATTTGCCCAGCTACGTAATATTACTGCCTCCGCATGTTGTAGTACGCGGGCATAGTTTCGGAATGAAATCATTCAATCAATATCAGTATTAATCACCTCACGCCAGATAACTCTTAAGTCAATGTAGCACGAGTTTTGGCGTCTCCAATCAGTGACTTTTCCAAAAATTAACAGAACTCTTTCCGAATAATACAACACCTAGATCGAAACGCATAATGCATGTGTATTAGAACAAACCATAAGAACCCAAGGGACAGAAATCTTGCAGCGACAAAGGAGAAGTTCCAGAGACATAACTACCATATAAGCACGTTTATCATAATCATAAAGTGAATATTGAAGAGTTACTTTAAAAACCTACTCAGTCAACGCTATTGAAACTTTTCAATTGTTATGAAACCCATGAGTCGTGACATCCTGTCAAACTTTACGTTTTAACTTAGCTGACACGTGGTAGCAAAGCTTGCACCTAGCATGGGTCCAATCACACAGTATATTGTATATGCAAATAGGACGAGATAAAATGCATAGGAGGGAAGCGATTAAGTTGGCAATGGTCAATGAGCTGGCATAAAGGCCTCAAAGAGGAGCTTCACCTTTGAGTATTCGTATTAATGACTAGCAGCCCGCCCCAAAGCCACGGCTCAATGTAGTCACAGGCTGAGTCGCAAGTCCACAATCGCCCCTTCAATGGCAAATAATTTGAGCATTGTCGATTCGTTTTCAACGTAATGCTTTTCACAAAAGTCTTCATACCAACTCATACGGCAATACCAATTTGGGCAGGGACCTCGCTAGTTATGGAGGACTCTCACAATAGCTCTACAGAACGCAGGATTCCACGAATGTCACCAGGAAATTAGCTGGTTCCACAATAACTAGTAACTACCTAAAACCGGACGCAATCAACTACTGCCTGCCGGCTACAGGCCAGACCATACAGTTCGCCTGCGGTGGTGTCGCTGAAAGAGATGTCCACTTGTCCGTGCTAAACATAATCTATACAAGGATCGTCTGTGTGTACAGACGTATGGACTTTATTTAGGAAATAATGTTGCCATACGCCTGTTTCATGTATATGTACCAAAACGACCAATTTTCATAACAATCCCATGTTGAGAAACTATTGTTGGAAATAAGGGTTTCCCTTGCAGATTTAATCAATAAGAGCTATTCTTGGACGATGCGCTTTGAACACGGAAGACTGGCAAAGTAACGATCTGATGATCCTCAGGTAACGTCACCTGAGACAAATTTCACTAAATTTAACTGCCAGTGGATAGGGCTGATACCAAGGAAAATCCCAAGAAGGTATAACCACTCCAGAGATTCCTTGAGATTCCATAAAGATTCCAAACGATATTCATAGAGAGATGAACCTCGAAGGGGTAACCACTCCAAAAAATTCCAAGATTTCCAGTGATTCCAACAAGATTCCCAACGATCGGTTAACCCCTCGGAAAATCCTTTTTGTGCGATTTTACAAGGCTAATCAAATTTGTATAATAATATACTTTAACTTTTACCACGGGTCCCAGTGTGGCGACTGCGAGGCCTCTAGTCATGGCACGAGGGTGCCCTACTGAGACCTTAGGTGCTTAGGGTACCATGCGGTCCATGAGCACATTATACGTTAGACCCTCCGTGTAATGAGACGCGGGTTGAACAGTTCCCCACGTACGCCACGACTTCACGGAGCGCTCGAAATCGAACTACGGGAAATAGTGCGGAGTGCGATACCGTGCCGTTGTGTAGGCATACCGGTACTCACCACGGCCCAGTAAATATATCCACTAGAACGTTTAACGTCCCATCGGTAATTAAGCACATCACTGCAATCGGATTAAATCAGAAGAAACATCTAGGTAACAATTAGAATGCCACAGGAAGTGGCACTGTCGCAGAAATTTGAAAGATTCTTATAGCGAACCTCCTGGGACCTATCGAAATTGAGGACAAACGCATGATTTCTCTGTCTTCATATCCGGAATATGGACACCACAGATTTCTGTACCCAACACTCTTAACACCGGTCCTTGGTTAAAGGAGAAAAAAGAGTAGCTATCCCTACTGTTAAGCTTTCAAACCGCTACATTATTCGGAACGGAAAATAGGCGTTTCCTGTGACGTGGCTTTAGAATGCACCACTTTTGTCTTCCGTTAACCTAGATAAAACAGACAAATGATGAGGGCACTTACTTGCAATGAGATCCACCACGCGGTCCAGGGACACAGATCCCGCCATTTTTACAAGGACTAGGTGAACAGGAATCGAATCCTGAAACAAAAACAAAACGAAATATTACGATAACATACTAGTAGGTAGGTAGTACTAGGTAGGTACTGGTACTAGTAGGTAGAAATACCTGCGCGAAAGCTGTCGACAAATACCAAACAAAATAAAATTTATTTCCAAGAAGCTAACTAAATTTTGACGAAACAAATGTAATGCCAACAGAGACTATTTTTTGTGCTGCCCACCATACGCGGTTCTTACTACCAGTGCCTCCCTAACACCCCACGGGCTCGAACATTTTCCACCCCTACGTCATGAAGAGACCCCGGACTATTATACATTTGTTTGTCAAAAGTACAAACTTGTCTGAAGTTGTTCGCGTTTGCGGCAAGTGTGCTTGATGAGCCAGACACGACATCTTGGCCAACATAATAGTTTAACTTAAATTCGGCGTGAGACGTGTTAAAGTGTGGCAGCCGATAAGCAAAGTGCAGCATGAACAAGATTAATGGCAGCATAAAGGGCATCCCGGATACATGCGTTTAAACCGCCATCTTCGAATATGTGCTCCAATTGAGTCTAATAAACGTCGCGGGGCAGCTCGCTCCAGCCATACAGATACCGTTCATGTTGTCAGAGCTCTGCCGTCTGTTTACAGGCAGCCTTTCATATTTTCAGCTCCTCAGCTGCCTGTCATGTCTTCGTTTAAATTTCATGAAGGTCATGATCCTAGTGTTGTAAATAGCTCGTGGTCGCTATAGCCCCAACAGTACAGGTTGGGCATCAACAGGAAAATTCTACACAAAAAGGGACTAGAACCTGCGCTGGATCCTCTTTCTTTGCAGGTGAAGAACCGCGCTAATCCGTCCATAGATTTCCCTTTTCAGAAATCAAAATCGGTGGATACATACCTATTTATTCAAATATGCAGAATGCCGTACTCAGCCCTAGATACCGCACTTCGAGGGATTCGCCGCATTCGACGAATGGTACTGAACCCTATGCAGAATTTTTACTACAATTCTGTTGAAGCGCTCACCTGTCTAAAGTGTCTAACAAAGTCGCCTAACGCAAAAAAACAACGTAGCAAACGAAACCTGATTGGTCTGGGCCTGACAATATTATGTATGTAGACAGTAGATAGGGGGAGTTGTATGGGAGCTTGGGAGGCCAGGCGCACAGGTAGTGCATACTCGAGCAGCTGCTCACTCCTCAGCCCTCATATACACGCATTCCCTATTCAGGTCCCGTCGCACCAGTATTCCCCAGTGGACACGTAGCTAGGTATATACCTTACAGCCGTCCACCAGCGAACATCCGAACCACGTTACTCATTTCGCCTCCTCAGCTAGACAATAACGTCCACATCGAGCAGTATTTGAGTAATCAAAGACCCTCAGTTAAGACGAAAAAGCAGTGGGGAATTCGTCAGTTTTATAGAAACGAAAAACTTTTACATCAAAACAGATCAATTACTGTCTTTAAGGAACTGATAGATAATAGGCAAATATTTACTGAAATGGGTAACAAAGAAACTACAGCTGTCACTCTCTATAGCGAGCAAATTTACATGGTCGTTATTGAGAGAGTCTACCAACTGCAGATGTAAGAATCCTGGAGAACCAAAAGTCATTTTAATAAACTTGTGTCCAAACGACGCAGAAGATATTGTGTTAACTCGGAAAAGTTGCATTTTTAATCTATCAGGTCCCAGTGGCAGTATTCACCATTTTCCTACAAATGACTATACGTATAGCTGAATTAATAAAGAAAGAAATATTCGGGAAATCAAAGTGGAGGAGAGAATCTGTACATGCCGAAGGCAAGCTACGAAAAGACGCACATAACGGATCTAAGTTTTAGGGGCCAAGTTTTCCTTTTCCTAGGTATTTGTCAAGAATGAAAATGAATCAACTAATATGAGGATAAATTCAACATATTACATCTAGGAACCAGTCTGTAACTTGGCAGGTAGGAACCTAAGGTGATTTAGCGGAAGTTTTCCATTAAAGCATTGGAACTAGGCACAGAGCACCTATGTAGATACTCAGAAATAAAGCAGCCGGCATAGTGGGAATAAGCAGGAACGCAAAACGTGATTAAATAGGAGGGCATAACGTTTAGTTACTGAAGGTAACAAGCCGTGCCCGATAAAAATGGCTTAAGACCTCCAGTGAGTGTGAAAGAAACACTTTTCCAGCGCACTGAGCGGTCACATAGCCAGAACGGTGGAATTAGGAAGCAGTCATGAAATGCCTGAGAAGACACACACTACAAAGTAGATATTTTCAAGCTTGTTTACTGAGAATATGAAGTAAGGAACGCTAACCTGACCAAAAATTCCAACCCTGGGCTCTCCTCTACCTCTACCCCACAGCCAGGGCGAGAGCTGTTATAGCCCTCCTGGGTAAAACCCCGAGGGGTTACCCACTCGTTGGGAATCATTGGAAATAATAATTATGAAATCTCAGGGAATCTTGGAAATTTCTGGAGTAGTTAACCCTTCGGGGTGCGTCTTTCCACGAATCTCGTTGAGAATCTCAGGAAATCTTCATGCAATCTCAAGCAATCTCTGGAGTGGTTACCCCCTCGTAAAAACCCCCCTGCTTGGCGGGAGCAGTTAAATGCCTCATCTTGGCTGCGGAGAAGTGGTAGGAGGAACCCACGTTTCGAATTTTTGGTCAGGTTAGCGTTTCGGGTTCCGTTGGGAAATTTTTCATATCAAAGAAAATAACAGGGAAACTGTGTTTGTATGTTCCAGCGAATATAACACACACTGATAACTCTGATTCCCTTCTACAGTGACCAGTGACAGTGCAGCAATCCAGCTGATCCAATCCAAAAGATTGAATGTAGAACCCAAGATTTTGGAACTGCTCAACCGAGAATCATATCCATTCAATCGGACCAAATGGTGCACGACGGGCTGAAACTGACAACTTTTGGTTGGCAATCTAAATTTCAAGGAAAGGTCAAAACTGTATTGCTCCGAGAAACCGATTGAACCACCGGCACCAAGGCGAAGACAAGGAAACGTCAAATGCATAGGTAACAATGTAACTTATAAAAATTGTCTCATGCCCTGGTTCAAACCCTGAACTTCGAGTAAAAACAGTAGGTTTGGTTATTGGACATGGGTCACATAAAACTGATATAGGTACCTACCAACATAATGTGGACAGATTAATCTTTGTGGCAGATCTGATTCTCCCTTTGTGTTTGTTCCATCACATTAAACGTCAAATACCTAATTATGAGCGCATTTTTAAGAAAAAGTGGCCATAAAATGCACAAAATAAAGCAACCAAAGCTTGATAGAAGCACGCTGTTGACGGACGCTGTTGGAACAGCAGCTGCGCCGACGCAGCCAACGAACTTTCAACTGTAAACAACTTTCAAACTTTACTCAAGATCTACTAATTTTAGGTCCCTACAGTTAATTCTTACCATGAACTGAGTGTATCCGAAGCAGAATAAATAATAGACAAAATGGTATTAAAATATATCCTTCCTTGAGCCTCATGGCGAGGAGCGGGCATACACAACACAAAACCCACACTTAAAATTACCCGAAAATAACCGCGTCCGCATTATAAAACGCACTATAAAACACTTATACACCGACACATTCACACTAACTCGGATCTAGCCCGTTATACATGATATCCGATATAAAACTCACAAATAATTCATAATAAACTATCCGGCCGCATAAACACAACCACCTTGCTCTTCCCTCCTCGGCCCAACTGGAACTAGATCCTCCCGTGTATTCATACTCCGACTGTGGGAAAATATTTACAGTTTATTTTATTCGTATTTTCAGTACTGAAAATCCCTTTTATTTAAATTATATTAATATTACTTTATATTTTATTTTCAATTTCTTTAATTTATTGCCGTTATTAGCCACAATCATAATTTTCTGGAGGCAATTTGCTGGAGTGTGGGTGTTATGCGGCTGTTGTCACAGGATTTCCTGAGCACATTTCAAATTTTAAAAATTGGCGGGACTTTTAGTTACAACCTTTAAGATAAAACTGGATTTGGAAATTTCTCTTCAGTTGGTCAAACGATAGCTTCCACTACTGTCTGACTTCTTCAGACTCGGAATGCAGATAAGTTTCGCTACGTATGAATAACTGACTCCTATCTATGCCTATCCTATCTATGCCTACATAAGAGACCTACTCCTGATCACTATAGTGGAGCCTATACTCCTAATACGAAAATTGGGTTGGTTTGGATGTGAAGATGGTAAAACTCCAACATAAGGCTTAAGGCTAAACAGTGAACCTATCAGTGTGGGCAGCAGCAGTAGCCAAAGCCAGTGGTAGGTGAGTTCATCTAGCCACCTGCCGACTTGGGAACAAACTGGAGCCCCTCTCAAAGACGACATAAATATAGTCATGTGGGTGTAGGAGAGGAAGAAACCGGCCACACGGCCGGAATGACAGCTCACTGAAGGTAAGGCAACTTAAGTGGACGCTATACCTGACGATGCATTTTTTGCCGCCCATAAGATTAACATTGCGAGCGGCAATTCATTTTCAAGGTTTACCCTTTGGTTGGAAAGACACAAAATTTTGCCTGTACGTAGCCCTAACAATGTTCTAGGTCGTGTTCGAAGCAGATTTCCCAATTTCTCACTGGTTTCTTTTATTGCAACTGTTTTGCAAATGGTAGCATGGCATACCTCAAGAAAAGTGCTGTAGGTATCTCGAAAACCAGTAAAAAAATGGGAAATCTGCTTCGAACACTCCCTAGAACATTGTTAGGGCTAGGTACAGGCAAACTTTTGTGTCTTTCCACCAAGGGTAAACCTAGAAAATGAATCGCCGCTAGCAATGTTAATCTTATGGGCGGCAAAAAATGCACCGTCAGGTATAGCGGACCCTTAACCAGAATTACAAATAACTAAATCCATACATACAGTGTCGGTTATTTATTCGTCTTTAGTATCTACCTATAGGACTCTAGGTGCCTTACTACTTACAGGTGGGTGTTCTAATTCGAATGTAGCAAGCCCCTTCCCCGTTGACTTCAAACTGTTTTTGAGTAATTCGGCACGCTGTAGCGAAAACTAATAAAATGTCCAGGTACCTAGTTGGAACCATAAAGATATCGTATCACCAGGTCAAAGGTAGTAAAAATTTTAATAATCCGCCGGCTGCCAGTAAGATTCCAAGTTCCATAAAATACGGGTCTATCAATAAAAGGGTCGCGAAAGGAATTTGCGGAATGCACGGCATGTGACAGTCAAGTCGCTGAAATGAAATGCGGGGGCGAATTCCAGCACAGCAGGGATGCCTGGAATTTTGACGACTGCTAAGTTCTGACGGCTTTACCAGCATAGTCTCGCCTCAGTAGGTCGCAAGTACTCGACTTGCACGTTGCCTGCAAGCACTATGCGGTGGTGCGTTGTCTTCCTTGGTTTAGCCCTTCAGACCAGTCGAACTTTAGCCGTAAGTTTTGCAGCTTCTCCGATATGGTATTGGGAAATTTAGAGTAGAATATAGAAACATATATAGGTACTTCGTTCACACAAGCGAAATCCTGTATTTAAATAGGTGCCTTTCCATTGTACCTATTGTGTTAAAATTAAATTTTCCAACGGGCGAAGGGGGGCATTTCTACCTACTGCTTATATACAGAAAACTATAGTCCAAGTCAGGCTGGGAGCGTACCGATTACTCATAATTTCTTGCGAATCTAGGGCTGATCAAAACTTCTTTTTGAGCAGGGAAATATCTGCTTAGGGTCGGATTGGCATTTTTAGCGTATGGTAGGATATGGAATTCAAATCCGGATCGGCGTCAGCTGAAAATCTTCAAGAAATTATGAGTAATCGGTACGCTCCCAGTCTGACTTGGACTATAAATAGCACCCCGTTCAATACCCCGGGATTTTCTGTTTCCAGAAATCGCACAGTATAAACTTGGAACGCAACACTACCTTCATATGGTTATTAGACTACAAAACCGCGACAGTGGGGATAGAAGTTCATGTCAAAAACAAGTCATCAGCTGAGTGGTTTGCAGTCGGTTTCTCAGACTACGGGGAGCTGCAACCATCCGACCTATGCGTCTTTTGGGTGGACTGGAAGGGAAAAGAATACTTGCAGGTTGGTTATCAACTAATAAATTAGGTTCTCCAAACGTAACAGTTGCTGTACCTTTGTCGCTGATTTCTTTTTTTAAAGGATACATGGGTGGACAAGGAAGGCATTGTTTCAATCGACCCAGACCAAGATTGCGAAAATTTTCGCCACGTGTGGAAGAATGACACACTTGTTTTCTTCTTCACAAGGAGATTTGACACTTGCGACAAAAGGGACTACGTTATTGAGGTAAAAATTAAATTGACAACAACCAAAAAACAGGTTTCCTAAGCTCAAAGCCAGGTAAACAAAAATTTCCAAAAGCATGGCTCGGGACTGATCTACCCACAGAGCTTTCAGAAAAGCTTATTAATAAATAGTAATTAAAACCGTTAGGATGGGACAACGCACATTGTGTGGGCCAGAGGAAGAGGACCACTGTACAGCCTGGACGGCGTGGACATCAAATCAGCAGACACCTCTGGATTCCAAAGGACCACGCTACTTGCAAATGACCAACCCCGGCCTGAACATCCAAAGGACACGTGGAACTTGGATATCAAGGCGCCAGCAGTTCAAGTTCCGAATGAGGAGACAACCTACTGGTGCACTGTCTTCAGATTACCCGACAAAATGCAGAAGAAACATCATATTATACAGGTAATCTGCGACCTGAAAATTACTGATAAGGTGGTATCTACGAGACCAATGTAGAGTAGATACTGTAGATACAGTAGGTACTGATTTTCTCTGATGGTACTATTTCCATTTTTGTTTTGTTTTTCAGTACGACCCCCTTTTTGAAGCGAGTGGGGTGCACCTGGTTCACCATATGGAAATTTTCCACTGTGCGGCGGATGCTAGCGAGGATATTCCAATGTATGAGGGTTCTTGCCTCAGCCCTAAAAGACCAAATAAGACCAGAGTCTGCAGCCGGGTTCTCGCAGCATGGGCTATGGGAGCTCCCCCCTTCCCGTACCCTGAAGTAAGACTATACACAGCCAATCTTAGAAAAGTTCTCACAAGTGACTAAAATTTAGGGTTTTCTCATTACCTTATCGCCCACCTGTGGCATCTACTCGCAACCCTTTGTGTTAAAAGGGCGCTAACTGGGCGGTAAGGGAAGGGAACGGGAACAATCCTCCTCGATCGGTCAATTGCTAAGGGAATAAAAACAATCCCAGCTTTGCCATAGCTGTTCCATTCAACTCTGACCCCTGTTTCTGAAAACGGCCCTCACCGAATTTCTTGGAATGAGGAACCTAGGAATGTACGATCCCTGCAAAGAGGGTTGATAACAACAATTTGAAACAGTGTAATAATTAGACTGCTGCAAATTTTCTTGCAGGAAGCTGGACTGCCAATAGGTGGACCTCAGTACAACCCTTACGTAATGCTGGAGATACATTATAACAATCCTGAGTTAACAGACGGTAAGTTTGCTTTCAGAACCTCTCAGTTGCAGTCTAAGTTCTTTTTATAATTCATTCAATCCAAATTCAACCGAACTTCACTGTGTCTAAAAAAGACAAATTTCTTGAGGCCGAACTGTAGAAATAAATACACAAATGAAATTAAAAAGATAAATTTGAGTTTCTGACTGTTTGATGTCTACAGGGGTCGTTGATAGCAGTGGGTTCAGACTACATGTTACCCCCACACTTCGAAAGTATGACGCAGGGGTGATGGAGTTGGGGCTGGAGTACAATGACAAGATGGCTATACCGCCTGGACAAGAAAGATTCCGGTTGAGTGGATACTGCGTCAACGCCTGCACTGCAGTGGTATGCAACTACTCATAAAACCACTCCAGCGATTCCTTGAGATTCCACTGAGATTCCTTAAAGATTTCCAAAGATTCCCAACGATATTTATAGAAAGATGAACCTCGAAGGGGTAACCACTCCAAAAAATTCCAAGATTCCTTGAGATTTCATAAAGATTTCCAATGATTCCCAACGAGATTCCCAACGAGTGGTTTACCCATCATAAAACCCTATGGTCAACGACAAAGGACGAGATTTCACTTCGACATCAGCAATTCGGACCAACCGAACTAGTTGCAGTTGCATTAACCGCATGTCTTCTCTATTGCAGGGTATTCCCAGCACAGGAATAACCATTTTCGGATCCCAACTTCACACTCATCTAACAGGCACGCGTGTTTATACAAAGCACGTCCGTGAAGGAGTAGAACTCCCTGAAATTAACAGGGACAATCACTACAGTCAGCACTTTCAAGAAATCCGCCGTCTCAAGACTCCAGTTAAAGTTCTGCCGGTTTGTATTGTCGGAGAAGGGTGCCAAGACAGCACACAGGATACATTTCCGCCATCGAGTTTAAAGAACCTGGAAAGCAGCTAAGGCTTTTTAATTTATTTCAGGGCGACGCTCTAATCACAACATGCGAGTACAACACTGTGAATAGAATTTACGTAACTCTCACAGGATTTTCTATAGCTGAAGAAATGTGCGTCAACTACGTTCATTACTTCCCGAGGACTGATCTGGAAGTGTGCAAAAGCAGTATTCCCAATGGCTATCTGGAACATTATTTTCATACTCTAGCGAAGTAAGTGGTAATAAAGTCGCTACAGGCTAGGGTAACAGGGGGACCAAATTATTCTGTCCCAACCAAAAATTCTGGGCGTACAAAAGGTATTTGGCTTCTTTTTGGAAATTAGCTGGAATAACGCACAGATCAAATCTTAGGACGAAACAAAAGTATGTCGTGTGTTCATTTTCCACACTATCCCAGAGACACGCCACTGATAGCAAAGCGATTGCGATTATGTACCTTTGATATTGGCTTGATGTTTAGGTGGGAAAAGCAGAACACTTCAGTACCCCAGGGAATCAGCGCCAAGTACAAGGCCATCGAGTGGAACCCAATGCGCGTATTTCGCCTCGAACGACTGTACCATACAACCCCTATCTCCATGCAGTGCAACCAGAGCTCAGGGGCCAGGTTCCCAGGTGGCTGGGAGGGATTGCCCAGCACTAAAATATACCTCCCCCAACTGTCACGCCGTCGAAATTGTTAATGAACCTGAAATTCAGATGCTATATCAATACAGTTAATGAGTGGAAATTGGAATGAACCATTATTATTACCTTCTACGAGGTGCAGGTTCCATTACAGACGACGAATACTGAACAACAAAAAACTGACACTAAGAAGGTGTACGTATATTGGCGTTTCTGGGATTGTGAACATCACTAGAGCTACCATTTAGGGCGCGATCCCTTTTGAACCGAGTCGAGTGACGAACTGAACCATAGGGTGACGAAGACTTCACAATAGATTTTTATCAAAACTATTTCAAAATGTTCATGGTGAGGACACCCTAATTCACACTAAAACAAGACGAAACCTAGAATTTCCAGACCTTTCCTATAGTGACTATGCCTTATTTCCTGGCCTTGGGGAAACTCATGACGCGGTTGAACTTCCGGCGGCTCTTGGCGTCTACGATAAGCTGCGCCTGGCGCTTCAGGTACGCCCTCGTGGGAACATCGTCCTCGTCCTCATCTTCCGGCAAGAGGGAAGGCGTTGGATTCTTCGGCTGCTTCCCTTCCTCTATGGGACTGAAGCGGGAGAACAGGGCCATCTCATCATGTTGGAAGCTGCTGTCCAGTACACTTCTGTGTTGCTGCACATATCAGAAATACAGAACATGAGAGTGACTCTTCAAAACAATAAATATACAACAAAACTTCAGAAAAAAATGTAAAAAAGTTTCTTTTGAAATATGCCAGTAAAAACCATTAACCAGTATGAGGCAACACACAACGGAAACATAGAATTCATACACTGACTTGAACATTTTTTGTAAAATTATATACGCAGTACCTCACTCTCTCGCAGTGCTGTGAGTGCCTCATCGAAGGTATCTCCCATATTAATCAGACTGAGACCACTGGAGATTTTTCGCATCAGACATTCTAGCACATCGATATAGGAATCTATCTTGTTCGTGGGCTCTGGGGCAGGTTCATCGTTGAAGTCCTAAAAAATGGAACAACTTAAGATTACAAACAAACGCTAAAGAAAGTCAAGAACGGCCTAGTCCCCCACAATCTGATATCGAATTGAAATACTCGTACTATAGAAGTAAGGGGTGCAGAGGGGTTGACCCAGCAGAAAGTCATTCCAAGTGGCATTTCTGTTCCTTATTCACGATATGTACTCGTAAGAACTAGAGGCTACCAAACCGTTGCTGGAGCGAATTCGCTACCGTGGGAGGGAGCTGTTAGCACTACGAGAAATGGAGCAACTGACCTCTAACTTGAGGATGAATTTATACAGATATTCTCGTACGACAAACAACTGCTCCGTGATTCTCCGCACTTCATTGTCGTGACTTTCCTTTAAACACTTTTGTTCTTCAACTGCAGCATTCATCTTCTCTAATTCTTCTTGGCTCCTAAAAAATTCAAATTATCGTTCTTCCCCGTAGAACAGGTGTCTAAGTACATAAGTTCGTCAAAATTTATGCTTAGAACAGTTAGAACTAAGGAACAAAGGGACTGTAACATGTAACTGATGTAACCCTCGAGCATTTTGAACCTATTTCTGCCTGACTGATAATACTTACTGCTCTTTATCTTTGACTTCAGAAAATTTGAAAGCCTCCAATTCAGCTAAATTCTTCTCTTTATTCGTTTCTAGCTGTTTCTTGTCCTCTTCGGTTATAGTCTTGAGGTAAGTGAGTCTCGTGCGAGTCTCTTTTTGTGAGAGGAAACGGTGGAGAACCTCATCCGTGTCAGTTTCACCTAAAAATAAAGAAACAACAATCACTTTTTAAACCTACTAGAACGCTCTACAAATAGTATTTAGACGACGGAGCAGTCCTCTCTCGCGTCAACTTGAAAACGGTGATAAATACGGACCTGTCGCGACCTTAAGCTTGGCGAAGTTGGCATCAAGGGCAGCCATAACCTGATTGGTTCCGTCCTGACCTCCACCAGGCCCTCCGTCCCCCGTCAGCGAGTCCTGGTGCACCACCGCTCGCCCTGGGGGAAAGATTCGTCTCTCCAAGTTTTCTAGCTCCATTTTACGCTCTTCCACTCGATGTCTGAAAAAATTAATTAGTAGGTGGCTCAGTGCTGATGTGATTTTTTTATGGTCACAGCTAACACTTTTTCGCATCTCTAGCGTCACCTCATGGACATCTGAGTCTCCCAGCCTAATATTAGTTACCTTTTTTCCCTTTGCTTCTGGGGCTGTTTCTCATACTTTTTGGCTTACGGAACCCTACAGTGAAAAAATTTCTTCTTCACAGCGCCTGCGAAAACCATGATTATGTAATTTAAAGTGGGTGTACACGTATTTCCTTGCACCTCCTACGACAACTTCTCACTTCTCCCGTACCTGAACTCTTGTAGCTGATGATCACGACTTTTGCCAGCATTGAGAGCGGATATCTCTTGCCTCAGGAGCGTGCCTTTGGTGATATCTCGCAAACCCAGCGCCTCCTTATTAACCACTTCCAAATGCTTGATCTCGGCGTCCTGCTTCAAAATGGCTTGCTCGAGTTTACGAAGAGAACTCTCAAACTCAACACTGTCAGAAAGTAAATGCAAGCGAATGGTTCGATACTTTTTGTTCACGTGTTCTGCTTCCATCATATTCATTTCAACCCGGTGAATCTGGTTCTCCAACAGGCACACTGGCTGGAAATATAAATTTATAGAATGTTGAATCCTCAGAGCCTCCGTTGGATATACAACAATATTCCTGCCCTTTCATATAAAAATTGGCCATTCGTCTTTACCTTTGTTCGCACAGTTTCAACTTTCCTGGTTCCTTTGGAAATGGTTTTGGTGACGAGTTCTCTGTGTTCATCAGCTAGTTTCTTCAAATTCCGCTGTTTCTAAAACAATAAAAGAAAAACAAAAATGGTAAAGGGTAACAGCGCTATCAAAAAGGATTCACTGTTTCCATAACTCACGAAACTTACAACTTTATTTTGATGCCTCAACAAATCAAGTTTCTTGTTGAGATCAATACACTTGTAGTCAAGGACTTGCACGGCTTCATCCTTCCGCTTGTTCCGAAGGGCACCCACGTCCTTTGGGTACTTCACGCAGGACTTCAACATAGACTCGTCGCACTAACAAAAAAAGATTAACTTATACAAGAAGTGTTATATTAATGTGACCGACAGTGTAAGATCTAAAGCGAATTATGTTCCGTAGTGTCAGTGATGAAAGACTCTGAAGGAAAGTCTCAACCTGTCGGGACTTGAACCTGGTCCTCTTCCCACAAATATCAGCTCCTATCTCCTGTCTTAAGGGTCCGCTATACCTGACGGTGCATTTTTTGCCGCCAATAAGATTAACATTGCGAGCGGCGACTCATTTTCAAGGTTTACCCTTGGTTGGAAAGACACAAAATTTTGCCTGTACCTAGCCCTAACAATGTTCTAGGGAGTGTTCGAAGCAGATTTCCCATTTTTTTACTGGTTTTCGAGATACAGCACTTTTCTTCAGGTATGCGATGCTAGCATTTGCAAAACAGTTGCAATAAAAGAAACCAGTGAGAAATTGGGAAATCTGCTTCGAACACTCCCTAGAACATTGTTAGGGCTAGGTTCAGGCAAAATTTTGGGTCTTTCCAACCAAGGGTAAACCTTGAAAATAAATCGCCGCTCGCAATGTTAATCTTATGGGCGGCAAAAAATGCATCGTCAGGTATAGCGTCCTCTTAAGCCGGAATACAAACCCATGTATTTTCCCGACCATTTTTGAGAACACTTGGATATTTAAGTGTTCTGAAACATAATGTGTCTTTCTAACATCCGAAATTAAACTGGCTATGTTGTGATATTACCATCTATTAATTTGGACAAATTTCTGACGTTAAAAACATTTTAGAACATATAAATCTCCAACAGTATCCTCAAAACATGGTCGGAAAAAACGTAAACAAATTTATATTCCGTCCAACACTGAATTTACTCACATGGGGTGGTTTCGCCAATTTCTTCCGAATTTCCTTGACTTCCTTTTTCAGCTGGCGTATTTTTTCCACATTTCTCTTTTTCTCGGCATCGCATTCTTCGAAATGAGCTTTCCGCTGTCCCTCTGAAAATTTAGATCATTCACATTCCATTCTTTGTCAACTAAACAACTAGTGACAATTATTAGCAACTCACCTGATAGCTGGATTTTCTTTTTGACTTCATTTATTTTCTTATTGACGACTATTAAACTTTCATCGAAGTTTTCCTCTTTTGGAAGAGGCATCTCGGCTACCAGTGATGTGTTACCATGGAGACAGACAACTCTAAAGGGGTCCTATGGCGGGAGAGTGTAATCGATGAAAACCTTGGAAACCACAGATGCCAAATGCCTTACCCAAAAAGCGAGTGAGTAATGTCTGGATAAGTAAATATATCCCTGAATTAAATATGAACGAAATTATAACAATTTTAATGGCAGCATTATTTCCACTTTATGTGTTATTTCCATCATCTTCATCATCAACATTAAAATGCATGAACTTTTCCACGAAAGATTTATCAACTACGCTAGAGGTCTTGCCAACTTTCTGAGTCTTGCGGAGTTCCAGGTAATCTTTGTACGGCGGATCGATGGGTCCTTGCGTTGGCGGTCTATACTCGTACTGCTGCCCATCTAAAAGAAACAAATGACGGATATTTTTCAAATGTAGGTTAATAGCCGTATTTCGCAAATACCACACTCATAACTCATAACTATGAATCTTACAAATATTCCTAGGTACTACTGGTACACTAGGTACTTACCAATCTCCAGAGGATATGTTGCATCAGAGTCGAAGCCACTCAGGTCTCCGCATGCTACAAACGGTACAATGGTGCGATTGGAACCCGTCAGCTGGCTCCAATCACAGAAACTATTGTCTAAGAGGGGGTTCATCATATTTGGCACGTAGTCGTGAGGGGGAGAATAGTCCCGGCACACTGCGAAAGCCTCTATACTTGAATTTCGTGAACTTCTCGGCTTTGCAATCACCACTTCAGTGAAAAATATTTTGAGTTGTGAATAGAGAAGTGTTACATCTCTTCCTCGGAATATCTTGGCGACAAAGGTGCCTCCTTTCTGAAATCATAAACATAAAATAGCTAGATCCAGAAACACAATAATATGAATGCAAATTCGTAGGTGAATGGACAGAAGTAAGAAACCGGATATTCAAGATGTTCACTGGAAGGAAACCGAATAAGGCAAGGCAGTCGAACAGCAAGTCGGACATCCGTCATTTCGTCTTACCTCCAATATGTGGCTGGCAATGTTGAAGGCAGCAAGAAGTAATTGGCTCTGAACAAATTCATCAATATCATGCAGTCCTGTTACATCCGGGGCTCCATCGCAAACCACTAACTGTGCAGGGGCACCTTCGAAGTGCTGGATAATCTCTTCAGCTGTGGATAATTTGGTTATATCTCCTTGGATCTGGACGACACCTTCTAGAGGAGCCATTGCTTGTAGATCCACAGCCACTATTTTCACAGAGTTTCCGCCATTTACTGCCAACTCTCTTGACAACACTTGACTCCAGCTGCCTGTGCAAAAAGCATAGAAATAACCCCAGAGCCGGCATACAGATCTTTGAATTTAATCCCAATTACTGAAGAAGAATTAGGATGCGTCATCACAATAAGTAGTCACATACACATACATCACAAGCCCTCGTGAGTCTTTCGTACATCTACAAACAGAAATATAGCAAAAATATAGCAAAACCGCATGTTTACCTGGTGCAGCGCACAAGTCAACAGCTCGGGTGACCCCCTCGAATATTTTGAAGTGCTCATTAATCTGGAGCAATTTAAATGCACTTCGCGCTCGCCACCCTTCTTCTTTCGCTTTCCGATAATAAATGTCTCTTTTATCTTTTGATGTTTTCCCCATTTTACTTTTTTGTAAACTTCTTTGTTTACAAGCTAGCAAGCTGGCTTTCGACAACAACAGAGGTAGAAAAATCAGAGTAGAGAAAGCAACTTACAAAATCAAAAACAGAAAATAAAAGTTATCTGTGTAAATTTATATAAATATTATTATAATTTAAATAAAAAATTGTTTTTCTTTTCAATCTGAAGTGTAGTAAGCAAAATATTTGTTTCTTACTATTTAACATCTGTGGTTTTTGTGGACCTGGAATCGAAAATGGAGTTGGAGTGTTGTTGTCCTCGGAATAATTTTGACATTTAAGTTATTCATTATATTCCGGTAATGTTAAGTGCACATATCTTGCGTCCACCGTCTCTAAAGGATTACAGGACATGTCTTCACTGCCCAAACATGACAGATTTTCTGCTGGTAAGTGGAAAACCCAGTTCGGCTCACAAAAAGATTTGCTGGAGAAAAGAAGAGTTGCTCCACAAGTAATCGTTTATTCCATATTAGGCTAAATAATGCCGTTCGGGTTTTGGTGCATTCTGGAAGCTTTGATTCACCATATCATACATGTTCGTATTTCAGTTTTCTGAAACTAGCTTGGGTATCCATCTGAAACCAACATAGGTATAGGTAGGTACCTAGGTGTATACCAAGTAGGCAAGCTAGATAGGTAGGTACTTACATAGCAGCGTAGGTCCTACCCACCAATTGATATAAAAGAAAAGGAAACATTTACGGCAGCACACATTATTTGGGCCAACGCAACGTTTTGGGACATATTTCATCGCCGATGTGGCTGCCTCAACCCTAGGGACTTGGTGCCTTGAGCAACGTCAAATGAAGGGTGACGACGTCCCAACCGAAGAGTTATCTTAACACCAAGTTCGTAAGACGTCCCTAAAAACCATTCCCCGATGTTGCCTCAACAACTACTTCCTTCCACCTTTCAGAGTAAAGCCCGGTTCAGTCCCAACTTATAATTTTTTTTTTTGCAATGGACGCCCAGGATGTTCCAGATCATGAAAGTCTACGATAAGTTGGCTAGAGTAATTTTTCTTAGCTCATGGCTTGGCTTTTGGCGCGCAGTCGCTTCAGGACGCGCGGGTGACTGGGTGCTGATTTAACGTATTTAAGTATCTTCGATAAGTGAGAGATTTCATTGAAGAGGTGTGAATCTCCGCGGGGATAGAAGAAAGGTTAGGTTTGACAGTTTGTTTTCTGACCTGTTTCCATAATCAGAGAAGGATTCTTCTAGGTGGGCTTCGACCACCCCCCGAAATCCTCGATCAAGATTTAATTCCTCTGGAAGAGAAAATGCTGGTCCCATTCATCCGATAAATCCACCACTTTCAAATTATTTATGTAGTAGTAATCGGTTGCCTTGAACTTCCAAGATAAGCACATACCTAACTAATCGTCTCTCAGCCACGATCGAACGAGCAGGGTCATCCATTCTCCAAAGCCACGTCCAGACCAGCGCTGTGGAACACGTGCGACTGGCCTGGAGCTGGCCCTGAACGTCAAACGTTCGTCTGCTTGTCCCGGGGGGCCTCCGATTGAAGACCACCGGTCCCGCCGCCGTGGTCTGTCAGTTCAGTAGTTGCGTTCTCGCTTGCCAGTCCGTGCGTTACGGTTGTTACTTTAGGTGTGTATTAACTCCTTGTGCTATTCCGTAAGTAGGAGTTGTCATTAGGTATGTGCTCCAAGTAAGTAAGTCATTAAGGTAGTGTGTTTTCCGGTTCTGGAGTTGTCGAGCTTGACGAGTGCTGGAAGAATGAAGTTGAACATAACTTTCTTTTTATGTCTATGTTACCTTGACTGTATCATACCTTCCTTGTTTTGTTCAGTATCATGTTATCGTGCTGCCGATATGGTATGGTCTTTTTACTCGTTTTTGTAGGTGTACCAGTACTACCCCCGAGATAGGGTAGGATTTATTCTGACATGAAACTCAGCTGTGTATTCGGCGCGTGGTATCGAAAGATTCCCTCCTTCGTGTAAATTCGTGTAAATAAAAATAGGTGCCTAGCGGACACTAATGGTGCCGTGCAGAACACAAGATAGCTAAATTGATGGACGTTCCATCAGCGGGCCATAAGGAGCTTGCTGCTGACAGATTACGTCAACATGAGCTTTAATGGCGTGGTGACCCTCAACTGACATTTGCCCGGTGCCGCTTCGGAATTCCTGTCATACACATGCGCTCACTGGCCAACCCATGTTTTGATGCTGGAACTACACCAAACCAGTGTCCAATGAACCGAAATCTGCCCACTTTGTTCATTGTCACATAGCCTATGTGGTGCGAGAGGAATTGTTCTTCTGTGTTGGAAGATATCTGTCACCAGTGCTTTTTATCTACCTGCCTGGTGCACTACTAGCTTCACTATATTGGTTTGTCGCACGACTGTAGTGTATTTAAACGAACGGTCGAAAAATTGATCCCTAAGCAGTCTGTTCTGAACCTATTTACGAATGGGTTGAAACTTTACAGCTTCTGTATCGCCTTCTCTTCTCATCATAATTTCATATCTCCTGCCTACTCTAGTTGCGTCCCACCTTATAAGGCGAGGTCACAGGTACGTGATGAAGCGTATGATTTGCAGCCTACGGCTGATATGAGTCACAGACGGGAGACACTGAACTAGAACTAGTTACCTACAATAGAAATCATTCGTAGGTATTGCAGGGGGAGTTAATTTTCGTTTTCAGCTGGATATTTTGGCTGTTGTTACTCCAGTGGTAAGGGGAGCATGGGGCTTCACCTTTGTGAATGCAGAGCCGTTTTAGGGGAGTATCCCGTTTTGGAGGTTGTCAGAAAACAACCGAAACTTTTTATGACATAGCAACCCCGTCCTATACAAGAACTTAAGAACCTCTATAGTAGGATATCTGTGTAACTTCCTCGGATTAGGACTACCGAACACCTTGCATCCAGATTAGACTGATCTGCGACTGACAATGAAAGCGATTCTAGACGATATTGCATTGGACTCATTAGAGCATGGTAAAGAACCATCCATCAATACGAAGTGACAGTTCCTGCTCTTGTGTTCTTATATTTTGTCCACGACTGTGTCAGAATGTCAGAAATTAACCCCTCCTTGCTCCTGGCAGGGCCATTCCGGGAAGCCTCGTATGGCCAGCATAAGACGTCGGTGAGTCACTCAATAGACGCGTGCTCCAGGCATGATTAAAATGTCTCCATACTGGTCTCATCATCGTGCTCATCTTGTGCCAAATGATGGGTGTTGAGGCACGACCGACTGGTTGGACGGACCTTGGCGGACACCCACGCCTGCGCGTCTGCCGCCATGGTCATTTCCGAACATTGGCCCCTTGTCATTTCCATACAATAGTAAATAGAGCGTTTATAGTATGACCATATTTCCTCTGTGGTATGACGTGCCTACTGTTGGGAGAAGAATATCCGGTGTGGGAGAGTAGAGAAGACGAGAAGGTTTGGGGCGAGGGGTTAACCACTCGTTGGGAATCATTGGAAATCTCAGGGAGTCTTGGAATTTTTTGGAGTGGTTATCCCTTCGGGGTTCATCTTTCTATGAATATCGTTGGGAATCTTTGGAAATCTGTATGGAATCTCAGGGAATCTCTGGAGTGGTTACCCCCTTGGTTTGGGGTGAGATCGAAGATGTACCCATCACTATTGTCTTATACATCGTTACCTACTGGAGTGGCAGTCCGTTCAAGAAAGGAAAAAAAAATTTCTGGGTCGGTCTGGATTCTTAAATTCTGACAGCTCAAGACCGAGACAGTGAGTCAAAAGTCAGATATCAGATACCCTGGGAAATTAACTTTGGATTGCCTTACGTAGGAACGCAGTAGGGTTTCTCCGAGCGGAGCTTGGAGTTGGAGGTAGAGGAAATGGTTGTGGTTTCGCTCAGCCGCATGAAATAGGGTAATTTTAGATTATGGCCGCGGTCGTGCAATATCCGTGTTCTCAACTGCAGACAGACCTGCGTAATCTTAATGTGGCTACTTTTTTGCCGCTCGTGTCGGAATGCCGACGGCGGCGCGACGCCACCTCTCATAATCAGCAGCATCAGAAAGACGGGAAGTCTGTTTTCAGTCAGAATCTTGAGTTCTTGACGCTATCTGACACTTCTCTAATGTTGGATAATGAGTAGATCGTTTTGTGCCCATCACCCCCCTCTGCTATTATCTCTGATGCTTTCCCTCTGCGTTCTGACCTCGGTTCTAAATTTTCCTGTTGATTGTTTTTCTCGTGTCCCATCCTATTCCATGATAATTTCTTATCTTGTATTTACTCTTTTTATCTATTTTGTGGAGCCCATCTTGAATGATCTGCGACATTTCACGGCTGTTGGCTACCGATTTGTGTTTAGGTATGTTAGCGCCAGTGAACTATTAGCGAATCTTCCACTTAATTGATTTTATCGAACCATACAATGACTCTGGAGTTCTTCAGGCGTTCAAGTAAGAGTCAGCTTGTTTTAATTTCAACCTTTGAGGAGCTGGGTCTTTGTAAGTAGATTTTTCCGTGTCTTCCATCAACCGCATCAGCCAAGCGTTTTCTGACGTTTGTATAGGGCACTTAGAATACTCCTGTGGTTGAGAGAGTCGACCTATTGTTACCCTTGGACTTTGGCACTGATAGGTCAAACTCCTAAATATCGGTCTGTTCCGGCGGTCAAACCTGACATGGTGGTGATATTGGTGTATCAAGTGCATCCCGTGCATGATTAATGAACCCCGTATCCTTGGGTTTATTTCCGTCCGTGGACACATTTGTCCCCGTCCCGTTCGGCTCTGGCGCCCTATCGTCAACGTTTATACATAAGGAGTTGGCTGGCTGGCTGAATCTTAAAAAGAGTTCAAAACTCTGTGATTCTTCGATGTTCTGCCATCCGTGATCGAGTTTGCCTAGAAACAAACGTTTTGTTGCGCACTTAGATTGCACTCTGACAGGTCGATTGGCCGGCTGTTGTTACAGCAGAGTTGCCTGGTTGTTCATCACCGAGGGGGTAACCACTCCAGAGATTCGTTGAGATTCCCTGAGATTCCATAAATATTTCCAAATATTCCCAACGATATTCATAGAAAGATGAACCCCGAAGGGGTAACAATTCCAAAAAAATTCCAAGATTCCCTGAGATTTCATAAAGATTTCCAATGATTCCCAACGAGATTCCCCTCGTCCATCACTATTCTATGCCGCAGTATTTTTCTTGTTGGCTGTGTAGGCATTTCGGTTGCTTGAATGGAACCGCTTACTCCAACAGCTCATAAATCTTAATGGAATTTATAATGTTGAATAAAAATCATGTTTTCCGTTTGAACTGCCCGTTAATTTGTAACGCCATAAAGTGGCTGTCGTTCGGGATCTCACTCCTTGCCCGGCTTCTTAACATTCTAAATTTTAAATAGTTGTTGTGACGATTTCTTAAAGACAACAAGGATTTTCTTCACACTTTTGTCAAATTATTTTATGTTTAAAACCCCAGTTATGGGTAAGTTTCTCTTTAACAGTTTTGGCATATTTCTCTTTTTGGTTTTGGTATTTTCTAATAATTTGGTTACTTATTTTTAGGGTTTCTTTTCGGGGCCTGAAATTACCCATTGTAATGGAGGCCTAATTTAAAGAGGGGCATGGGGTGAGGCCCCGAGCGGCTGCATGGAGCATTTGGAACCTGCACTTTCTTTTGAACTAACTTCCAAATTTTCCCTGTATATATTGTATCCCCAGTCCATGTTATTAAACGAGAACCCTCCTCAAGATCTTTCCTCTAAATGGAGTAGGCGATTATAAATGGCGCCCAACGGTGGGCCTACGAAGTGTCGCAGTTTGAGGACGAAGCAAGAAGAGGATGAGGAAGGGTGGCGGTCCAGTTCCTGTCCCTGTTTGCGGAGTGGCTGCCCCTTATCGACTCTTCTTGCTAAGTTACTTAGGATTTCGTTTTTTTTTTTCTTTTCAAAATTCTAAAAGCGATTAGGTAGGCTACCGCAATGTTTTGATTTTCGGGTTTTATTTCGGCATAATTTTATTATTTTTTTTTAGGTAGCAGTGTTTGTTGCTAGGCAACCTGGAACCGCCTGGTCGTTCTGTTTGTTTGGGTACCAGTGGCGTGTGTTCCGGGGGGTCTAGTAGCAGCACTGTCCTTACTGTTCTTCGCTGGACACATTTTTGGTTTGTTTTTATCTTTTGTCAGTGGCTGTCTGTAGGCTTAGGTGCTTCTATCATTTTCCACTGACAATTGGTGAATCATTGAGGGTTCTTGATAGTTATTATTATTATTATTTTTTTTATTTTTTTTTTTTTTTCGCTTTAATCTGGAGCTGAATCGTTCAAATTTATTTATTTATTTATTTATTTATTTTTTTTTTTTTGAGGTAGGTCTTAGTTAAGATTTCCTTTCAGGATTGATACTTAGTATGTAAGTCCGAGGGTTTTCTAACAGATCTTAAATGTATGTGGTTCTAAGTATTAACTTATGGACATGGTTTAAGTTATTTATTTTCATTTATCATTATTTCAGCTCTGGGTTTTCCTTTCCTTTTCCCCACCCTCCCACCCTACAGGTTTCCATTGCTTTTCTGTCGCTGTGTGTGCTCTCACCCCACCTTCAGCGGTTCTGTTGTTTTCCGGTTGGTAAAATATCAATTTTGTGCTTTGTCCTTCGTACTGTCCATTTTTGTTTCTTCGCAAGATGTGGCAGGGGGAGGATACATTCTTTACTCGTTCTTCGACGCATGGGTCGAATCCTTTTCGATCAACGGACGATGATCTACGACCATTTCTCGATTTTGACGGTTCTTCTCCAAGGGGGACGACTCCTTTTTGCTCATCGGAGGATGAGCCACGACTATTATTTCCTGATTGTGACCTTTCCCCTATTTCTGCTGCAGGGGACATGAATGTTCTCTCTTCTCCTGTTGTGCCTCCGCTGAGTCTCGATCAGTTGACTCAGGTTATTGCTGGAGCTGTAGCTAAGGTTCGTTCACCTTCCGATGGTGAGGTGAGGTCGGTTTTTCATCGACGCACGGAGTTTCAGCAGATGGCCCGACAGAGAAATCTGCATTTCTCTGGAAAGAAAGCTGAAGACGCCGCCAGTTTTTTACTGGAAGTGCGGGAGTTACTTGAGGTGCTTGGTCTTCTCGATGAGGATGTAGTAGGATTGGTTGGTGATTTGTTCCGGGAATCGGCGTTAATGTGGTTTCGAGTCCACAAACAGACTTTTCCGTCATGGCGTGACCTTGAATGGGCTGTACGGCAGAACTTCGTGCCTAAGGACCACAGTTTGCAACTGGAGAAACGAATTTTACATCAGAAACAAGGTCCAGAGGAAAGGGTTTTGTCCTATATCAGTCATATCCGGTTTCTCAATTCTCAGTTGTTGGAGCCGTATTCGGATCAGCGAATTGTGAGCATTTTGTTGCTCAATTTGCGTGAGGAATTCCGGTTAGCACTGAGTTTGGTTCAGGTTGATTCTTTGGAGCAGTTGGAAGTTTTCTGCCGCCGCATTGAAGATTCCAGGGGCTCAATGACGTCTCCGGTTTTTAAGATAGTTGATGTTCCTGTGGTTGATCCTGATTTGGAAATTGATGCTTTCAATCGTTCTCCTCGGGTCATCACTTGTTTTAAATGTAAGGAAGTAGGTCACATGGCTTCTAAGTGTCGCAAGACTGATTCTGTCCCTAAGGCTGTGTATTCCGAATCTGATGTCAATGCCAAGATCAAGGAATTGGAGTCTTTGTTGGCTCAGTTACAGTTGGATATGAGTGCGTGTCAGGAAAACTGTCGAAGGACACCGCCGAGTCGGGAGTCGGCTGTCCCTCAGCAAGTAGCCCGACCGCTGTTTCACCATCAGCATCCATCCAACATCCCAGTGCCATCCATGAGTACTCTCAACGTCGATCTCCTCGCAGAAGAAGACGAGCCTCTGCAGAAGTAGTGGTTCTTTCTCAAGCCAGTAGTAAGGAGAATTCTAATCGTTTGTTCGTTTCGGTGTTATTAGGTGGTTTGCCAGCGGTCTGTTTAATTGATAGTGGTGCGAATAGATCAGTGATCCGGGCTGATCTGTGGGAGAAATTGCAAGCAACTGGTACTCGGTTGTCTCCTGTTTGTCTTACCGGCCGTCTTGCTAATGGGTCCTTGGCTGATATTCCTGGTATTGCTCATATCAAGATTTCTTTGGGTTCTACTATTTGGAGGGGCAATACCTACTTGATGAAGCAATTGGATTATCCCGCTATCATTGGTTGTGACATTTTAGAAGATTTAGGAGCTGTTGTTGACTTTGGAAAAAAGACGTTAACTTTGTTTAAGGATGGTAACTGTCAAGTGTGTGAGGTTTTGAGTTTTGTTGATCCTCAGGATAGGTTGTTGTTGGCTTCTACTGATATTTGGGTTCCTGAGGAGACGGAGTTCCCCGATTTTCCTGATGATTTTCGTGAGACTACCCACGAGGATGAGGTTTTTCACCATTCTGCGATCACCGATGATCAGACCAGTGAGTTAAATGGGTTTCTGCGTGCATGGAAGAAGGATTTTGCTACTGCAAAAGGTGTCACTCCTGTTTCTAAATTGCATCTTCATTTAAAGAAAGATACCGTCCCGGTCAAGCAGCGTTATCATCGCATGTCTCCGCCCAAGCAGGCGATTGCCAAGGCTGAGGTGGAGCGGTTGCTAGAGTTAGGTTATATTGAGCCGTCCATATCTCCTTGGTGCAGTCCCGCGTTTTTGTTAACTAAGAAGAATGGAGAGCCTCGGTTAACGATCGATTATAGGGTACCTAATAAGTCTCTTAAGCCGAATGCTTACCCTCTTCCTCGGATTCAAGACATGGTGGATACTTTGAAATCAGCACGTTACATCTCCACAATTGATCTTAAGTCCGGGTATCATCAATTGCCTCTTACTGACCAGTCAAAAGAAGTGACCGCGTTCAGTGTTCAAGGTGTGGGTCATTTCCAATATACTGTATGTCCGTTTGGTCTTAGTACAGCTCCGGGGGCGTTTCAAAATTTGATGGATGTTATACTTGGTCCCACCTTGTATCAGTTTGCTATGGTTTATTTGGATGACATTATTGTGGCCTCTCCTGATTTTGAGACGCACATGGAACATCTCACTGAGATTTTCAGACGTTTACGGCAGGCAGAACTTGTGATCAATTTCAGGAAGTGTCGTTTCGCCGCCGAGTACACCACTTTTCTTGGGGTGACAGTCGGTAACGGGGAGATTCGTCCTTCAGCGGACAAGATCGAGAGTGTAGTGCATTTTCCCCGGCCGCGAACGGCTAAGCAGGTCCGATCGTTCTGTAGTTTGGTTTCTTGGTTTAGGCGTTTTATTCCCAATTTGTCTACTATTGCCGCTCCCCTGTTTGATCTCACCAAGCAGAATGTCCGCTTTGTCTGGTCTTCGGAGTGTGGAGTCTTCGGAGGCTTTTCAGCAGATGAAGCAGGCTCTTGTTAGTGAACCTATCTTAAGGTGTCCTGATTTCACGAAACCGTACAAGATCCAGACGGACGCATCGGATGTGGGTATTGCAGCTGTCCTTTTGCAAGAGCAGAATGGGGAGGAGGTGGTGATTGCTTACTCCTCTCGTGTGCTGTCTAAGCAGGAGAGAAAATTCACAACGAGTGAGAAGGAGTGCTTAGCTGTGTTGGCTGCGTTAGAAAAATGGAAACATTATATTTTAGGAATAGAGACGCTAGTCATAACGGATCACGCTAGTTTGTTATGGCTGTATGGTATCAAGGATCCGACTGGTAGGTTAGGGCGATGGATCACTCGGATCAGTCAGTTTCAGATCAAGCTGGTTCATCGCAAGGGTTCCCAAATGCAGGTACCTGATGCTTTGTCGCGTGCTCCTTACAACGTTGAGTCGGTGTTTCTCTCTGCTCTTGCCACGGATGGGTGTGATTTTTCCAAGGTTACTGATCCCTGGTATGTGAAGCTAAAGAAAGGTTTGTTGGAGCGTCCTACCCAGTTTCCTAATTTTATGCTCATGGCCGATAAGATTTTCAAACTATGTCCTCATCCGGTGACGAAGGTTGTTGAACCGAGGTTAGTTCTGCCATCTGAGTTTCGGTCTTCCATTGTATCTTCTTGTCATGATGAGAAGGATGCCGGTCATTTAGGGGTTACGAAGACTTTTGGTAGGATCTCTCAGAATTATTATTGGCCTAAGATGCGGCAAGATGTGACGCGGTATGTTCGATCCTGTACGAAATGTCAGCAGTTTAAGCCTTCCAATCAGAAGCCAGTGGGTCTTATGAATGTGAATAGGGTTTTTCCCACAAAGCCTTTTGATACTTTATATGCCGACGTTATTGGGCCGTTACCTCTCACAAAACAAAAGAATCGTTTTGCGCTGGTTTTGGTAGATACAGCGTCGAAATGGGTTGTTGCTAGACCAATGAAGACGGCTACTGCGCGTCATATCATAGATATTCTAATGCGGGATATCATTTTGCAGTATGGTCCTCCTCGTTTGTTGACTGTTGACAATGCTAGCAATTTTTCTGGAAAGGAGCTTAAGCAGTTTTGTGAGCGTTATCGCATTCAACTGAATTTTATTCCTAAGTATACGCCTATGACTAATGAAACAGAGCGGTATAATCGGACAGTTAAACAATGCCTTGCCATCTTTTGTTCCGAGCAACACACTTTGTGGGATGAGGTATTACCTTACGTAGTGTATGCTTTGCGCACGGCTCCTTCGGAAGTGACTGGTCTGTCCCCTGCTCGGATTCTTTACGGTCGGGAGTTGAGGTCTCTTCATGAGGTGGGGTCTGTGTTCAACAGTTCTTCTATGTCCCCTTTTGATCCTTCGGTTGACGTGGTAAACCATGATGCTGACTTTCAGAAGATTGCAGATCATTTAAAGAGGGCGTTTGCTAAGAGTAAGGCGCAGCAGGCAAAGCAGTATAACATGCGGCGTCGAGAGGCCCCTTTCAAGGAAGGAATGTTGGTATGGCGTCGAAATTACTCGTTGTCGGATGGTGTCAAACGGACAACTTCCAAATTTGATCCTAAATTTATTGGGCCTTTTCGTATTGCGAAGAAGTTTTCTGCGACGCAGTATGAATTGGTGACGTTGGATGGTACAAGTGTGGGTCGTTGGCATGTGCAAGATTTGAGGGTTTGTGTTTGATTTTTGTTGTGTTGTTTTTGTTTTCTTTATTTTTTTTTTGCTTCAGTTGCTGTTGTGAGTTTTTAGTGTTACGTTTTCTTTACAACTTTAGGACTAGGTCCAAATCTTGTGTACTTTGCTTTTGTTCAGGGTGTGGGTCCATTTGTAACGCCATAAAGTGGCTGTCGTTCGGGATCTCACTCCTTGCCCGGCTTCTTAACATTCTAAATTTTAAATAGTTGTTGTGACGATTTCTTAAAGACAACAAGGATTTTCTTCACACTTTTGTCAAATTATTTTATGTTTAAAACCCCAGTTATGGGTAAGTTTCTCTTTAACAGTTTTGGCATATTTCTCTTTTTGGTTTTGGTATTTTCTAATAATTTGGTTACTTATTTTTAGGGTTTCTTTTCGGGGCCTGAAATTACCCATTGTAATGGAGGCCTAATTTAAAGAGGGGCATGGGGTGAGGCCCCGAGCGGCTGCATGGAGCATTTGGAACCTGCACTTTCTTTTGAACTAACTTCCAAATTTTCCCTGTATATATTGTATCCCCAGTCCATGTTATTAAACGAGAACCCTCCTCAAGATCTTTCCTCTAAATGGAGTAGGCGATTATAAATTACACACTGGTCCGTAAATACTCGCATACGTGTTCTAGGATACAATAGACGTACAGTGTATATCTACCTATAAGTTTGTGTGAACTGGGAGGCCCATTCACACAGTCCCCAATTATCATCCCACCTCGTTACCATTTTCTACCTTTATGGCATTTTTGCATGCATTAAGTTGCCACCCAGTCCACCGCTTGGCTGGCCATTACGTAAATACAATCTTTGCCGGCTCGCTGCTTCTTATAAATTACACACTAACCCTATGTAGTTTGTAATGGACAGTCATTCCGCACTTGCTGCACTAACATTGGAATGTTGCTCGTCGTGATCTCATCGTTGCGATGTCTGAGCTCCCAACACACAAGTTTTCGTCTAATTTTTTTCACTCATGATGAATTGTACTAATTGTTCGTTATAGCAGCCTAGTTGTCTAGGAATGGATGTCTTTATCGTTTAGAAAGTAAGGGACATTCTGAAAATATTGACGGAGAGAAGAGAGCAGAGCTTCAAAAGGCTCCAGAAATAGAACTTCAGTCTATAAAGTTACTGGACCTCAATTTTCTAGAAATGAAGCTTTCAGCTGAGTCTGCCTATCACGGAAAGGGAGAGAGAACCAATTTAGGAGACCGTTGTTTGATTTCTTTTCCGTATAGTGCAGGAGTTCATCCGTTCATTCAGCCAGCCACCAACCATATTGTAGTGTTCACGCATAAATTTTTTAGACTAATTACTTTGATGAATTTTAAGCCATCTACTTGGTACATTTAGGGTGCGTCCCACCATGCCCAGTTAAAATTAAACTGGAGATTTACCATGTTAAATTTAACTTAAAAGTTAAATTTAACATGGTAGACATAGGACAAAATCTCCAGTTTAATTTTAACTGGGCATGGTGGGACGCACCCTAAAGTCGGCTGTTTTAAGTAATCCTCCATGTTTATTTATTTATTTATTTTTTTTTTGTGCAGGAGACTCCCCGGGAGGAAAATCGCGTGGTAACCGGCTGGCACGGCGCGCGCGATCCTTTAAGGAAGACTTTCTGGGGATTCTATCACAGATGCGATCACCAGGTGGGTCGGGAACGAGAGCCGGCTCGCGGGCGGGGTCACGGGCTGGGTCCCCGTCCTCGCCGCGACCCCGCGGTCCGCCCCTAGACCGCCCGCCCGCCGCCGACTTGGAGGTTCATGTACATCAGGCCCAACTTGCCCTCAAGCATTTTCGAGACGTGGTTGCCAAGGATAAGCTGGAGATGTTGCCTGGCAACGGCACTGTCGTTCTCGAGACCGTCACAGCAATACATGTGCTCCTCAAGAAGTATCTTGCCAATGAGCAGAGGTAAATGATGTTTAAATGTGTGTTAAACCACTAAAAGTGGATTAGATGTAAGGCGCCAACGCAAAGATGTCGGATCACCAATATTATAGTTACCTACATCTTTTTTTAGGCTATACAGGGCTCTCTATCCTTACTATGCACACTAAGTGGGTCCAGTTTCGGAGATTTGACTTTAGCAATTGTGGGGTTATGCCTCATTATATCTTTATAATATTTATAAATTTTTCTAGCTCTGTCCTAGTGTCAGCGACAAATCAAGTATACCAAAGTGTAGCCAAGCTCATCCGATTGTGCGACGATTTTCTTCTGGTGGGGGACAAGGCTCTCGGCAAGGAAAATGTGTCTGAGGTTCTTCAGAAAGTCGAAGATGCCATCCAGGTACATATTTGTCAAGATTTCTACCGTATTTCGTGTTGCTTGCCTCCAGTATAAGTGTACGTACCCAGCAGGGTTTTCGTATATTTGAAGGCCATTGAAAGAACCTTACTTTTGAGTATGCCTAGTCCTAACTAACGAAAACGTACTGGCTAGAAACTTCATAAAGTATTTCATAGTACTCTTCGCATTTTGATCGTGGTATCGTCCTTCAGAAATATTTCTTTTTCCCAGAATTTGGTGAGCTTAAGTAAGGACAAACTGGCAATGCGGGAGGCTTGCCTTAAGCTGACTTCAGACGGGGGGCGGGAAGGCGTACCCGCCAAACCGCGCTCTCTGAACACGCCCCTGGATACCTCACAGCGCAGCTCTTTGCCCGACATCCCCCTCACGCCGCGCGAACGTCAAATCCTCGAGCAGACGTCCGCTTGCGTGTTGGAGCGCCACTCACATAGCTCTGAGAATATTTTAAAAGACTCTCCTCCGCCGAAACCCCCGCATCCAGATAGGTAATGAAGTGGCAGCTGGAACGTTCTGTCTGTTTGAAGCATTATGACAGTCGCCATTTTTTCTGGGAGCATCAGCTAAAACTTCTACCGTAGTTAGCCCTGTTAATGACCCACATCTAGTCAATTTTCCGATTTAAATTGTTTTTCATTGTCCGATTTGTATCTCAGGGTGCCGATTGAAGGATTTCCACCACCTCTGCCTCCCAAGAAGAGGCACAAACAGCTGGGAGACATGTTCGGTGTCAAGTCTAGTCTGGAGAATCTGAGCCTCCGCAGCAAGAGTCCTGGTGACTCCTCGTCCCTCTTCAGCGAGTCTGCGGGCAGCCTGGATTCTGTGCTCAATCACTCAAGGTAAATAACATGTCGTCGTATGTCAGTGGTACTCACAGGATTTTGCCCAGGAAGAGTGAAAAATTGCATATCCTTACGTCTTACGATGTTGAAATTTCAGTTACGAGGTGGAAATTTATTAATTTTTCAATCTAACAGTTGTTACTGCAATCCTTTGTTTCATAATTGAAAAACGTCAGAGGTCTCGGTCGTCATTGTTTGCTATACAAAGAATTCTTAATGGCGTAATATTATGTCTGAGGATATTTTGTTCTGAACTATAATATCTTCTTTAATACGCATTTTGCTCTTTTCATTTCTGAGTTATAGAAATTGATTCCCTATGTTATTTTTGGATGACACACTTTGTACTATCTGTTTCCAGGGAAGATGAGCTGCGGAACCTTCTCGATGATAATGTAAATGCAGCGTATCTCAACGGCAGCTCGCAGTCATGCTGTTACTGGGACAGCAGCTCCAGCACCAGCACCGAACTCAAAAGTACTGACCAATCTGTCGGTAAGTCACAAGAAGTGGCCGGTAGTTCCCGAATTCGGATAATCCATACATTAGCCATGAAAACACGGCAGAGAATGTTTGTTATTGAGTTTTTTTGACTGAAACCTTTTGTTCTGAAATATAGTATGTATGCACAAAGTGATATTGAGCAGTTTCCTTAAAAAGTTGTCTTCAAGCAACCTATGAAAAATGCTTTGTGCCGAAACCTTTAAAATAACGATGGTGCAAGTGTTTAAAGAAGTTTTTAAATGGGTTTGTAATGATTGATATCTTTTCCTTAGTGGTTGATAGCTCAGCAGGCCGGCTGGACCGGTTGTCGGGGTCCCTGGTCGAGTCCGGGTTTTCCTCGTTCCAAAGCAGTTCAGGCTCCAGCCAGCAAAGAAGTTCCACCTCCAGCCAGCAGCTCAGCACACGTTCCTCACAAATCAGCCACGTCAGTCAAGAGTCGCACCTTGCGGAGAGGGTGAGTGCAGTTTGTACCTGTTGGGGATTCCGAAATACAACAGTAGATGGCAATTACCGAATAATGGCCTGTACCGCTGTTTGTGTTTTCCAAAAAGCGGTCTATACTTGTGTTTCAAAATAGGAAATTTGCGCGAAATTTCATATAAAGGGGAGGCCAACATGAACCTTCTGCTGAAGGACTAAAAAATTCACATATTTATCTTACTAAGCGCGAATGACGTCACTATCGCGTAGCGCGGAGGTTACAAGTCCCGTTATAAATTGCACTCCTCTGCCCATTTTCTCCTTATTCTCATAATTGATTTTCGTTTCAGAGCCTCTGTAAAGACTCCACAAGTGTAAGCAAGTTCCACACAAACGTTGCGATGAACAATAGCAATAAAACCGTTACGAATGGTTTGACCTCATCGTCGACAGTGGTAACGAAGCAGACTACCCACTCGTCGACGTCGTATTCGTCACATGCGGTCGTGGACTGCCCTCCTTGCCTGAACGACACGTGGTCAGGGGGGCTGGAGGGTGGTAACGTCATCAGCTACTGCCCCGCCCACCGTACTCGTCTCTCGTCCCTTGATAATCCCCTTGATGACGGCTGGAGTTTGTTCTCGTCTCCTTCTCAAGGTGGGATAGCGTTTTCCTATAAGTTGTGTCCCCCACTTGTGAAACTCATCTTTTATGTCTTATGTAATAAGGCGTAGATAAAGCCTTTTGAACTAGGCTTGGTAAGGCTTGTGGTTCGGCTCAAATGTCGACGACTTCTTAGCTGGGTA
This sequence comes from Mesopsocus fuscifrons, assembly GCA_950004255.1. Lineage (NCBI taxonomy): Eukaryota > Metazoa > Arthropoda > Insecta > Psocodea > Mesopsocidae > Mesopsocus > Mesopsocus fuscifrons. Next base: position 18,713,035 of record OX465373.1, on the reverse strand, counting down.
GGACTAGGCTACCGATTGTGGTATTGATGGATCAGAATTTTGATATCAGAGGACGACTCTCCTCCTGCTCTCCCTGAGAAAACGAGATCGAAGGGAAGTCGTCGGGAACGGCACCCCTCTCAGTACGACAACGTCCCAGACTCGGGCACAGTGACGACCACCCTCGTGACGTCCCAGCATCATGCCATGACGTCACATACGCAGACTGTCATGACGGGCGATGAGATTGAGAGTCAGCACCAGTCACATGAGGCCGTGTCCCAGGAGTCAGTGGCATCTATCAACTCAAATCAGGGTGAGCTATGTGTTAAGACTGTAGGCTGGGAGTAGTACAAGTAAAAATAAATTGATAAATTGATCAGAATACGATTACGATGTGACAGCTGCTATTTAGATTGGCCCTTGTTCACAACTTCTCGTTATTCTCTATTTTCATCCACTATATCCACTATACGTCTCTTTTGTGCTTAAGAAAATGTTAAGTTTGTACTACTACTTTACTTATTTGTCCAGGTTCTGTAGTAAGCTCGTCGATGGCTGGCGAGGTGAAGAGTTGCATGGTTCACTCGCAGACGATAGGAGGCGTGACGGAGGCCAGCGTTCTGCGGTCAGGCTTCTCCTCCGTGCAGACCTCCCTCGCCGGGTCCATGGACGGAAGGCCACCGCCCTTACCTATGAAGAAAAAGCATAGTAAGTCAAGCCTATCCACTCATTGCTGTTGACCTTTTTTTACGGCCCATTTTCTAGGAAACTGTATATCTTTTTAATGTCACTTTCCTCAAGAAGTGGGACGTAAAAAACGCCAACAAATAGCATTGTGTGGTCAGAATTAACGGAGTTTCAAAAGTTTCACCTTTTGCATGTCTGCAAACAACATAGTTTCTTCTAACCGTTTGACACGCTTTATTGTTTTTGTCCTAGTGTTCCAATCAGTGGCATATTCAGGTGAGTTGGATGCTTACCGCTGCTTTTGATGTTTCATCTCATTCGTTTAGCATCAGTAAGGGACTGGACAATGACTTATTCGAGCCAAATTATGTTGACTACTTTATTCATTTTTGTGACATATTTCCTATGCAGCTATTGGATTTTTTTTTGTTCTACAGTGAATAGCAGTAACTAGTTTTCTGTGTTGAAGTGATTTTTGACAAATAAGGAAAACAGTTAACTTTTCATACATTGGAACATAACTAGTTTCTAATGTTAAAAGGTGTATTATTAGGAACAAGGAAATATATCCAATAGTTGTAAAGAAGTAATCATTTTGTTGCCGCTTGTGTTTTTACATTTAATCCTCACTTGTCTGTACTCCGAAAATACCAGCTTCACCCTAGTACGACTAAACACTGTTTTGACTTCTGTTTACATTCGTGCTTCATGCTTCCTCTGTGTCATTGGTCTATTCTTGAGCTGTCTTTCAGAGGTATGACTTATGTTAATAGTTATCGGTGGAAAAAAGAAGGTATTTCTCCATATAAGGCTGCTGAAAATTATACTGACTTTTTTCTGTTACTTGTTACTTCCTACTAATTACTATGGGACCTCTGAGGGCTAACTGAGTGTAACCAAATGACGGAGGGAAACTTTTCATTTTTTTACTTGGATTGTGGGAGGAACGCCTAGAGAGATTTTTTCCGGTGACTTACCAACCTTCTTAACTGCACTCTTTAATATGTTGTACCCTGTTGATAGTAATGGCCTACATGGAAATGTTTGGGAACGCTTCTCACGGCAACGAGTTCCTGCGGCATTCAGTCCACGTATATCAGCAGGACCATTTGCAAGGCTCGCCCACCTGTTCCGTCAACCTCTCCCCCCACTCACTCAAGGCTGCCCACCAGAGGTTTGTTAAACCCATAGAATATAGACACCACTGGTTTGTTGGCGTTTCATAATGTCACTTTTCTATGGTTATTGTTGGGCATCAGAGCTAAAGTTTAGCCGTGTTTATGGAGAAAATGTTTAAGGATCTTAATCACCCACGCTCAGTTTCAACTTTCGTATTCCAGTTTGGATCCAAGGGCTCTGAGGGCAGGGCTTCCTCCAGCCCTCCCACCAAAGCGGAACCGGATATCTAGTTCGCGGTCCAGCACGACCTCTCCACCCCTCACGCCGGTTCACACTACCGACCCTGAAATTAACCAAAGGTAACCTCCAACTGTTCCCTGCTGTCAAATCAGATTTGTTCAAAGCTTCGAATTTTTGGTTGGTTTTCGTCTCCTTCAAGACCCCAATCTCCATAAAAAAATTTCAGATAGAGGGTAGTTTCGTCAAAAAGCCGGTTACAGCTTTTTTTGCTGACATTAAACATTGGCTTGGAAACGTAATGATCTATTTGCTATTTTGATCTGTTTGACTCTGTCCCGTAGATTCGAATCAGTTTCCCCCACCTTGGAGTCACCCGTTGGGGAGAGCGACCCGGACCCTTCGCCCGTGGCCGTTCCTCCGTCACCAAGCGCCACATCCGTGGACGTCGAAGGCGACGTGACAATCTTGGAGCAGCTGGACGTGAGCCAGTACCTGGTGCTAAAGAAGGCAGAGGACGAAGGCCCGGACGTCCGGGGTGGCCTCCCCGACGCACTCGTCATACACGCTACCAAAGCCCATAAGAACGGTACATCGTCTTACTTTTTCTCTTGCTTCTTACGGGAAAGTGTTTCCGTTGGATATATCGCAATAGGTACATTGCGTGGAGAGATGAGAGCGATGAGGTTTCTATCTGTCTTCTCGTGACGGCAACTACATCACCAGGATGATGGCATTTAGGTATCAGACGAAGTGTATTGTATCTCATCTTGTGGGGTGCCGTCATCTTGGAATCCCTGGCCGCTGTCACTAAAACCAGCCTTATTGTCTACCCTGAGTTTGTGGCTTAGTTTATAGAAATTAGTAAATAGTCTTTCCTGTAATTCTTTCCTCAGTGGCACATTCCGAGGTTCTTGATTTAATCCAGCACGTAGCTACCTTGTAAAACTTAATACTGTATTTTCATGTAACTTTAGATGTTATAAGGACATTTAATAACTATGTATGTATAACGCGCATGCGAAATATTCTTTTTTTTAATCTGATTTAATCACCTCATTGTCTCGATTGTCCCCGTCCCCTCTGCTAGTAGTAAAAGAGCACACCTATACACCTAAAAACCTCTATCTGATTCTCCCTTTTTCATGCTACCCTCTAGGAGACCCAGGTATCCTCTTTTCTATTGTTTGTTTATTATTTTATAATTGGTAGACTTTACGTAATTATCTGTGAAAACTGAAGAACTTGCCTTGATTGCAGGCCTGCCTGATATGGTGTTACAATTGATTTTGTTTATTTAATTTCCAGACTTCTTGTACCAAGAAGCTTTCTTAACGACATACCGAACGTTCCTAACACCGCTGGAATTGATCCGGAAACTGTGCTGGCGATATGACCGGTTCAGTGCCAGCCAAGACACGGCCAAGCAGCGGGCGGCGAGGGAAGGCTTCTCTCTGCTCGTCCGTGTCGTCAGTGACTTAACGTTAGTATACTGTTAACATTTTTTAATTATTTCCAGAAAACTTGTGAATATTTGTTCTGAAATATAGTATGCCTTCTTAAGGGCGTCTACGCTATCCTGTTTGTTTACGTTATCTTCTGCACACTTCATGAGGAAACTATTAGATATTTAAATGTTCTGAAATAGGTATACCTAATATGTCTTCTTAACGTCATAAATTAAGAGGCTGTGTTGTCTGTTCGCACTTTTATTAATTGTTTCCGTTGTATTCAATTTGAAGGTTATCCGATGTGGATGACGTAGTTCTTCAGACGTTGATGGAGTTCGTACAGGCGCTGTTGTGCCGTGGGGACCTCACCATGGCCAAAGCGCTCCGGGTTGTAATGCTTGCCAAGTATGAGGCGAAGAAACTGCAAGTGGTAGCCAACAGCCTCCTACCTGCCCACCAAGTCTCAATGCGGTAATGCACATTTGTTCTAGTTTTAAGTAGGGTGGGGACAGTTTCTGTCCCAGTGCTGTATGATTACACATACAGCTTTCCACCAGCTGCCTCACTGTGATCGATTATTTGTGAAAACATCTTTTGGGGTAGGTAGGTAAAGATATAGTCTGATGGAGTAAAGAACATCTACTTCATTTTCGCTTTTGGCGAAATATTCGTCTACCAAAATTAATTTACCTATTCCAAATTTTAAATCACGAACTTGGATTCTTCGCTTCTTCAGGCAAACGACGTTACTCAATCTGAAGTCGGAGCAAGTTGCTGAGCAGATGACTCTGCTTGATGCTGAACTCTTCCTCAAAATAGAAATTCCAGAAGTCCTGATTTGGGCGCAGGAGCAGAATGAAGAGCGAAGTCCCAACTTGACGCGGTTTACAGAGCATTTCAATAAAATGTCCTACTGGTAAGTAGCATCTAAGCGTTAAACTTGGCAATGTGGCGTTGGTAACCAAACATTATATTTACTCAGCGCCAACATAGAGTCATTTTTTTTTGTCCCCATCTTTGTTATGCACTCCTCCCGCTTTGTTTTTCAGGGCTCGATCGAGAATCCTGGAGCAAAATGACGCGAGGGACCGTGAGCGATATGTGGTGAAATTCATCAAGATTATGAAGCATCTGCGAAAGATTAACAACTTCAACTCGTACCTCGCGCTCCTGTCTGCTCTAGACTCGGCGCCAATCCGTCGCTTGGAGTGGCAGAAGCACATTACGGAGGGGCTGAAAGAGTATTGCGCTCTCATCGATTCATCGTCGAGCTTCAGGGCATACCGGCAGGCGCTGGCGGACACTCAGCCACCCTGTATACCTTACATGTAGGTTTCGGAGCATCCACATCTCAGCCGAGTCTCGTTTAAAAACCGACTTCACACAGTGATTTCTAAAATTTTTTTAAACCCAAAAATAAGTTTTAGTGAAGAAATTAAAAAAAATAAAGGGTCCGACAACAGTCGCACTTACCTTTCTCGTCCTATATAAAATTTTATTTTTTTTATTTTTGAGATTTTTTGAAAAAAATTTCACTCAATCCAAAATCGGTTGAACGAGCATCTATCTGAGATCAGTCATACCAAATCTCATTTCTGTCATTTTATTACTGTACTCCCAAATGTGCTCCGACCATTCAAAAACATGGTATCTCATTCTCAACTCATTTTCAACACTTTTTCGACAAAAACAACCGTAATTTTGAAGATAACAAAATTCTGTTCGACAAATGTTTAAGTTCCATAGTTCTACGTAAACGTACCAAATTTCATGACAATCGGTCAATAAATGTGAATGGCGCCGATAGGATCGAACTTTGGTCCAAAACGGCCGTAATTTTCAACCAATTCAATTTTAGTTGCAAATGACCTCGAAGCACCTATTTGTCAACACACTTACCAATTTTCAGTAGATTGAAAAGTGTACCGTCGGCGCTTGTCCGACTAACAAAAAACACGATTTTTGAATTATTTTGGCGGTTTTTTTGGCAATAGCGGCCGCAGTTTTTGACCAATCAATCATACCAAATTTCATCAAAATCGGGTGAACGGTATAGGCTCTAGAGCACTGCACGGACGGACGGGCAGACTTTTTCCAGAAACCACTTTTTTGGACTCAGGGGACCCCCAGGATCATGGGAAACCCAAAATCTCAATTTCGAAATTTTGCACGAAAACAATACTTTCTCGCCATATATGGCTAGCGAGAAAGTAAAAAACCTGTTTGGCCTTTAACGGGTTAATAGTTATTTCTGTGCTGATAGGTATATTCTTTTTCTTGAGGCATTTCACTGCTTGTACTGTTTTGTAATTGTGAATTGGTTTGTACAGTGGGCTGGTGCTGCAGGACCTAACCTTCGTCCATATCGGAAACAGCAATCTCCTGCCCGACGGTGGAATCAACTTTTCCAAGCGGTGGCAACAGTTTAACATTGTGGAAAATATGAAGAAGTTCAAAAAAGGGTTAGTATTTCAAGATTTCGTATCTGATCGTCTACCTCAATTTTGTGTGAACAGTTTCAGAGTCCGTGAAGCTTACCCTGAAAGGGAATATTTAAAATAAGTGTTTACATTTTTTTTTGCTGACATCTTTCCGAGAAAACTTCATTTAAATATACAATATAACACAGTTTTTGAACATTTATATCAGAAACATGTTGGTACTGGTTTTACTTCTATGCGGTTGAATATTAGGTAGATTTCGAAGAAAAATCTACCTATTGTAGTCGTACCAGTAGTCTCACTTTTGAAAAACTTCTTCACAGTTCTTCTTTTTATGACCCCTGGATCCCAAAACCACCATCAGTTCAAAAGTTTATATATATATATATCATTTTCACTTCCTTGTGAACACGCTAGCAGCCGTATTTTTGAAAAATAATTGGTTTTGACTATTTAATAAAATATTAGGGTCTAAAATCTCGGTCGAGTTCGTTAATGGGGGAAATCGGACGAAGGGGGGGGGGGGGGGAAATGGGGGGACTTTTTCGAAATCTGGCTTTTTGGCCATAACTCCCTTAATATTGCAACTAATGAAACGTAGTTTTCTCTGAGGGTCGTCTAACAGTACTGCCTACAACTTTTCTTAGTAACGTTTTTTGATCCCACCCTTAATGGTTGAATAGGGGTGGAAAAAGAGGGTTTTGCGCACAAAAAAATTCATAACTTGTGTCCTAGGGGTGTTATCGAGTTCTTTTGTTTTGTAATGCATTTGCCTCAATATTACCTACAACTTTTGTCTGAAAAAGTTTTTCGTCCGACGCACCGTTTAGGCAGGGGGTGGGGGTTTGAATTTTCAAAACGTCATAACTCACTTATTTGGTGAGATATTGAGTTTTATCTTTTTGCTATGAGTTTCTATTAATAATATCTACAACTTTTATCTGAAAAAGTTTTTTGTAAAATCACTTTCATTTTCTTGTTAAGGGGGGGGGGGTGGGGGTTGAATTTTCAAAACGTCATAACTCACTTATTTGGTGAGATATTGAGTTTATTCTTTTTGCTATGAGTTTCTATTAATAATATCTACAACTTTTGTCTGAAAAAGTTTTTTGTAAAATCACTTTCATTTTCTCGTTAAGGGGGGGGGGGGGGGGGTGAAATTTCAAAACTCAATTCCTCCGTTGTTATTGTTGAGAATGCATTTGGGTCAACTGGAAATCTTCTTAACCGTCTTCCTCAATGATTTTAGACTGCTTTTAGTGGATGGAAGTAATCTTCGAAATCTACCTAAGTACGCCTTTCGGGGCTGCCGAAAGGGATTTTTTTTTTCTTTTTTTTTTTCTGAAATATAATAGTGGAAACCATTTTAACTATTTTCGTATGTTATTATTTTCCAAGCGGATCAATGTCAAAACTGTAAAAGACATCCTCCATCGCAGATGACCATACTAATCTGAATTGAATTTTCTGCATTCTTGTTGCAGGTCATATCTTTACAAGAAGAATGAGAGAATAATTTCATTCTTCAACGGTTTCGACGAATCAATCTCAGAAGAAGCAATGTGGCAAATATCTGAAAAAATTAAGCCTCGTGGTGGGAACCATGGGAACCGTGGATTCTTCTAGGCCTAGGCATTAGCAAATGTTCAGTTATAGAACGAAAACGACTGTAGCACAAATAAGTATACCTAGCGTAGCGTGAATAAGAGTGTAGTGCAATCTTTTATAATTTATTATTCTGATTACTTATTTGAACTTTCGTGGCGTGCTTGCATTCTTCTTTAAGATGATAATAATTGACGTTGTCGAAAATTAAGTGGACGAATATTTTTACCAGAATCCGTCACCAAGATTCCTACCACTTTGGTAAATTTGAGGATTTTGAGTAATAATTTTACGAAGTGTAACTGTGATAGCTTTAACTAATAATTTTTACAATGAATTTTGCTGTGATGTTTGATGCAAACTATGGTTGTTGGAAAATCACAAGCAATTTTTTCTTGGGTCTCACCAAGTGAATCCAAAGGTGAGGTGTCCCCTTTTAAACTACCATATCACATTCATTTCTTCTTGGGCCATTTGTCATTTTTAATGGATGAGAAGAGACTGTTTGGATTTGCTTTTCTCGTGCAGTTTGGAACAGAGCGCAGTGACAACGCATAGTAATATAGAACAGAGAGTATAATTTCTAGTAAAATTACTCAGTAAAAGATAAGGGGACTACATAGGTAGACTTCCTTTCATAATAATTAAAACGTTGGTGGCAGTCTATTTTGTTGAAAAAATCTTCTTGCGAATTATTTTTGAGAAAATTACAATTACAGTTTCAAGGCACTCTTCATATCAATATCAGTAGAATAATGACATAAGATAGTTCTTCCAAAACTACGCTCTCTTTAGTGAGCTTAGGGTGTCTTTTCAAATCATAAATGGCAGTGAGGCGAAGAAGGCAGTTCGAAAGAGTATCATGGGCTCGTCTCTTGAGTTATCTGTTATCTGTCATCTGAATAGGTACCCAGCTTGTCATGTTTCCTAGTTACGGCTAAGGAGGCAAATTTGGTGAAGTGAAATTGGCACTTTTTTGTCGTGTTATTAATTACGTACATACTTTCCTTAAGATGGTCCATGGAAGGTCCAAGGCATGACCGATCAGAATGTCCTCATGAATCGCTTGGACTGCTTTTATTGGTCAGCCTATGCCAGCTGTCACTTGCAATGAGACTACCTCAACTACCTCAAGTCCAACTGCCTTGCCTTCCTGACCACCTGCCTATTTTCTACTGTCTTCTAGAGTGCTAGACCAATATTTGTTGCAAATATCGGTGGGTTTCCTTATCAGTGTAATGTGGTACCTACTTCTTATTGTACCTTATTACAGTACCTACCTACCTACATGAACTGAATGTAGTATCATCACAAGATAATGACTAGTAGGTAGGTGGGTAGCCTATTTGCCAGTTTAGACTATATTTTTCGTAACTTGATTTGTAAACCTGCCTAGGTTTTATACCTACTTAAGATTGTAATGAGTTGTAGGTACAGTGGATGTCTAGTTAGGTGTGTGTACACTTTCCGCAAGACCTATGTACCTATCTTCGCGAGAGAAGAGTCGCCATAGTTCGTAAATGTTGAAATCCTAATAGAATTCGTAGTTTACGGGCTACTAGATTAATGCGATTGTAGTGAAACTAAGTACCTACCTAGCTAAATTAGAAAGTGATGTCAACCTATGTTATGAATGACATTGGATAAAAAACCTGTGCTTAGCTCTAGGTTGTTTTATTTCCTGATTTTACAGCGCATTCGGTGCCGTTGCACTGGTTTGGTGGGAACTATCAGTAGGTAATTTCTTTAGTCAACGCAGAAACTGTTAGCAGTTCAGTTCTGGTGTGAAACAGTGGAGCTGTTCAACTGGGATCCATAGGTACCTACCTACTCAGTGCAGAAACTTTCCACCGAACTTGTGCGGTGCAATTCTGATGTCAAAACCTCCACACCACTGTCCGAGGTACGCGCCTTAGAACTGGACCGAATGCGCTGTGAAGATACCCACTGTCTATAGGTAGGCTTACCTACCTACTAACTATACAGAAACATAGGTAGGCATAGGGAAGTGGCATAGGTAGGTATATACCTACCTACCCAGTTAATAAGGTGTCGTGAATACTCGAACTAACTGTTCTTATGACGTCAAAATGTATCTATTTTTATGACGAATATCCACGTCATTTGGAACCATTCTAACGAATGACGTCTAAAAAATGACGTGATTGCTGTCGTGTTGAAGGATTGACGGGACATTGTCGGGAGATGACTGACGACATGACGTCTAAGTAGGTACCTGCTATATTTCACGTTTTCATGTTCGGTAGGTTCTTGGGCTAGGCTCTTCGTAACTTCGTAGCTAGAAATACCTCTAGGGTGAATAGGGAGGTAGGTATGTAGGTAATGTATGAATGTATTATGTAGGTATGTTTCTGTGAAGTTTAAAAAGTTTCGTTTCCCGCCTTTTTTAGGGCCCTACTTGTAAATGATAGTCAATGATCTATTTATTTTCCCGCCTATTGCGATTTATTTTAAATTAGGTATATTATATAAATTGAAGATAGAATTAAATAAAATCGGAAAATAATTACTTTTTCAACAAAACTTGTTTGACGGTTGAGTGTTTGTATAATATTAGAAGACGGACCCAAACGCTCAGAAATGTAAGAGGGACTAGTATTTTTAAACATTTAAGATCATGAAGACAATGTTTAGCTTACGGCTATCGAGCCGAGAATTGACTGTCTCATAAGTACCCGGCAGGATTGTCAGAAAAATACATTGCACCATCTTCATCTTGTCAAGCGTTGTTATTCGTTCTAGTCCTCTGTAACACCAATATTATTTCAGGCTTTTTTATTTTATTTGATAAATAATATTGAATTTTTGTGCAAACAGAAAAGAGCCGCTAAAGTTAATTTTCGCTATAAACTTGGCGAAAATCACTGCTCTGTAAATTCTGTCCAGTGCGCAAAAAAGTCGAGGACGCATCGAGGAGACGCTGCATTTTAAAAATGCTTCAGCTCCGTAGATATTTATTTATTTTAACAAAAAAATGTTTTCTACTATAGAAAAATAAATAAAATTTAATAAAATAGTGGAATAAAGGAGTAAAATGCAGGAATTGAAGAGGAATCCGAAGGAAATCAATGGTGACCCTAGTCACGTGACCTGTGAGGACCAATCAGAACGCTTGAATTTGTCTAGAATTTTTCACTTCTCCGACAGCCGTTGGAGTAGCTGCGTAGCCATTGTACGTAATGAGAATAAAATCGGTGGTTTAAATCGCGGAATATCATGGCTTTCCCTACCCATCCGTAATATATTTCCACTCAAATTTCATATTTGAAGCCTAAATTAGGGTAATTCACACGTTTGCGACCCTAACTCAGTGTAGTTGTCCCCAACGAGTGATTGAAAGTGAGCGGGATTCCGAGTTATTGGATACGGCTTTTGCTCGGAAAGCAGTGAAGACGCATTGTTTTGGTCTCGGTGCTTGTTGTGACGGGCTAAAGGCTTCAGGTGAGCGGTTCTCCGTTAATCTGAATATCACTTAACTTATTTTCAATAGAATTCAGCGCTAATATTGCGAAAATAATAATTAGTTGTGTGTCCCAATTTCTATCTTCCCGGACTTAGATACCGCCATGTTGAAAATTAGAACGGAAAAATCGGCCAAGAGAATCGTTATTTACGCGGTTTATTCGACGATGTAATAGTTCGCATAGTTATGTAGAGATAGTTGTGATTATTACTCAAAAACTGTGGTAAATAGCGGCTTAGTAACCCTGTGAGGATGTTGTGTAAGCCAGGCCTTGGCGCCTTTACTGCATCAAGCCATTACAGTGAACAAATTACTTCTCGTAGGATGATGTTGCGTTGCTTCATGTCACATTGAAGTTTAGAAACGTAGCGCATTTAAATCCGATTAAATTTCTATGTTTTTGGCTGATTTTTCGCGAAAATTGGAAAACTTACCGTGATGTTTTCAAAATAGCCACTGAAAAGGGCGTGGATATGCGATGCATGTCTTTCAGTTTGTCATTTTGAGAATTGTACAACATTTTTCAGACAAACTGTACCAAAAACAATGTTTTCACGTTGACAACAGTAAATTATCTATTTGATACAAGCCTGTGCTATCGAACATTTGATTAGGTCTTCAGTTATAGCGGCATAATAAGTGCAGATAGAAAATTGGGTGCAGAAGTATCTATTTTTTGCAGTATTAGATGGCGAACTAGTCACACTCATTGTTTTTGTTTACATGTCAGTCATATGGAGGCTGACAAGACATCGGAAGTGCCAATGGAAGTTTTCTAAAGCCGTTATTATTTATTTGTGACATGGTGGATGGTATCACGATGACGTCAAATCGCGTTGTCTTATCTGAATGCTTGAGTGCGAGGAATGTGTACAGATACGTCAGGATTGGATATGACGTAATCGTGAGACCTTTATTTCAATTGGGTAAACCTTGGCTGGCTGTAGCACGTTATCAGTGACGTGTTGGCGCTCATAATATTTCCTTAACGGTTAGGTTAATGGTTTCAACTGTAGTACCTAAATGATAGTGCTAGTTTCAGTGATAAGTATTTCAATACATAAGTCTAAATTCATGAGGTTGTCTCGTTTTAATGTCGGTTTAGGTCTCCCATTGACGTCAGTCAATCAGAGTCCTTACTTCCTATTCGAACGAGACGACCCGTCAAATTTACGATTAAGAATTTCAATTTTATCCTGAGTGACCTAAATAAACCAAAAAATAAATTACTTAACGCTGAATATTTCGCACTTATTTTTGTTCGAAACTGCATGTCGGCGAAGGAGGCAGGGTCACCCTGTCACAATATTATACCTTGCAATGTAGCAGAAGCTACCTCTCAAATGGCCTGTAATCTGTACAGCAGACATCTTTTTCTTCCCATAGGCGTCTTTCCATCCTGAGAGGAGCTGCTGCCTACTAAAATGTGCCATCCAGGATATCTTAGTCAATGTTCCCTTTTCACGAAGCAAGGGTTCATAAGTTCCTTAGTATTTACTCCATTTACTGCATGTAGTATGGAGTAAATATCAGTTGTCAAGTAAGTTATGACTGGCATCCCATGGTGCTTTTCTTTTTCAATTTTTCGCTTTTCGTTCACTAAAGGGAGCCCCACGAACGCTTGTCATGTGGGGTGGGTCGTCAGCTCACTAAATATTGTGGATGTTTACGTTTGATTGTGGTGGGTCGTTAGTTTATTACATATAGTTGATGTTAACGTTTGATTCTTATCTGTGTGCTGGGGACCGATCAACACTTGACCAGGGCGTGTGAGGCTAATGGCGCGTCCATAAGCGCAGTACGAGCGAAGTGCTTGGAGAATCTTGAGGGTAGTGTGGACAGTAGGTCAGGGTCATTCCCTCTTTTGGAGACATCGTTATTTGTCTACGAGGAAGAAATTTGCCTGTCCAAAGTACCTATAAAGATACACCAGCCTCCAAACATTTTCCTTGATATTTGCTTTGTGGCTGGATGCGCCATAAGTAACCCGAAACTTCCGTAAAATTGCATATAACCGGACCCTGGTGTACAGTAATTTAAAACGCTTATGATCTGTTAAAATGTTGGCATGGAAATGATTGTGGAATAAGTTAACTTTTGGTTTAACTCAGTTTTTGTGTGTTCAGATGCTGGTAGCCTCAGCAGGGGCACGTCGCACCAGCTGCTGGCTTGCTGACTGTCTTTCGCTGTCCTCTTCTTCCGAGCGGTCTCGCCTCACCTCCTCCAATGAGTGGTGATAATATGCAGACGGAGGCCGTATCACAAAATAATAATGTACGTCCTTCTTGCTTATGTTACCAGCGACTCCAGAAGATGTAAGCCGTTACGACACGTTATGAGGAAAGTAGGAAATGCCAAAAACTATTAGGTTCCGGCTATCGTTACTCAGATTTCATCCAGGTCAAATTTTGAGCCCATTCTGCCATACCGACAGCCGGCAGTCCCCGAAGACATCATGCCCTACTGTTATTTGCGGCCGGTTATGAGACACATTCCCTTTACTGCACCACCAAAGGTATGGGGAAATCTTCGATGATGACACTGTTGAGATGGTATGTCCTGCCTGCTAATAATTGTTCTATTTATTTTTGCAGACTGGTACCAAGGATAAAACTCCTACAATGAATTCAAAGGTAACATAAATTTGTTTCAACGTTAGTAGTTGTTAAGGTGCTGTTCAGTTCACCAGTTGTGCTGCCAACCTCAACCTGAAATTGCAGATGTACAATTTATTTTTTCCTCTCAGGAACCAGGAGAGTAGGCGTTGACTCGGTTTCTGTAGCGGAATGCAGGAGAAGTCTATATTGCGCGCTCATGGTAAAACATCTTCACGTTACAGGCTATGGATGCTTCGGCTGACGCGATGACGCCGGAGCCGGATGCGGCTGGTAGCGAGCTGGATAGCAGTGACGGGATGGCCGGTCATGAACCCGTGCCTGCCGGCAGGGAGGTGAAGGAGCCGCCACCCCGTATTGAGCCTGCTGTCGAGCCCATCAACGGGATTGTCCAGCCGCCCGTCGTCCCGCCCCCGAACCGCCCGGGACGACTCACCAACCAACTCAACTTCATCCACAAGAATGTTCTCAAGGCGGTGTGCAAGCATCAGTATGCCTGGCCTTTGCTTCAGCCTGTTGACGCGAAGAAACTCAATTTACCGGTAGGCTGCTATACTGATAGGACATCTTATTTATAGATAAAAATGTGCTAATTTCATACTTTGTAACTGACCTAAAATTTAACTCGTTCTTTTAGGATTACCACAAAATTATAAAGCAGCCGATGGACTTGACAACTGTTAGAAAACGCTTAGAAAATAACTACTACTGGACGGCAAAGGAATGTATTCAGGACTTTAATACCATGTTCACGAATTGCTACGTGTACAACAAACCGGGCGAAGACGTCGTCATCATGGCACAGACTCTGGAGAAGCTTTTCCTCACAAAGGTAACGTAGTGGAAACACAGGCGAGTCACTTAATACGCCGGTAACAGTTTCAATAACAACCCTGGTGTTACAGTAGTTGGGTTTTTTATAAACTCCACTAAAGAAATCCAGGGAAAGTAAACTTACTTGAACACACTTAGAGAGTGTTAATCGCTTTCTGAGTCCAACCTGGTAAGACAAAACTGTCTAGCTCGTTGTGGGTAGTTAAGCAGCCTGAGTCCTGTGTAAGTACAAAATTCTTTAGTACGGTTTAGTAATTTGTTATGTTAGTACGCGATGGGTTCCTACAGTCCTAGATTTGTTTCGAACCAGCACTACCTCAATGACCTGAGATGTTGAACACATAAGAAGTGAATGTCGATACGAAAAACTTTGATATGATCGGGATCGAACTGTTTAACCCAGTCGTTAATGTTCCTCTGAAAACAGCCATCTATACTAGGGTGCAAGGGATAAGGAAACGCCTCAGGCGACGACCCAGCAAGTGGCAGGGTGACCAAAACAACTCCACCCCTGTGTAGGCTGGTGACGTCACCACCGGTTATTCCTATTACATTGCGGTACACTTTGGTCACCCTGCCTCTTGCTGGGTCGTCGCCTGAGGCGTTTCCTTATCCCTTGCACCCTAGTATAGCTGGACCACTCAGTTATTGAGTTTTATTTTTTCTTGTTACAAAACTTAATCTTCTTATAGATCTCGACACTCCCAAAAGAGGAAATAGAACTAGAACCGGTACCGGCGAAGGGGAAAGGCCCGAAGAAGCGGACGCCGACTCCCTCAACCCCAGCCAGCTCCAACAGCACAGTGAGAGCACGGCCGCCTGCCACCACAAATGCCACCCCGTCCACCCCCTCCGCGCCCCTCGGATCCACTGCAACCACTACCATCACACACAACTCCCTTCCTAAGCAGGTATGACTTATTTCTTTCCCTTCTATACTGCTTACTGCTTAATTATTCTGGCGTTGACAGCTGACGATGAAAACAACTGCCAGTCAAGGAAAAAGTTGAGAAATTTTGGACATTCATAAAGGTATTCGTCCTGATAGTACTTCTTAGCTGAGTGAGAAGGTGTGCTGATGTGCGTTTCGTTTGGTTTTAGGTGGCAACCCCTCCTGCAGGCGGCTACCACGTGCAGCCTGCTGCCTCTGTACCTTCAGCGAGCGATTCGTCCTCGTTAAGCGGCTCACCTGCCATTGCAAAGGTCTGTTGCTTACTATTCTTCATAATAAGTAACTGCAATGGTTAAGCTAAGTCCTATATTTTTTGCCTCAGTTCTCTCTGTGAACACTAGTTCCTTTCAGCGCGCATCTGTTGCATCCAGCATTTACTGATCCAGTACGCTTAGAAATCTGCCATTCGTTGAAAAAAAAAGTTGTATATAAAACGACAGACAGGTGGCAGGTTATCTATCAGTTTCCGGGTATCAAAGGGTGTCAAAAGTCATGGGTGTCTGGGCTTGTTCCCAGGTAAAGAAAGGAGTGAAAAGAAAGGTGGAGGGAGGTCCGGTGGCGGGGAACGCGGTGGACCCGCTGTACACGCCCGGGGACAGCAAGGCGGCGCGTATCCCTACGCGGCGGGAGTCTGGGCGACAAATCAAGAAGCCGGCGAGAAGCTCGGATGACGGGCTGCCGTACGCTGGCGTCCCGCTCGGCTCCCACTCCGGCCCCCCCTCTGTGTCGGGCAAGGAGAAGCTCTCCGAATCGCTCAAGTCCTGTAATGAAATCCTCAAGGAGCTCTTCTCGAAGAAACATTCTGTGAGTAAGGGTTAAGCTTAAGGGGTTTTTGTCTTCTCGCAGGAACATTGCATAATTCATAACTTGGTTCCAGATATTAGGGAAACGTGCCAGATGTTTTAAAATCCTCTAGAGCTGACCTTTGTGAAGTGCATCTGGCTTATATTCTTGGATTCCTTCCTATCTAGATCTTGAATTTTCAGTTTTTAACCCTTTGTACCGAATCCACTAGTTCTTCATTTTTCATTTATTAAATTATAAATCTAAGAAAAAAACGCGAATAAAAAATATGACTACACCAAACACTTCTACTCAGTGGGAAAATTACTTGCATTAAACGAAACTCTAGTAATTTGGGCTGTATTATTTGCAGGGTTATGCATGGCCTTTCTACAAACCCGTCGATGCTGAACTCATGGGTCTTCACGACTACCATGAAATCATCAAGAAACCTATGGATCTTGGAACAGTTAAGGTAAGCAGGAAAGTAATCAGTTCGATGGTAACTCACAACTCACAGGCACAAAATATCAGCTGCCAGCAAAAATTTGCGCAAATCACTAGCCTAATTACAATTTACCTGTAGTAGAAGCCAGATTCGAATGCAGGACGTTGAAAAAGGTCCCCATACATTTTTTGTGTCTTGGTGGTTGGTAGGTAGGAAAATCAGTACCTTGGCTTGACTTGACATAAGTGTACAAAAGCAGTGGCCGAAAAAAATAAAAGAACGTCCTAAGTTTTGTAAGGTCTGATTCAAATTTCTCGTGATACCGCAAGCAAAGATTTTTTCCCTCATTACGTTTTATTCGTGACGTTTTTTTTTATTTTCAGCAAAAAATGGATTTGCGGCAATACAAGACGGCTGCGGAGTTCGCAGCGGACGTGCGGTTGATTTTCACCAACTGCTACAAATATAACCCACCTGACCATGACGTAGTCGCCATGGCGAAGAAACTTCAAGATGTTTTTGAAATTAGGTAAATAAAAATCATTATTTGTACTCGGGTGGTGGACTGCAAATGAAATTTCTCCCTGATTCACTAAAAATATATTCTATTCTTTCTTTGTGATGACTACAAGGTATTTCGCGTGTCATCTGATTGTCTGTGATTGCTCAAAACCGCCTGAAGAAGCCAGGATTTGACGCTACTTACCTTTTGAAGTAATTCCTACTGATGGCATGACTTCTTTTTTCAGATACGCTAAGATCCCCGACGAACCGCAAAATGCGGACAAACACTCGACGAGTGGGTCTAGCGGCTCCAGTTCTGAATCGGAGTCAGACTCGGAAGATTCGGAGGAGGAGCGGGCAAGGAAACTGGTCCTGCTACAGGAACAAGTTAGTTTTTTATGCAGACTTTAAAGGTGGCCACATACGATGCGTTTTGGACGGCGTCCTGGCTTCCTGGCTGGGATGCGGGATTCGGAATGTCAACTCAGGGATGGCTGGTGCACACGAAACATCCACCCCCACATCCCTGTGATTTGTCTTTTGTTTACCAGAAATTGATAAAACCTTGATTTTATTGTGATAATCACAGTGTCTGTCTCTTGATATTTTTCAATAAATCTACTCAAAACCATTCTGACTTCAATTTAAAAAAATGCACATAGTCGATATAACAAAGTGCAAAAAGGGCATATCTTCAACAACTAGACGCCCACCTGGGATGCGTGGAATTCGGTCAAGTTGGAATTCCAAGATCCCTTTAAAACTGCCCATCCCTCCCCACTTCGAGGCGTCCAGGAATGCATCCTCGCCAGGACGCCGTCCAAAACGCATCGGATGTGGCAACCTGTATGCTCTTTAGGGATCTAGTCGCATATTGGCTCTCCGGCTGTAGACTGCTGTAACCATGTCCAAATGACAAAAATGGGGTGAAATCAGTGCAGTTTACGTTAATGCCGAAATCAACAACTTTTTTTGTTTTGATTTGAAATTTATCACTTAACATTAGCAACGTATGGTAATGTTTTGATTGCAGTTGAAAGCAATGCAAGAGCAGATGAGGAAGTTAGTTGAGGAGAGTCACACGAAGAAAGCAAAGAAGGGGAAGAAGAAAGAATTTGGTGAGGGGTCGCGCGCGGGCTCCGTGCAGCCCAAGAAAAAGAAACCGGTGGGGGACCTGAAGGCGGCCTCCACCGACAATGTGGCAGCCTCCATATCCAATGTCGTGAGTTCCTTCTCTCACCTTACTTCTACCACTAGGTCGTTATTAGCTGCAGGATTCTGTTCAGAATCAGAGTCAGAAAGTGACTATCTTGGGATTTAACAGTAAGGTGATTCTTACAGTTTGCTATTTTTGTGTTTGCAATCGTCGGAGGGATTTTTTCCTTTAATTGTAAAGGTACAGTATAAGAGCGGGTGAGTAATTGATCACCTCAAATTTTTAGCTTGGTAAAGAAATGTGAAATGAATGACCCCACAGGTCCTCCTGGCCCTGCGTCATGCTGGGCTGGGGTGGCCGAGCCCTCCCTCCGCCTCACAGAGCCACTGTCCGGCAGAGCGTTCAGTGCTTTTGTCTCTATACAGTAGTAGATGAATCATCGCCTCCTGATTAGAGACAAAAAAAAACATAGTATCGTCGTGATGACGTAGGTAGATATAAGAATACTGACCAGCTTATAAAAAATAAAAAATGACATGCGAGTAAGAAAGCTTTAACTATTATGTCCTAGCTTAATGTTACAACAACAGGCCTGGCCTGTAAGAGCTGAATATTAAACCGCGAAATAAAAATAAAACCATGCCTGAGTGGCAAAACGAAGTGAGAAGTCAAAAAAATTAGTAAGGGTGCTTCCTATCATACCCGGTTAAGAGAAAAACGCCGATTTTCTCGGAAATTTAACATTGTAAACATGGGAGAAAACCTAACTGGGCATGGTGGGACGTACCCTAAGTGAATTAAAGAAATCACCAAGTACCTATTCCTAAATTTAGTAATAAGATTATTGTAGAGCGTAAAAAAGTAGTGAGTAACTGAAGTGTATACCTAAGTACCTTATTTGTTGTTTCTGCCAATATGGCAGAGCGAAGAGTCAGGGTTACAAAAAAAAAAAAGTGTGAGGAGTAATTATTATAAATAAATAGCGAAAAAAAACCAAAAAAAAGTATATAATTATGATTTAAAATGTTTTGGCACTGTAACATCTGCCTCTGGTCGGGAAGGCTTGTGGGGCACGAGGAGGGGCTCACGGGGAACATCAATGCATGCTGTCTGTTCGTGGGGACGGTGCCTCATGTGGCGCGTCCCCGAACAGGGGCCAACAGTTACCTGTCATTTGTTGCTTTATGGATTCACATTGCCTAGTTGCCTGAGGTGTCGAATAATGAGAGGGATACCTTTCCCAGGCTTCTGGTAACGACCTGCAGAAGGGAGGCGTGGTCGACGTAAAGCCGCCGATTACGGCTGGTGCGGCGGCGAAACCGAAGAACAAGCCGCCGGTGAAACGAAAGCCGCCCGCGGAGGCCAGCGCCCCCAAGAAGACGAAAGCCAACGCCAAGGCCGGACCGGGCCGCAAGAAGGCCGGCCTCGTGGCAGCCTCTGCCTTCGACAGCGAGGACGAGGATAATGCCAAGCCCATGTCGTACGATGAGAAGCGGCAGCTTAGCCTCGACATCAATAAGTTACCAGGTATTTTCTTATAGTCCATTTTTATTTGCGAATACAAATAATGACAGTGATCCTTGATGTAAGTTTTCCTAATAAAGGTAACCGAAGCGAAAACAGTGTACCGGTGTGAGGAAGTAAGGGCAATCATTGGGATAAATGATTATCTCAAAAGTCATTGGCCCCACTTCGCTGAAAATTTAGTAGACCTGTTGGCTTATGTAATTAAGGCGGTCAACCGATTTTTGTAGCATTAACTTCCAAAACAAGAGTGTTTCTGAGGACATCTCGTCGGCTGATCATAAATATATACCATTCTTTCGGAAATTATAAGTAATAATTCTTTCGGAAATCATTAAAAGCAGGTAAATAAAAATGGGAAAAGGTGAAAAAATACCTAACTGCTGTAACATTTAGATCCTTAATTATTGCTGTTGTGGTAATCGTAGGTGACAAACTCGGAAGGGTTGTGAACATAATTCAGTCGCGCGAGCCCTCGCTTCGAGACTCGAACCCTGACGAGATCGAGATCGACTTCGAGACTCTGAAGCCTTCGACACTTCGAGAGCTCGAGGCGTATGTCGCTTCTTGCCTCAGGAAAAAGCCACGTAAGCCATACTCATGTAAGTTTCTTTGGTATCTTTCCTATCTTCCTTCTTGGGGCTGTTTGGAAACCAATGCGTTCGACCTCTCTACTTCTTGTACAATGTCCAAATGCTCTGATAATCGGATTGGAATAGCTCATTATGTTTTAATTTCTAACCGCCAATTATGTTTTTGTTGTTGTGAAGTAGATTCCAGTTGCTCTGACCATGTTCGAGTTAGGGCTGTGGCATTTACGGCGAGGAAATAAAACTCTATTTCCTGTTACCCCTTACGACAGTAAAGAAATTTATTAACGAGTTGAGTGATATGGACATTCAATAAAATAAGTAAAAAGACTATTATATTAACATTCCAATCTGATGATCGAGTATTCTTTCTTTTTAACTTTTTTTTGGCACTTAAAACTCACCAATTTTTGGAATCTACTCCAATGTTGGAGGTACGCCACCCACCTTTCTCTTTTTCTGTTTACTACCATCTGATCGAATCACCTTTCTGAAGGTTTTTCTAGCGCAGCATAAAATTGTACTTTACTGCTGAGGTTTCCTGACACGCATGTGTGATTTCCGCCCCACTCAGGTAGCTTTTGACATTTCCTTTTTCAATTCCTCTTTACTAACATCTCGTACTGTTATGGGCTGAAGGGTGTGCCAGAATAAAATATCCGAATCATGAGGGAACTGTTGGAAACTGGAACCAGAAAATAATTTTCACTGTGAATAAGTTGGATCACAAGATAGTTCTGTAATTTTCCTCTCGGGTGAATACTAGTAGTTTATCTGCTTTACTCCTGCGGTGGGGCTCTTGCGTGGCAAAGTGTAACCTTCTCGTAATGACTGTGCACTAATTAGGACCTTAGCAGTTGTCCAGCAAATATAAAGCACTATCACATTTTCATTATAACATGATTTATTCATGGATGGTGGAGGTGGATCTGTAGATATTATTAAGAAATGACCCAGCAGGCATTCTTGTGATTTTGTTGGCTTATTGCGTTTTGTTATCAAATCGGTCAGACCCTGGGCCCCCAGTGAGGTAACCCTTTTGGCATATACACATTGCGATTAATTTTTGGGCAAACAAAACAAACCTGTCTTAAGGACTTTCATAGCATCATTTGGTGTGGTACCTACATTGTTTGTTACTCGTAAAACTCTTCCATTTATCTTGCAGGCTGGTGATTTGTAGGAAATTTAGGCCATCCTTGATAGCAACACTCAATACATATTCGTGGAGACTTCGATATAGCGTCTTCTAGACGCAGTTCCAATCCTTGCTGGTAAATGACGACGTTCTCCACCAATTAGAATACCCATTCGTCCTGATTCTGATTGGCTGAGTGTGTCGGCATTTGCCAGAAATGCTTGGAATGCAGTCGACTCGGATATCGCGATCATTTCAATGGAAATAAACCTGTTTTTGTTTTTGCGTGTTGCTATCAAAGGACACACGGACGTTGGTAAGTCAGCATGCCTCTTCCTTCCGTTCCTGATTACGAAAATAACTTACACCCTCAACTTGGATGTTCGTCCAGCTTGCAAACCCTGATAATCCCTAGTCGAGGGGACATGAGAGAAAGTTTCCGCATTCAAGCAGAGTTTATGAGTATCATTCAATGATTATTTTGCCTATTATTGCGAGGAACAAGAACGGGAAAATTGAAAAGGGAAGTGTTTGAAAACCTGGTGCCTCGCTGTGTTGACAGCTTTACTGTCGAGTTGAAATCCAGGAGATTGAGTATGGTAAATGAATAAGTTTTGTTTTATCCGAGATCGGCCTTATATAGTGTGTTAGTTCTAGATAAAAATGTGTTATTTTTTCCTGAAAAAAAAAATTCCAAAAGTCCCAACTGTTTTCGGGCTTTTTAGTTCCTTGGTGGTTAGGAAACGGGTTCTCTCTTGTCCGCAAGCCATGCTACCCCAATCTTGCATCCGTGTTATCTGTTCAGCTGTTATTTTATTCTCGGAACCATTGACCATTTCCTTCAGACACAAAAGGCTTGCGTGGTCAGTCCAGTACGGATTCAGTTCCATTTGATTTACTGATGTTAGCCTGATTACCGGTTACCGGCCTTGGTGAAAGCGACTGTTGGCATGTGCTGCTCCGTAATTACAGATAAGAAACCTTCGGGGAAGTCGAAAGATGAGCAAATGGCGGAGAAAAAGTTGGAACTGGAGAAGCGGTTACAAGACGTCTCCGGCCAGCTGGGCTCTCCGAGAAAGCCGGCCAAGAAAGGTGCGCTTTTCTTTCACACGTTGTACCTAGCAGTCGTTACTTTTCAAGACTATATATATAAGTGGCATCTTACGTCATTTTATCGTCAATTAGGTTAATCTGTTGTGATTTTACGTTCAGTTGATTTTGGACAACAAAAAATATTTGACTCATTTAACTAGTTTCTGACAGACATTTCATTATGCAACTGTATTTTTAGACAAAAGTGATATCAGGAAAGGTAAACAGAGGTCTTTTTTGGTCACCTCTTGGAAAAAAAAATCTCGCTTTATATTGGCCCTGCTGAATGTTTGTTGAGAGACGCTTTTTTTTTTCACCCTTTTGAGGTGGGTCGGAATGACCTGAAGCCGAGCAATTCATTAGACACAAGTTGAAATCTAGTTAGTTGGTCCGGTACACAGCTAAAGCTGTATAGCGGGATTGCCTTAATGCAGTGCTTTGTTGCAGAAGCAGGTGGGAAAGGTGACGCAGCAGCAGGACAAGGCCGCCTCTCCTCCAGCTCCAGCTCCAGTGACTCTGACTCTTCCACGTCGAGCCTCTCTTCCACGAGTAGTGATTCCAGCGACTCAGAAGCAGGTTAGTCATGCTCTCTCATTACTATCCTGCAGTGCTATTCCCTTTCTCGAACGCCAGAAAACCCACACATTCAATATTTATTGTAAGAAGATAAGGCACGCCATGATGCAATATATGGAGAACAGTTCTTCTTACAAAAAATTTTGAAGGTGTTAGTTTAGTGGGTTTTCTGGCGTTCAAGAAAGGGAATACACCTGCTGATACTCTAATCCACCACCATCCGTCGAACCTAACTGGGGAGTCTTCTATGCTTTCTACTAACGTTGATGGTAGAAACGATTAGAAATTGGCTCTCACTTGTAACTGTTTAATGCTTTTGTGGCCCAGTACCTGCTTATTCGCAGCTGACGTTGAGCTACTGAGTATATCGTACGGTAGTTCCCTGGGTAGTTAGCTGCGATGAGTGGCAACCGATCAGTTGTTGATGGATGATGGTGAAGTCGTCTCTGAGACTCCCATTGATGATAGGCTCCTTGATGGCAGCTTATCGTCAGTGGCTCCCTCTTCGGCCCTCCGAGCTCTGAACTGTCGTATGTCTTGTGCCTTAAGTACACGAAGGAAAGGTTTTTCGAACGAAACTTTCTCAGGAAGTCTCCTGCCTCCTGATCATCGGTATGTTTATATTATGATACTGTTGCGTGCATTCCTGTATTTTTTTTTTTAAAGAAGGGGCAGTATTGATCAAGAAACTCACATTTGTTGAAGAACATTACCCTTAAGTTTATTAAAATAAAAAGGCCATGCGCGCACCATTATCATTCAGTATTGGTAACGTTTGGTATTTGAATGTTCGAAAGACTGTTACTCGAAGTAGTTCGACGATGGCTTTTCTCTACGTCAGCCTTGGAGGAGCTTGGGAGAGTTTTTTGTTGTTGCCATTTACGTTAAGAGTAGAAAGTACACAGCATCCACTTCTTTTTATTAAATTCATTTCTCGATAAAAAACGCTCCTACCCAGGACAGACGTTGAGAACTGGGAGGAAGCCTTGTTGCAAGGGAAGGGGCCTTTAGGACAAAAAGGTAATGCGCAGCTAATGACGTGGTTTTTTAATCCCAGGCAAGCGCCCGTTGAAGCCCTGAACTGCTACTGCCTGTTTCTCCGCACAAGGGCCCTGTGCACCATCTAGTTAAAACTAAAAACAACCTGAAGTGTGACTGAGACTGTATAGTATTTTATTATGTGTTGAAAACTACCTTTGAACAATTATCTTTTGAGGAAGATTAACGTGGTGTTGTACTCAAACAGTAACCCGCATAGAATAATTTTAATAGAAAGGGATGGGCGAACCGAGGACCATCCCTCCAAATGCGTCTTGAGTCTCCGACTATCGATGCATTGGGTCCGCGCACGTATCACTAGGAACCTACAGTCCGCCCACGCTAACTTGAGACTTGTTCACATCTCTTTCTAGTGGGCAAAAAGACTGACACTTCGATAGAAGACCCGAATAATGTTTCTTTCTCAGAGTGTCTGTCTTCTTGTCCATCTTCTTCTCCATTAGAGAGAGATCTGCAGAAGTCTGAGGCCATCGTGGTCGGACTACACAACTTCATCACACTCCCCTTTAATACTGCCGCCATCAGTATTCCTAAAGACTCGCTATGGCGACGTTTATATAGTTGCTTTATTGAGCTATAATTTATGAAATCTCGTACCTGCCGATAATTGAGCCATCTGATGGGTACAAAGAGAATCCATTGTACACAGTTCTACATTGACCAGTTAGTCCCCAATTGGAATGGTTTTCTTTTAGAATTAGTTCGTGTGAGTTCTATTATTAATTTATTACCAATTTATTGCTTATTTACCCGAACCAATGCCATTATTTGAATGAACACTATGTGTTTTGGACCCGTTGCGCGGATAGTCACAGCCATTCCACGTAGCGTATTTCTGTAATATTTAACGCAATACACCTATTTTCTTAGGTGCCACTACTGAATTTTTTGTACATAATTAAGTCATGACCTGGGATTGCATGCGTGCTGAGACGGGCTCGGTCCCATCTCTGATCTCTTGTCCGGGGGGTGTTAGAATAATTTGTTGTATATTGTTGAAGAGTTTTCAGAGCACGCAGTGGATTGTGAGAGGTAAGTCTGTGGAGTGCGGTGGGAGTGCAAAGCGGCCGCAAGGCCAATGTGGTTATGTGGTTTCGGGTCGTCTTGGTCCATCAATATTCACAAGCAAGGCAGGCGGGGAGGGTGGCTCAGGATGCAGGCCAGGCTAGGGTGGGGAGCAGGACCGTGTTGGATAGCGGCTAGCGGAAGGCAGACAATGTGATGGTGAATTGTGCTAGTGAATATTGAGTTGGACGGACCCGACACATTGTTTGCACTTCTCACCGTGACTTGGGTGGGATGTCCTATAGCGTTTTTCATTTGCTTACACCTTGACGGGTGCAGTGAAACTTGTGGTTCTTTCTTGTCTCGTAAATAAAATACATCCCAGTGTAGTAAATAAAAAACGCTATCACATTTCACCACCCAAGCCATGTCCGTTTGGACGTGACAGACTTACCTCATTTTTGATTTGATCTTTTGACATAGGAACAATTGAAAATCATCAAATGGTATTTTGTACTTAACTCGATTGCCACATGATTTTTGTTATTGTTATTTAAAATTTAAATAATCCACAATAGTCCGTGCATCTTTTTTAGCGGGAATCATGCGAGTTTTTATTACTGAAGAGTTTATTTATTTTTTTCTTACAAATTTTAAATATGTCTGTAATGGTTTGATTCAAATTGACTGAATTTTTCATTTTGTGAGTGATGTTCTGTAAAAACATTTTTTAATGTGTAAAAAATCTGACGTATGTTTAGCCGTAGGTAAATAAAAGTTTATGAAAATAAAACGCCTACTTCTGTCCCTGTGCCTGTGAGAAGCTGCGAGTTGCTATCCAACACTTGGGTGAGGGTTCTCGACTTTCGGCCTATCAGCATGTGCCTCCTTTTAGTTTATAGGTTCAATTTGTGAACAATCAGATTTCAAGCTATGGGCTAACGTGATTTTTGAAGTTGAGGTTCCAAGCGTTAGCTAGACTTTCGAGCTTTTTTAACTTTTCTAACTGCCTTTGACATTAGTTTTTAGTGTCAGAACTTAGAACCGCTTGACAGCTTTTTTTCATCCTTCGTGAGCGAAAAGGCCCTACGAAGCGAATACTCTCACGCGGTCCCGTGAAATTTCGAAGTAAATATTTACGTGGGTTCGAGCAAAGAATTCTGTTTTCTCTTCTGGAGATAACTGCAGGTGTATTTCCTTTCTCGAACGCCAGAAAACCCACTCATTTAACACCTTCAAAATTTTTTGTAAGCGATAAGGCATGCCATAATGCAATATAATATGGAGAACAGTTCTTCGTAAAATAAATTTTGAATGTGTTAGTTGAGTGGGTTTTCTGGCGTTCGAGATAGGGAATACACCTGCTGATTTGTTGCCTACCCAGCCGTAGTACTCTTGCCGTCTGTATGCAAAGGTGGTAACTAGGTTTCTTTGGATGTCTTCGACTGTTGCGGAGTTGGTGGAATATTAAAACTGAACAGGTGAGCCATTCATTTTTAATTCAAAGAAGTGTCGGCCAGTAGTTAGGGAGGAAAATTAACTCACATTTTAAATGACGTGGAACCTACCTCGCCCCTACTTATTAGTTGGGCAAACTTGTTGCAGGTCGAGCAGGTAGACCACCTCGGAAGAAAAGCAAAAAACACTCGGTGAGTTCCTCTAAAATTTTTGAAGGAAATTGTATTCTACTTTCAAATAAAAAAAAGAATAGTGAAAGAAATTTTCAAGAGATTAGTCAACCCCTCTCATTTGGGTGGGTTCACAACTGAGTAGCTCACTCTTCTTAGTGGGGTACTGGAGCGAGTGCAGTAGTTTGTATTTGTAGCTCACTTGAAGTAGAAGGCTGAAGGATACTTCCGAATTATTGTTGAGTCTTGTCAATAAAAAGATTCATTTAGGAATAGTTAACTTTCCCTATGTCAATCGTTACCGCTTTGCGACTAATGACTGGTGGATTCTTGCAGAAAACACCGCTGCAGTCTGAGCAACCAACCGTAACGCCAGGGACAGCCCCTGTTCTCAACGACCTGCTGACCAAAGCGGCCGAACCAACGGTTACCGGTATGTTAGCTAGACTTATCCTCCCTCACATATAGGATTCTTGCGAATTTCTGGGTCGTAAGAAGCGTAGGAACCCTAAAAAGCCATCCCCTTTACCCGGAAAAAATTAGCCTACACTCTTGTGAGGGAACACGAAGTTCGTCTACTTTACATGTACCTACTGATGACAGTGGTCAACTTTGGTTCCAGTCGCACCAGTTCAACTGAAGCCGGTGATAGTAGCAAGTCACACACTCCCACCCCAGCCGGCACGGCCGACGTCGATAGCGCAAGCGGCGCCACCAAAGAAACCCCTGGTCCCGGTCGAAGTAACGCCTGTCCCGCAGCTACCAGCGGTCACCGTGGCCGTGACGGCACCGCCAGACGTGCTGAACCATACGTTAACGGTGCCGGGGGTTCCCTCCGTTACGCCCATACAGCTCCGCGCGCCCGCGCCTGAGCTCCCCGTCCCGCCACCCGTTGTGGTCCATACTCCGCAGCCTCAGCCTTCTGCGCCCCATCCTTTCCCTGACCCTACCACTATCTTCCCTCAGGGCTTTGATGTGAGTATTCGAATGGCACTTTCAGGGTCGTGTGATGTTGTAGAGTTTACTGTGCTGTGCTAATTTCATAATTTTTATTTCGTAATTATTGAGATTCTCAACGTTGAGTGCACGAGCAGGAGAACGGTATCATTGTAAGACGGACATTTTCTATTTAAGTTTTTTTCGACCTTTTTTTGAGAACACTGTTGGATATTTAAATGTTCTGAAATATAGGTAATACTTACATCCATGCTAGAAATTATCTGGCTAGATTATGATCTTACAATCGGTGTTATTAAACTTATGGTTTCGCAGGAGCTGGAGGCACACCTGAATATGAGCGAGGCGCCCCTCCCCGCCCTTCTGCCTGACGTTTTCCACAGCAATGGCTTCCCCACGGGTGCCGAGGAGCTCAAGGTAGCAAGTCCGCCTCCCAACATGCTAGTGGGCGTCACCTCTGTCTTCGACCCTCTCCCGCTGCCTATGGCGGGCCAGCTCAAGGACCCACAGGGGTCCATCCTACCACTGCAAGACGGTACGTGTATGATGCAGTTTTCCTTCGGTATCAGACATTAAGTTTTACCTCCTCCCTGTGAGAAAAGGAAAGGGATTTGATGAAAAAGTCAAATGATGGCTTTGTTCTAACAGGTGTAAACTTCGCGTCTGCGTTCAAATCAAAGCCCACTGCGGCGGATAATCTGAAGAACGCGAGCTCATGGAGTAGCCTCGCGCAGGCACAATCCCCCCAGAGCCTAGGCGGAGGTTCCGCCACTGCCAACGCTAAGAACGCTATGGACACGTTCCAGGCGTTCAAGAAGCAGGCCAAAGAGAAGGCTGATCGGGTAAGTAATATTATTGTATACCCTAATCTTATCTAAGTTGAGAAGAGCGTATCGTTTGATGCCACAAATCTGCTTATAGTCGGTACTACCCTGGAATGGACGCATGACTGGTGTAGTTTCCTCCCATCCGTGGTGCTGGCTAGTGCCTCTAAGGTCTAGTGGCCAAATTGTCGAAGATCTGCTAATGCCATATTTTACATATTTTATTTATACAGCAACGAGCACTGATTGAGCAGCAGGAACTGAGGAGACACCAAAAAGAGCAAGCTGAGCGGGAGCGGCTTAGGATAGAGAATGAGAAGAGGAGAGAACGGGAGGAGGAAGAGGCCTTAGAAAAAGCCAGGTTCGTTTTATACCAAAAAAAAAACTCCCTCAAGAGATTCTTATAACGTGCCTCAACTGTACGGTTTAGTCATCACAGGGAAACATGGTGTTTTTAGAATAGGAGCTAAACGTTCCTCTAAAGCTGCGTCCCCGAATTCAAGCTGAAAAGGCAATTGAGAATGAAAAATAGTGGGGGCTGGTAGCAATGGGTGACACGATTCCCACATGTTCGTGCTGCCATTTCCTTGTTCTCTTACACAGAAATCTTAAAACTACCTTTTTTTATTTACCACTCTAGTGTAAAATTGAATTTTTTTAAATTCCCGTATATTAGCGCATTAGCTCCTTAATATTTATTTTAGCGCTTGTACCGCTGGAGCTTTATATAAGTTTGTTCGTGCCTACAGGAAAACAGTGGCAGAGCAGCAGCTTCAACAGGCTCAAGCTCAGCAGCAGCAACAGCAACAGGCACAGCAGCAAGCCCAGCAGGCGCAGGTGACTGCACGCGTGGAGGAGGTGAAGGCAGCAGCGCAAGAAGGCGGCGGTGCTAGCCCGGGCGGCCCCGAGAGATCGGTGGCGGAGCGGGAGCGCCAGCGTATGCGCGAGCAGGAGAGGAGACGACGTGAAGCTGTACGTTTTCGTTTATATGGTTTTTGAGTTTTTGAACCAAGTCCTTAAGTTGAAGTCCTTAAGTGAAATTTCACCGGGGATATGCATGTTGAGTAATAGCCTTGTATCGATTTCAGATGGCGAGCCAGATAGACATGAACCTGCAGAGTGACTTGATGGCGGCGTTTGAGGAGTCATTGTAAAGTCAACGGTTAGTTAACGTTTTGAAGGAACTGCTGTAACTTTTGGTCTCGAAAATTTTTATACAAAAACGTTGTGCAAATTAGTGCATTAACAAATACCTGATTATTATATACCTGCTGCGAAGGTGCGCGATAAGCAATACCTTTCCGAACGGCCTCCCGACATTCCGCCGCACTGCACAACTCACTACTACCTGCCTGCTTACCTTCTAGTTAACCGAGTGTATTCGTTGACGTTATCATAGCTCATAAACCCCTGGTTTGGTCTGTAAGCAAATTAATCAACACATACTTAATACTGTTTACCGTCCAATCTTTAGTCAAATTGGTATAGAACTGAAGTTTCATTTGCTTTTGGACAGATAAATTGTTTAGTCGCTTCATTCCCGTACTTTTTAAGCCAGCCAAGGTTCCTTTTTCTTTTCGCTTGTTTTTCGAATTTTGCTGAGGTCGATAGGAGTGCTACCGTACGACCTACTTTGAGCCAAATAATTGTTATTGGTAATAGATTGTAAATAGTTTTATATTTGTGTAAATAAGACACTTGATATATTAGTCTCAGTGAACAAATTGATGTGAAAATTAAGTTTCGTGCGATGTACCTACGTACCTACCTACCTACCTTACCTATGAGTAACCCAATTATTGTACATACCTAGACTGGTTGAGTGGTTGACGTAATTTATCGAGACCGTGGAACATGGAAGGAGCCGAATGGTCGTACCCGTCAATCTGTTCACACGCGACTATGTCTTCCATCTTGCTGGAAGCTGTTGCCAGGTATTAATTTTATTTATAGATATTCTGGGCCATCATCGTGACCCGAAGAAATCTTGAAAATCCTTTGGCGGTTTAGCCAAGTTATCAGTAACAAGCTCTCTAAAATAAATTAACACTGTCACGTGGAAACGATAACCTCAAAATGTGCTGGGCTTTTGGAGCATCGTCGTGGAGATGAAAGATGCTAAGAATTGGGGGAAAATGATAATCGAGCGTTTTTATTTTACTTTCGCTCAGTGCATTTTGCTCTCGTGCATGGCACTGCGTAACTCCATCACGAAAATAAGAAACATTAATTGAATGCCATTCAGCTGTTCCTGCTAGTAAAAAAGGCTATTACCGAAATCTATTCTCTGATCCGCTGCTTAAGCAGATTGATGGGTACGTGCTGAGATTAGGTAAATTAAGTGAAAAAGCGAGTGACTGGTAATCCTACATCGCAAACTAACTGGTAGGCATTACAGACACAGGAACTATATATTTTACTGCCTAGTGGCCCGACTTAGTGCGCTACTAACGTTTGTTTTTGTAGGATTGCAATGTTGAAGGTACTTAGCCGATTGGGGTTGTCACTCAAAATTCTGGTTTTTCTTGTTTTGGAGTAAAAATAATGTGCTCTGCTGTGTTTGAATGGCTATCATAGGGAATATGTCTTGAGCGACAAGTCTTCTTACCTAATAATAACACTAACTCGTTTTTCTCGATTGAAGAAGTAACTTACTGGATGCACCCTTCGATGTACCGCTATAGCAGATACCTTCAAGGTGTCTGTTCGGGTATTAACGTATACAGGATTTTTAATACGTAAAAATCTAGATCTCCGGTACTTACTAGTTACCTTATTCTGACTTACCCAATCGTGCTACGGAAAATAACGAAGGATTGGAAATCAATTATGTTGTGATATTCAGTTAAAAGATGCTTCGGCGATTCCAGCCGTTTAGTTGTCCTGTAGGTTTGATCACAGTGTGATAAATCTATAAACTATTTTGTACTAATTTATAAGAATTATTATTTTTATTAGATATTGTTGTTTTCATGTTTTCTTTTCTCTTGGGCATGGGTCCAATCTTGGCAGACAATTATTTTTGCATCATTCATTCATTTTTTCACTCACCCCTCGCCACTTTATTTGTTCCTTGATTGCATCTTTGCGTGACAACTGTTGGTGTCTTTTATTCTAAAATACAATATAATAAATATGTCATTTTAATGAAAAAAAAATATCGTGATCAAAGTGATTGATAAAAATCACTCGATCGTAAGTTAATATTTCATTATAAATTGACTTATCGTATTTCAGAGCAAAAAATGGCCAACAGTTTTTGCGAGATGTAATTAAGGTGCGCTGACTAACCGCATAGTTTGGTGACCCCTACCGTAAATAATTGCTTGAATAATGCAGGAAATGAATAAAAATGAGTCATATGTTTAAGTGGGAAACTGTTCGAGCCTCGAGATTTGGGGCCGACCACAGGGTCAACCCACAAGGGCTCCCACATACGTAATAACGATTCCTGTCCAGTTCTTTAGTCGGTAAAGATACAATGACTTGAAAGCTAAAAAAAAAAAACGAGCTATACTCCAAGTCAGGCTGGGAGCATACCGATTTCTCATAATTTCTTGCAAATCTAGGGCTGATAAAAACTTCTTCTTGATAAGGGAAATATCTGCTCAGGGTCGGATTGGCATTTTTAGCGTATGGTAGGATATGGAACCCAAATCCGGATCGGCGTCAAATGAAAATCTTCAAGAAATTATGAGAAATCGGTATGCTCCTAGCCTGACTTGGAGTATAGCTATCAATTATAGCAGTTGAGCAACTATTCGTTGAGAGTCTTGCGAACAGAACTTAACATGTGGAACTGATTGTTTGATTTTGATATCTATCTGTTACTGAACCATTTCCGTCGCTTTCCTTTTCGACTCAACAATTGAACTGGATAGAAATTTGTTTTGGAGATCGCTTGTTTGCTGGGGTCCTTATACCTAGCTCTAAAGTTTCCTGAATGTAGCACGTTTTCTACGAGTCGCCCAATTAGGTTTCTTTTTATTTTCTTTTGATGTAGAAAACCCACCCGTGTGAGATGATCTTAATACATATTTCTATGTTGCATATTGCATATGAAAACTTGGCAATAGGTTCATGCAATGTGCGAATATGCCAGCTGCAATAATGTCCCCCTTAGCATAGCTTGTTGCATTTACAAAAAAAGCCAGCGAGACACGAATTCCTTTCAGTAAATATACTATGGTCAGATACCTTTCGTTTTGAGTGGATAAAAGAGGCCAAATTAATTTGGTGCCTGCCCATTGTTTTGGTGTCTCATCTTTACTGTATGCTTTTCATTTTACACATCTCCTTACTTTCTTGTGGAAAAACAGTGAATTGATACACTCCTAATATTATCAATCATTACCTAATTATTAATCAGTGCCCAGCAGCTTTCAAGTTGGAAAATGGTCGTCACTCCAGTACTATACTTAGTTTCTTCTTAGTTGTTATCATTGAAATAATATTCTTTTAAAGTGTGAACAGACTTGGAAAATATAAATTTGCCGGAACTGATCCTGAAGTCGAGTTTTGACTAATTATTTTGTATATACTAAGTTTCTTTGAAGGCAAGGTGCTCACTTCTAAAGCATAACCCTATGTATGGGCGCCGAATGGACGAACGTTGATTGACGGGGAAATTTCCGAAGAAACTGATTAAGAGGACGCTATACCTGACGATGCATTTTTGCCGCCCATAAGATTAACATTGCGAGCGGCGATTCATTTTCAAGGTTTACCCTTGGTTGGAAAGACACAAAATTTTGCCTGTACCTAGCCCTAACAATGTTCTAGGGAGTGTTCGAAGCAGATTTCCCAATTTCTCACTGGTTTCTTTTATTGCAACTGTTTTGCAAATGCTAGCATCGCATACCTCAAGAAAAGTGCTGTATCTCGAAAACCAGTAAACAAATGGGAAATCTGCTTCTAACACTCCCTAGAACATTGTTAGGGCTAGGTACAGGCAAAATTTTGTGTCTTTCCAACCAAGGGTAAACCTTGAAAATGAATCGCCGCTCGCAATGTTAATCTTATGGGCGGCAAAAAATGCACCGTCAGGTATAGCGGACCCTTAACAGAAAAGTTGAACGGTTATAATTTTGAGTAGGTAGTTGAATTACAACGTGTGCAGTTGTGCACTTCTCTGGGACATGTCAAGTGTGAATTATTATCTCGAGATTCCGCAGTTGTGTTTTTCATACCCCTTGGATTTTCTTCTCAAGTGTCCAGGACTGTAGAAACAAATATCCCATTTGTTTTGCCTGGATGAAGTTGTTTAAATTTAGTTTAGCGAGCCATGTGTTGTATAATTGGTAGTTTGGTAGAGTGAAGTCCCGAACTGTCCGAAGATTTTCTGAAGTTCAGGTCGTTTTTCATAACGGTTAATTAAAAGATTATTAACCAGGGAAACTGGGAAAGCAACCACTCTCTCGTAAACTCTCCTCCCCCGATCGATGTTTGACTTTTCACCGCGACCATTCGATGCGTGCATCCACAGCTCATTTGGGTGAGACTAAACTGTATGTCAGGTTAAAATTCACGGTCATTAGTCGCCACGAGTCCATCCGTGACTGGAATAGGTGGGTATTGTGTCACCGCTTTTTGTGTTTAAACTATTTTCTGCAGATTCTGACAAGAATATGATGGAAAGTGGGAATTCCAATATGGCCGTCAAACAACCTTCCGTACAGTTCTCTAGCAGGTTCTCTACCTGCGGAATCGTTTTTCGTTGAAGTTAAGGTATAAAAAAATTTAACTTGATACAGCAATATAGGACGCTGAGTTTTGAAGCCGTAATTACCTTATTTCTGACTCGATATAGTACCTAAACGCCGAAATATCGGCCAAACGACGCCCGGAATATAGATTCAAACAAACACAAACGTCGCATGGAACAGTCGTGTTTTCATCTCATTATAAAAATGAAACCAAGCGAATGCATAATGTCTGCCTGAATGGAATGAAATGTGCAGAATGTAAAGGTTTTTCATGCTATCATAAATTCAAGTCCTTTTCATCCCGAGTATTCAAAACGAAAATGCTCCAAGTTTACTTGTGAATATCTCACATTATTCTGGCAAGTTGGAAAAGTACCCATACCCCATTTTACTCTGAACTCTCCTTGGATTTAATCCTTGTATCCATTGTAGTAAAAAGTTCAGTCGTTAGTATCGTATCCCTCCAGAATTTGATCATGTTATAAAACTGATCTAGGTAGGATCAGATTCTCGACTATAGTCCAAGTCAGGCTGGGAGCATACCGATTAGTCATAATTTCATGAAGATTTTCAGTTGACGCCGATCCGGATTTGGGTTCAACATCCTACCATACGCTAAAAATGCCAATCCGACCCTGAGCAGATATTTCCCTGATCAAGAAGAAGTTTTGATCAGCCCTAAATTTGCAAGAAATTATGGCTTATCGGTATGCTCCCAGCCTGACTTGGACTATAGGTTATATAGTGTTTTTTAGGAATAAAATAGATCTACTGCTTATGCAGCTGCTTTTCTGGTGGAGGAGAAATTTAAGTTTAAGTTTTTAAGTTTCTTATGGTTCTTTTTGCAATATGTCCGTGGGCGAGGCGCTGAAAAAAGTGAGTCCCACTTGGCCATGATCACGTCTTTTCTTTTTAACCGCATGTGAGCATCACTAAAGAAAAATGTTAGCGGTTGAGTGGGCACGGAGGAAACGACGAGTCACGGATAATTGGAGTGGTTTTTCTGTTTGGCATCGCCACGGGCGGCGGTTTAATTTGGAAAACTCAGGTCGGTTTCATGTGCGCTAATTGCACGGCCTCGACTTCGTGTACTGTTGGGCCATGTCCCAAGCTGCGGGGGATCCTTTGCGCCCCGCTATAAGTACTCCCAGACTCCCACAGCCAAACAACTATTCGGGTCCTGACGAGATCTTGGTTAAGAGTTGTTCTGCTGAAGAGTCGCTCTCATATAAACTCCCCTTTTAGACTATCTACTTACTTTTGTTAGGCTTCGTAGAGGCTCCGTGTGTTGTTTTTATTTACAGAGTTATTGAAAAAATATTGTTGGAAAAAAAGTGACCTATAACATGCAGCCTTAAGGCTCGGCTTTACCTGATGATGCATTTTTGTCTTAGTTTTCTATAATATAGGGACAGACAAATTTCGAATTCAACAGTTTTGCAAACGCTAACACGGCATAGGTACCTAATCAACATATTTTAGGTAAAAAGTGGGAGATTTCGAAAACTACAGGGAAATCCTATACCTACCTCCACACCTCGCGCCTGCGAGGGGTCACTCTGCTGCAGTCATTTCAACCAGGGGAAAATATTAAAAGAGCCTTTTAAAGGAAACAAAAAGACGTTATACCGTAGGTACCTACCTACTAAGATTTTTTTGACCTACAAATTAATAACCTACCTAGCTACAATATTTTCGATAAATATTTGTATCCGGGCACGACTGCTGGGAGGCAAAACTTTACCGGGGTGTTGCTGAATGCCCCATGTATCAGTGGCGCCTACACCGATGCCACGAAGTAAATCCTCCATTTATATACAATTACGTGTGGTTTATCAGTCATCTCGGCTCATCATGGCACATTGTCCTCCCCAAGGGGAGGGGTGGATCGTGCTTTGTGCGGGGCGGGGCGGCAACTGAATTTGCTCTGGTTACAGGAACCCCGGCGGCAGGCTGTGATTGCTAGGGTGTTCTGACAAGTTCGTTTATTCATTACCTCTCCTCATCTGCTCTGGGGGGTAGTTACTTCTCTACACTCGCTAACGTAGATTGTTGCAAATTAGCCTAATTGTTTGATAGCGCTTCATTCAAAGACTCTTCAGTGGTTTCGGGCCTGTCAGCAGTGCTGTTTTCTGTAGTTACACAGCTGTTCATGCAGACATTGTCCGATCAGAAAGTAGGCGAGGCCTTTCTCTTCATCTGTGTCGAGTTTTCTTAGAAACCTTTCTTTTAAGGTACAGGTAAACTCGTAAGGTGATAGGTACTGATATATCTTTACTTTCAACTCCCGCGTTCTTACGAAAATGAATAAGCAACCTACTTAAATGTCCCCTCTTGCAATTTTTTTCCCACGATCGAAATAACTATTTTGTTAATAAATGACCGACCACAGCTCAATGAAAAACTCGAAATAATAAAAGTCAGTGGTCAAAAGCCGCTGGGAGGAGAACCGGAAGGCGCATGGAGGGTTTGGAGGGCGGAAGACTCCCTTGGCTATATACGGAGGGGCCGAAAAGCCCGAATATAATGTGAGCACTTGAGAGGCCGCGTGCCCATAGGGCTCGGGGGCGCGAGGTGCAGACGGTGAATGGCAAGGGTTCTCTGCTCACATCGCACGAGTTGATGCGAAAGGGATGGGCGCCGGCCTGAATAGGACGAGTGAGGCAGAGAGGCCGGAGTCAGCGGCTGCCGCCCCTAATCAGCCCCGCATTCACTCCAAATTGGGATCATCTCTTCCCTTTACACAAATTATAGCTTCTCAACAGCAGATTATTTATTCACTGTTTTTTTATGTTGTTCCTTGCAGCGGTTTCATGAAATTCAGTAAACAAAGCGAAGTTTTCTTTACTTCAACTCAAATATCGCGATTGACTTTGATTTTGACTGTGTTAAATTCTATCTGATGGGAATGATGGACATAAGTACCTACAAGTTCCTACCTAAAGAAGCTACCTACCTAATATAGGTACCGAAAAACCTGTCCTTCCTTCAACCGCGAACCACTACAGTACCTAGCCAATATCTCACTGATCGATGAATTAGGTTGGGGAAGAGGGAGTCGGTAATTTTTTATAGAGAAAAAAAAAATAAGGTAAGTATATCACATGTATTTTTACACAGGGTTCCTGAATACCAGGGTAGTAAATGAACATCAAGGATTTATCGATATAAACACAGAAGAGACTTATTTTATAAACTGCAGGAAATTGGTAGAGCTAGATTGAGGTACCTCACGTACCTTCCTTTACAGTAGATACCTACTCTAAGACTTGGTTTATAGAGGGCATCCATGATAATAGGTAACATTCCGGAAAATGGCCGCAGCAGTGGACAGAAAGTTGCAAGTGGGTGACGGTGGTGAAATAGGTGGGGGGTAGCGTGGACAGTAGCTGTCGCGCTGGCTGTCGGGCGACAAAGTATGCACTTGCGACTGCGACAAAATGTCTTTTTCCACCCCTGACTGTTGTCGCAGCTGCTCTAATCGAAGCTGATTTTGTCGTTTCCATTTTGTCCTAAAACATTCGAATTATTCCTTTATAGCTAACAGCTGAACCTACCTAAAGGTAAAGGTGTTACCTTTAGAAAATCTGAAATAATATGAGTAATATACAAAGTGGATAAAATACGAAAAAAATTGCGCCAAAATCTCATTTTCGAAAATTCGGGAGAGGATTGGTTTTGCTTTTAGGCGACTCATATATCGGAAAGGAGTTTCCGTTATAGGGTATGGTCACCGCTCTTAAAAAGATTCCAGTTTCATATCCCTTGGATTAATGATTAATCTCTGTTCATATTCCTAAATGCACATCCTTTATTGTTGAGATATCTATGTAAGTATTTAATTCGGATCGCAATAGCTTGTTTTTAGATTGATGTAAGCTCATCTTCGAGAATCTTGGATCATGGTAATATAACCGGGGGTGACGAGGAAAAATGGGAAAGTTTGCAAAACCGTTACGTTACTATCCACACTAGCTCACCTTCGATTTTGATACCACGTCTTGACTTGGGTTTCCGACAAGTTGAGAGTCTCAGCCACGTCACTTCGGTCAGCTACAGACAGATATTTCTGGCACCGAAATTTTCTCTCCAAATACGCCAGCTGCGCGTGGGTGAACGCAGTTCTCCGTCGTCTAGGTTTACGGGACAATTTACCGCCATTTCCCCCTAGAGGTATAAATAGTTGTAGGTATAGACATAACGCGTAATAGGTCCGGTGCAACCGCCAACTACGTACACTAGCGAACAAGTTTTAAGGGGCTTTCCAAGTTTGCAACTACAGCATAGAGGTGTATCTCAGTGGCCGAGTAGTCAAGAGGTCCGCTTTGTGTCCTGAGAGGTCCGGGTTCGAATCCCGGCGGAGCGGAAAAATTTTCCGCTTCCGACATGGATGCATTAGCTTCGGCCCACTCCCAAACTGGCTTCGGCTTCGGCCACAAAATCTAACAAACCAACTCATCAGCGCATATATATATTCTCTGAACGTCGCGCATTAACAAAAAAAATATATATAGTATAGAGGTGTGTAGAGCAATGTCATATAGTCAGGGTTGGACAGTAATGATAGAACTGGAAAAGAATATCTTTGAATTCTTGATTAATGCGAGTAGAGGGAAACCATTTCGCAAAAATACTGCTGAGTGACGTACGATCGCTTACCTCCAAGAGATACACTGGTGAAGGCACCAAGACATCCGTCCAGCCTGCTGATGAGATTGACAGGAAGGAGACTTTCTTGTGGTTCTTCAGCAGTTTCGC
Organism: Mesopsocus fuscifrons; assembly: GCA_950004255.1. Taxonomy (NCBI): domain Eukaryota; kingdom Metazoa; phylum Arthropoda; class Insecta; order Psocodea; family Mesopsocidae; genus Mesopsocus; species Mesopsocus fuscifrons. The sequence continues at coordinate 18,673,881 of OX465373.1, read as the reverse complement.
AGACATCGTCCACCACCAACAGTGAATCTTCCGTCTCAGCGTAGCCTTCACCGGAGCTGGGAGCTTGCAGGTAGCTCACATCTTCCTGCGCGAGGTATTCTCCCTCTCCTTCCTTGCTTTCTTTCGATGCTGCGGCCACTGAAGAGCAATATCATCGCGGGTCGAAAAATAATCTACTACAGTACTTATAACTTACAACTATACAACTTGTATATTTATGTATCTGAAACTGTGCAGCTATTAAACTAGGAGAACTGTATACGATTTGTCTATCTGTCCAATATAATGGGGGGGGGGGGGGGGGGGGGGGGGGGGAGGGGGACTTCCTGTTTTGAACAGTTGAAATAAATTCTATTCTATTCTCTATTCTACCTATAGCAAATATGGATTCATGCCAATTTAGGCAAAAGAAAGGAGTTTTTTTTTATAATCGACGGTAACCGATCAGTTATCATGTAGTCATACAGGTAACATCAATATATAAGTACCTAGTTAGGTATATGCCAGTGCCAATTCATTAATTTTAAACTGATTTTAAAGCGAAACTTCAAGTTTAACCTCAAGTTAGTTTTAACTGAGTTTGGTGGGATATTGTCAAAATAAACCTACAGCTCGACATTCCATTTTGTATTCACAGGTGACGACATGATGAGTATACCTATACCTACATTTCTCTCCAGTAGGTATATTGTAATGAATGCTGTAACCAAGTGAGGAACCGAAAGGTAAAAAAATAGAAAAATAATTACCTAGCATTACCTATGTCTGAGGCAAGTAGGTAAAAAACCTCAATGCTGAGTGAATGCATCACTATTTTCAGACAGAAAATCAGCAGAGTTGGTATAATTTACAACTCAGGTTTACCCCCTTTAAACCAGCTGTTTCATTGTATGCAAACCACTCAAGCCAGGTTCAAATCACGGTCAATGAAAAATTTCTCCCTATAAGTAGTTTATAATATAACATGCCGTTTATTGGCGTTAATGTGATGGAGGGTAAAGACCTTTGCGCACACATGGAATTTTATTTAAAAAAAGAGAATGAAATTGAAAGAAAAACTGTTGTTTTCACAGCAGGGCAGGGGCAGAAAATGGTGGTGTAATGTAGGGAAATGCATGCAAATAACAATTAGTGAGGAAGTGGAGGAGCGACGGGCGGCTCCTGGCAGTAAAGGCACTGCAGCCTTGTTGGAATACGGCAGCCTCCATTACCTACTGCTCAGCCACAGCCCGATTAATTCTGCGGATGTTTTCTCGAAAATATGAATTTAAAACAACGGCTTTTCCAGCTTGCGCTCAAGTGGCACTTGCCTGCAGGTGTACTTTACTGATATACTTTATACATCCATCGCATAATATCCACTGTGATTAAAGCGGTAGGGGAAACTTTATTTTTTGCTCAGTAGACTAATAATTATACTCTTAATTTTGCCCCCTTTGGGGTTGGTTTCTCTATGGTAATTGCAATAGCGCCATTTGCCGTGGCTGCTCTCAAAGCTAAACATTGTGTGCTATTCGAACGAAAAACAAATGACAAACAGTTGGACACTATGTTTAGCTTTCACGGAAGAAAAAATACTATTGATCGAGAGAAATGGTGTTGCAATTACCGGTCTCTATATCTAGTACCGATAGGTTTCTCACTGATAGGTTTGTAGAATTTTCCGGCAGGAAGAAGAAAAATTCCTTCGAATTTTATCTCAGTTCAAACTTCCGGTTTACCAGGAAAGCTGTCAGAAATGATTTTTTTTTTGTTTAGCGAAAGGTAGGCAAACCTGATTTTGGTAAAAGCATAACTTTTGAGGATTTTTTTACATGGAAGTTATATATAGGGACAAAAATGACTTAAGAGGACGCTATACCTGACGGTGCATTTTTTGCCGCCCATAAGATTAACATTGCGAGCGGCGATTCATTTTCAAGGTTTACCCTTGGTTGGAAAGACACACAATTTTGCCTGTACCTAGCCCTAACAATGTTCTAGGGAGTGTTCGAAGCAGATTTCCCAATTTCTCACTGGTTTCTTTTATTGCAACTGTTTTGCAAATGCTAGCATCGCATACCTCAAGAAAAGTGCTGTATCTCGAAAACCAGTAAAAACAAGCGGTACGACACGGTCGGACAAAACTTTACCTGCTTATTTGTGTGATTCCTAAAAATAAACCCTTGGTTAAATGATTGGAGACGGAAAAACTTTTTGACGAAAGGAATGGCCCCAGAATGTTGCCCCGAGTACTTAGAGACCAAACACGACGTACTTCGGCAACCACCCAAAACTACCCCCTAAAAGGAGGTGGGGTGGTTGGGGAAGCTCGGAAAAACTTTTTTTAAAAATAAATTGTCTCAGAACGTTTCCCCGAGCATTTTGATACCCCACACAACGTACTTTGGAAAGTAACCAAAACTCCCCCCCATAAGGGGGGGGGGGGGTTGGCGAAAAAACATTTTCACCAAATATATTGCCTCAGAACAATCTCCCGATCATTTTGAGCCCACACAACCCATATTTCGCAAACCACCCAAATCTACCTCCCTTAGGGGGTTGGGTGCTTGGATACGTTCAGAAAAACTTTTTGACACAAAAATTAGTTCACAGCGTTCCCCCGAACAGTTTGAGACCCCATAAGCCGCACTTTAAAAGTCACTCAAAATTGCCCCCCCCCCGGGGGGGGGGGGGGGGGCTCGAGATAAGCCATATACCATTCGTGACGGGTATGGTGGTTGTCATGTGTCCTATCCAGAACTACTCGTATACCACAAACCACTGAATCCACTGATTTCACCCTTTTTTAGGTCCAGGGGGGACTTCCCCCCTTCCAGGGAGTTATGCGGGGGTAGTGGGTGGTATCATTGGATTCGTAATTATTTGTTCTATAATTGCCCAAAATTTGCTCAAAATCGTTAGAGCCGATTTTGAGCAAATATTTTTTTTCTACTTTTTGGGGGTGTTTTAGGGGGGTAACCCCCCTTAATTTTAAGGGGGGGGAACTGGGCTTCTGGATTTTTATTTCTTCCAATTTTAGAAAGGTCACTACCGATTTTGAAGAAAATCGGTTGAAAAGTGTGCCGTCCAGGTCAATGCCACATACATAGCTACATACATACATACATAGCTACATACATACATACGTACTGACACGGCGTACCTGACCTCTTCTAAAAATTCCTGGGGGCAAACTTTTCGTCGTATGACAAAAGTGAGTTGGTTTTCATATTCCGAAGGCATGGACGTTTCCGAAATGTATATGCAAGTTCCAATCGCTTTTGAGGTCTGGGAGCAATGACGGTTCAAAGTTGAGGTTTGCCGAAAATTGGCCCGCACGAATACAATACTTTACCTTACGTATACTCCGTATACAGGTAAAGTAAAAATGGGAAATCTGCTTCTAACACTCCCTAGAACATTGTTAGGGCTAGGTACAGGCAAAATTTTGTATCTTTCCAACCAAGGTAAACCTTGAAAATGAATCGCCGCTCGCAATGTTAATCTTATGGGCGGCAAAAAATGCACCGTCAGGTATAGCGGACCCTTAATTGTATCAGTTGCTGTAAAGCAGAAGGATGAAGATGAAATATAGAAAAATAATCTAGGGAAGTCAGTAGATAATCGGACGTCTGAACTTGGGTATTGTTCAGCACAAGAACGTCCTTCGCAGAATCACTGATTGGAAATTCGAAGGGCTATAGGGGATGAATGCATACGCTAATCGGCTGGTAGGGCAAGCTAGGAAAGCACCAAATCAAGCCAATTTGCCTCAGCACACTGTCTCAGCAGGGTGTCCAGCTACCCTATTCCCTATTCTTTCCCTCCTTCAAGAGCCAACGGAGATTCTTTTATTCGTAGGTCAGAAAACAGGAAAAATCACACTGCTTTTCCTAGAATTTTTAAATAATGTTCCGGTCAGTCAGATTAGTCGAGTTCATTCAGCTATCTCAGTAATCTGTCGAGCTATGACTAAACAATGAAATGAATATGAATAATAAACGGATCAGTTACTTATTAAATAAATTATTAGCAGCTTATAACACAGTGGTGTATATAGTAGATAGGTACCTATACTGCACCTATAATTGCGGTCGAGTGCATGTAATTAAATAACGGATTCAAAATCCAATATACCCAGTTAAAATGAAGCAATGAATGAATCTAAGTGATTAAAAAATAACTCAATCGAATCACACTCAGTTAACTTAACCAGAAGTTAAAAAATCGTTTTGATTGAATATAAAATTAAGCCATTACTTATAAGGAAAAATCAAAATTGTCTTGAAAAGTGTAGGTATTGAAGACTTTTTTGAGACTCGATAGAAGCAAAATTTCAAGTTAGTTGTCTTTTTCTTTTGCGTGACCTAAATTTTAAAGAAATCCCTTTATAAAAGCACAACTTTGTTTTTTTCAGAGCTCAAAAAAATCTGGCACAAACACAGTACCTACCTACGTGTGCCTTGGACTGCGGCATGAGTATATTTATATCTTTACTAAAAAATAGACGATGAGAAATTTACCTTCTTTTGGAAGTAAGACATCGCTGAGAAGATCCTTGATGAGGAAGGATTTGGTGGGTTGCATGTTGAGGTAACGTCAGGTACACAGATAAGCAGGTACTCGTATCACCGTTATTTAGCTCTCCAATAAAGCACCCACAACCTTCCCGACATTTCCCGCGATTTCGCAGCCATGAAGCTGATGGGAGGGTTGCTGACTTATTCCAGGCCCCGCCCCCGATTTATCCTCGCTTTACAGCACTTAACTCCTCAATTAAAGCTCAACCCCTCGTAGACCACCCTCCTCACAAGCTAAACATGGACTTTACTTCACCCTCAGCAATCAGAAACTTTCAGCAAGTTGTACGAGGCTCCGTTTTAGAAGACGACCTCTACCCATTTGCTCAAAGTTGGTGACGACGTTCTTCTATCGGGCAGCTTGGTCTTCGGTGTTTTCCTCACAGTTTTCATCAATTTTTCCGCAATTACTCAGCAATGGACGGATTTCAAAATACAACGATTGACGGAAACTCGTTTTGATAACGAAAATGAAGGTAAGGACAAGCTATAGGTACCTAATTCCTCTGAAACCACACGTAGGTATATAAGCTTAGCAGGCGACAGTTGAGGAATATGCCAAAATATCACTCATGAAGAAGAGTTTTTTCTAAGTTTTTTCAGTATTATTAGTACTTATAGGTACCTACCAATGAAATAATTTTAGGAAGTAAAATCATAGGTAGGTAGATACATCTTTTTATATGCATTGCATCTCTAGAAGTTTCGTCACTTTCAGTTCGAAGCAGTGAACGATTAAAATTGAATCCATGATCAATTCTGGAAGGTTCAACCGGTCCAAGCTTGCACCCGAATGTAGCGTTGCCTTAAGAGTGCATCCCACATGCCCAGTTAAGAGTCCGCTATACCTGACGATGCATTTTTTACCGCCCATAAGATTAACATTGCGAGCGGCGATTCATTTTAAAGGTTTACCCTTGGTTGGAAAGACACAAAATTTTGCCTGTACCTAGCCCTAACAATGTTCTAGTGCGTGTTCGAAGCAGATTTCCCATTTTTTTTTTTACTGGTTTTCAAGATACAGCACTTTTCTTGAGGTATGCGATGCTAGCATTTGCAAAACAGTTGCAATAAAAGAAACCAGTGAGAAATTGGGAAATCTGCTTCGAACACTCCCTAGAACATTGTTAGGGCTAGGTACAGGCAAAATTGTGTGTCTTTCCAACCAAGGGTAAACCTTGAAAATGAATCGCCGCTCGCAATGTTAATCTTATGGGCGGCAAAAAATGCATCGTCGGGTATAGCGTCCTCTTAAGAGAAAACTGGAGTTCTTCTCCCATGTTTACCATGTTAAATTTCCGAAGTTTTTCTCTTAACGGCCACCATACACTCTCGACGAACTCCGCCAAAACCACTGTGCGAAAGTAAATATTCGACAAAACTAATGTTTACATTTTGGGACAACCGGAGACTGGTAATTGAAATATCGTATTGATTGTGTCTACTCTAAAAGCTAAACATAATGTGCTATTTGAACGCGAAACGAACGAGTAAAAGTAGGACACTATGTTTAGCTTTTACAGGAGAAAAGTAGAGAAATGCTGTTGAAATTACCCACTTCCGTAAGTGAAATAAAAATTGCCAAAATGAAACATGGCTACGGTAAATAGTACAAACATTTATCAAGCTTTTCTACTAAATGTGACGATAAAATCATACTTTTTTAGTCCGAATCGTTACAAAAAAATATTTCGCGTGAGGTAGTGTTGTGTTTTCGCGATCTGTCAAAAAACATGTGGACTGGTAGTTGACTGTTTAAAATCGCTCCTGTGGGCTTATTACTCCATTTCATGCAAAAATACAACACTACCTCACGACAAAGAGTCTCAGGTTTACATCCCCCTATAAACACTTTCCACTCGCCCTGTAACTTCGGAGTAGGGCTTGAAGTACTTAGCATTGCGAACCAAGTACATGTAGTCGAAAATAGCGAATGTATATTCAGTATGGTGGGACGCACCCTTATTCACCAAGAAATCACAATTTATTTCCAGCTAAAACAGTGCATGTAAAAATAATAAATAGCGATGGGAGGGGGTCAGAAACGGTTTGATTTCAGCGTGAAGATAGTAGGGGAGCAAAACGCAAAGCATCTAGCTTGCTATTGGCTGGCAGGCACCCCCACCCACTCCAGGGCGCTTGACGACCCTCGACCTGTGGGGAGATGGGAGATGCTCCATTTGCATACACATTATTCATGTTTACATCTAATGACGTGGGTTTTCAAAAGAGTTTGCTCGAGGTTTTCCGGCATCTCAATCCCACTAATGGGCTGCTTTTCATGCGAGCTTTCATTTTTTCAACGTATAAAATTAAAACTCGGGAGTTTTTATTCGTTTTCAGCCTTTACATTAATTTCTTGTAAACATGCGCCTCGACTTAATGACGAGCCAAGACAAGCGACTCTGCCATGGGTGTACACGCATTATGGGGAACTATTCCAAACTGCAAGGAAGGTATAGTCCAAGTCAGGCTGGGAGCGTACCGATTACTCATAATTTCTTGCAAATCTAGGGCTGATCAAAATTTTTTCTTGACCAGGGAAATATCTGCTCAGGGTCGGATTGGTATTTTTTAGCGTATGGTAGGATATGGAACCCAAATCCGGATCGGCGTCAACTGAAAATCTTCAAGAAATTATGACTAATCGGTACGCTCCTAGCCTGACTTGGACTATAGTAGGTAGTCACTGTTCGGGTCACGGATAGGTTTCATACTTTTATGGCAAAGAGAGGGATTCTCTAAATCTAAAAGACTATTAGAGGAAGGTGAAAGGCAATGCAATATTGTAGACAGTTAGGTATATACCCACAAAAAATATTGTGCAAAAAACCCTGAAATTTTGGTGGGAAAACTCATAACGACTGTTCCAAACTCAAACACAGATTACGTGAAACCAGTGAAAAGTATGCCCAAGCGAATTAGCGAAGGAACGAAATAAATTAACATAGTCTAGAAGGACACTACCGAGGGGTTAACCACTCGTTTGGAATCTCGTTGGAAATCATTGGAAATCTTTATGAAATCTCTTGGAATTTTTTTTTGGGTGGTTCCCCCTTAGGGGTTCATCTGTCTATGAATATAGTTGGGAATCTTTGGAATTCTTTATGGAATCTCATAAGAATCTCAAGGAATCTCTGGAGTGGTTACCCCCTCGGACACTACTATCTACTACTGCACTAACTTATGCGGTAACAGTGAATGCAATCAATCCGCATAATGATTTCGTTTCCTAAGTTGTCGGAATCTTCTTCAGAGACTAAAGATCTGAAAGTAGCACAAATATAATTTCAAATTTGCCTTTCGGCGTCATCAGTGTCATATCCATTGTTTACCTATTTTGGTCTAGACCTACTTCTGTAAGCGACGGTGTACAGAACCAGACTTTGGAGAACTAAAATAATTAATATGATACTAGAAATAAAACCTCTAGAATCGATGACTGACCAGTCTCTAGTGACTACCTAATGGCTCCATAGATATCAGCATTCGGGACACAAGAGAGGCCTACTGAACAAACAAGATACACTGTTTTTACCCCCTATGTGGCGTACAGAAATTGCTAAAGTACAAAATATAATGAAGTAAAGAGCAGACGAGAAGAATGGAGGAAGCGGGAGAAGGCAGCGGTGGCCGCCGCGGGCAAAGTTTGCTTTAACATGAAACAATCACAAGGCAATTGACTTGCATTTGCATTGCGATGGCACCTCCTCAGCCCCTCTACAGGGTGCCCTCACACCTCCAAACTCACGTTTACACACTGAGGCGCTACTCCACAGTAAACCTCAATCTATTCAAAAGGGAAATAGTGGGTAAATTCCCACATTGTCCTCATCGGTAAATATAACAAACGCAACATCGATAGTAGGTACATGCCGATTGCAATAGCAATAATCCCCACTATAGAACCAAAGGTCTAATAATAATCCAAATTTCGGAAGTTGTTCCCAAAAAATGTGATGATCCCCCAGTAGGTACTGAGTTTCTTACAATTAGGTACAACGACAGATTTGGGGGGGGAATTGGACCTTATTTATTTATACAAAAATATGAGGGAACTCCTCTGGAAGGGCAACCCTTCAATTAAGCCTCCATAAGCGACCCTCCACACATTGGCCAAACTAAGGCTGTACCTTCACCAACGTTGAAAAATACAGAGGCCAGCAAAACTCTCCTTCTCTGGCCATTGCGGTAAGGGGAACACCTACCTATTGGCTCCATGCTAAAGACAAATGGTTCGCCACCTGGGTTGATCAGACTCGATCATATTATTTTAGGGACGAAGCTACTTTGCAGAAAGCCACTAACCAAGGTTCGTAGCTTACAAAATGCCAGAGGAACGCACTGGTAATACCCCCACCAAAAATCGGGCAACCTGAGAAAATTCAGACCACCGCCAAATTACCACTAAACTAGAGAATAGGTGTAGAATGTTCTGACGTTACGGTGTTATTACTGCGACACCCTGTCAACTTGGGAAAATGTAAATTTAACAAGGATACCGCTGACTGCTGCTCCATATCCTAATTCAAATTGCGATCTGAGGACTGAGGGGGGTAAACTGCCCCTAGGTTTCAATTTCAACTTGGAATGGGAAACAATCTGGAGTCGTTTCAACTTGGATAACGCAAACTCTTGACGCCCCATTTCAACTTTACATTTTGTAACTACTCCTATTGCCCCAATTCCGCGGCCAAACGTTTGGGAATTTTTTGATGGCTACGCTAACCTTAGGGGGCACGGTTAGAATGGAGAATTGTCCACAGGTGCACATTACTAAAATAAAACAAGATAGCTGGGTACGGGTGAAAATTTTACAAAAGTACAGGTGCAAATTTTAGAAAAAATGGACCAGCAAATTTTAAAAATTTTAAGTGGAAATTTTAGAAACGGCTGAATTTCACCACTTTCCGATAGTGTCTTTTAACGAGAGGATTTAACGAACGGATTTAAGTTATCGTATGTTTAGCTTACGACAAATGCCTTGCGCTTGCACTTGTTTCTCTGCGATCGCACTTGTCGTAAGCTAAACATACGATAACGTAAATCCGTTCGTTAAATCCTCTCGTTATAGACACTATCGGAAAGTGGTGAAATTCAGCCATTTAGAACGTGCGAATTTTTGAAAAGTGAACGTTAAATTTTTTGAAAAGCTGTACGTGGAATTTTTAAAATTTAGAAAACCGCAGGTGCAAATTTTAGAAATAACTAGGTAGGTGTAAATCGACTACAACCTTGTAAATACCCACACTCACTTGGTAACACGCATTATCTAGACACCTTATCATCAGGAAGCAACAAAAGTCATTTAAAAGAAAAAATAACACAGAGAATGGGTCAATTTGCAAAAGGAAATGTTACCAGAGGGTGACACATAACAAGGTACTCGAGACCTGTCAAGATGTCCGATGTGGAAAGTGTGTATCGGCCCAGCCAACACGTTCGACCCCTCCAAGTCGTCCGAGTCAAGTGCCCATTTCTTACAAATGTTCGTAGGTGCATATTGTTTATTTTAATGGTCGTTCCACGTTTGGTCCAAGACTTCTTGAAGGCCCTCGAGTTTCGTATCTCTGAAGAGCAACGACAAGGGAAACAAGTGAAGACTTACCCTACTTTTCTTTCAGTTACTATGAAGTTATTTACGAAATGCAATGATTTAAATAACTTCTAGTAGTTTTTCAGCTTACACTGCTGACAAGGGATACCTCTATTTTTTAATCACACTGTTAAACTTACGAGTAGGGAAAATGCACCACCAGTAGAAAGCAGCAAATCTAGAACTAAAGGTCCCTCCTCGTAATGAATGTGAACTGCTTACCGAGATGCAAAAGCTGACATGGCTCTCTAAATTTAAATTATGTAAATACAGTAACTCCAATTAAGGCATGGCTTTGTTTAGCTGAAACTGCATAGAAAAAAACGAGTCAAGGATAGGGTTTAGGCGAGGGGGTCACCACTCCAGAGATTCCTTGAGATTCCCTGAGATTCTATATAGATTTTCAAATATTCCCAACGACATTCATACCTATAGAAAGATGAACCCCGAAGGGGCAACCACTCCAAAAAATTCCAAGATACCCTGAGATTTCATAAAGGTTCCCAAGATTCCCAACGAGATTCCCAATAAGTGGTTAACACCTCGTAGTTAGGACAGGAGTTCCACTCAAAACGGGAACTGGAGGAGTCCGTGACACCCACGTAAAATAAGTTACTATAGCAATCACAATGGATTCAAAGTTCCCATTTAACAAAATCTACCAGTATGCTGATATACCGAAAACAATTAAGTAACAGAAAGTACTTTATTGACAAATTTCATCTAAATATTTGTACCAAGGAATTTCACACAGTACACGATTAAGGAACTAGGCACGTATCATTTTTCTATGGTTTCATCCAGTATCCTAGCGACCTATTTCTAATTTGGCCCGAAAGTTGGACCCCTACATGTAAATCTCCATATCGACCAATTTTTAACAGTAATTTTTCCAATGCAATCTTACCTACTGGTTGTAGGATACTTCCATTTCGACGTCCTCGTCTTCATCGTCGTCATGGGTGTCAGTATCGTCGTCGTCGTTGTCATCCTCATCGTCGTCATCCTCTTCTTCTTCTTGAACCTTCACAAATGAAACGAGGTTGAAAATACAACAAATCTTTCCCGGATCATACAGATCTCACTTTCAGGGTACAAAACTTTGTTACCTGATTCTATTTTCTGCCGGATTACTGCTGCACCCTTAGAATGTAATAAAATACTGGGTTGGGTGGTACGTTGTCCAGCCCGGTTCAAATAGCAGTTGCTTCCCACAATGCAAGGAAGCTTTGTACAATACTTCCTAGATCAAAAGTTAATGATTTTATTACATTGTAGATCTTACCTCAGCCGCTGATTTTCCAATCGGGATCACATCGCAATTTTTTTGAGCAATGCCATTCAGCTGTAAGTAACGAAAAACACGGTTATAAGAAAAATACAATATTTTTTAAAAAGGGGTAGGGACCAAGGTAGGCGTGTAGGTACGGACTCTAATGTCGAATAGCAAGTCAGGTACCAGGCAAAGTTGCAGATGCCCGGATTCAATCGTAAAACCTCCGTCGTGATGGCCCTGCATTCTGACCACTGCACTATACTCCGCGCGACTCTTGAATGTTAGTAAATTCAGACTTATCGAAAGGCGGATAGGCTACAGACGTGAATTGTCGTTGCTAAACTCTTTTGGATTATTGTGACCCTTCATCTCAAGTCTACTTCTGGTTCTAAACAAAAAATTATTTTGGAAACCCTATGTTTTTTTGAAAACAAAGCGTGAAGTGAAGTTACTGTCATCTAAGAGTATATAATATACAAACAAATATGGGCACCTCAGAAATAAAATAATCTCTAAAAAGCTTCTAACCAAGTAAGGCTAACTTTGTAACTTACCCAAGCGGTATGCTCATGTTCAAGCTGAGTCAGTTCGCTGTCATCATCAGTGACTTTATCAATGTGAAACCAAAGCGGATCAGTCAATTTTGGAAATAAGTCGGGAAATAGCGGAGAATACCAATCCATTGCTAAGCAAACGCTTCTATACACATTTCAGTGGTTTGTTTGAAATTTGGAAACTGGGCAGCAGCCATTAATATTCTGGTTCCACGACGGATTTGAAAAAATTCCCGCGCCCGCCTTTTCCACGAGTTTGTTTCTCAACTTCTTTTCTTTATGTTTTTTCTTTTATTAGTAATTATTAGTAAAATGAAAAAATATATATTTTTAGATTTATTGTAATTTTATAACCAGCTGAGGCTGAGAATTAGGTAGGTAGGTATACAATAGAAGATGATGCTATTGAAAGTTAGTTCAAAAAGTTTATAATGAACCAGTGAAAAGTGAACACCATCACTGATAATTTATAATAATATCTAAAGATGACTTAAATTAATTATTATTACTACTTAGGAACCTATTGCTACTGCCATTATTCTTGCTTGCACTTTCCGGCCTTTATTACTACTTCAATGGATAGTAATTTTATTCCATTTGCTAAATATTACTATGCCGGTGAGACCAGTCACCAGTGTATACTAGGTAGTTACGTGTGTAGAAACTTCACTGCATTCATATTTTGGCTAACTTGATTCATATACCTGGTAGGTACCCGTAATATGTAGGTACTACTAACACTAGTGACAGTACAATATTTTTGTATTACACCTACATCCTTAAAAACAATAGGTACTACCTATCTACTTACGAAATACCCTTGCACAATTTTAGAATAAAACTCTACCAAATTATACGAAAACTTCGATGTAGAAACGCAAAGTTGACTCATTTGAAGTCAACGAGAGTGGCTTCTTCTGACTCTTGCGCATTAACATCAAACAAAGACTTTCCGACACTACGAGGAGTGACGCGGAGCGGTATGCCACCGATAGGACAAAGCAAGAAGCCCTTGGGGTCCAGTTTCGGTGGGATCTGCGTCTTCTCGCTCAGATGGAATTCGAAGTTTGAAATCAAGGCCGTCAAAACTATACGCAACTGCATCACTCCGAAGCGAAGACCTGGAAAAATAGAATCGTTTTTGGAGTTGAGTTGATGTGTGAAAAGGTACGGCAGAAAACATTAAACAGCTTTTTTACACAATTGTTTTTTTTGCGCTTGCCCCCCCCCCCCCCCCCCCCTACTATACATTTTCAAACAATTACGAGACTTACCAATGCAAAGTCGAGGACCTTCTCCAAAAGGTAGGTACGTGAAGTGATGGCGCTTCGCTTTCTCTTCTGGCAAGAAGCGATCAGGGTCGAACTGGCTGGGGTTGGGGAAGTATTGGGGGTCGTTGTGGATCCCCAAGATGGGGATCATGAGACGCATCCCCTTCTCTACGATCGCGTCCGTGCCGGGGATCACATACGTTTTGGTGCAGCCACGGGTGATAGAAGGGATTGGAGGGTACATCCGGAGTGTCTCTGTGGAGAAGGACATTAAGTCATTAAGTACAGGAAGCTTTTATTTTAGGTACAGTTCTTTGAAATTTTCAGAGGTTAGAAGTTAACATCGGTCCTAAATTCGACTAAAGAGGAGTTCAGTGGTCTTCTCTAAATCCCAGACACTCACTAGATAAAAGAGCTTACCGTCAATGCAACGATCGACGTAGTCGAGCTCAGAACCAATGATAGTGTAACTCAGGCGGCCGTTGTTGCGTTCGAGTACCGCGTCAACTTCTTTGCGAAGGCGAGTCTGAATATCCGGGTTCTTGGCCAGTTCGAAGAGGCAGAAACTAAGCGTTGCAGCTCCAGTTTCGAAGCCGCCGGTAAAGAAAGCCAGGGCTTGGGCTGCTGCTGACTCCATCGTCATACCATCATAACCTATACGGAAAAGTTTAATGATAGCTTTGTGCTCCTATGATATTGTAGGTACCTACTGCACTAAGTGGTAGCTTCGAATTTTGTCAAAAATTTTCTGAACATAGAATACCTTTATATTTTTTGTGAAGTAAAAAGTAGCCTACCTACCTAAAATGGAAGAAAAATACTCACTAATTTTGTTGATGTCTTTGTCTCCATCCTTGTCCTCAGGAACGACCACTTCTTTCGCTGACGGTTTCGTCTGCTTAATTTTGCCGTCCATTTCTACCTGCATGAGCTTTGAAGCCTTCATTTTTTCCATTGTGTCCTCATCAGCAATCTTATAAAAATGTCATAAGAGTATTAATGTAAATTTATAACGCCTGCAAGGACAAGGGCCTACAGTAAAAGGAATACTATAAGGACAGTACTGTCTTCTAGCAAGGGTTTACGCTACCTTGCCGGTTTCACGCAGCTGGATCAAAATCTGCATGAAGTCCCGCCGCTGGACGTTGTGCTTCATTCGGTACTCGATAGTTTCCTTGACCATGTTGTAGCAGAACTCTGCGACGGCCTTTGGCAGACGCTTGATCTTCAAGAAGTCTGCAGCACCGGGCCACATGAAGAACAGTGCGTTCCGCAGGGAGAAGTCGAGAGAGGGATGCGAAATCCGCAGACCCCACTGCCGGAACTCGGACTTTGAGCTGCGCATGCTGTTGCTCGACACGCCAAAGCAGCAGGCTGCGATCACGTCTGTCGTGAATCCAGCAGCCATTTCCTAAACATTTAGTAAGTGTATATCTCTTCCTGAAACTACCAAATATACCCAACCTAGTAGCTAGCGTAAGTGAAGGTCACATATCGTATGGTGTATACATCTGTCTGAAATTTGGCTACATACTAGCCTTGGTATACTGACTGTCAGTCTGCGCCAATTAATCTGAAAAAGCACGTTTAGAGGATCAACCTTCCAGTCAGATACTAACCTTTGTGTCCACAATTTCCTGTCGCTGAGCTTTCTGTTCCAAAATATTAAGCAGATCTTTGACGATATCCATTATCATGGGGAAGTACATTTTCATTCTACCAGACGTGAAGGAGGGCGACAACTTGGCGCGCATATCCCTCCAAGGTGATCCTAAATTAGGAAGGAAAAAATTCCAATTGGTGAGAAAGGTGTGACTGAATAATTCCTTAAGCCTAAACTATTGCCGGGACTATAATATCGACAATATGTATTAGGTAAGTAGATACATAGTTCTACTTATATCCTGATCTTCTACCTTTATATAATCCTCTCTAGAGTGACACATCTATACATACCTATACTATATCTAGTCTCTGCAGATCTGAATCTTCTCATTCAAAAAGGAACAGTTGGTTAGTATACCTCCAAGAGAAAAGAGATGGGCAGAGATGGGGTCGACTTCTTCATCGAAGAAGAGACCATGGTCGGTGAAGTGGGCGAAGTCTTTCGTCATGATGGTCTTGATCAGGTCAGCGTCACGGATCATGACCGCAGGCCGGTGCAGCAGAAATACACCCAGAACCTTCTCACCCTCTCCCTTTTTGTACAAATCCACCTAAACAAATAGAGCTCGGAAGGTCAAATTAGGGTTTTCTAGAGCGCAGGAAAACTTCTCAAAATTCTTAGTTTTTCGTCGTTTACAGTAAGAATTAATGTAACCTTCAGAGTGCTATAAATACTCTCACCATTAGTACGTGGTCATAGGTTCTAGCTGTGATTCTAGGCATAGCCGTATCCACGGGGGGGGGGGGGGGGGGGTTAGGGGTTAAACCGCCCACCCCCCCATGAACGGAAAATTAACATGGTAATGCCAACGTGAAGCATAAAAATATAGGTAGGCGAAAACCCCCCTCATGACCCTAAACCCCCCCCCCCCCCCCATGACCGCTTTCTGGATACGGGCCTGGTTCTAGGTATATAGTCCATCCATCGGATCGTGATGAAAATAGCAATATTTCTTACCCAAGCTTCACCGATGCCTTTCCTCATAAGAAACGAGTCCTCCATGTTTCCGAATGGGAACTTTGGCTTCAGGAAGGGAATGTGCTGCTTCTCCCAGTAGGTGTAGTTTTTGTGGAAGTAAGAATAGAGCAGGGCAAGCATGATACCCGTTAGGACGAACACGTCCACGGCCCACACCTCCCAGCTTCCGAAACCCATCCTGCAGAGAACAATCACCTATATTATTTCATCTGGGCACCTCAGTAACAGTTTAAAAGTACTTATTATTTTACTACTGTGGTTGTAAAAAAAAAAAAAAAAAAAAAAACACTGCAACGTAACAGGGTACGTTATGCGCTACCTTGTATACACGTAAAACGTTAAAGCTCGAAATCAAGAGAGAAGGGGTAGGGAAACACTTGATAGAAGAGAAGCTCACGTTTTTTTGAAGAGGTCAGACGAAAAAAATTTGAATTCAAAAGTAGGTACCTAGATATTAGGTAAGTTATCATTAAGGCTGATTCAGAGCAAAAATAACGGATTCAGGAAAAATTTAAAAAGAGTTCAGGGATTTTTTCTTCTTTCTGTCTAGGTATAGGTTATGTTTTTTTTTCTATAGGTATATACCCTTTTCAGAATGAAGAGTGCGATGACAAAACTTTTAAGGAAAAGTTGTATAGGTAAAATAATCTTTATACAGCAATTTCAGCCTGTTATCTATTCTATATTTCAGGAATATTTTTTACTCATTCGTATAATATGTAATTTATTAATTTGGGAAAAACTCTTTGCAAAACTGTGAAATTGATATGTGGGTAGGTATATACCTACAATGCAACAAAAACGTAACGCACATTGGTATACCAGTATAAGAAAGTAAGTACCTACAGAATTATTTTTAACAAGTAGGTAGGTATATAACTGTGGTTTTGGGGTCCATAGACGCTTCAGTAAATAGTAAGTACCCACCTATTTCTTTGAAATCCACCTAAAAACATTAAATAAGATTTTTTGCCCCTCACCTGAGATCGTTCAGTTAACAATTTTTGGCACTTTGTTAGCTCTTCTGCATCCCCTTGACACAGCAACAGTTCGCGATGAACTGAGCTGGGGTTCAAGCCGACCTCGTCTCCATTTCCGTTTGGGGTTCAGACCGCATTTCCATACGAGCAGTTGTCTAACCCCTCTCAAGGCCACACTTGCTACTAGTTATAGAACTAATTGTGACTATACCTCTGAAGGACATTCATACCATCAGTATTCCATACCTCTCTTACTTAGTCCAAGTCAATGTATGAGTACGTATATGAGTAGGTATACCTACCTAGCGGTATCCACGGGGGGGGGGTTAAACCCCCTCGTATGAACGGAAAATTATTAACATGGTAATGCCAACGTGAAGCAAAAAAATACAGGCTAAACCCCTCCCCCCCCCCCCCCCCCCCTCGACACTAAAACCCCCCATGACCGCTTTCTGGATATGGGCCTGAGTAGGTAGGTACCTCTGAGTATACACGCAGGCACAGCGCCTGATCATAGCCCAGCAAAAGATTCAGGAGTCTAATCTTGCCTGTCTTCCGTAAGTTTCTGATGAAAATAGTGAAACATTCTTCAGAGTGACTTGTAGTGTTTTCTAGTAGCTTACCTGGTTCCCTCAAGAGTATAGGAGTACCAATAAAATCAAATTCACACTAGTTCCTTTTTATTGCAGATGTAGTTTGGTCTACCAGAGGTAGCGGACATGGATACCAGGGGCATTCCTACGGGCAGACCTGGAGCTTTTCTTCGAGCGTGCGACGCGGACCCGCTCGATAATGGCGTCTATCCAAGGAAGGTACCGGTCCACTCGAGTGAAGACGCCGGGCACGCCGGGGAGGGCGCACCAGTTCCCGAACGATACCACCCCGATCACGAAGTAGGCGTCTGCTCTTGGACCACTTCGTAACATCAAGGGACCTCCGGAGTCACCCTATAATTAATTATATTAATCATATAAGTGCATGACATGCAATTCTAAACAGAATGCACTGTCCTTGAAAAGCCCTTGAGCGATTACAAGTATTTTGGAAGCTACAAATGTAGCCTTATCATGGCAAAGATCTCGTCATTCTCACTATCCCAAAATGATCACCTGGCAAGCGTCCTTCCCCCCTTCCAGGTAGCCAGCACACAGGTTGTTATCCGTCACATCAGGGTATTCAGCTCTACATTTTGGAAGACTAACTATAGGTAATTGGACCTCCCGCAGGACGGTGCTTCCTTTGTTTTCGCCTGAAAGTAAATTTAATGGTTTAGGGCGTTTAGGCGGATGAAAAATCTTCATGCATTCCACACACAAGCAAGATATGTAGGTATGTAGGTATATGCACGTATAAAAAAATAAAATGCTGTCGTGTATACTCGGTACATTCATTGTAGGTACCTACCTATACCTACATTTTATAGGAAGGTAAAAAGTTCACCTGGTTTGACATCTCCCCAGCCAGCTACATAAGGGTAAGTGGTGTCGAAGCTGCTTCTTTGGAAAATTTCCCCTCTTGGCAGACAGATAGGTCGAATCTTATCTGAAATTTGAGTTTACTTTGATTTTCTTGCCCGAACTTATATGAGGAACAAGTAGGTACCTAACGTTGTGAAAATATTTTTACCTGTAAATGTCACTCTTTTGTTGAGGAGAATAATCGCAATGTCATTTGGAGTATTCGGAAAAGAAAAATTTTGGTGGGAAATAACTCTTTTTACCAAAATGTCTGTGGGTTCTTCTATACGGCTGTCCAAACTGTGGGCTCCAAGCCGTACCAGGTACCTGAAAATAAATGAAAAATTCATGGCAAATTTCATGCTTGAAAAAAAGTTTCTTATCCAGCATAGATCTCACATTTCTTCTTCTGTCAGGAAAAGATCGCTTGATCGCTTACAGTTCTTCCTCGGAGCAGTGAGCGGCTGTAAGGACAAGCCTGTCAGTGATGAGTGATCCACCGCATTTGAAGTCAGGTACGATCTTTTGCAAACCATTCTCCCCGGTGACGGTGATCGGTGCTGCCAGAGCGGCCATCCACGGCCAGGCGCCTTAAAACGCAGGTATTAGTGAGCATAAAATAATTATAAAGTTAAACATTTTCTGAATTTTTAACAATAGTAAACTTACCTGGCTTTGCTTCAACTCCACCAATAATTCTATCCAAGAGAATGTCATTTGGTTTGGGAGGGTAGATTGATCTTCCGCATTCTTCCGTACAGTCTCCTTGTGAAATAAAAAGAAGTGATGAGTGTGTCTCCGAGGGGGTAACCACTCCAGAGATTCCTTGAGATTCCACTGAGATTCCATAGTTATTTTCAAAGATTCCCAACGATATTCATAGAAAGATGAACCACGAACCACTCCAAAAAATTCCAAGATTTCCTGAGATTTCATAAAAATTTCCAATGATTCCCAACGAGATTCCCAACGAGCGGTTAACCCCTTGAGTGTCTCTTTCTAAGCCATCAAACCTCAAGCTTATACCCAATGTTTCTTTATATTAAATTAGGGTGGGTCCCACCATACTCGGTTAACGTTAAACACCAGTTAAATTTCAATTATTGCACGGTAAAACCAGAATTTAACTGGAGTTTAACCGTTAACCAAGTATGGTGGGACGCACCCTTGGTGTCTAAAAACGTACCTGATATCAGCACCAAAAGGAGAACCAGTACCTTAGGTACAAGCATTTGAGCACCGAGGACTTTAGTGATGTAGTGACTACGAGCGGAACCTAGGTATTATTTTCTAATCTTCTTGGATTCGTTACAACATGCTCAGTGCATTGTGCATCTACCGCCCAGTTATAGTATTAATAATTGCTTGCTTTTACTCCAAATTGCTCGAGGGAGGTAGAAAAAAATCAGAACGGATGTAACCAAGGTGACTTTCCGACCAGCTGAAAGTTTGATATGCATGAGCATGACGTTTGACCTGCTGTGCCGGTCAAACACCTACTAATTCACAATTCGTTCACATACATGTATAAAATGTACAAAGTTTAAGGCGCTCCACACAGTCATGAAACACGTGGCAGCAGAATTATCTTTCATCCTGTTTTTTGAGAAAACTGCTGTTGGATATTTAAATGTTCTGAAATATAATATGTCTTTTTACATAAGATCGTAAAATCATAACATACTTATAGACATAGACTGTTAGATTCTGACGTTAAAAGTCATATTACTTATAATATCAGAAGTATAAATCTCCAATAGTTTCTAAAAAAAATTGTCAAAAAAAAACAGAACGCTGTGCATGGTGACCGTTAATTTATAGCATAAAGGAGGAAAAAAATTTAATAGGTATATATGCTTATATAATATATATTATATGGTATGAATGAATTTAAAAAACCGTTAGGTACAATGGAAAAGAGAGGCGTTTACTATGAACACTATTTGGCGTTATGGCACTATTTTTTGTTTCTCTTTATTAGTCTGGAGACAAAGAGCTCGCCGGCCCAAAGCAAAATCGTCGCTCCTGTCAAGACGTTCGATATGTAGATAATATTCAGGTAGCTGTTGTTTATTTCAACAATCAGTCCTGAAAAGAAAAAATCAAAATAATAAATTCGAAGACATTACAGGGAATTTTCCTGTTATGCGAAATTGTACAGACAAGTAACAGTATAACCATTTTATCGTAGGGAACTGCTTACCAGAGAGGGGGCCAGCAATGATTATGAGAATTCCGTTGATAAGATTTTGTATGGACATGGCGGAACCCAGCTTATCCGGATGCACGTGGTCTGGAACCACTTGTACCCAGAACACTGTCCTCACGCCTTTTGCAAAACCCACAATCACAGCCACGGAGATAAGTCCAACGGTGCCGGACACAAAAAGCAAACCTGAAATAAATAAATACATGAGCGAGTGAAGAAATGCTAAAAATAAGTGAAATTTAAATTATTTTTGAGCCAGATGGAATGCTTATACTCACTCGCCCGGGAGATAAGAAGAAGGAAAAGCGCCAGGATGTACATTACACGAGAATTAAATTTTATGCATTCTCCAATGTAAGGGCTGACAAATCTGCAACAAAAGAAGCCAACAGTTCACTACAAAATTGTATACCTAGAAGAGATAAATTAGGTCTTAATTTTAATTATTACTTGACTTATTTAATTATTAGGGACCTGTTACCTGGAAATAATGTCTGTGATAGCCGTGACCGACATGAAGTAGGCCGTCTCCTGTAAGTCCAGACCAACTTCATACAGAATGAAAGGTGTCAGGAGGGAAAATATAAGTTCGCCAATAACGGCGATGGACAATCCCAGCGTAATGACGACGTAGACTGGGTCATGGAGGAGGTCTAAGTCGAACTGCCTGCTAATAAATTTCCCCACGCGTTGGAAGACATTTTTCGGTTTCGGAGGAAGGTCTTGGCATTGGTCTGATTCTACGTCGTCCACCACACCACTGTCTTCGTCATTCACCCTGTTCGGAGGTAGAAGAAAGTAGATGAATGGGCTGGGTACGAAGGGTTAACAGCTCGTTGGGAATCTCGTTGAGAATCATTGGAAATCTTTATGAAATCTCAGGGAATCTTGGAATTTTTTGGAGTGGTTACCCCTTCGGGGTTCATCTTTATCGTTGGGAATCTTTGGAAATATTTATGGACTCTGAGTGGAATCCCAAGGAATCTCTAGAGTGGTTACCCCCTCGGTTTCCCCACAAACGGTGTGACTATTGTTTTTTCAGGGTACGTATTGTTTGAAAACTGAAATTAGCCTTCTAGTCCTTCATCTTCTTTCTCTACTTACATAATTCTCGGTGAGACGACTCCTTTTGAATCAGTGAAGAGACTGTTGTGGCTGCCGGGTTCTAGAGTTTCAACGCTAGCCATTCTTAGGGAAGTCCTATCCATGAGATCCAGAGTGCTCTTCATAGCGCGGGTCACGTCATCTTGGCTTTGGAATATCGTGTTCTTTGAAGCCTGCGGCTGGAGAGGGTGTTCCTCCTGGCCATAGTAAAAATATTCTTAGGGTCCGAAGATCGACGACAAATAGGATAGGGTCTAAATCGCACATATATCTATAACTATTGAGCCTTCTTATGAAATCCACATTGAGATGAACAAACCTCATTGAGAACTTTTAACGAAGAGCCATAAGACAGTGTAGGTCTTCGCGGAGGCAATCGATGTGAGTGGGGGCTTCCTTCACTGCCATCACCCCCCGAAGTACTTCGCACCCTGTGATGTGAGCTACCTGACGACGATCGTCTCCTGGCGAAGTCGAAACCATTACCAGGCTCCACCCCAAGTATGGATTCTGCATCGACGTGTGGCTGCAAAGAAGAGCAATTAATGTTTATTTCTTTTTCTTGGTTTTTTGTCAGGAGGAATTGTTTGACCAAATTGTCCCCTTGTGTCTGGTGGTGTGAAAAGAGTTATTGCACTATCTATAGACTTCAATAGACTCCTAGAGTATAAAGAGAGTTCGCTCAATTGGCACCACAGTCTTACCAGGGGGTCCAAGAAGTCCTCCTCTATTCCATCTGACAGTTTTTCCTCCTCGGGTACTTTTTCCTTACGATACCACTTAAGGGGACGCAGAAGACACGCTCCGACGAAGCCGTTTGCATTGAGGGCTGCCAGAAGGAAGCCTGTGCCCATCACACCGTACCTGAAAAAAAATATAATTTAATTCGGAAGATAAATCAACCAGGAATGAATTTTAAAATAAGGTGCACTCACTTGGAAAGGGAAAATGTGACGAACTGTGGCATGATAACCGGCCCCAGTCCGGCAAAGCCCATGGAAAGCCCGGAAGCACGACTTCTTCTTACCCGGAAATATGAATTTATGGCGAACGAAAATGAAGTCAGAGTGTAGGTGAATCCGATTGCTGAAAAGCAAAATAAAATAGATGAAAAGTGAATTTGGTATTTACCTAGATACAAGGGATTAAACACTCCAGGAATCTCGTTGGGAATCTCAGGCAATCTTTACGGAATATCAGGGAATCTTGGAAAATTCTGAATTAGTAATTAAACCTTTGGGGTGCACCTTTCCCCGAATCTCGTTGAGAATCTAAGGAAATCTTTGGAAATCTTAATGAAATCTCAGGCAATCTATGGAGTGGTTAACCCCTCGCCTAGATACAATACTTACTGCTTCTAATCACTCAAAATAACTTTCATAACTTACAAGTTATAATTCCATGGGTCAGAGCGAAATGGAGGAAACTTTGGGAGATACCAGTGAGGAAAGTGCCAAGAGTAAACGCAGCCACTCCAAATACGGCCACTTTTCTGAAGCCAAATCTTTTAAGAAGTGGGCCCTGGAAGACGCCTGAAAAATAACTCGTGATACTCAAATAATTAATGAATTAGACCTGAAAATTGAGAAAATATTTATAGGTATTACAGGTCTTTTATTTTTCGTACTTACCCAGAATTTGTCCCACAGCGGTATTCATAGAAACAATGGTAGTGATATCAGTCGACGTCAGCTTCAAGTCCTCGAGTCTTTCTTTGTACATTAGTGTAAAATTTTGGACTGTCGGAATATTAGTGACCTAAAAACACAAAAAGTTACTCCATGGTCACCTGGTAATGAAGTTATCCTGAAACCAAGTTATATGCTACCTATATAGTCAGTTAATTTTCAGTTATTTATTATTCATAACAGACATTGCAATACATTTGTTTGAGTCAGGTTTCGTGCAAATCTAGCTATAGACCCTGTGAGGGCCCTTATGCACAAGTAAATGAACACCTCTTACAGCAGAAATTATGTAGCCAACCAAAATCATCCATGCCCAGCCACCATCAGGAGGGATGTATTCTTTTGCAATTTTTTTCTTCTCTTCCTGTTTTGTCACCTCCGCCATTTCGTTTCATTTACCCTGGAAAGGAAATAATAAAATATGTTCGTAATGACTCCCAATACTGAATCAAACGTTCAGTTAGTTAATTAACGAACGAGGGGGTAACCACTTCGGAGATTCCTTGAGATTCTCTGAGATTCCATAAAGATTTCCAATGATTCCCAACGAGATTCCCAACGAGTGGTTAACCCCTCGTTAACGAATTAGGTAAGCTCTGGAGATGCCGTCGGGTGGGTCACTCCAAGAAGCCCATGTCCGAAAGAAAATTTACAATGAATACAATATTAGGACAGAATTTGGGAATGCCACTCTTGCTAAAACCCCGTTCTTAAAAAACACGACTAAAACTATAGAAGTCCCAAAAAAACGCACAGTAATGTCTTCTCGGTCACTTTAGGAGTCCACAGGACTTAGAAGGAAGTGAAGGGTCCATATAAAACTTGTTAAATCTATTTTAGCAAATAACTTTGTTATGTCGGCAGTGGGTGATCCATTACGCTGAAGATAATCTTTGGTGATATCGTCAAGGTCACAAAAAGCTGTTGATAAAACTAATGACTCATATCGATTACGGCGAATCACAGATGAGCATGCAGATCAATAAAGTATACGTGTAATAAGATAACCGTACAGCCAATTCACCTTGAGTCCCATCAGGGACCGATAGGAGTATAAAATCTTTACTGTAAAAAAAATGGGAAATGGTCCAATGGTTAAATGGTCTCACAAGAAGGTACCAATCCCGGCTTTTGATCTATAATTCATAGCCCAAGATGCAACCTTTTTTTGTTTGCATTTTTTTTGACCTTACCCTTCCTTAAAAAAAGATGCACAGGGCTAAAGTATAAGACACCTGGCTTTCCAGTAAAGTTGCGTATCAGAAATTCTTACAAATTATAGAAAACATTTTTAAGGGTGCGTCCCACCATGCCCAGTTAAAATTAAACTGGAGATTTACCATGTTAAATTTAACACGGTAAACATAGGACAAACTCTCCAGTTTAATTTTAACTGGGCATGGTAGGACGCACCCTAAGTAAACAAGATCAAGTGGGAGAGCGTTGTAAAGACGACAGATCGAAACATATACCTACCTATACCCCGAAGGTATATCCGAAGAAAAAATCGGAGGAAATTTCGACAGGTTGGCGCAATATATATCTACAAGTGCCCCGCCTCCCTGCACTTTTCCGACCCAGAGACGTATCCTACTTAAAATTAAGGCCTTTGCATGCACCATCGTTTAGGAAGGCACCTTCGATACTTTCTATGACGTGTCCTCTCTCCAAATTTCTTAAATTCTGACCATTTGCACTCCTAATGCTGAGTAGTTTGGTACATTGTTGCGGGAAATGGCGGAAAATTTCCTATATACCCTCTCCACCCATCTAAACCAGTCTTTCCATTCTCTAGAGTAAATAATATATTAGGTCCTACCTACCTAATAGGATTATAGGATTACTTACCTCCTTGCTTCCAGATTTGTATAGGTACCTCTATCAATGTTCTCTTCAGTCTTGCATTCACTGTTAACTTCCTCAGCTAACTATTCGTTCATTACTTTTGTTATCTAACATTCTCAGTATTGCCGGACTGGAGCAGCGTGCTTGAGCGTAATGAATCTCTGACTGATTTGGTAAGTGACGTCCTATCGCGGAACACGCAGCGTCATGGTAGGTATGGGTATATTAGTATACAGCGTTTGGAGAGGGACCCATGAGCAAAAAGGCCTTGCTGTTATGGAACTCAGGTAGATATGGGTGCATGAGTACTGAATGCCTCCACGCAGTAGCCATGACGGGACAGCGATGACGCGCTGGACTTGGCAACAAAGGCTATATAAGAATAGAATAATATAATAATAAACGTGTATTGTATTCGTTTACATTTTCATTCAGTATTAACCCATAGCATATATATACAATACTGCTTTTTCAGCAATATCCTGTTGGATATATAGCTGGACCTACCTACCTATCTATCTACCTATCTATCTATCTGTATCTATATCTATATCTATATCTATATACCTGATGACATAAGTGTTTTATTTGATTATAGTTTTCTCTAGTACCTACGATTTCTCTTCTTCTGCGACAGTAGCAAATGAATGAAAATTAGGTACATGTTAAATATTATTGTCATGTTTCTTACATAACAATATGCAATGGCACATTTAAGTCCTCCACCCCCTACACCCCTATAGCTCATCCTACACCAGTCTTCCTTTAAATCACAATCCAGAAAATTTGAAGAAGAAAGGGAGGAAATGGGTGATGGCCCATTTGGGAAAGTATAGCATTTTTACATTCGATGAATACTACATTACCTGTTCCCCACCTGGGAATGATTTCAAGACGTGTCATTTACTGAAAATAGGGAATTTTATCTGAACGCACCAAATCCAAACTGCATGTTGTGCGGGTCCGACAGCCGCGAATCTGTTGGGATTCCTCTCCTGCAGGAAGATGATTATGCTTTAAGTATGCTTGCAGGTTAGCCGGCTATTATAAGTGACAAATTACCTATGGAGCTCAGACTTCACAGTAATAGCTCAAAACTGTATGGTTCTCACTCACTTGAATTAACATTGCGCCTTAAAATAACTCCTTCAAAAATGTTCCGAGAAACTCGGCGGTTCTCGGAGCTGCGACCTTGGCCTTGTGAGCGTCACATGATGGGATATATAGGCACGGGAGGAGTGTTGCTGTGTAGGTAATGACTAATGAGTAACGAACGACAGTAATTTCCATGAGCCATGCGCCGAGGCGTTCCGCCATGCTCCAGTGGACATCCACAGATTGCCTATAGATGTAGGTACCTACCTACTTAAGCATGGCATTGTTGTTCCTTCCAGCCAGTCACCTGATGCATTTATTGTCTCATATTCACATTGTTCGTTATTATAGGACTTTAAAAGGATCATGTGTTTTACGGCGCGTCCCCATTTGAGCGAAGTGGATTTTAATATCTGTATATTCGGACGTTACCGAGTCCAATGAAAATTACCACACCGTAGGTATAGCTCTGCTGTACGTGGGTACCTACCTACTACCTATATGGTGGGATTCAGCCAGCGTATATATCAACGAAAACTTTTATGGGAGCTACTCGTATAGGTAGATAGATGTTTAATAGGTTAGTTCGTTTGAGGCTATAGGTATCAGGCCCGTATCCAGAAAGCGGTCATGGGGGGGGGGGGTTAGGGTCATGGGGGGGGGGGTTAGGGTCATGGGGGGGGGGGGTTGCTTCTCGTCGGCGTTAATTTTCCGCTCACGGGGGGGTTTAACCCCCTAACCACAACCACCCCCTCCCCCCCTCCCGTGGATACGGCTATGCTAGGTAGGTATATAGTTTATGGTCTTGCTGGCCTTGCTGGCCTTCATACCCTATGGCCGTAGGTTCTTTTGTACAATAGGTATAGGGGATATTTTTCAGGTACCTACTAGGACTCGAACCTGCCTTCTACGACTTGCCACGCAGAACGCCTTATTTTCTGAGCGGCTGCGCCAACCTATAAACAAAATATTTCATGAATCTAAGCCCACTACGCAATACAAATTGTTCTCACAGGAAATCAAATATCCTAGCAAGTATCGCGTCAATACCAATAAAATTAGGACCCGGACGCGAAAGCGCGAACGAGCTAATCATCAATAAAGGTGTGAGCGGCAGTCGATCAGCCGGCGCGGCCAATCACAATCCTGATCGCGGTGGACAGGCAACGTGCGCGAGCGCCGGTACCCAGTCCGTCACATCGTGCGCCGTTTCCCGGATTGCTGCACGCGAGCCGGCGGGTCACACCGCTACCCCGACACCTGTATGGCAGGCTGTACGTCCTCCTCCCCCCCACTGACCCTGTGTTTTGAGTGACCCTATTGTATAGTGCACCAACATGACGCAAGAAGCGACAGCGAGCCTTCACAGGCCCGGACATGATTTCGGTTACCAACAGACTTTGGTAAGTCGTGTGGTTTAGCTTCTTATTTAATTATAGTGTTATTCTCCTTGATCTATTTTGTTTCATTGAAGGGCCACGATAATGTGCCAGTTCTACCCCAACAAGTCTGTATGTGTATAACGTAGACATTAATTAATTATTAATTCTTTACTCCTGTGAGTCACCTCAATTTCTTTCTAATTTAAAAAAACCACAAAAAGGAAAGGACGAAATTTCCATAGATTCCCATTTCACTCGCAGGGGCTGCTTTGTAATTACCAACACCCAGCTGAAGCTCAAGGATGAACGAAAGATGAAAGAGAATAAAGAATCATAAATAATATATTTTAAATAGAAAATTCAGTTATAATTGTATTGGGGCAGGGGCTACGTACAAACAAGAAAGTACCTACAAAGGTTATGAGGAAGTTCCTTGTTGGAAATGTATGAGACAGCATGGGGAAAGCAGAGTTGTCCTGATAGAGTTGAAGCAAGCGAAGTAACAGAATGTTATCGCCAAGCAATGCCTTATCATAACAGAGTTAGAAACCTTGATAACGCCGTGTCGCAGTTCTACAGCTATAGGTTTGACCCCTTCTCTTTGACCTTCTTTTAGTTGTTTACTTGTTGACTCTGTGAGTTTTTCGGTCCAAGCCAAAAGACAATAGGAACACTGAAAATGACGTTATATAATAAATCACACTGAGTGGGTGAGATCGTTAATTGGAACATCTGCAAAACCTATAACAATATTATAAAATAGGTCTGAAATACGGGCGTCTGAGAGGTATATGTAGGCACCTACTTAGGAATTAATGAAAACGCGGTTGAAGTGGAAATAGGTACAACCAAACTGAAAATTTTTCTGCATCAAACCTGACTCATATTTATTTCGGTTGGAGAGAGTGAGTCACTTGTTTTTCAGTAATCACTAATCATACTATGCAGTAGCTTATATGCAGTACAATCTGCACATTGTAGATAGGGTTTAGCAAAGCGAACTTCGGTCGCCGGCCGGCATGACGGTGCGCTGTGGGTCATGGTCTCTTCTGTCCGTTGAACGGGAAAACACGTGACGCCCAAGTGGTATTCACGATGGGAGCCTGGCAGAGGCTTGTGAGCCTTCAACCTGCGGCTATGGCGATGACGAGGCCTATATAGGAGCTGAAGACGCGGCGGCAACGCGGCGACGATGCGACACACGGTGTTCATTGTTCTGGCTAATTTGCTGTCATGCAGCAAACATTGCACCTGTACTAACGTCTTAGGAGATGTTCTGCTCAGACGCCTGCAGGTGTATTCCCTTTCTCGAACGCCAGAAAACCCACTCAACTAACACCTTCAAAATTTATTGTAAGAAGAAATGTTCTCCATATATTGCATCATGGCGTGTCTTATCTTCTTACAATAATTTTTGGAGGTGTTAGTTGAGTGGGTTTTCTGGCGTTCCTGCAGATCTAGATGTGCACTCCTTATGAGCATCTTATGGGTGTGATTATATGATTTACCGCCAAATGATGGAGGGTAATAAACATCATAGAATATTCACGCTGCATGCATCAGCTCAGATCAGTACGAAATCTACAAGAGCCATTGCTAGAGAATAATCCAATAATCCCACTGCATATACGAGTACCGTCTCACGAAAACTTTATATCTGATAAGGTCAATTAGGTTATCAAGAGTCAAACCAGGCCTATTTGGACCAAATGTCACATCTTAGAAAAGACGCTCCAGTGAGGTGATTTATGTGATTCGACATTAGCCGCAAGTGTATATATAGCGGTGCCACTACGTACAATCCGAGGGAGTAACCACTCCAGAGATTCCTTGAGATTTCACTGAGATTCCATAAAGATTTCCAAAGATTCCAAAACGATATTAATAGAAAGATGAACCCCGAAGGGGTAGCCACTCCAATAAATTCCAAGATTCCCTGAGATTTCATAAAAATTTCCAATGATTCCCAACGAGATTCCCAACGAGTGTGCGGTACGAAAGATAGGTCTGGGTTCACAGGGTACTAAGCTAAAATATATAGTAGGCACGGGCACCTATAGGTATAGGTACGCTTCTTGTATAATGAGTTTGATACAAAGCCGGTTCCTCGTGAAACATCTCTTGGCATATTTGTTGACGGATCCTGTCAGAAGGTATCGCACGTGTTGTAGACTGTGTAATGTATGGATCGTCACCACACAATAGATCTATCACCACATTCACCACATACATTCTTAGGGTATGATCATAGTTTGAAATGAATAAGAATAAGCTATAGATTAAACCAAGTATTTGTATATTTGATTTCAGGACTCAAAAACACGATGACTGCATGCAGTTAGTTTTTTCCGGTTTTTTTGCATTATATAGGTGCCAATCGAGACGATAAAATAACTATTATTTGAAAGAGGACGCGGCCTCTACAAAAGTATGGCTATACATACTTATAATGCCGTTGCTGCAGGCCCGTATCCAGAAAGCGGTCATGGCTGGGGGGGGTTAGGGTCATGGGGGGGTCTAGGGTCATTGGGGGGGGGGTAACCTAATTTTTTTTTGCTTCACGTTGGCATTACCATATGTTAATTTTCCGTTCATGGGGGGGGGGGGGGGGGGGGTTATCCCCTTAAACCTCCCGTGGATACTGCTATGCCGATTATGACAACGGTTTTCTTAAAAGCTATACTGTATACCTACCTCATTTATTTGCGTACCTTAGGTATTTTTTGATCAAATTTCACAGGATTCCATAAAATTAGCTAATTGTGGTATCGAGTCCTCAATCCTCTTAGGGTGCGTCCCACCATGCCCAGTTAAAATTAAACTGGAGATTTACCATGTTATATTTAACTTTTCATTTAAATTTAACATGGTAAACATAGGACAAAATCTCCAGTTTAATTTTAACTGGGCATGGTGGGACGCACCCTAAGTATGTTTCTACACGAAGGGCCTTATCTCTCAGAATAAATATGAAGAATCAGGGTATTATTTGGTAATTACTTAGCTGGCTGTTGTAAAGTCACCCATGATGAACGCCCAACTCGATAGCGTATCGGAGATAGCACTCTACGCTGTTGAATAGGAACGGTAGGGTGGTGCTGGTGTGAGTAGGTACAGGCTACCTTGCCTTCACATTTCATTATGGATGAAGAACGCTTCCATTTTCAGCAAACCTGTGTAAGAAAAAACTTTGATTCCATTAGGTAAAGGATGCCCTTAAGTAGGTACTGATTCAAAATTTAGCGAATTTTCATCGTATAGGTACAATTCAAAATGAGGTGTTTCTTTACCCTGTCTACCCTTTTGGAAAAATTTTAATATTGAAATTCTGTTAGATCTTGGAGGTGCCAGAAAAAATGAGGCATTACTTATTGGCAAAAAAATATCAGAAATTAGGTATCTTTGGTATACGAGTAGATATACCAATTTCATGCTTTGAGTAGAGTTTTAAAAATATTTCCACTGTAGATTATTGAAAAGAAAGTTTCTTCTGGTATCCGTCTCATGGGGGGTTTCCGTTCCGTACCTCGAAAAGGGGCCGACAAATTTTCCAATTTTTTATTACCTACCTGTATTTCATTTTCCATCGCAGGGTGTTAGGACTAGAAGTTCCTTCAACCAGATGGCTCTCACGGTCTGGGATCTAGTTCCGGAAAAAGAAATAGAATAGAATAGAATAGAATAGAATAGAATAGAATATTTTTATTACAATACAATTACAATATTTTTGACATTAATGACTCCTTCTGCTGGGCAAAAGCCCGTGCGCAGAATGTGCAAGTTTACATGGTTCACATTCACATAATAAAATTCACAGAAACAAGTGATACTGACTTAAATCTTTTCTATACTCACTCATTGTCTGGCTAGGACTGGTCTCAGTAAAATAATAGGCATCCTCACAAATCCTTTCCTTATCCGGTTAGTTTTCTATATGGCTTTAATCCTGCAATCTGAACGATAAAAGCCTAGGCCAACAGTTAGCTCGTTCTGACGTGTTTTTTCACCATAAATATTCCAGCTCCTGTAGGATCGTTCGTGTGCAAATATTATCAAGGCACACTATTGCGTCTATAATTAAATAGATGCACGGCCATGCATACATGTAATCTGCTTATAGGATTTGCTTTGCCTCCGTTGTCTTTGCTCAACAGTGTTGATTGCTCTGAGCTTCCTTCGGTACGGGGTATTTTAAGGGTGCTTTTATGACTCCCGACGATAGTCGGCAAGTAAAAACAATACGGCCAGCTACCGTGGCCCGTAGGAAAAGCATGTTGAAGTATAAGTATAAATTTTTATTTTTGACTTGCTAAGAAAAATAATTTTTTCGTCTTTGCTGAGTATGGGAGACCAAAAATTTCGGTTTTTCCACAAGTATGATGTTGTCCACGCTGGCCACCCCCATTTGTACGAGTCTAAGTACGAGTTTGTTCGTTTGGATCCTCAGGTATGCTTTTCAGTTATCAACTGACCATAGGTACTGTAGATTTCAGTCTGCTTTGAAATTTCCTATGAATGATACCAACCTCTCAATCATTTCCATTGCGGTGTGAATTTTTTTCTCTTATTTCTTCCGTATATAAATTTGGTAGTTACATTCAATCACCCATGTCCCTTAAACCTAACAGGCAATTTTGGCCTATCCCAAGTCGTGGAATGTATTGCTATTCTAGTGCTAAAATGTGACGCAAATTATAGGTGTAGGTCTGTCCCTATTTATTATGCAAATATTGCAGTTTTATAACGGTAATTAGGCACGTGATCCTCCTTGCCAAAACACTCACCACACCCAAGACAAAGACACCTTTCGCGTGAGAGAAAACAGATCTTTCTTCAATTTGAAACTACTATTATAACATTTGGTTTTTTTTCTAAAGAAATATAGGTATATAGGTACCTAAGTTACCATATGCCGGCGCTTTCAGATGCAAATTCCACCCTTTCCGCCCCAAGTGATCTTGATGGGTAAGGCAGCCATAGCTTAGCTGTGCCACAATCAGATGTATTGTCTTGGTCCGGAACGAAAACGACCGCAGACCGCAGTAGGTAGGTACCTACTAATGAACTGACAAGGGCCAGCTAAACACTTGGTTATACAGCAGAGGTAACGGCTAATGATTCTTAGAAGTCGGGAGTCTAGCCTGGGTCGAAAATCACTTTGTTCACTTACATTGTAAGGGCAATACAATTCATTTATTCCAACATGAATTTGATATATAGCTAATAGACTTGTAGGTAAAGAGGAGGTAGGTCGGTAGGTAGGTACTTAAAACTGTTGGAGTCGATTTCGAGGTACACTTACCGCTGCAAAGGTTTAAGGGGCAAATTAATTATGTTCAACTGATCATTAATAACTTATACAATAGAAACAATGTATTAACTCTTACTTACCTAATCATGCATCTCACCGAACATGAAAATAATCTCTAAACTCATAAGGTACTATACCTATTACAGAGGGTGTATCCTTTCAACTTTCTTGGAAACCTCTATACCTATATCGGTACGACGTTAATTTTTTGGATATTATGAGTTGTTGACCTGGTCACATGGGCATTCACCTTGGCGCGGTTCCTCCCATCATCACCATTAGGCCCAGATCACCAGCTCCGTCCCAAGTACCTTCCAGCCCTGCTAATTTTCTCACACACACTCCTAGTCGACACATTTCTTGTACCACAAAAAAAAAGGTGTCTTTGGCACTTCTTTACTGTCCAGAACTGAAATGGATTCAAAACGATCGAAAACAATGAGCCACAGCGCAGTAATTGGAGTGCAAACGTCAGCGCTCTGTCGACTGTCGCAGAAGTTGTTGGTCATCTTGACGGAACAGACGCAACGTCGTCGATTGACCGCGCAGTTTGCGAGGAGCGCTGAGCGGGCTCGCGCAAACAGCTATGGCAGCCTTGTCAGCGATGGCGGAAGATGTCCAGGACGAGGAACTTGACGCAGAATGGGAGGACTTCCAGCGCCTCATGACTGAATACAAGTTGCGCCACAAGCAGTCTCCTATCCTGGACCTGGATTGGAGTGCGAAGCCCAAAGCCAAAGTTCAGGCCACTTTCTACCCTTGCCCGGCTCCCGTGGAGGAGGAAAAGGAGTTGGATATCGATGTCATCAAGTCGGTACGACTTCTCCACTTCCTGTCGCATGGCTTGATAATCCGAAGTAATGTACACGGTCCGATATACCATACCTGACGAGTTATTTGCTGGAGCTTTTCAACTGACGCATGTTTTGTACGAAAGTAAAGTGTCTAAGTATCTACATGTTGAAATAAGCACGTGCCTGGCTGATATACCCCGTTAACAGTGATGGCGAGTAAAATCCACAGTGATAGAGAAAGTCATTCTTTTGTCATGCATCCCCCTACCAAAGCAAAAATTGAAAACTAACTCTGTAACATTTGATTTATTGTTCAATCCTTCTTAGGCCAAAATAACCAACAACTCCAGCATGCAACCTCAACCAGAGAAATAACATCTTTTCTCAGTTGTCAGTAATAAATTATCATCGAAACTCTGAATAAGTATAGATAACAGTTGTCACAGAGAAAATCTTCTGCTTGCTTCTGGTTCCGAAGGAAAGAAGCTACGTTTTGCTTTGGTCTAGTGAGAGGAATGACGTATATCCTCGGTGGCTTCCCAACCCTGAAAAGCGTCGGAATAAAATAAAAATAAAATACCATTCACGGACCATGATCGACCACACAAAAATCTGTATTACACAAAATTAACCACTTTTTCGATTGCATGGGCTCTTTATGAAAAAAAATGTAAAATTCTTTTCACGATCTGGGATGAAATGAGTAGGTAAATGTTAGAAGGTGTTTTTATATAGACATAGAATTAGGGGGCGGTAGCCGGGTGCGGCGTCTCGGACACCGCGGGTCATAGGGCAGTACAATAAGATGATTAAGGAGCTGCGGCTTCAATTGATGCGCTCACGTTGGCAAGGTCAAATGAGAGTGCTTCACGGCGCAAAGGGATGCCCCAGAGGTCTAGCGTCTGCTGACTGCTGCTACCGATACTTACTTCCTTTCTCTTTCCCATCCAGATTATTTATGTTAGATATTCATATCATCTTGCTATTCCCATTAAATTTCTATTCGTGCATATGAATTTATTTTCTATCGATAACGATAATAAGATGACTCTGTGGGAGTTCCTTTCAGTGGCCGAGTGGTCAAGGGGTCCGCTTTGTGCCTTGACAGGTCCGGGTTCGAATCCCGGCGTAACGGAAAAAATTTTCCGCTTACGACATGCATGTACTGGCTTCAGCCCACTCCTATTCGGCTTCGGCAAATTCTTCTTCGGCTTCGGCCAAAAAAAACCTAACAAACCAACTCATCGGTGCATATTTATGTTCTCTGAACATCACGCTTTGCAAAGTAGGTACCTAGCAGCAGTAGAAGAGGGTGGGTATTCTCCGATTTTTCGATGACTAATTCAGATTCATCTAACTTTCATAACACATAGCATAACTTAATTTTTTAAGAGAAAAATTTGGTGATCTATTACCTAAACAACTTGGAAATTGGCTAGCCAGCCTAGATATGTCCATTACCATTATGATCATAATATTAGCTGCGTCTCGCTTCTCCACGAAATTCAGAGTATTTTCAATCAAAATTAGACATAATTCGCCGTTTGCAATGCTAATCTTACACGGGTGGCGGAAATGGATCAGCAGCTGATGCAAAGCCTTAAAGAGTCTTCTTTCAGTTTGGGAGCCATTGAGGAAATTGAGGCGATTTATAGTTTAGCGGCGGTCCCGTGGGTTCTGTAGGAGGATGTCGTGTCCTTGTAGAAATTAGCTCATGCTCTGCTTTGACTGCGGCTACGCGTCCTCAACATTAACCCACCATATCATACGTAACGTGGATATGCGGCAACTTGGTCTCTTTCTTCATTAGCGAAGCTCTGAGCTTCAACACTCCCCATTTAATCAGCATTTATCTTAACCTCAAGTTAAATAAAGGGCGGGGGGTTAATCACTCCAGGAATCTCGTTGGGAATCTCGTTGGGAATCATTGGAAATCTTTATGAAATCTCAGGGAATCTTGGAATTTTTTTTGGAGTGGTCACCCCTTCGGGGTTCATCTTTCTATGAATATCGTTGGGAATCTTTTAAAATCTTTATGGAATCTCAGGGAATCTCAAGGAATCTCTGGAGTGGTTACCCCCTTGATTAAGGGTCCAACATGGCTTTCAATGTTAAGGCTTAATAAATAATGATGACTTTATTATATTTTATATTTCAGAACAAATTAATAAGTAAGTATCTATCATATAGGGAAATTCCCCATCATATAGATTCGCTTTACAGGCTCATTATAGGTTTATAGGATAATATCTACTGTAATAAACGAGACAGCTTGTGGTCACCGACTTGCCACTAAGTCAACTTACACACTGACTTTTAGTAATACATAGATCAGTGAGATTAACACGTCTTGTTTCGAAAATTGGGATAACACGGACTTTACGCTACCTTAAAAATTTTTTAAGAAGTAAATCAGTTCAAATGTTGAACTAACCAGGTCTGTATCAATTGTTCCAGATGTATGGTCGCTATACCAAAGACTTGGGGGAATACGCAAAAGAGGAAGCTCGAAGAGTAAAACTACAGGAGAAAAAACGAAAGAAGGAGGATCGTCTTCGAAATAAGGACCTTCAAAAATACCACGGAGAATGCACAAACAAATTTGTGGCTGTGTTAAGTTTTATATGGAAAAATACCTTCGCGAAACTTGGCGAAGACTGGGTGTTCCTCGCACTCCTTGGTCTCATCATGGCATGTCTCAGTTTTCTCATGGACAGAGGCATCAGTCTCTGCAACAAGGGTAAGTTTGCCAAACTCAAATTTACTTTACCCCCGAGGGGTTAACCACTCGTTGGGAATCTCGTTGGGAATCATTGGAAATCTTTATGAAATCTCAGGGAATCTTGGAATTTTTTTGGAGTGGTTACCCCTTCGGGGTTCATCTTTCTATGAATATCGTTGGGAATCTTTGGAAATCTTTATGGAATCTCAGTGGAATCTCAAGGAATCTCTGGAGTGGTTACCCCCTCATTTACCCCTCACATAGGCACCCTTACTGAGGCACCGGGACATCTAACAGCCTGAGTGAAGACCTCGAGCAACTCTATATTTTTTCCTGAACCGTAAAGTTGAAAGAAATTATACTTAGTTTATAGGCACTAAATCAATCACAGCTCGGGTTTAGCGGTAAAGAGTTCAGCTACCTTTGCCACGCATAACTCTGTTGAGGATGCACCATGGCCATACAAACGTACCTGGGTAGCATACGTATAGCAGAAGGTGAGGCATTGCAGCTGCATTATTTGGAAGCCAATGGCCGATTGGCCAACGCACAACTGAATGACGTCCTTTACTGCAAGGCCCGTAAATCTCTTCTGACGACGTAAGCATTGTGCGGCGCTACTACTACAATAGCCTCTATATTATGGCTATAATAACAAACCTGCGATGGTTAGTGGTCACAGGATCCCTTTTCAATAGGGTCTAGCACATCGCCGGGTGCAGTAAATAAAAAATATGTTTGACGAGGGTTTGACGGCGTCTGACAAGCGCTCAAGTGTGAGGGGTCGCCTGGTCGCCGCAAGTCAACAGCAAAAAATTGTAGTTATGAAAATTTTACTGATTTGTACGGTTGGCTTTGTTTTACAGCCCGTCTTTGGCTTTTTATACTGATTTGTACGGTTGGCTTTGTTTTACAGCCCGTCTTTGGCTTTTCCGGGACCTGGCCACCCATCCTGCTCTTCAGTATTTTGCGTGGGTCTCCCTTCCCGTGTGCCTTATCCTGTTCTCCGCTGGATTCGTCCACATCATCGCACCGCAGTCCATAGGTAATGGTTCCTCGCCTCGGCCACATATCCCAACTTCAACTCATTTGGCTGTTGGTATTTATCTCAGATTACATTATCCGGTTCCGGTTACCAAGTTTGGGATGTTTTCCAGGCTCCGGAATACCTGAGATGAAGACAATCCTACGTGGGGTGGCGCTAAAAGAGTACCTCACGTTCCGCACTTTGGTGGCCAAAGTAATAGGGCTAACCGCCACGCTGGGAAGTGGGATGCCACTCGGCAAAGAGGTAACACACAACACTACCCGCATATTCAAGATTTCTGATTGTGAACCATGATCTTGAGTATTTACCTCCACCATAATAGTTTTTTTTTTACAGTTCTTGCGTTATATAGTTGACTCTTAAACTCGTTTTTAATACCAAGAAAAAGAATTGTAAAAGGGTCACAAGCAGTTCATGGTGAGAGATAAATTCCAATGGACGGAAAGTTGCTGGTTGCATGGTGCAGAAGAATGCATACGACCGGTTAGCGCATCTCATAAATAAAAGCCCAAGTTGCCAGGGGACCAATGGACATGCGACCATAGTCCTCCGGCCATTCTCGAACCTATACCTGCCGAGGTCTTCAGCCTCTCTTAGGAACTGGGAATCACCAAATAAAAAACAAAAAATGTGCCTAAACAGTAATCAATATTAAACGATGTGCAAAAAATCCGAGATGGCGGCGAGATAGCCAGATGTTCAAACTGGCTGTGAGTTCTGGTGGATTACTAATACGTAATTAAGGCGCAATCCCGCTTGTCAGGCTCGTCCAATTTGTGCGAACTGCGTATTTTATTTAGCACAGGTAGGTTGATTACAGTAGAAAGCCTGTAATGAAATGATAGTCCTATTTGCAACCTATACACACACCTCTATCATTTTAATCTTATGAGCCACTTCACACAAAGTATAGGTAGTCTGCGAAGGATTTAGCAGATTATGTTACCATCCTAAGGACGAGATGATACCTCAAGGCTGAACTGTATACCGCAGTTATCAACGCCTGTCTCGTGGACAGGATGAGCTAGTTACTCTTTTGGAAGGCAGCCAAAAACATGTCTTCAAAGGGGCGGAGGATTGGCAGTGGGGAATAATCAGTCAGTAAATCAGGAGAGGTAAACTACAATCACACATCTGCATAACGAGTACCCGAACATTTCTCGATAAATACGGAGCCTCAGCTCTTCGTCTAGCGTCTGGCTATCCCTACGCACCCCTGTACGTGACAAACATAGGTTAACCTCAGAACAGCTTATGGTTCTTGCAGGGTCCGTTCGTCCACATAGCGTCAATTTCGGCAACTCTGCTGTCGCGACTCGTAACTTCTTTCCAAGGAATTTATCAGAACGAGTCAAGAAACACAGAAATGTTGGCTGCAGCGTGTGCGGTTGGTGTTGCTAGCTGTTTTGCAGCGCCCATAGGAGGTAAATGTTTTTGCAAGAAAGACAAAACTGAGGGGTTAACCACTCGTTGGGAATCATTGGTAATCTTTATGAATTCTCAGGGAATCTTGGAATTTTTTGGAGTGGTTACACCTTCGGGTTCATCTTTTTACTTTCTCGCCCGTATGTACCTAATACATGGGCTGAGAAAGTTATGTCTTCGTGCAAAATTTCGATTTTGAGATTTAAAATTCGGTATGTAGGTACCTAATGTAAATATCTGGACACGTTTTTTGATAAATTTTGATAACTCATAAATTGCGCCTGCTATGGTCAAAAAAAGGCAAAAAATCGTGTTTTTTGACAGTTAAGAAGGGCTGGAAGCTACGTTTATCAAGTTGGAACCTTGAAAATTTGCGAAAGTGTTTTTGAATAGATGCTTTTAAGTCTTTTACAATCAGTTGGAGGTGGGCCAATAACTTGGCCCAGTTTTGGCCCAAACGCGTTGGTCGTCACTCCGGTAGCACTATTCGATCGATTTCAATAAAAATTGGTAGGGAGGTGTACTTTAACCTAGTTTCATGTTTTACCGAACGAAATTTATCCAACATAATAATTATGGCCAATATTGGCATTATCGTAGGAAAATTTTCCAAAAATGGAAATCACGTTTTTGATTGGTTCAGACGGATTTGCAACAACCCTAATCGACAAATTTCCTTGAAAATTGGTGAAAGTGGTCTCAGATAGATGCTTCAAGGTTGTTTTCAATAGATTTTCAATTACTTGAAAATTAAGGCCGTGACATGGAAAATAGAAAACACGTACTTTGCGCGTCGAACGACACTTCACCATTTGACGGATATGTTTGAAATCCGGTGAGTAGGTGCCTAAAATTATTGTCCAGTGTATGGCAAAATATTTTTTAGAAAAAGTTAAAATTTTGGTCAAAAAAAAATAAATTTCGTAAAAAAAAAATCAAAATTTTCGATATTGCTGGCGTAAAAATTGCGAGAAAGTCTAGCGCGACCATTGTCGGACCCTTTATTATGAATACCGTTGGGAATCCTTGGAAATCTTTATGGGATCTTAGTGGAATCTCAAGGAATCTCTGGAGTGGTTACCCCCTCGGACAAAACGAAGACAGGAAAAATTGTTGCATCGGTAAAAAATCTGCATCTGTTCCTCAGGAGTGCTATTCTCAATAGAGGTAACGACCGTCTATTTCGCGGTACGAAACTACTGGCGAGGATTTTTCGCGGCTGTGTGCGGAGCTACGTTCTTCCGGCTACTCGCCGTCTGGTTCCAAAAGGAAGACACCGTCACTGCAATCTTTGGCACCAATTTCACCAATGACTTCCCATTTGACCCACAAGAGCTTGCGGTCTTCGCATCAATCGGGTAAATTGAGATTATTCTTTAAACTGGTTGTGTGTCAGTAACTCTTGCACAATCGAAAGTTCTAAATTGTTCTTATTTTTAGGGTGTTTTGTGGCGTCGGAGGAGCGTTCTACGTTTGGGTCCACAGGCAGTACGTCTTGTTTATGCGTAAAAATAAGCGAATGAATCAGTTCCTACAAAAAAAGTAAGTATAGATTCTTAGTCTAGTTCGTAGAGACGCTTTCTGGCCTCACTCATTCTTGGTGGCTCGACAAAGCTAACCTCCAGTTTTTATTTCTAGTCGGTTCCTGTACCCTGGAATAGTTTCCCTCGCAGTAGCGTCAACCTGTTTCCCACTTGGCCCTGGAAGGTACATGGCTGGAGATCTCACAACCCACGACCAGGTGGGTACGCTACACAAGTATACCAGACCTATAAGGTATATAACAGCCTCGATAGCCCAGTGGACTAAATGGTCGACTTTTGAGGAGCCTTTTGAGCCGGGTCACACCGGTTCGATCCCGATCCTACCAAAAAGTTTTTCTGCTCGGCATTCACCTCTGATATGTTCAGCATGTCAAGTGAAATGTATATCGAGGCTGTGGTGGTTCGGAACCCACCTAAAACTGTAGGACCCCATCGTTTACTCGATGGCTGGGGAGCTGGTATTTGGTAGTGCTGCCAGCTGAGCACAATGGATAGTTCTTGAAAACGGTCTAGTTGCTGGGCTTGTCCCCCCCCAACCTTCAGCTATTATTATAGCTATAGGTGTATTACTCTATAGTCCTAGTGCATTGGAAAATAAGTAAACTTACTTTGGAAGAGTGGAACAATTTTATTATGTTAGAGACTAGGAGATCTATTATGGATCTTGGTCGTTATCTCTGGTGTTAGGCTCCTAACGCTAAAACACAGGTAAAAATACACCACTTTGTCGTTATCAAAGTCGTTAACTTGGCGTTAACAGATCCGTGATAGACATGTAGGAGTCATGGGCTGGTTTCCCACTGGACAGTCCTGTCGTTTTAATTTTTATTCCTATAGCAACCTATACCTAATATTTTCTACCAATGCGACAGGTCGTCCAACTTTTTGCGAATTTTTCGTGGACCAAGGATGAGTTCACCGTGCAGGAAGCTGAGATCATGAGACACTGGAGCACAGACCACACCAATGTGTTTGTCAGTTTGGCGGGCTTCATCCTCTTCACCTTCGTCTTTTCAATCATCGGGTCAACCATTCCCGTACCGTCCGGATCGTTCATTCCAGTATTCAAGATTGGAGCAGGCATCGGACGAGCTTTCGGTGAAGTTATGCACATCTGCTTCCCCTACGGTGTGCGTTACGGAGGCATCGTTACGTCCATCATTCCAGGTTGGCACTGCTATAAGGTGATCTATACTGTGTTATAGTTACATCCTGTAGGAGTGTAGAAGATTTCCAAAGATTTCCTGAGATTCCCTACAAATTTCTTGGAGAGATTGACTCCAAGGGGATAACCACCCCAGAAATTACCAAGATTTCCTGAGATTTCATAAAAAATTCCAGAGATTTCCTGAGATTTTCAACGAGATTCCCAATGAGATTCCTAGAGTGGCTATACCCCCTCGGTCTGAACAGATCATTTATGGGTACATGGTGACTGATGAAGTGGATAGTACCTATACACTCAACGTTATATCGCTGAATTAATTCAAATTTTTGAATCTCAAAATACCTAATTATCCTGCATTATTTGTTGCAGGTGGCTATGCAACGGTGGGTGCCGCGGCCTTTTCGGGTGCTGTCACTCACACTATCTCTGTTTCTGTTATTGTGTTCGAGATGACGGGACAAATTACACATATCATACCGATCATGGTAAGTACAGGCAGGGGCGCCAGATTTTGAAAATCCGGGGGGGCAAGAAGTTGTAAACATTAGATATTCAATTTACTTATCACTCTTATCAGTCTGATAGGTCTCTGTGCCTCTCAGTGACCCAGCGTCCAAGGCATTCAACTTGTGACCTGGATTCTCGTTTTTTTTAAATTTAATTTTTAAGTCCAGATTTACCGGCAATCTGGACTTAATTAATCAGCGAAAATTACTATTTATTTATTTATTGCTTCTTTTACGTGATAATGAAATTAACGCCAAATATTTGACATGATAAAAATAATTGTCCCCCAAATTTCCAGGGGGGCAAACTGGACCCTGCCCCCCCCCCCCCCCCAAGATGGCGCCCCTGAGTACAGGTATCGGAAATCACCAGTCACCACCATAACAGTTCATTATGGCCAATTCCCTTTCACGGGCCAATATTTTCGTTGCAGATAGCAGTTCTCATTTCAAATGCTACAGCAGCGTTACTACAGCCTTCTCTCTACGACAGCATCATACTCATAAAAAAGCTTCCATACTTACCGGATCTTCTTCCTTCCGGCTCAGGTACGTACACAATTTTTGTCTACACTTTCTACAATCGAAGGATGGGACATGATTTTCTCTCCTGGCTAAGATGGCTATGCAATATGTCTGCATAAGAGCTGTATGACACAAGTACAGAGCATAAGGATTACCTGCTTCCTACAGATATGATTATAATTTTTATAAGAGTAAGTAGAGGTCTTTCATAATAAAAAATGTTTCTCAAAAAGCACGGGTTTCTAGGATTCCGCAAAGCTTTTAAGTAGTAGGTGAGGTAGGTTTTATGTCCAAAGTACCTAATACTCAAATAACTTCAATTTTTTATTAAGAAAGTAAATTATAGAAGTAAGAAACTAAATAGCTGCAAGGTCACAATGAAAGTATACCTAATAATAATCTTGGATGTGTACACCGAAGTAGAGAAATAAGAAAGTAGTGTACACCCACTTTTAAATTACATAATCACAGTTTTGCAGGGGTAGTAGTATTCGTGTACCTACACCCAATAATAAATTAAATAATAATTTTTTCGCAGGCGCAGAAATTTTTGCTTGAGAACTCGTACACTTTAGTAGCGTAATACTCAGTCTCATTTTTGTGCCTTTTTGGTAACTTCTTAAAAAAGTGAAAATATATTGGTGATGACTTTTCTAGGAATGTACTCGATCTACGTAGAAGACTTCATGATTCGAGAAGTGAAATACATTTGGAATGGCATGACCTACCACGAGCTAAAAAGAGTATTGCAAGAAAACAGGAATCTTCGCGGATTTCCTCTCGTGGATAATCCAGATTCGATGATCTTGCTGGGATCAATGCAGCGTCTTGAGCTAATCCGCCTGATCGAGAAGCATGTGGGCCGAGAAAGGCGGCTCCAGGTTGCGGCAATTTGGCAGAAGGAGGCTCAGCAGCGTGCGCTCGAAGAGTTTGAGAAAAGAGTGCAGGAAGAAGCTTCGAAGCGACAGAGGCGTCCGTCCCGGTTTGAAGTTACTCCCGCTCCAGATATTTTGAGACTTCGCCAACAACTGAGCAATGAATTGCAGGTACTTTGCGTTCCTATACCTATTGTCTTTAGTAATTTCTACCAGCTTCTACCTGACCCTTGGTCAAATTGATAATTATTTTCTGCGACGGGATACTAGGTAGATCAGGATACCTATGTAGTTCAAGACCATAGGTACATCCTGCTAAAATTGACTAGGAAGTAAGCTCTACTCGTAAATTCTAAATCTTAGCATTTTGGCTCGCAGGCCTAAAAACAGGTAGGTACCTGCTTATAAGTAAATAAACCTCATGCTGTTACGTAATTCCGAGCGTAATTCAGAGTCAGTTCCACCAAGCCATCAAATCATCAAATTGTGATTATTTTCAGCCAAGTTATCACCACCCTGTGTTCGGAGTGCAGCCGAAGAAATCCATCCTGAAAAAAACGAATTCATTCAATTTGAGGAACTTGGGAATGATGACTCCGCCTCATGTGACGCCTTATACCACAATCACTGGTGCTGAAAGCAGGTACGAGATTAAATCCTTACGTGATAAGTATAGGTATTAGGTGACTTTCTTGAGAAACCTACTCACCCTAAAAATTAATTTTAGGATCAAACTTGCGTTTGAAGCGATATTCAAGAAGTCAACAACCCTCCAGGACGTGAACCCTGACCCCGAGATGGGAGACAGCATCCAGCTGACCCCAATGCAGGAGCCCATCCAGATTGTGGAAATCGGATCAGGTGC
Source organism: Mesopsocus fuscifrons (assembly GCA_950004255.1). Lineage (NCBI taxonomy): Eukaryota > Metazoa > Arthropoda > Insecta > Psocodea > Mesopsocidae > Mesopsocus > Mesopsocus fuscifrons. Next base: position 18,629,435 of record OX465373.1, on the reverse strand, counting down.
TACCACCCCAATGGGAACTTCAAGCCTGAAGAAAGTCCAGTTGGTAAGACTTCACCCCTTGCTGTTTTAAGATTTCCAGGATACCACGGAATTTTATTTGAGAATCACTTCTCCTTTGGATATACCTGACACTATCTATAATACATATTGTGTATGCAATGTGTATTATAGATATACCTTAAAATTTTCCCCGGGTTCGTTCAGGGCTGTCTCCGGTCTCCTGGTCTCCTGACTGTCCTTAATTTTTCAGCCCCGTGAACGCGTGATTGACATGTCACCAGAAGACCAGAAAGCATGGGAAGACGACGAGATGTCAGCTCCAGTCAACCTGGAGACATCACACATTGACCCTGCGCCCTTCCAACTGGTAGAACGGACGTCCCTCCTCAAGGTCCACTCCCTCTTCAGCATGGTGGGGGTGAACCACGCATACGTCACTGCCATTGGTCGGCTGGTAGGGGTGGTAGGTCTCAAAGAACTCCGGAAAGCCATCGAGGACGCAAACTCCGGCAACTTCACGTCCCAAAACGCAAAGCAGGAGACTTCGGTACCAAATACTACTGAAGACGCCGCGCCTAGTCAACCACTTGTCGAAGAAAAGAAACCTAGCTAAACTTCGGGAAGCTTTGAAATCGATATAGGTTCCCAGGTTAAAAATTTTCCCCAAAATGAGGTTAGTAATAGGTTAGTACTGACGACTATATAGGGACAAGCCAATAAAAGTCAATTCAATCATACGAGAGTAGGTTGTTGAAGGCAGAGTCTTTGCAGCTGTTCGGAGGAACGGCCCACAAAGTCATAGTCAGATTTTTGTAGATATAGACGTTGTCATTTTTATTTGGCACAAATATACGATAGGGTTGTCATTTTTTATAAGTTTGACGATTTTCACTTAGTATAAGTAAATATCATATAGGTAAAGCGGTAATATTATCTGCCTATAAGTCGTTCCAGCTCAGTAATAACGATGCATTGCTTCAGTTAATCGAATGTTTATCTTTCAAAACGAGAACCTCCTTACATCCTAAGTCATAAGAGGTTTATAGTAGGTACACAATATTTAATTTCGTTTGAAGCAATAAGTATAAAAGGTTCCGGCACTGATGATGTTTCTTTGGTGTTGACTACGGCTGTTATTACACGTAAATAATAACTTCAAAAGTATCGAGTGTGATCCGTTCGACATGCATTACTTCGGTTCAAGGCCGTACCTAGGAAAATATTTCGGGGGGGGGGGGGGGGTTAGGTACCTATAGGTAGCACGAAACTATATTTTCTCCTTCAAAACTTAATTCTCTCTAGTGTAAAGCTGTGTAGTTTCGGGGGGGGGGGTTCGAACCCCCCTAACCCCTCCCTGGGTACGGCCTTGCTTAGGTTACTATACACAGACGTAAAGAGTGTATACATATATATTTACCTATCTTTTATAGGTAGGTACCCCCAAGGTATAGGTATTGTTCCATTCGTGCTAAGTGCCCCTAGGCCACTGTAGGCTGCTTAGTATGGGCAAGCCGTCTTTTTCTCGACAAGGTGGATAGCTCGTAACTAGAACAAGGGACAACAACAAAACGAGCGCTATTGCTTTCATCTCCTGCAGTCGTCGCAGTGCCCTATCACAACTAAACACGAAAATTAAATAGGTAAATATAAATAATAATTTCCCATTGATATGTAGGATATGGATACAGATATATAGGCTATTGTATACCTATAAGGAGAGGTACGATAAGCAGCCACCAAAACATATAGATAAGCCCTTACAATACCTAGCTACATATAGGTACCTATACCTGAGGCGCTCATGTCTAGCTATTACTTGGGAACCCCTCATATAGAGATTTTGAACCACAGAGAAGGAGGCATGCGGGAAAACTGAGGAGCCGAGGCCTCACTAGCCCGAGGGGTCTTGCGGTCACGCACGGAGTTGATAATTAAGTCTCCACTCCGAAATTTTTGCATTAAAACAATTTTTTCGCCAAATTGGCTAGCGAGAAACCTAAAAAATGCTGTCCGAAATCGGTAGATGCCCAGGGCCGTCGCACATAAATTTAATTTCAAGGGCGTACGATGTCAATGGGTTTCCTTCCCTCTCGTACGTGTAGGTACAGATACTTGAACAAGTAAAACGTACCTACCTACCCGTACTTACCTACCTACCTCCCACAAACAAGTTGCATTAGCATGCGAAATAAGGTCTGCGGTGTTTTTTTTTTACTTTTTATTTCAGACATGTTATTAACAACCTTGGGTCTCGTGACGATCACCTGCCTGATCCTGTATTTGCGCAGAAGGCTGAGCAGGCAGTACGTTTTAGCGGAGAGGATCGGAGGTCCCAAGGGCTGCCCAGTCCTGGGCCATACCCACTTGTTCCTGCGGAAGGAGTTTCTGGCGGCTATGACGGAGTTGGACGCTTTGTACTCAGGCATAGCCAGGTTCTGGTTCGGGTATAAACTGGTCGTGGGCATTAATGATCCTGACCTGTATGAGGTAGGGAACACTCAATAGGCGTGCTAGAGCAAGACGGCGGAGTATTTTTTTTTCTTTTAATCATTGTTTCTGTAATTATCAAGGAGAACTTCAATAACTCAGTTTAAAATTGGGCCACGAGCCGGCAGATGGTAGTAGGTATAGACCTATACTTACTCCTTGCGGAATCCAGAAAATTAGCCCAGGTTTTCAAAGATGGGAAGTGGGAAAACTCGTCCGGCATTCATCCTGTGAAATCTTCTTATTCATTACAATGACCTTGTACCTACATACCCACGAAATGTATAGCAGGACCTACTTAAGTATGGAGAATCCATGTAGGAAAGGGCTTGACACCTCAACGACGAATCTAATGCAAACCATGAGCACGCATGCATGGGCGACCTTCCGTGGTGCAGTACGGTCAAAAGGCCTAGTTCAAATCCAAGTACCAGCAAATTTTCTGTTGGCACAGATTTACGTCTTCGGCCATCTGAACATTTTATCTCCTCCGGGTATTGATTTAAAAATATCAGTTTATTTCAGGAAGTGCTTAACAACAAGTCCGCATTAGACAAAGGAGAATTTTACCATTTCATGCGTCCCCTTTTCGGAGATGGACTTATTGCAGCCGACTCCAACATTTGGAAACGCAATCGTAAAATTGTCGCCCCGACGCTCAACGCCGTCAAAGTTAAAAGTTTTACATCGGTATTTGTGGAAGGTAGCGAGAAGTTAACGGATATCTGGATCAGAAAGGTTGGCCTTCCGTTTGAGCCTTACACTGACGTTAGCAAAACAGCCTTCGGCTTCACCATGAGTAAGTTTTGCTATACCCATGACCACCTATCAATAAAAGTTGGTGTGCCTCTCAGTGGCCAAGTGGTCAAGGGGTCCGCTTTGTGTCCTGGGAGGTCCGGGTATTCGAATCCCGGCGGAACTAAAAAATTTCCGCTTCCGACATGGATGTATTGACTTCGGCCCACTACTAAACTGGCTTCGGCCCACTCATATTCAGCTTCGGCCACTTCGTCTTCGGCTTCGGCAAAAAACATCTAACAAACCAACTCATCAGCAAATATGTTCTCTGAACGTGGCGCGTTAAAAAAATAATAATAATAAAAAATATAATAAATAAAAGTTGGTTGAAAAATTGTAGGTACGAGTTTAACTTCAATTCTGTTCAGCCTGGGTATTGCTTTATTTGTGCAGAAACAGCTCTAGGAAAGAACGGAGAGTGGCCTGACTCGAAACTGGAAGAAATGGTCCAACTTGTAAATAGGATCAGTGCAGGAGTTGCACATCGCTTTATTCGCCCCTGGCTTTACCCAGAATGGATATTCAGATTGACACCTACTGGAGAACAGGTCTGCTTAAACATTAATTAATGAATTAATTAATATTTTCATGTAGGAGGCAGGTTCTGTCAAAGATTTTATAAGACTGCAATCAGGTACCTCCAAAAATTTAGGTAGGTATATAGGCTCAACATGCAAAAAATTATTCCATATGAATGCATGCCTAAGAAAATTTGGACAGTTTTAGTGAGTGAAAGAGCTTCCTTCTTTCGCAAAATACACAATTTTGAAATTTGCAGGTTTATTCCGACACAGTGGCGTTTCGCCGTTTCCTTCGTGATATGATTGCCTTGAAAACAGAACTGAGCGAGGCGGAATCAATGGAAGACAATGGGTTTGTCAGCCACATCTTGGACGTTTCAAGAAAAAATGCTGAGTTCCCTTCTAGTGCAGTAGTAGACGAGCTATCTACTTATATGACCGCGGTAGGGCCAAAAATATTGAGTTGCTTTTATAATTTACTAACTGTCAAAATAAAACTTCGAGAAATTTTCTGGCTCCAAGAAAACACGCAAGAGCCTGAATATGCCTGTTTTAAGAAGGGCGCAAAATCCACCTACGATAGGTATATTCTCCACTGGCCTTGAAGTTTAAATTTTGCTACTGCCGCATAGTCATTTCTAGTCATCTGATTGTTATACCTAGGTAGATATACTTACTTTCTGATAGTTAATTTGTCATTTTTTGTTCAGGGGTTCGAAACAACATCAACAGCCATAACGTTCACGCTGGTTATGCTGGGATGCCATCCTATATTGCAAGTAAGTGGAAGACCTAGTCCCTGTAGACACGAGGGATTATACCAAGGCCATACCTAGGAAAATATTTCGGGGGGGGGGGGGGGGGGTTAGGTGTCTAGGTAGCATGAAACTATATTTTCTCCTTCAAGACTTAATTCTCTCTAGTGTAAAGCCGTGTAGTTTCGGGGGAGGGGGGGGGGGGTTCCAACCCCCCTACCCCCCCCCCCCCTGGGTACGGCCTTGGATTATACGTATACCTATAGTTCCGTTTGCAGAATTTATGGGGTGCATTGACTGTTTACAGGAGAAAGCATATTATGAGCAACTGAACATTCTCGAAGACAAGGGCCAGGAAGTGGACTGGGATTCTCTGTGTGCGATGGAATATCTGGAAAGGATCATCAAGGAAACGATGCGTCTCTTCCCGGTTATAACTGTAATTGGTCGTCAAATCAGTGCTGAGCTAACTGTTGGTAGGAAAAAAATGTTATGGAACACATACATATTTATAAGCTCTCACCATATGGGCGCTATGACCCCGCTATGTCAAATCACTAATGTTAATTCGGCAACGTTTACTTTAGGGAGCTAGGACGTCATTCGCTCACCGTTCCAGCACAATAATGCGAAATATACGAGTTCCTTAAGGTAACAGTGGGGCTGTGTCCCATTATATTTGGCGAGGGGGTAACCACTCCAGAGATTCCTTGAGATTCCACTGAGATTCCATAAAGATTTCCAAAGATTCCCAACAATATTCATATAGAAAGATGTACCCCGAAGGGGTAACCACTCCAAAAAAATTCCAAGATTCCCTGAGATTTCATAAAGATTTCCAATGATTCCCAACGAGATTCCCAACGAGTGGTTAACCCCTCGATATTTGGTTAAATGATAATCACCGATTTTCTCCTATATATTTAAGTATCGTGTTCCGAAGAAAATCGACGGTATTCTCTCAACTGAGTATGGTGGGAAGCAGCAATAGTTGAAAGCTCAATAAAATATCCCAATGTGCCAATATTGGGGGAAGCAGGTGCTTAGGGCTACATATAAGTAGAACAGGTTGGCTTGGAGGCTTGGAGGTAATTCGTATAGGCGCAGGTATAAGTCATCAACTGTCACAAATTTAAATTGAACCTACCTGCTGTGTACATCATAAATATTTCCTACATTTTGCCTTAATTTCTCAGGAAAGAAAAAAGTCCCTGTGGGAGCTTTCGCGGTAATCCCCATTTACGCCGTCCACCGGAATCCAGGTATCTGGTATGAACCGCACATTTTTGATCCGGACCGTTTTCTGTCGCACTCTGAGAAAGACAGACATCACCAGGCCTTTCTACCTTTTGGGGGCGGACCAAGAATTTGTATGGGTAAGAAATTCCACCTAATATAGCTATAGCAGTGACCCAGTGGTCGTTGATTTTCACTCTATAGTGGCGACATAAGCATAACTCGAATTTTTACGGGAGAAATGTAGTAAAATGCAATGGGTCGAAAAATGGTCTCATTATGATAGACCATCCCGCATTTAAAAAGCATGCACGTGCAAAAAAAAAATTATCAAGGCCATTTGATACCTAACATCTAGGTACATGAATTCGGATGTATAACTAAATAGCCATTCTATAGCTAAATTATGGTTCTCTCGAAGGTACGTAAAGGATGCGAGAATAATGGAAATGATTCCAATGCGTCAGAAATATTTTTGGTCATTTGGTCAAAGCAGAAGTTTTTGCCTTTTATTAATCAGCCGCCGCGTTGTTCAAGAAACTGATGACATTTTTTTTGTGCCACTCCTTCGCAAATATTTCAATCTTCAATGATCAGAGATATCTCTACTCGCTGTCATTACTGGAAGGACCTTGAACACTCAAACTCGTCACTGAGGTCTTTGAATCACGCAGTTATATACCTACCTAATCTTGTCCTTGAGCTTAAAAATTAAAATCACAAATAAGTCTAAAAAATGGCATAGAATTGCCCAGTGTGTGGTCAATTTGCACCTGCGAGCGCTCATGTCAAATATCTGTATAGGAGCTATACAGGTAGTTAGTTTACGTACCTACATTCCTAGGATGTTTGCAGATCAGTAAGGATCGTAAAAGAGTCATTGACACCTAAATCTAATTTCAAGTAACTTATGTGTGAATTTGCAAACGGTACTTACGTATAGTTCGTAGAGGCCTACAACTACACCATATCAAGTACCTACTGTCCTATCCATCGTGCTCAGCTGGCAGCACTATTATACATTTCACTTGACATATGCACGCTGAAAATATAGCAGAGGTGAATGCCGATCAGATTCGAGCCTGCGTGACCTCTCAGTGTTCCTCTAAAAGCTATTATAAAAATGTTGCAGGTCAAAAGTACGCGTTGGCGTCTATGAAGGCTCTTTTGTCTTCAGTTATTCGACGCTTCAAAATAACAACCAACTACGAAATGGAAGACATCAAACTTTCCAAGTCTGTCACCCTTAACACCCGTGGCCTCACGATTACTCTAAACTCAAGGAAGTAATAGTAGGTATAGCATAAATTTCACAAGTTCCTAAAGTCTACTATAGTGTCCCCTATAAAGTTCACTTTAGCGTTTCATTCGCTATCCTGACAATTGCCATTGGCGTGATGTTAGGTAGTAAACTTTTATCGGCAAGATAAACTAACTCTATCTGCATAGTAAATAACTGTGAAAGCCACTCAAACTCAAAGTACCGTTAAAGTAAATTGATCATTCTGTATATGCTGGTAATGTTTTAAAACGTTGCAAATTGAAATATAGGTATTACCTTCTTATGTCTAGGTACCTTGTACAAGTTGAAAACACTGAATGTGCTAATATATCCTGATAGCATAAGATATAATAGGTAGATACTCGTACCTATACTTCTGCTACATGAAGGTATATTAGTGCATAAAAAGTAATAATTTCAAACAATTTTTCAAAGCAGAGTGTGAAGACGCAAATCAAGGAATAATTAAATTGGCATAAGTAGGTACTTACACGCACTAATTTACATTTCACGAAAAACCTGAACCTTGCAGATAACAACTCGGCGCAAAACCTTATCTGATGGATGGGAATGTGCGGCGGCGCGCAAACGAAAAAAAACAGTCGGTAATAAAATTGCAATCCGCAAGGGCTCCATTATACTTTCCAGCGGAGGAAGTATCAAATGCCGACAAAAACGAACTGGACTTTGTCCGCAAAACCAGAACCGCTAATTAAGCTTAGTTTACAAAGCATTCAAGAAAAAATCGCAAGTTTCCGATTCCCTCTTCTTGATTGATGTGAAGGTGACCTAACTATAGGCCAGCTATATTCTCTAACACAATTAAATACAGTTCCATTCATCAAGCTCTTCATTATAGGTATTCTGTTGTAATCATTAACTAGAGCGGCCTATTGTATTCAATTCCTTTTATTTTTTACTTGGTGAGGTTGGGAAAGGGTATAGGTCTAGGTAACATTATTTTTATAGTTCTTATTGGTGGCAGGTGCGCCGAATTTTAAAAATCTGGGGGGGAGGCGAATCTCTACCAGAATAAATTGTGGGTCTTTTTTTTCTTTTTGGGATGTACCTATAGGAACTTACCTCGGGGGGGGGGGGGGGGGGGGGGGCTGCCATTACTGTTGTGGCGTACCCCCCCATTTCAGCGGACCTGCTTGGCGGTAGACCATAGAAGGCCAAGTCGGATACTCAAGGGGGTGATTTCTATAATGTCACCCAGAAAATTGTCAATTTGTTTTGAAATTAAAAAGATTAGCTTCAATTTATAGGCATTGTTTTACTATACCTTAAAATGGCTCTCTATAGAGAGAAGTTGTATATTTATACCTGCTAGAGTGAACCGCTAACCAAAAATTTGATTTGCTATATGGCTATGGACTTGAACCTTGCGGGCCAGCAGCCCACCAGCCTATCTTAACTATCTAAAATACTATCTATTCCACACGCATAAATCCCAGTAGGTAGGAAAGGTATAGTAGGCACAGGCAGCAGGTCCGGAATGATAATCAACCAAAATGTCTACATTATTTGCATAGTAAACATGCAAGACATTCGGAAAAGTACCATTGTTTGATTCGTGGCGGAAGGATAACATGGTTGAGAGTGGTCAAGTCCAAGGTGAAGATGATGTTCTTCTTCACATAGAACATATTTGCAGTCGCAAATGTCACTGTTGTACCTTGTACCTACCCTACAGTGCACGATTTGATCTCTATGTACACTGACAGCTGGGACACCGGCGAGGGGGTAACCACTCCAGAGATTCCTTGAGATTCCAGAAATATTTCCATAGATTCCCAACGATATTCATAGAGAGGTGAACCCCGAAGCGGTAACGACTCCAAAAAATTCCAAGATTCCCTGAGATTTCATAAAGATTTCCAATGATTCCCAACGAGATTCCCAACGAGTGGTCTACCCGTCGGACACCGGTAAGGCATTCATCACAGAATTATTGTGTAATATTTCAAGTGACTGTGATGGTTCGGCTCCCTCATAAAACTGTATACAGGCTCCTTGACCCCGCACTGAGGTCAGCAAGTGGGGGGCAAAAATATTTGGCCGTCCTGCCAGCTTTGAGCACAATGGATATAAAAAGGGTCGTTTCTTTGAATAAGTTTTTAGGGACTGATTCTCTCCCCCACCCAACACTTTCCAAAATGCGACAGAAATTCAAAAAAGTGTCACACAATCCATACAAATTTCTTCTCAACTAGGTAGTCCATACTTCTGAGGGAAAAAAGTGGCTTCACCTTGACCTTTAGCAGGGATGACACCGTGACTCCACGTGTTTCTCGATGTCAGCGGAATCATTCGGAAAAGTTCCTTGTTGACACTGACACTTGACAGGCACAATGCGGCGAAGGACTATTTGGATAGGCCCTTCCTTCCTATATTTGCGGGTAGCAGCTTGTGGCATTGTTCCACGCAGCCTGGAGGACTGGCTCGTCTTCCCGCTGGAGCGCAGGACCGGCGTGGATAAGTATATAAATGCTGTTCCCTTAAACATGGAGGCTTATTCGAGGTCAAGATCACGGGCAATCAACACACATCAGTTGGAAATTTGAAGTTTATTTTCTGTTGAAATGAAGTCGTTTTTCCAGCTGTTCAGTTTAGTGGTAGTTGCCATAGGATACACCTCCTCAGCTGCTGTAAGCAAACTACGTAAGTACTTACTGTATATATCTACTCAAAAATTCTACAGATTTTTTCCTGAATTACCCTTGATTTTTATTTTTTTGAAACCTAATAAATTAAGGTCCAGTGCTGCATGTGAAAGTTTCTGTAAACGCAGTTAAGATAAGCCAGGTCCCTAACAGTTTAGGATATCACGATTGCCTTTGGAATTTCCTATTTGCAGAATAGGGCTTTAAAACTGACTTAAGTTGTTAAGTTACTTTAACTTAAATACTCTGTTAACTTTCCGGGAAAATTGGGGTTTTTAATATTATCTTAATATCAGGTTGTACAGCATGCAGTAGATCTCCCTAAGACGTCGACTCCAGCCGAAATTACGTGACTGCATTCCACCTCTAAGTACGTAGGTAGGTACTTGCTATGAAAAGAACAATGATTAATCTAATAATGAGGTTCTTTTCTTTATTTATAGCTCCCAATGTTCCGATTTGCCCCAAAAGCCCGCAGTTTGACAGATGCGTTGAAAAAGCAGTTGAAAAAGCAATTCAAGAATTGGTTAAAGGTACGTACCTATACTTAACTTTTCACTCAAGTGCACAATGACTATAGGTACATTTCCCCTAGTTCTTCTGTACAGTTGCGAGAAATTGCAGTCGAGCTACAACCTAGGTACAGACCTATACCTACAATACCCTACTCGCGACAGTTATTATTGGCTTAGGTTAGAATCTGGTCAAACAATGACCGGAAGTCGTCCTCGGTATGTGCATAATGATTCTGCGTACTACCTATACCCTATACTCCGAGGCTATCTGCCAGAGTTCCTGTACAACACCTTCTATTCCTCCCAAAGTAAAAATTTTCTTACCCAAAAATATTGGTAGGTAGATTACTAGGCCTTCTCTCTGGTGGGCTCAATACCTATAGTGTCTAAAACGTGGCGACAGTTTACAAATAATTAATACCAATTTTCAGTCTTTCTTGTACCTAAAGTTTTAAGTTACACCTATACCTATATTATAGGACTATAGCTCAATATATCGAAATTTTATCAAAAAAGAGACATTTCAAAAGCAGGAAAAAGAAATCCGAAACCGAAACCCATGAAGTTTTTTTGCTGACTAGAATAAGAACTGGATTCTAGACAGATACGAGACAGGAAATATTTTTTTCACATGTAAAAACTAAATATAGTGCGCACACTGAAGGAAGTTGTTTGGTGACAGGGTACGCACCGCTTGGAATCTACTCGCGGGACCCGCTGGAGATAACCTCGATTGACATTGACCAAGGTTCAGGTCCTGTCAGTATCAATCTCAAGTTCAGGAATCTGCTCATTAACGGAATCAGAAACGCCAAGATTAGCAATTTGAAGTAAGTACCTACTGGACAGGCTCCGGTTATGCAAAGTATTAGGTACTTTAGTGCCCTAACGCTGTGTGCAATCTAATCCTACATATTTATAATGGACGGATACGAGTTTATTAACCATGCACACTTTCCTGGTACTTTTATAACTACTTACCTGGGTCTCTCATGTCCTGAGAGGTATGCGGGTTCGAATCCCAGTGTCAGAGATATTTTCAGCTTACGGCATGGAAGTATAAGACTCCTAAACTGGCTTCGGCCTCCTATTCGGCTTCTGCCAAATCCCTGTGTTGTGCCGAACCTCATGGGACATAATATTCCTAATCAGAAATTCGGATACCGATCTACGAGAATAGAAGTAGCCCGCTATTATAAGGAACTTTTTCTGTGCAGGACCGACTTGGATAATCTGAAAATCACAGCAAAGGCTTACCTTCCCAAAATCCTCTTGGACGGTCTGTACACCATCGACGGAAAAGTTCTCATTCTTCCCATCACCGGTGACGGCAAGGCCAAACTCTCACTTGGTAAGTCGTGTCAGAGAATACAGGTACACAATACAGAATAGAAGCAGCATATAGGGAATTATCCTTATAATTTTATCCTCGCAAGTCCTCGAGGTACAAAATATCATCATTGAGAAAAACTTCGTAAACCTGGTGGTTCTTGCTTGTAAAAACCTAAAGCCCAATGTCATATTGGATCTCCAGCTAGAAATGACCTATTGCACTATTCCAGGTCCATGTGCTTATCTTATTGGAACGGTGAAATTTTTTTTCTAGATGATGTAACTGCTGACGTCCTTCTGATGGGGGAAAAGTTCAAGAAAAATGGAGTTACGTACGTGAAGATCACCAAATTCGACTTTGTCCTCCAGACTAAGAAGCTGGGGATCAACCTGACCAACCTATTCAAGGGAGACAAAGCTCTTGGTAAGAAAAATAAAAACTCTTCTGGTGTTCTGGGTTATAGGTTTGCGTAGAAAGCAGTGACGTACCTAAAACTCTGTAAGAGGTGGCTGATGCTGATGGAATGGAATATAGTGCCTCATTAGGTTGCATGCCTCTCTTTCTCATATGTGGGAGCGAGGGACTTTCATTGTCTGTAATCTGACGGTAATGGGAGACCTCAGTGTGATTCGACGACATTGGGAGACCCAACTGAGAGGTGCTGCTGAGAGAGATAGTCAAGAGAGAAACTATGCTGAGAGGAGAGAGAAGATGCTAAGAGAAGAAACAGAAGATGCTGAGAGAAGAAAGAGATGACTGAGAGGAGAGAAAGAAGTTGCAGAGAGGAGAGAGAGATGATGCTGAGAGAAGACAGAGATGATACTGAGAGAAGAGAGGGAAGATGCTGAGAGGAGAGAGAGAAAATGCTGAGAGTATAATCTAAATTTTCTTTAATTTTAGGAGACAACATGAACAGATTCCTGAATGAAAACTCACTGGAAATCCTGAAGGAACTGAAGCCGGCCATTCAAGAGACGTTCGGAGCTGCGTTCTCAGAAATTTCAAACAGAATCTTCACGAAAATACCTTTTGATGAAATTTTCCCTAAATAGACATCCCGCTTATCTAGTTCTATATTGAAACTGTGATAATAACCAATACGACTTTACATTATTCACTGGTCCAGTCAGTGGTAATTCATGAGGGGTATTCATTGGGTTGATATACTTACCTATTACCTTTCAAACAAAATAAAAAAATGTATTGTATTTATTTAAATTGCATTTGTTTTTATTTACTTATACCACTGTGCAATACCTATACCTACATCATTATCAATATCAATCCTTCACTAATCTTCAGTGAATCAAATACAAAAGAACTAAGATGTTAAGTACCTTACGTAAACGGTATATAAGGCAATAGTCGTGATTTCCTTGCATTAAACGCATCCACGCACTTAGAACCAAAGTTGAAAATATCACAAAGTTTCCATTCTTAGTTTTACTTGTAAGATGTGTCCCTCGTATAGGTCAGTGAATAAGTCAGCAGTAACAGTTTTTTACTCCATTTAGGTATTATTTATTTAGGTACAAGATAACAATCATGTCCACCGTTTTTATATTAGCACATTAAAGTCATAAACAATTTATGAATTAATTGCTAGTCACATCTATCCAATTCGTAGTACGGGGAAATTCAACCTGGATTTGAATCTACAATTAGGTACCTAAAAATCTATACTAAACCTTATAGAACTAATCTAATCCTAATATGTATAGGATTGAAGGTATAAATAGAGAACCTATAGTTTATATGCCTAACTAAAATGCCGATGTATAAAAAATACTGGAAATACAAAAATATTAAGGTCGACTACACGTACCTACTTGGTTCGCAATGCTACGTACTTCAAGCCCTACTCCGAAGTTACATGCAGGGCGAGTGAAAAGTATTTATAGGGGGATGTAAACCTGAGACTCTTTGTCGTGAGGTAGTGTTGTATTTTTGCATGAAATGGAGTTATAAGCCCACAGGAGCGGTTTTAAACAGTCAACTACCAGTCCACATGTTTTTTTGACAGATCGCGAAAACACAACACTACCGCACGCGGAATATATTTTTCGGACTAAAAAATGTATGATTTTATCGTTTCATTTAGAAGAAAAGCTTGATAAATGTTTGTAATATTTACCGCCGCCATGTTACATGTTGACAATTTTTATTTCACTTACGGAAGTATGGGTAATTGCAACACCATTTCTCTACTTTTTCTCCTGTAAAAGCTAAATATAGTGTCCTACTGTCACTCGTTCGTTTCGCGTTCAAATAGCACACTATGTTTAGCTTTTAGAGTATAGACACAACCAATATGATATTACAATTATACCACTAATATGTAAACATTAGTTTTGTCGAATATTTACTTTCGCACAGTGGTTTTGGTGGAGTTCGTCGAGAATGTATATACAGCCTTTTCACGAGGTATAGGTAAACATAACTTACCTAAGTTCATTATTAGTCCAGTAGGAAGGTAAATGTAACTTACGTAGGGTCATCAGTCCCACTAATTCAAATTCGTGCATCTATCTTGCTTTTACTTTTATAGAATCTTAGGTAATCGACACTATCACACTTCCATTGCGGGGCTTCTCTTCATTCATTTCCAAACCAAAATTCGTGACGCCCGACACATAATCGGATGGAATGATTTTGCTCTTTCTCTGCAGCTACAAGAATAAAATAAATTAATTTTAGTGACAGTGATTTACGAGTAGGTATACCTTACCTATTGCCAGTTGGATGTACAAAATCAGCCCAAGTCACAAATCACTTTGATTTTGGTGCATTTTGGACCAATACCTATAGTAAAATATAGTAATTTTAGTAAACTATTGTCTATTTTTTCCCATACAGGTCAAAGATCTTATACAAACCCAGTTATCACAGGAATATTTAGTTTCGTATTTACCGTAGGGATGTTGAGAGCCTCCTTGCTGCCGCAGTTTTCTTTCCCTCTCAGGTACTTGGCAACAGGAGGAGACAACAGATCAGGGTCGAGTCCATAAGGATCCTGTGCTCCGGTCAAGTAACTAACCGCTGCCCCCATCACCACCGTCACGATACACCCAATCGCTGAGTACCACAGGTACGATATTTTGTGAAGACCAAACACCCTGAAAAAATTAAGAAACCAGTTATAACTGTAGGATTGGCAGGTTAACACCTATAGATGTTAACTGCATTATTTTGGGAACCTACTATTTTATAATTCCTTGAATTTTCTTATTTTCTATTTTAACCAAGGGGGTAACCACTCTAGAGATTGCATGAAGATTTCCAAAGATTTGGAATTTGATTGGATTTGGAAAAATTCACCCCGAAGGATTAACTACTCCAGAAATTTCCAAGATTCCCTGAGATTTCATAAAGATTTCAAATGATTGCCTGAGATTCCCAAAGAGATTCCCAATGAGACTCCTGGCGTGGTTAACCCCTTGATTTTAACCATTAACTTACTCCTGCTCCTCAAATGGTGGAATAATTGTGGAGTTAAGGCAGTGACAACCCTCGAGAGACATCTCCCTGGTTTCAAACTGTAGATCCGCGACTTGGGCCCCCACCCCAATCCAGATGACCAAGGCTAGGGCGGACATCGAGCCCACGATTGCTCCTTTGCTGTTCGCGGTAGGTACCAACATTCCCAGTGAGAACAGACCTAGTGTCACTCCTCCAATCATCCCGTTGAAACTAAGAGCAATCTGAAAGATTTAATAACAATAGTCAGGCCGTTTTGATTTTCCGGGTCTTCTGAAATCAGTGTACACCCACTTTCAAATTATATAATCATGATTTTCGCAGGCGCAGTGAAATGACGCAGGAACGTGTACACCCACTCCGGATTACATAATCACGGTTTTGCAGGCGTACTTAGACTTTTTTTTTTTTTTTACAAAAATCCTATTTTCTTCCTCCAACTTCTTTGAGTACTTACTTGAAGAACACTTCCCAGCTGCTCAACGAGAAATATCAGTGCAAAGCTAATAATCCCATAGCCAAGAGAGAGCCATTTGGCGTAGAGAGCACCCTTATCATCGGGCACCACCATTCCAAATGCCCCTCCGACGAAGTCTTGCAGAGTCACTGCGGCTAGTGAGTTCAGGGCTGCTGCAACGGTACTAGAAATAAAATATTAAAAAAATTAACTTAAACTTTGTTAGAGTCCAACTAACCGAGATTTAAGTAAATAGGTATAGGTCAGCCGTAGTTTTGCCCATAAGTAACTGTGGAAATAACACTATGTTAATTCTGGCTTATCACTCGTCTTAGGTATACAGGAAGGTGATGAGTGTGAGATCGGTATTTTTGTAAGATCCTTTTATCTTTTACCTGGGTAACCTTGGTCCAGTTTTCTTTATCATGAAACGATTTTCGTTGTTAATGACTGATAAACGACTATTTTATTAAAAGTTATGAAAATAATTCCAACTGTTTTGTTCTCTGGACCATCGAGATTTTTTGTACGCATGTTGGCTGCATCTTAACTCACTTTAAAGTGTATATTTTTCATAAATCTTTAAGTTTTACCTTATCTTGTTTTAGGCAATAATCTCAACATGTTTACAGTTTTAACACGTGCCAGAACACAACCATACTTTTATTGTCCACTTACATAATATTTCAGTAAGTTGTTTATGAACGTTGTTTCGGCCTACTATTTGTCTAGCGAAGGCCAACTACGAAAGTTCGGCTTCGGCCATAGCCTCATAAATAATATAAGTACCTAGCTATCCAGTTTGAATGAATATTTCAGCCAAAAATTGAACTTACCCAAGGGAAGCACTGAATATCCCAGCCACAAAGAAGCCAGGCACGCCCTTGAATTGCCCAAGAACTTGCATCACGAATAGAGGGAGAAGCTCGTCTGATGCAGCCACTTCTCCTGAGGTGACAGGGTCGCAGGTTTTGAAAGCACTGTAGAGTATCATGCCCATGAAGAAGTTGAAAGTGTACACCATGATGAGTCCAAAAGCGCTGGCCCACAGAGCTCTGCAAAAGGAAGATCACTATATTAAGAGCGATCGACTTTCAGTTACCTAAGAGTATCCAAAACCTTTTAAAATTTGGTTCAAATGCATTTAGGGTAAATATACCCTCACCGAGGGGGTAACCACTCCAGAGATTCCTTGAGATTCCCTGAGATTCCATAAAGATTTCCAAAGATTCCCAACGATATTCATAGAAAGAAGAACCCCGAAGGGGTAACCACTCCAAAAAAATTCCAAGATTCCCTGAGATTCCATAAAGATTTCCAAAGATTCCCAACGATATTCATAGAAAGAAGAACCCCGAAGGGGTAACCACTCCAAAAAAATTCCAAGATTCCCTGAGATTTCATAAAGATTTCCAATGATTTCCAACGAGATTCCCAAGAGTGGTTAACCCCTAAACCCACTCTGACCTTAAGGCTTACACTGTTTACCTATATATCGCAGAAAGGGAACAGAAACAAATGAAGTGCTACCTACCTACTTAAGACCTCTAGCAGCTTGTGAAAAAAAAAATAATAATAGAAAGCATTTTACTTGCGAGCTTGAGGTAAAGTCTCCACGGACAAATACTTTTGTATTGACGCCTGGTTCGAACAGAACATAGTCGCCCAATAAAATGTTCCTCCAACAACGACTGACCAGAAACTATGACGCACTGTTGGGTCCGGGTCCATGCTAAAATGAGAAAATATGGCATTAACATTTTGAAGTTCCATTGCCATTCGAACTTTCAAATCTATATAGTTATACTTACTTGAAAATCTCCAAACGATTACTGTGGAGACTGTCATCGATTATTTTCACTGATCCTCCACCCAAATTATTTCCTAAGACTAGAATGCATATTACAGAACCGACGAGGACGGAAGCTTGGAATGAGTCCGTTATAATCACAGCTTTCATCCCTCCCTGAAACAAACACATTTTTATAAGTTACAAGTGGATGTACTTATCTGGTGGAGGTGTCACAGCTCTATGACCCAAGTTCAAAAAATAATTGTATCAGCAAATTTTCTATGGGTACAGCTAAACATCTGGCTTCGGCAAGCCCTTAGCGGCTGCGTGGAAATAACTTTCATTTTTTTTTTTTTTTTTAATTTTCATTATGCTATAAGAGTCTAGCCCTTTATTTATCTGTATGTTCTATTGTGAGCATACCTGGGACGCATAAAACACACAAACAACGTAGACTACGGTCACAGCCACGTAAACGTTCAACCCCGTCACTGAAATCATAGGAAAGAAACATGTTGCTTTATGGGCAAAAGGACCTAACGTAGTAAATAAAACTACTAATGTTCAAGGCTCAATTGCGCAAATACCCGTCCGGGTCCCGACCTATAGTGTTTTTATTTATTTTTAACACCACTAATTAGGTATGTGTTTAATATTAACCCATCCCTCAAAGGTAATACAACTAAGGGCGAGTTGAGTCCAGTCAGTTCATAAGTTGATCCAGGATTATTATTATTTTTTTTTTTTAGGAGGGGGACGAAAATTTGAATTTTTTGACCGTATTCATTTGATCGTGTGTCCCCTGTCCTCTACTTTTCTAACCCTATAAGCTTTAACATTGAGAAGCAGCCAGCAGGCCACTAATTGCGTCTACTATCGCGTGCATTCGCGTAGTTACAACCTAACTGGAATAATCCAGTTTGTGTGGAATGTGAAAATAATTCTTGGATTCTGGCCCGAACAAGTTCCACACTGATTTGAGTGGGTATTCAGGTGAGAAGGAAATAAGGGAAAGCACATGCCATGGCTGAGTGCCAGTGCGGGGGCGTAGACAGCAACGGACGTGTACAGCATCATCTGCAAGATGTAAAGGGCCGAGCCGATGGTGCGTGCCGTCGAATTGAACCGCAGCTGTAAATACTGCAACAAGGTATAGTAAGAAAAAGATAAAAATTATTTCAACAACAAAAGTTGATTATTATAGCCAAACCACGAGCCCAACAACAGGCAACGAATACCGCGTAACCTGTACTACGTATCCAAGTACCGACGTTATTTATTATTATTTCAGTAAATTTTGGGGGTTTTCTCACCTGATAACAAGAAGTCAGCCTCAGCTTCATAAATACTGGAAGGTACAAGGACGAAGTAATAGGAACAACGAGAAGAAAGGCAAGGCAAGTCATCCAGAACTGGGTGCCATAGGTATACATTTCCGCTGGATTTCCTAGCAGCTCTATAGCTGTCACGAACCTAAAAATAAAAGATAGTTAAAAGCTACACTATATGGCACAATAAATGACAGACACTACTTTTAAATGGGTGATTTCAATATTTACCCTGATGCCAGACTCATGGCCATTGGGAAGGTACCCATGGTTCCTCCTCCCAGCAGGAAATCGGAGGAAGTGACTTGCTTCTTGTCAAAAAGGCAGAAAAAAATTCCGATACAGCATGACACTACCAGCATGGCCACCACAACCATGTAGTCTTCCCACCCGAAGAGAGGCTCCTCGGCCGTACAATGTGCTGCATCGGGAGGGTCAGTTCCGGCACTCAGGTTGCCCAGCGCTCCCGTGGTACTTCCAAGGATCGCGACAGCGAAGACCAGCAGCACTGTGTGACTCATTGCTGCAGACTTTGGGAGCTCATCCACTACACTGAAACATAAACGTGTGACATTTTTTTGCGAAGGTTAATATCAAGGTTAATGATAGGGATACATTGTAACCGGATGCCGTGATGGGAGGTGATGACTCTTAAACATATAGGACCCGGGGACCTAGGACAATAGTGAAATCATGGGGAAATATAAAGGGACTGGGGAAATATAAAGCTTCGAATGATCTTCCGGTCAAATTAGCCGATAATGGAAATGCAGAAAAAACCGAAAATTAGGATGCATTTTTTTGACAAATTTAATGAAATTTTTTGGATACCTTTTACTATGCCTATACTTAGATACAGTGCACCTATAAGTTAGATTGCATGGGATTAAGAATCTTGCGGTACCCCCCACCCCCCACCACCCCCACCCCCAAAAAATCTAGATGTAAAGTTACAGCTAAGTAGGAACCCTATACTGTCGCTATCTCAAAAAGGAATCTCCACCCATCCCGGTAAAAATTCTGGAGACGCCGCTGGTCTGTTTTAGGCAATCGCCGTGCGTCACAGACAAGAGTCATTTAGAGGTAGGCTGGGTGTTGGAACCAATCCACGTGTGCCCGCTGGAATGACGAGCAGAATCTCGGAATCTCGATGAATCTGGTTTGAACTGCATCCGCAGCGTATCGGTGGAATGAAGGTGGACGAAGATCAGGATGCAGGTATCCGGTTGCCAGGTCTCCATCTCACTTGTGTGAAGGACCATTCGACTCGATGTTTAGAACTTTTGCAATCGGCCAAACTTCCATATATCTCTCAATTTCATCACGGACACTTTTACGTTATAAGTACTAGTAATTAACATTAATATGTCACCCACAAGGAAATGTCAGGATAATGACAACGGACATGCAAGGTACCTACCTGTACAGGAGATTTAATATACTACTTTTCCTGGATAGATTTCCCACTAGTGCATGGGCGAACAACCCCGAGAGTAGGAACAGGTATCTTGTAAATTTTAAAGCGAAACCCGAGGGGTTAACCACTCGTTGGGAATCTCGTTGGGAATCTTTGGAAATCTTTATGAAATCTCAGGGAATCTTGGAATCATCTTGGAGTGGTTACCCCTTCGGGGTTCATCTTTCTATATGAATATCGTTGGGAATCTTTGGAAATCGTCATGGAATCTCAGGGAATCTCAAGGAATCTCTGGAGTGGTTAGCCCCTCGGTGAAACCAGAAACCAATTGCAAAAACCAGAAGAATAAAGTTCTTCAAAAAAACTCTTTTATTTAGTCATTAGCTTGTCCTGTCTGGGGTGGTATGCCTAGGTATATAATAGGTATTAATACACCACATTGTATACCTATACATTGTATAAGGTAACACGTAGGCATATAGGTGCTACCTATTATATACTACCACGGTATTGGGAGGGAGAGTACCTATACTGTAAAATTGCCGGTTAAAAATTATTTGGTGAACCGACAGAGCTGTAGTTGCAGCAGGACTAGGTAGGTACCTATATATGAACTCGTGCATGGTCAAAGTGGTGTGCAGAAAGTTAGCTACCTATACCCATACCGTCTGGGTGAGGCATGCATTGTACGTACCTACCTACGCAGGTATGTTGGTAGGTACCGATCATTGATCATCAATCAACGACGTCATGCACAGCTGTTGACATGCACGCTTCAGGGCGGCATTCCAACAGGCTGGTCATTGACCGTTTAGTGACGTAGTGTTTGAACGATAAGTTTTTAATCATTTATTGTATAAGTAGGTAATTTGGAAACTATTTAACTGTATGTATAGGTAGGTAACCTTGTTATATCTATAATGAGTTCTGTAATGCTGGATTTAGCTAATTTCGGAATGGAATTTACCCGAATTTTTTTCTGTAAGTTAAACCAAGAATCATTTATTTATAAGGATATTTCATACGCATGTCTATATATATGACTCTGACGTCACCTGTTCGACAGCCTGCTTAGCTTTTGACGCCTGATTTGTTTTTTAATTATTGTTGCTATAGCAACAACGGCATCAACCAATACGGCGGTCGAATCGGTCGAACAGCTGACGACGTCATGCGCCAACCGGACCTATTCCAAACCCCAAATGAAATATCCTTATAAATAAATGATTCTTGAGTTAAGGCTGTATATACATTATCGACGAACTCCACCAAAACCACTGTGCGGAAGTAAATATTCGACAAAACTAATGTTTACATATTAGTACCGCCGGAGACTGGTAATTGCAATATCGTATTGGTTGTGTCTACTCTAAAAGCTAAACATAGTGTGCTATTTGAACGCGAAACGAACGAGTGAAAGTAGGACACTATGTTTAGCTTTTACAACAGAAAAAGTAGAGAAATGGTGTTGCAATTACCCACTTCCGTAAGTGAAATAAAAATTGTCAACATGTAACATGGCGGCGGTAAATATTACAAACATTTATCATGCTTTTCTACAAAATGTGACGATAAAATCATACATGTTTTAGTCCGAAACGTTACAAAAAAAATATTCTGCGTGAGGTAGTGTTGTGTTTTCGCGATCTGTCAAAAAAACATGTGGACTGTTTAAAATCGCTCCTGTGGGCTTATAACTCCATTTCATGCAAAAATACAACACTACCTCACGACAAAGAGTCTCAGGTTTACATCCTCCTATACCTTAACACTTTTACTCGTCCTGTAACTTCGGAGTAGGGCTTGAAGTATACGTACATATACGTATACGTATACGTACTTCAATGCTATAGCATTGCGAACCAAGTACGTGTAGTCGACCTTAAACAAGATTGCCATGCGTTGCTAAGGTAAATAAAGGCGGAATTTTGTTTCCCTAGCAACCCATGGCAACCTTGTTTAACTTACAGAATAAAATTCGGGTAAATTCCATTCCAAAATTAGCTAAATCCAGCCTAATTTCCCCAAATATTCATGTAGCCCTCCCCCGTTAGCATTTCGAAGTACACATCATTCAAACGCGGCGATAAGTAGGTAGGTAGGTATACACGGACAGAAGTTCCAACGATTAATCGATGCCTGCAACAGTAGGACCGTTTGTCTGTGCCAGGGCACGTGCATCACTCTCAGACTACCTCCAACCAGATGTAGGTGTCGCGAACTAGTTATATCCAGAATAGTCGATAGCTGCCACCGAAGCATCCTTGTGCTCCGAGGACACGCCATATGTGTTTTATATACGAAGTCTTTATACGAGGAAAACTGTAGATACGGCACGGGGTCCTATGTAAATGCGCCCCGGTGTGTCGATGAAAATTTATTTTTAGTTATATTAGGGTGCCTCTCAGTGGCCGAGTGGTCAAGGGGTCCGCTTTGAGTCCTGAGAGGTCCGGGTTCGAATCCCGGCGGAATGGAAACATTTTCCGCTTCCGACATGAATGTATTGGCTTCGGCCCACTACTAAACTGGCTTCGGCCCACTCATATTCGGCTTCGGCCACTTCAACTTCGGCTTCGGCCAAAAAATGTAACAACCAACTCATCGGCGCATATGTTCTCTGAACGTCGCGGTCGCGCGTTAATAATTTAAAAAAAAAAAAAAAAAAGTTATATTGGGAGGAGGAAAATAATAACCGGTAAATACTCAAGGAAAATAATATGAACAGAGTGACTCCCAGCCAGAGAGAGGAGGAGACACAGAAAGGGATTCTGAACTTGAAAAATGAGAGAAAGAACGAACTATCAAATTGCATCTAAGGGGGAAATTTCGGCCCGTCGGGGTTCGAACTCGTGAACTTCCGTTACCAGTCCGACATTTGACCACTGGTCTGTGGTGTACCCACCATCCGCGACTTGCGTGAAAGAAATCGCCCCAGTATAAGGTAGGTAAGTATACCCGTATAGAGCTACATTATCAACGCGTACTTTCCGTGTCATTTCTTCCAGTCGGCATCCTTTTAACCATCTAATCTCTACAACTGATTCAGAAGCAACCTACCTATCAACCTAAGTACCTGTTATCAATCATCAACGTCATCGCTGTTGACAAAACTTTGAAAAAGAGAAAACAATAATGGCCTAGCCGATACCTACGACCTGAGGAGGAGACACTGGAATCATGCATATGTATAGCAACATAGGTATATCATACCCAAATAAGCAGCAGGTAAAGTATAGGCAAAATAAGTAAAGTGAAATCATGAAGGTTCAAAACTCACAAAAAATTGTTTTATACGATAGAATCATTTCACCTGCTTTGAACTTCACTATACCTACCTATCGATACTCTCATGCATGGGTAAGGTGCAGCAAAGATACGTAGGTATATACAAACGGAAGGGGTTCACCAGTAGGAACGCACCCATATCCGTACCTACTGCCCGGTTCTTTTTTATAATTATGGACCACATGTTATTTCCTTGTTGTATATTGTAGGCCAATAGTTCCCTTTGAATGGTCTCAGGACAAGGTTCAACGCAGTGACCTGTGTAGGTATGCATCACTTCGAAGCAAACAGTCAAGTGCGAACTTTCAAGGCACCGAAGAGGTGCATGACCTCAGCCCACAGTGCATGCTTACTCAGCTGTATCCGAGTTGTATCAGTACCTAAATTAATATTTGATACTAATTAGTAGCAAGTGAAGCTTCTTGCAACATCCGCTGTTTCTGATTCTCGGTTCATTTTTGGTGTAAAGTAAGGAGTAGAGAGAACACTAGGAATACCCCGGCTGAAGTAAGGAGTAGAGAGAACACTAGGAATACCCCGGCTGGAGACGTAGACTTCTACCGAGGGGTTAACCACTCGTTGGGAATCTCGTTGGGAATCATTGGAAATCTTTATGAAATTTCAGGGAATCTTGGAATTTTTTTAGAGTGGTTACCCCTCCGGGGTTCATCTTTCTATGAATATCGTTGGTAATCTTTGGAAATCTTTATGGAATCTCGGTGGAATCTCAATGAATCTCTGGAGTGGTTACCCCCTCGACTTCTGCCACCAATGCGCACAAAGAAAAACGAGAAAGTTTAGAATATGTATAGTTCCTACCCCCAAATGGAAAGTTTACGTAATAAGACTGGTAATACCGTTCCTACAGGATATACCTATAGGTAGGTAGGTAGGTACCTACCCACTACCTACGAGGTATTATTAGGATATTTGAGAGAAATCTGGGTATATTTGAACTTATCCAAAGACCCTGTAGATTACCTACGTAGGTATCTGTATAAATATTTAACTTTTGAGAATTTTCCAAGACTTGTACCTACAGGTAAGGGGATAACTTTAGGTAGGTACTTACTTAGGTAACCAGTAAATCACTCTCGGTAGTAGGTATACTCTTAGCCGTATCCAAGGGGGGGGGGTTTAGGGGGTTAAACCCCCCCCCCCCCCCCCATGAACGGAAAATTAACATGGTAATACCGACGTGAAGCAAAAAAAAATATATAGGCAAACCCCCCCCCCCCCCATGACCCTAAACCCCCCCCCCCCCCCATGACCGCTTTCTGGATACGGGCCTGGGTATACTTACCACCTATTTAGTCCATGTGACTTCCTATAGCGTGTGAAATGACTAATCGATAAGATATGAGTGATTTTGCTTTTGATTCTGAAGTACTTCACTGTGGGAGTAGGTAATTGCAAGAACGCATCTGTGAATCATGCCAAAAATTTCCATAGCTTGAGCTTTGATAAAGCACGTCAATGATTACTTTATGAAAAACTATTTGTTTTCAACATAATTATGTGATTAGCAACGTAAGTGCATAATACCACAGTCACAGGTAGGTATACTTATATTACACGCCGACAAAAATATTTTTCTGCATATTGTCTAGGTAGGTACCTACCTACCTACCAATTAGGTACTTAGGTGTGAGATTCAAAATTTTTAGACTAGCTGCGTTGATACCTACTACTTCTAAAAATCATTTCTTCTTGCAGTTTATTACAAAGTAGGTAGGTAACCTATATAGGTATATGGGTAGGTATAGGTAGGTATAGAAAGAAACTGTTCCTGTGTAAGGAAGGATATAGTTTCTGGTTAAAAAATTAGATGTCGCTTATTTTTCTTAAATGCGTTAGGTACCGACTTACCTATTTATAAAACCAAAATGTGTGCATCCCTATACCTACATCTACTGAATGGCTCCTTATTGAAACTAAAATCGTACCCAATTTCCCAAACCAATAGTTAAACTAAAAACTTACCAAAATAATTATTGAGGAACTGAAACGATGCACGAAAAAATGACAGACTCCACCAAAATTTGAGCTAAATTTTTAAGAATTAATAAAGAGCCGCGACCAGACTCCTATAGCGCACTTATAAGAGCTACGAAGCCGTTCGAGCTTTAGGACAGAATGATGTGGGGAGGGCGGGTGAATTCGAGATATAGGTGGGCGATAACTAAAACAGCTTGCGCTGGTCAGTGACTAAGAACTAACACCGTAGCGGCGGCGGACTGATGGGAACTAACTAGCCGTTATCAGGGGGGCAGAGATCCCATCGACCGCATGTTATTTGTACACAATTTATGTAAACAGCTTAGAATTGGGACGACTATACAAGGTAGTGCCTTTTCACATCAATAATTACAGGAAAAGTACGGAACAGCTGCCAACCTCCCAGAGGATGCAAACAAAAACCTCAATGCATTTTTATTATCAGTAGTTACTTACCTACCTACGTCCTATCATAGGGTGTACTTTCAAGGAGAAAATGTGATTAGCCATTCCCTTTATTTATCTGGAAGGGAGGGGAGGGGGATACTTGAAAAGAAGTTTGTAAGAAGTAGGAACCACCTACCATGTCATTTTAAAATAAATTATTTATTATTGGTTAGTTCAGTGATATTCGATACTGAAAGTTTACGAATTGTGTGTAGTAGGTAAGGATGTACCTAATTTCACTTTAAAAACAGATAAGAGAGAGAAAAATGGCATCAAACGGCATTCCTCTTTATTTCAAAACTTTAAATAGTTTCAACACGTAAAAGTAAAATGGCGGGAGATATTTCCTGTCTGATGACACGATCATTCGAGTTATCGTTTCATAGCGATATAACGAGCAGCGAATCGCAACGGTGAAAGTTGATTCCAGCTCCAGCCCATATTGATTTTCTCTTCGCTCTCTTTCCAAACAAATCCTTGTCTGTGCTCTCTGTAAAGTGGCAGTGTTTATTTATAGTGGAGCCTACATTGCAATGTAGGTCCTCATACAAGAAGATATGGACTTCATCTAGCCAGCCGATATTAAGGGCCACCATACATTCTCGACGAACTCCGCCAAAACCACTGTGCGAAAGTAAATATTCGACAAAAGTAATGTTTACATTTTAGTACCACCGGAGACTGGTAATTGCAATATCGTATCGGTTGTGTCTACTCTAAAAGCTAAACATAGTGTGCTATTTGAACGCGAAACGAACGAGTGAAAGTAGGACACTATGTTTAGCTTTTACAGGAGAAAAAGTAGAGAAATGGTGTTGCAATTACGAACTTCCGTAAGTGAAATAAAAATTGTCAACATGTAACATGGCGGCGGTAAATATTACAAACATTTATCAAGCTTTTCTACTAAATGTGACGATAAAATCATACTGTTTTAATCCGAAACGTTACAAAAAAATATTTCGCGTGAGGTAGTGTTGTGTTTTCGCGATCTGTCAAAAAAACATGTGGACTGGTAGTTGACTGTTTAAAATCGCTCCTGTGGGCTTATTACTCCATTTCATGCAAAAATACAACACTACCTCACGACAAAGAGTCTCAGGTTTACATCCCCCTATAAACACTTTTCACTCGCCCTGTAACTTCGGAATAGGGTGTGAAGTACTTAGCATTGCGAATCAAATGGGTGTATTTCCCCTTAATGTCTATAAATCTGCTTACATGACTGATACTGTGAAAGCCACTATTTGCAAAAAGTCTTTAGCCCTATTGGCGGCCTACACTTGCCAGCGATGGTCTGTTGTAGCTCCTATTATAGTTTACCTTACCCTTTTTGGGATAGTCAAGTTGGCGTCGATTCCTTTACGATCAGGAATGGAAGTGGCAGTGGAAAACCCCAAACTTGGCCAAAGTTTTCTTGAAACCGAAACTGAACCAAAAATGTTCAAGATGGGGGATGGACAGTTAGCAGAACCACACTCATTACTGGAGGGTATTTTTCGCAAGTAAGACCGCATTTTAAATTTTTCTACGAAGTAGCTCTGCCTATATTATGCTTAGTTCTTTTACTCTGCAACATTCAACAAGTTAACTTCGTTTGCTTCCTCGCAAATACCATCATTGCTGGTGGTATGTAGGCATGCAAATAAGGTACACATACCTCTAGGTCTTACTTTTTTCACCGTGGAATGTTTGTCTTACAGAGCTGACATAAATAAAGATGGTTTCCTCAGTACATCTGAACTTGCTGCTTGGATTAACAACAAAACCCAAGAACATATACACCAAGCTATGATAGAGAACTATGGACTGTTTACAGCTATTGACCTTGATCCAAGAAATGGTAAGGAACCGAATTACGATACCTACCCCAAAATGTATAAGGTAGATAGGAGAGCCGCACTTCCTCTCTGCAGATACGATATGTTGGGTGTAATTAAATCTTGGTATTTCCTGTACCTACAAGAGAGAAGAGCACTATGTATACTCGATATGGGATAGTGGGTTCTAGACTCCTCAGCAAAAACCACGAGAAAAAGTATGGTAATATTTCAGGGGTGATATCGTGGAATGAATACCATCGGTACTTCCTACAGCAGCACGGGTACTCACCTGACTATGTCAACAGCCACAATAAGAGGCACCCCGAGCTGAGTCGCAGTCTCCGGGAGGCGATAATGCGCGACAAGGCGTCATGGGGTGAAGCGGCTCGCTCAGACCCGGACCACCTCACAGTGGATGAATTCCTTGCTTTCCGCCACCCTGAGTCCAGCCACGCGACAATTCTGGCTCTAGTGGAGGACCTCATTGATAAGTTTGGTACGTGACACTTATTTAAGTATCATACTCACGTTCCTAGACAATTTTTCGGTGCAGAATTTGGGTAGTTTCGTGGAAGTGTGCCCTACCTCTGACTGTGTTCAGTGAAAATTTTAATTTGTCTTAGATCGCGACGGAGATGACACCCTGACGGAGGAGGAATTTTCGAGTTTGCAGAAGGACGAGGAGGCAGATGGAGTCAGAGTTAGTGTTGTCAGCCCCGTGGAGGCTGAGCGTCGCCGCGAGTTTCGTGAAGCTATCGATGTCAGTAAAGACGGAAAAGCGTCAAGACATGAGCTTTTGGTAAGTTTTATTCCACCCGATGTAATCAGAGTTAACTGGTAGTTAGGCTTATAAATCTCACTTCTCGACACGTTGACTAAAACAGTCGTGCCACTTGTGCTTTCACCCTCAGCCCTCAACAAGAAAGAAAACTTGTAGGCATAGAAAATGAACTCGTTTATTCTAGCCAATAAGTTCATCAAAAATAACAAAATGTTTTCGTTGTAGTCTCAAAATATCGTTCCCTACTCTTTTTGCCAGATGTACATAGATCCGAAAAATCCACGTCATGGCCGTGAAGAGGCAGACACATTAGTCATTCTAGCCGACACAGATCACGATGGCCGGCTGTCACTTCCAGAGATCTTTAAGAAAATGGACCTGTTCCTCGGCAGTAAAATGGTCGATACGGCAAGAAGTTTTCACGATGAGTTTTGATTGAGCTTTAGAGTAAAAACGTGTTTTTGCAAAAGATTTCTGTTAAAATTTGCCTCATCTTTTTACCCTTATGTCTTGAGCATGAGCACGTTCAGTCCTCAGGCGGCAGTGGAGGAGATTACCGATGATGGTGATGAGATCTTAAAGAAAAAATAGCTGAAATTACTTGATGTTGGCGAATTAAATTTAGATGCACTTGACGAATAGGTGAGCTTATTTGGCAAGAATGCCCGGCTAGGCATTAGAACAGAGTCCGGCCGAACTCAGACCATGCAGCACAGAAGACAGATTGTTAGATCCCTGAGAGAGTTCATACAAGGAATAGTTTCAGAATTGTATTCCCCCTTTCTCTGATTCGTTCCATCGAATTATTCATAAGATGTAGGATGCAGGCCATTAAATAGGTACCATTATCATGATGTCTGGGCAGCCTAGCAGCCTAGGGCAGCTGAGCGTGGAATACTCACCTAACCCTGTCGTCACGCTGGCGGTGGTCACGGTCACGGCCCCGATCCCGGTGGCTGCTCCGGTCACCATGCATGTCACGATCCCGGTGGGGATCTCTATGAGAGGATGAATCGTGGTGCCTGTCCCTGCGGCCGTCCTCCCGATGTCGATCCCGGACGCGCTCCCGGTCCCGCACAGGACTGCGGTCACGGTGAGTACCTCCTCGCTCGTTCCACCGCTCACTCCCACGAACAACCCTTTAAGATAAAAATTACGAACCATTAGCGTCTTCCATGTAACAAAGTGACGGATATCCACTGAGCGATACTACTGTTGTTTGTAATTGTTCTTATAATGTACTACAAGTATCTGGATAACTTACGTGCGGGGCTGGTTTTGTTCGGGAATGTTGCGAGTATCGCGAACGTCTCGCACCGGCCTCTGCGGCTGCACAGCTGGCCTTACGACAGGCTGCGGAGGAAAACGCTCGTTCATCCTTTTCTCTATTTTTTGCTGGAATTAAGAAATTTAAAAGTGTATATTGACATTTTTTCTAATACCCTTTCAATTATCTTCTTTTTTTTCAAACATACTTACCTACGATTTCTATTTTTGAACTCTTTTTCTTCAGTTTGGTTGACTAATCGTAATCATCTCTATCTAAGACGGAACAAGAGAACAAGCAACAAGAGAGCCAGAAAAAATATAGTAGTGGCGTTACCTGTATTGGGACAGGTATTCGTGGGAATAATGTAGAGAACCATTCGAGCTTGGTGAGAAACGCGCGGAGCATGTCTCCTATGGCCATTACCTGACCTCCCCCGGCTTTCACATCCATCTCCTGAAAAGAGGTCAGTAATTAGAAACGCTGAACAGCGCTACGATAGCTGAGCTCCTGCGGGGGTAGCAAGAAAATATAAACTCCACAGTGGGCTAGAATGACTTCACTAATGATCCAACCAAATGTTATATAACTACGAGTAAGAGAAAAAAGTAGTTTTGGGAGTTCAAGTAATTCCTAAGATAAGAGTGGAAAAATGATCCAAAAACAAAAACTAGGTTTCTACTTTGCAATTTTGAAGGCACAGAGGAAAGTACTAGCCATATCAAAGACAGAGAAATCGTAGCTTTGAGCCTGTGAGACTCAATCAAGGATACTTGTGTAAATACTGTTCTCTGGCCAGTGTGGGTTTAGCTGTAGTAAAACAGGCGGGCTGTGCGGTGGGGAATTACTTGCGAATCGGTTTAGCCACGGCCGAGTGCGGCGTCGCGGGAGACGCAGGCGCCCCCAGGCACATCACACATGACGCACATGGCCTCCGCTCCACTGCGAACCAACAACTTCCCGTCAGTACAATTTTCTTACACAAATCAAGTCAAGTAAAAATCCTTACTGGCACGATAGTATTCGATGGGCCTCCACACGAGAGGGAAAGTCAGGTCCCCAAGAGTCTCGACCTACAGAAGCTCTCATGACTTTTCAAAGAAATTTCTTTACATTTTTAATCTCAGGAGCTATTGGATTTTATTTTGTTCTGGAAAATATTCAATAATTTTTACTCTCTCACCAACTCGACTAAATTATTACAATAGATCACGTTTCAGATTTATTACTTATATACCAGAACTCTATATTTTCCAAACACTGAAAAGAAATTCCGGTGCCATTTGTGACCCTTAGGAGGCCCTAGTATATTACCAGGATCTGTGAAACATAGAAAAACCATTATTACAAATCCTCCCAAAACTACAAAGCATCCTATGGAGTGTATATTTTTAGCACGAAAAAAAAAGTGGTGAATGATGAAGGTTTAAATTTTCCTGCGCTTGTTCTTTCTACGACAACGATATTCTGAATCAAGATACCCTGTGTAATGATATCCTACAACTTAAGCGTAGAGTATTTAACTTAAATTCTACGGTGACACACATACCTCTGTATCTTCAAGGTACTCGTCATACCAGTCATATAAATCAGCGGGAGGCTGCGTGTACCTGAAAAAAAAAGGACTGAATATTTAACGATGCATAGTAATGTTAAGTTCTGGTAAATTTTTATACTGATACTAGTGATACTGTGATGTTATATTGTATAACTTGACTGGCCACGCGGTGACCACTTGGTCCAACATATTTGAGGGAATCTTTTGTAGCACTTCCTTTTGTCTCTACCTCCTTATATTTCAGAGGTCAATAAGGTAAATCATTTATCATGCCTTTTGGTTACATGTTAGAGGTTAATTTGAATACATACCTAATGTACATGAAGCCAAGAGCCCGAATGTAAGGTGAGTCAGCATGGTTAATAAGACCATTAAGCTGTTTCCTGGTTAATCTCAGAGTGAACAGTTTGTACAGCAAACAGTACGCGGTGGAAACGATACCTCCAGCGCCAACACCTCGCACCTAAAAAAGATCAATAAAGTAAATAAAAAGGGTTTTGTTTCAGAGCCTACGTGCCTATGTTTTAGGGGGCTAGCGAGAACGTTATAATGGGGGCGTCCCCTAACGAGACCCTATTTGTACAATATTTCAAACTATTTATTTTATAATTCAACTAGATTGAGGATAACAGTGTACTCACCCCACCACACATCCCAGTTTGCCCGGCAGTTTTTCGGCTCCCCTTTTCCCAGGGCTCCAAGTGGCTAACTTTGTAGTATATTTCATCAATTACCTCATGATACGTCTTCAATTCATACAAATTCACTGCAAACCAAATAAAATTAGATTCCATATATTTCTAGAGATAAACAATTAGTTCTTCTCTCTAATAAGAAAATAGTGGTGGATAAGGTCTACACATCGCACTTCCGCCGATACTTGCTTCCGATCGTCGCACGACACTGCGACTACTTCGGAATGTACTTCTTACTTGTTCCCAATGAGGCAATAACAGATTTCTTGGGTCGTTGACTGGCGGATGGGGTTCGAATTTTTCATTTTCCAGAATGATTCCCCAATAGCGGCGGCTCACTCTGCCGCTTGGTGCACCAGGTTACGGGTCGCACTGACTGGAGGATATTTTTTCATATAACAGCCGCCCGAAGGGCGGCTGCTGCTTAAACCCCTGTGATTCACGGCTCACTCTGCCGCTTGGTGCACCGGGAAGTGCGATGAGTAGACCTTTACCCTTGAAGCAAACCTACCGACCTTTGAAGTAATGCGACGACTGAATATTAGTCAAAATTAGCGGGTTCATATTCATAGTCCGTTCATTACCCCACAGCGGCAAAATGTTTCCTTTTTTTATCTGCTTGGGTTGCTCAGAGGACTCTCCATCCTCTTGATCTGAAATTAAGAGAGGGTATTCAAAACAATTTGCATAGTAAGTAGGTACAACAATGGTGTATCTTACCTAGGATACATATTCTTTGCTCCGGAATGTACCTGAATGATTATATCACGAAAAGACATCCCATATTTCAGAATAAAAAGTATGATAGGTCAGAAATGATGTGAGCAATAACCGTTATCCTAAATTCAAATAATAATTAATAACATAAGGTTCTAAACAGAACGAAATCTTGTGTACTGAAAGTAAATAGGTTATGTTGTTATGACGCAACGCACCGTCCATAGCTTATGAGGTAAAGTCTAGCAAAAGGTGCAGGAAAAAATTCGGCACTATTCTCGTAAAATGATATAGAATTCAATAATCTTGATGGCACACTCCTGATATTTCTCTTTCTTTTACATTTTAAACCATCAATCAAATACGTTTGAAATTCGTCAACGAAAACCAAGGAAAAACAAGATGGCCGAATTGATCAAATTTTGTATCGATTTATCATTGCAAATCGAAATTGTAAATCGATACTATTTCTGCTTCCACGACCAGTTCCCGATCTCCATTGTAAATTTGTAAACATCAACATAAATTTTTGGACAATAATTATTAAGATCATTTTAATCGCACATTTTCAGAAAATAAATATGGCCATGGCTGCGATTCCATCTGCGCAGGACCAGCTTAATTCGGCTATGAAAAATAATATCGTACCGCACCAGGAGTATTTGCTTCAGGGTAGTGTCCTGGACTCAGCAGTGGAAGTTTTGTTGCACCGCCTGCGGGGCCTCTGCGACAACGTTGACTCCGGTCCAGAAACGTTCCATGATCACGAAATGTGCTTCAGTATTCGTAAGTTTGACGCTCGCTCGTTTTTGAAATTCTTTCGGATGAAGGGTTTGTTTCCGTGTCGACTTTTATCGGGATACACGGGTAGAACGTCAGTGTAAACGTAGGTGAATGAGTGTAGGTAAACTTGTTTATTGAGGTTGGTCTGATGATGGATTATGACGGCGCACCATTCAGACAAAGAACAACCTTGGGCGAAACCAGGGATTTTTTGTACATCCTCCATGCTAGTGGCTTTGTGTTCCTAAGTAACGCTGTAAGAGATTCTTTCTCGCTCTCTCTCTCTGTAGATAGCAATAAGTCACTGTTGCCTGAGAAGTTGGAGAGTAACCGAGACGTGGGTATTTTATGTTCTAGGAGCTCAAAACATGCAAGCGGCTCCTCTGACCCTCCGAGTAAGGAGAGCCCTCGATTGCCAGGATGCCCCTTTTCAGCTGCGATACATTGGACAACCAGAGCTGGGTAAGTTTACGGTTAAAAAGTTACCAAGATAGGGAAGTCACTCTTTACTAGGCAATTGGTTCGTTATCCAGTTACCTTATAATTTGCAGGAAGCGAAAATCAACTGAGAAAAGTCGATACAACTTCCAGCAGCCTCAACTGAAAAAATAGTAGTTTCTCTACCTCGGTGACATTCCAGCCCCGTTAACCATACAGGATCTTACAAGATAGGGAGTTAATAGCTGAGGTTCTGTTGCTTTTGAATATGCACTTTCTTGCTTTCTGATGGTTCAATTTTTTAGGACCTCAGGGTGATAAAACGAGACCAACCATTGTCAGAAGTAGCTACGACATTGGATGTGGAGCATCGATAGTTGAGTTTCTACAAGAACTGGGGTGCAGAATGGATTTTGAGTACATCTCGCGTGGTTATATGTTCCGGAAAGGCAGGATGAAGATAACAGTGTCCAAAATTTTTAAGGTATGACGTGCCTTGTAGTTATGTTTATTAGCGCCTTCAGTTATATTTCAGAAGTAAAAAGTTGTTTCCTAGGAATATTGACCGCGTTGCAGTGACTACGCAGTAGCTGCTGCTTTGAGACCCTGATCTGGTCAGGCCAGGATTAGCCTGGGTGCGTTGCGAGTGGTAACGTTTTCACTACTTATAAGCTGTCACTTACTAAATTTAATTTCAGATGGGTGGGCAAATCAAATCGAATGAAATGGAGCCGATCTCACAGTCTTACCTGATCGAACTGAGCGTTCTGGCGCCGACAGGGCAGGACGCCATCGCTGAAGACATGCGTTGCTTCGCTGAGCAGCTCAAACCGCTTGTTCAGTTGGAAAAGATTGACTGCAGACGTTTAGGACCGATGGGTCCCATGCAATAGGCGTTCACACTTTCTAGTGTCTTATATTTTGTAAATATGATGCTTTCTCAGACAACTTGTATGTACTTGTACAATATAAAGTAAAAAGTGCATATAACTTTTATAGGTGGAATATAGAGATCCATATCCTCAGTGCTGAACAACGTTCACATACACGACTCAAACTACGTATGTATATCCCTACTTTCACACTTAGGAGGTCAGAGCGAGATCTTCCTAAAAAAAAAGTGTCTATTATCCTAAACTGTGTCGATTGTTGAAACAACTAGTTTCCAACGTTAAAAAGGCATTGAAGTTCAGAATAGATTACTGTCTTTAAAAAAGCTTAAACCGACGGTAGACGCTTTGCTTGTTTATAGTCAGCACTTGGCAGTTTCAACATACAAGTGAGCCCTCACTACAAGTTGAGGTAGGGGTAATGGAATGTTTGGCTTTGAGGTGCTTTTGGAGCCGCAGAGCGGTGCCATAGGCCACGTCACAGATGTTGCATTTTAAGCAGGGAACCTCGTCCTTGTGAACTTTGTACCTATGTCTTCTCAGCTGCTCCCTAAGATGGAACTTCTTTTTACAGACGTCGCATGTGAAGGTGGCTTCTCCGTGCTTCATCAGGTGTGGTTTGATATGCCGCTTGTGTACGAGATCCCCACAAAAATGGCAGACGACGTTGTTTTCTGGCCCTCCGTGTTCCGTATCCATATGGCGAAGGTAGTTACTAGAGAATGTGAAGTTTTTACCGCATACCTTACATACGATCTGATTTTGTTGGGTATGAATTTTCATGTGCTTGACAAGGCTAGATGCGTACGGGAACTTGTTGCTGCAAATAGTACATTCGAAAGGGCGGTCACCCGTGTGCTTGGTCATGTGGTCCCGCAGTCTGGCACGGCCCGCGTAGACCTTGCCGCAGACGGTGCAGGGCGCCTTGCCCTGGTGCAGGATACGGTGCTCACGGATCCGCCGAGGCGTCCGGAAGCTTTTCCCGCACAACTCACAGTTGAAAACCTTGGCGTGCTCCGCTTTCATATGCTTGTCTAGCGCCACCTTGCCCAATAGAGGTTTATTGCACAGCTCGCAGTAATATTTTTTCATCGGCGTAGACTCTTCGTTGAGAGGAACAAATTCTGGTTGTTCTTCATCTTGGCCCGTGCATGTTGGTTTTTCCAGCCAATTTCGCAGAATGCCGCCGGTTGATGGACGGGACGCTCGGCAGATACTTCCTTCAGCGACGTGGTCTTCAAGTTCTGCGTTGGTCTGGAAAGATTGGAAGCATACCTCACACATGATGGACTCTGGACTGGTGCACGTGTGCTCATCGTAGAGCTGTCGCGTATCAAAGTCTACATGGCACTCCCAACAGTAATATTTGTCATTCCGACTTGCATCTCCTTCCAAAGAAGGCCAAAGCGAGCCATCTTCTGAAGAAGTCGCGGGGTTATCCGTAGGGCTTGTCTCCTCCAGTTTGACTGTAACGCTATGACAGACATGGCACTCAAATTCTTTGGGGCTTTCAGCAGCCCAGCCACACGTGGGGCAGATAAGTTTCTCTTCGGATGTCTCTACCGATTTATCGCAGTCTTGTTCTCCCTTTACACAACTGGCGGTGTGCTCCGCCGTCTCAGTTCTTTCCTCTTCCGTTTCTTTCGCGAGTTGCACTGTTTCTGATATAGTGGATTTATTCGTTCCTAATTCTTCTTCCTGAAAATAGAGACGTGTCCTCATAGTTACAGTTGTCAATCTTGGCCCAACACCCACAATGGAATCATTACCACAAGATCAGTGAAAAGAAGGCTACCCTCTACACTACGTCTACACTGGTGCACTGTCTGGGTAACCTCGGTGCAACTCTGTCGCAGCTAGAGAGAAACCGACCAGTAGGTACTTGGGTAGTGCAATCATTTATTCTTCAGGTTCCAAGTCATGCCTTGCCCTTCACATCGGTTCAATAGTCACGATCCATTCAGGTACCGACAGTGGTACTAGCAAATGACACCTGGCACGACGAAGTTAAACAGTCAGTGGATTTGTAAAAACTTGACGGCGTAGTGGCACCACATATCCCCAAAGGCCCCGAGCCAAACATTCAGTTAACAGCTATGTTCAGAGCTTTATGACACTCAAAATGACTCTTCACATATTAATTTAGTTGTTCACTATCAAAGAAAGAAATTTAAAAATCTATTTGTTTTGAAGGATTTTGAAGACAGTTCTTAGGAAACATAGAAGCTACCAATGGGATAGTACCTTCCAGCAACGTCAGATGAAGGGTTTATCTTCGAATCCCTGATAGGCAACTTACCATACAAAGTTTCACAGCTTTTCATATCTAATTTCTGCTTTGACACAGAAAGAAACTGCAAAGTACAGCTGAAAAATATTTTGAGTTTCAATATCTTCTGTATGTTGGCATACCTATAATGAGCGCGCGCCCTCATTCGAACACATTCGCCTTGAATATCGCTTTAATTCTTTTGTGTGAAGGTGCCAAGCTGAACAGAAATGTTAGTGAGTTTATGAAACTCCGTGTAATGTTCTTACCGTTTCTGCCTACATATCTGGGTAGATAGAAACTACTATGTAGGTACAATTTTGTTACAGAATTTAATTTTGAGATCAGTGGATGTTGAGATGGCGAATTCGATTTAAAATTAAAATAAAGCCATTGGTGAAACTTAATATTAAATTAATTTTACACATTGTTAAATAATTCTGATTCATAGTTATCTAGATTTTCGCCTAATAGTTCTATCCTCTTAACACAATATTTCGTGATGTTCCGTTGAAGATGGAGAGCAGTTAGTAATGAATTAAATAAGTAAGCAGCTAGGAACATCTCTGTACAAACTACCTGTTTACTGACTGTACCAAAACATGTTTCAGACGTCAAAGCGAGGTGCAAGCTGCACCGCGCCAAAAGAGTCTTTATGTTTTTTTGAAAAATGACTGACTAGATTTTCTGCTTTGACAAAGCTTCTTGAACACATGGGACAGGCATGAGGAAGTTTCTCTTTATGGAACTTGATCTTGTGTCTTCGCATTAGCTCCTTGACTCGAAACATTTTGCCGCAAAGGTCGCAGGGTATGGTCGCGTCGCCGTGGCGCGCCAAATGGTCCCTCATCTTGAGTTTGGAGTAGAGGCCTCCGCAATGCTCACACACCACTTTGTCCTCAGGTCGCCCATGGTTCAGCTCCACGTGCCGCTTATAGTTAAATGCGAAATGAAATTTGAGACCGCAAATTTCACAGGTGATAAGTTTATCACCATGGGTTCGCATGTGGTAACGTAGGCTGGTCGAGTAGGGAAACGCCTTTTTGCAAATTTTACATTTGAACGATTGAGGCGACGCGTCGTGTTTGACAAGTTTGTGAGATTTCAGAGCTTGGGATTTCGAAAAGTACTGCAAGCATATGTCACACTGAAGCTTATTTTGGTGTCGCCTACGGTGAATTCTCAATTTGGTTTTATCATCATAGCTGGAGCCGCAATCCGTGCATTCGAACTGAGCTTTATGGGGTCCCATTTCGCGGGTATGCTGTGCGAGATGGGCGCTGCTAGGAAATGAGTCATTACAGTCCTTGCATCGAAACAAATGCTTTTCCTGTCGATGTAAGCTAAGAGCAGTGCGTTCCTCAAATACTTGCTCACAATCGTGGCAGTGAATCAACCCGACTGACCCTTCTTTAGTTTTCGGTCGCTCAGCTGCTCCATGATCAACAAACCGATGAACCGCGAGGTCTGATGCGTCATTAAATGACGCCCCACAATCATCACACGTTGTTTCACCTTGCTCTGAAACTTCTGGAAAGTCGTAAGTTATTCCAACTTCGTTTTCTTCCATTTTAATGTCCATCAGCAGGTCACTGTTTCTATTTTGAGAAGGATCAGAACCTTGCTTTCCACCGAGAGGCTGCACTGGAAGTTTGACTGGCTCTGTCTGTGACCCTTGACAATGCTCACGGTCGAGATGCAACGCCAAAGAGTTTTTTGCAAAATATCTGCGGCATATTCGGCACGGTACAATTTCCACACCCCAGGTCGCGTCCTGGTACCTTGCCTCACGCACAAGAGGTGGCCCTTCAATGATCGGTTGCTCTTCATCCTGAAAGCAAACGATAATCTTGAGCTATTACTCGCATTTATGTTTTTTCAGGTATCGGAAATGCGTAAATTGCCTTGTGCAGACGGTACAAAGGAACTCTTTCTTCACAGTGTGCAACTGCATGTGCTCCCGTAAATTTTCACGCCGGCCGAACACCTTTTCACAAACGTCACATTTGTGAGGCTTAATTTTAAGGTGCTGAATATTCACGTGCCGCCGCAAGGAGCTGACTGTTTTCATTTTTTGGAAGCAATATTCGCAAGCATACTTTTTCTCCCGGTCGTGACTAGCAATATGCTTGTTGAGTTCACTCTTTCCGTTGAACCCCTTGCCACAAATATGGCAGATGTGACTTCTTTCGTTAATGTGCCTCTTAACATGTAGCTTCAAGTTGGCTACAGTCACGTGGCCCATACCACAAACGTGGCAGAAGAAGGTTTTCACTCCTGCGTGGAACTTGAGGTGAACTCTCAGATTCGAGACGGATGAGAAAGATTTGTCGCATTTTGGGCAAGGCACGGGGCGCTCGCCTGTATGAACCTTCTCGTGGTCAATCAGATTGGAGCGCGATGCAAAATGCTTCCCGCAGAACTGACATTTGTGGTGGGTGAGACCTAGGTGTACATTGCGGTGCGTATGATACGTTAGGACCGTGCTCAGTGCCTTTCCACATAGTTCGCACGTGAGAGGCGGTGGATGGCGCTCCACCTCGTGGCGGTTACGCGTCGTCACGTTCTTGAGGTACTTGAGGCAGACGCGACACTGGTGCACTTTGCCGTCCTTGTTGGGCACTGGCTGATCAAACGTCACGTCGGCGTAGTTGAGTTTGCGCTTCTTTTTGACTTGTGGGTCTCTGTCTGTCGTATTGTCAGCTCCTCCTCCACCATCCCCACTCCCCTCATCCGTGGGCCACACAGCGCAACTCTCGCCTTCGAGCGTTTCCACTTTTACCCAATCTCTCGTCTGAAAGAAAAGTGGGCATTGCTTTTATATTTTCTATAGGTCTCCATCTGTCAGAGGTGTCGTAGGGCGCCAGCGTTGATATTATGTTCGCCGTCAAGTTTTCTTCCATTAGTCTCTACTGATACTGACATACAACTTGGCTTCGTGGTGTCGATAATATCCACCAAAACACATTCAGCGTTATAAAGTACCAAGAACTGAGAGGTAGCCATAGCCTACATAGGTATTATGCGTAACAGTAGTAGCAGTGGGGTTTTGCGCTAACCAATTCTCACACAGTCAAAAAATCGTACAAGTATGTTAGATAACTTTATTTTGTTGATCCCCTATTTTCAGATATCAGAGAGTGAACACTAAAAGGGTTCAGCACTTGCATATGATTTGCTTCCCCACAGATCTTTATTTTTAACTGGCACATTTGTTAAGAACACAAGAGGTCCGACAATAACTTTAACCACAAGTTCGGTAAATTGATGATGACAGAAATTATAGCTAACCCAGTAGTATAACGCAACCTACCAACCAAAATTTGAACTCCATGACGATAACTATCTTTCACTGGGCAAAATCAACAATTCAACAGTTTCCACGGCTCAAACCTGGGACGCTCAAACCTGGGACACTAAAACAGGGAAAGAACCCAGGAACTTTGAAAGAGCCTTGGCTACCTGCACCAAGTAGCCAGACTCGCACCAATCCGTCACTGGTGATGGTGCTGACTCGGCTGCTGATGCGTGGTCATATGCTCAGCATAGGTGTTGTTGAAATCAAAAGACTTGCGGCAGATGTAGCACGACAGCGGAGTAAAGCCAGGATGGCGGACCCGCTGGTGCCGTCGCAGTGATTTCCGCGACTTATACACGGTGGCCGTGTCGCATAGATGACAAATATGTCGCTCATCATGATGAATCTTGGAGTGTCGCTTTAGCGAGTCGCGACATTTGTATGCTTTGCCGCAAACCGGGCACAGTACGTTGCGGGCTGCCTCATGACCAATCATGTGCCTGTTCAGATTGCATTTTCTAACGGTTCCCCAACCACATAACGTACAAAAGAACCGCTTATCTCCAGCATGAATCCTGAGATGGTCCTTGAGGTAAGACTTGTCGGGGTAGGTTCTGGGGCACTTTGGGCAGGTGAAGGGGCGAGCTTTAGTATGCACCATCGCGTGCCTCTCCAAGTTACACTTTTGCTTAAACTCTTTACCGCACTGCTCACACTGGTACCGCTTTTCAGCCTTTTCTGCTTTGGGGGCGGTATTTTCTCTTTTACTAGTTTTTTGTCTTGGACGCCGTCTGTACAATTCTGAAATGAATCGCTCTTCTCGCTGCTCATGAACGCTAACAAACAGCATGGTGCTGTCGAATTCGTGGGCGGCAGGGCCAGTCTGAAAAGAAACGGGCAGTTGGTTCAAAAGCCGCCACCACAGCTTTGTATGAGTGTGTTATAAGGTAACAAAACAGGGAAAAAAGTCAATAATAAACATCAGAATCCTGTAATGATGGCGCTGCATCTCAGCAAGAGAGACGAGTAGTGGGGATGACGGTGGCACTGTAGATAAAACTGGCTATCCCCACTTTCATTTTCCTGTTTTTTTCATGTGGACGGTTTTATGTTCAATCATGTTTGATTTTCGACTAAAACCCTTCTTACAAGTCGGGCAGTTGTATGGCCGTGCTCTGAGGTGGACAGCGCTGATGTGACTTTTGAGGCTTTTGGAGCTCTTAAAGGCAGCGTCACACTGCCCGCAGGTAAAGTCGCGTTTGTTCTTGTGGGTGTTTAGGTGACGTGACAGGTATTCGGGAGTAGCAAACCCCTTACCGCATATATAGCAAACGGCGGATTTCTGACCGGCATGGAGCCGCAAATGCTTAAGTAGGTTGCTGCGCGTGGCGGACGCGTAGCCGCACGAGGTGCAACAATGCTGTTTATCTCCGGTGTGGGTCCTCATGTGAACGATTCTATTAGACGTATTGCCGAACGTTTTGTCACACACCGAACATGGGTACGGTCTGTCAGAGCCGTGGACCCGAACATGATTAAGGTACCGGGACCGGTAATAGAAGCCCTTGCCGCACTGCTCACAGGACCACTTGACGTCGATTTTGTGAACGAGGGCGCGGTGACAACGCAGCGCCACTTTAGAGTGTAGCTCAGTCCCGCACTCCTCACACCAGTATCGCTTACTCGGTGTCAAAAAAGGGTTTGGATCGTGGACTGGAGAACGTAGGAGAAGCGCTGACTGCTCCGCCAAATTTTCAGCATTCTCTTCTACATCACTTGGTTTTAGAGGAATGGTAACTAGAGTAGGAGAGATAGTGGAGTGTTGAAGATGAGAGGGCTCTTCGTGAAGTGTCACTAGGAGCACTGAGTGGACAAAATCACTCTCAGTCTCACATGCGGAATGCTTCTCGACGGTCTGAAATAAAACCCATGGGAAATGGAACCATACGAAGAACCAACTAAAATAGAACTACAGTAGAACAATTACCTTAGTAATAATGTCAACAAAGCATCACGATTCTTTTCGCAGCAGAATACTATCATCTTGTATATGAATATTTTTGTTTTGAATCATTACTCTAATCATCCGATTATGGAGCAAATAAGGACAAATACAATAAAAAATAGACATCAACTGACATGTACCTATACCTTATCAAAAACAAATGGCTCAAATGGAATTATAATTAATTAATGCGAAGGGATAATACTTGTAAATCTAAAGCAGTCGAAAATTTAAAGCTAACTGGGGGAGAGAAGGGCAGTGATTGTCACTGAAGAACCTCCAGGCGCCCCTCGCAGTCATGTTGCCGGAGGCGGCTACGGTTATGGAAATTTTCACCGCACCGCATGCACTCCATCTTCTTTGGGATTCCCAAATGCTGCGATTCCAAGTGCTCCCGTAAGTAGAGGCTCCGGGTGAACGTCTTTTGGCAGTACTGGCAGAGGAAAGGGCGGAGCTTCAGATGGATGCTGTTAATATGTTTACGAAGAAGCGTGCTCTCGCGGAACCGCGCCTCGCAGTGAGAGCAACTGTGAGGCTTGTAGTCAGTGTGAGTCTTAAAATGTTTCTTTAGGTATAGCTTGAAGGGGAAGGCTTTGCCGCAAACCTGGCAGATGAAGTCGTTAGTCTTTTGGGTATGATGGCGACTAATGTGCACCGTCAGATTCGTCTTCATGATGAACTTCCGACCACAAAATTGGCACACGTACTGATTCGTTTGGCTGTGAATGTTTTCATGAATTCGCAAGTATTTTTTATCCAAGAACTTTTTGCCACAAAAGGAGCAGGGTACGGGCTCGAGATTGCTGTGGTTCCTCTGCTCATGGTATTTGAGGCTGCGTAGGGAGGAAAACTTGGTCTGACAGTGCTGGCACTCAATGTTGCCGCTGACGTGGTGCGACTTGATGTGCTGGCGCAAAATCTCCGCGTTCTTGTAGACCTTGTCGCATAGCGTGCACGCACTCGGCACTGCAGGCCGGATCCGAAACCGCTTCTTTGCTCCCCCAGTTTGTGTTCGTTTATTTCGTCTCTTTTTCTTGCCTTCTTCTGCTACTTCTTCAATAGAGATTTCCAAAGCACTGTCGGCGCCATCATCTCCGGTCTGAGTCTGCATGGTTCGAGACACACGCACCCCGTCACCACTCTCACCCGGCTCCTTTTTTCTCCTCACTCTTTTACGGGTCTGTTTTTCTTTCAGGAGTTTTTCCTTGTGAGCGAGGAGGGTGAGGGAGTCATCAGAAGAGTAGCCGTCAGGTGCGGGATGATTTTCAGCACCTGAGTCACTCTCGCTAGCCTCACTGGCTTCTGAAGAATCACCAGGGGCGGGCCACGAATTGTACTGGAGATTTAGAGCGTGGAGTGGTTCGGGCTTGACATCGCCCATCTGTGTACCCGTACTCCTCATCGTCATGTAACTCTCTTCCTGTTTATAGTCACCCGAGTTCTGGTTCAGTTCGGTTTTGATATCCACATCAACTACGACCACCTGCGTGCCCATATTTCTCCAAGTCTTGAAATTCTCTTCCTGTCTACAATCACCTGACTTCTGAAAGGAAAATAGGGCTATGTATTTTTAAAAGATTGAACTAAACAAGTTTTCTGATAGTTTTATCTTTTAAAATTCCACCAACTTCCATTAAAATTTAATTGGATTTCCTAAATAATTACACTAAAACCCCAAACAGCAAAAACAACCACAGCAATGCGCACAGGACGGTATTACAAACCACGATAACATACAATTGGCCAATAAACATAACCTAATTCCATTGGTAGTTACTACATAAGCTGGTTCTCTCCTGCTACCCACAAAGTAGTTCACCGATCCACTCAGGTCCCTGAATACTTTTCTCGACGTCGATTTAGGTTAGGGCAGGCCACGGTACATTCTACCTTATTTATAAAGATGTTAATACGTGCCATATTTTTGTGACATACCTCACAGACAAATTTCACACAACCAACAGTAATAACAGCATGAACAATAAATTATGTATTTCTAGCAGCAGATCACTTGTAATTTTCTTAAGGAGGCGCTTATATGCAGCCATTGTAAATTTCTCACCAACGACGGTGAATATGCCCCCTTGTATTTTGAGGAAATTAAAAATGGACTCACTCATAGGTACCTTTAGAAATTCTGTAGCTGTAGACGAAACGGGTTTCCGACCTTACTTTTCTAAAAATGATTTTGAAGTTGGTAATTCC
This sequence comes from Mesopsocus fuscifrons, assembly GCA_950004255.1. Taxonomy (NCBI): domain Eukaryota; kingdom Metazoa; phylum Arthropoda; class Insecta; order Psocodea; family Mesopsocidae; genus Mesopsocus; species Mesopsocus fuscifrons. Next base: position 18,584,912 of record OX465373.1, on the reverse strand, counting down.
GGAAATTTTAATGAAAGATTGAAACAAATAATGGTTTCTGAAGGAACTTATGACGTCTTCCTTACATCCAGAAAAATTTCCTCTTAATCAAAAGTTCATGCTTATGAGAGTAAATTACGTTCCTGCATCCGTACTGTAGGGAAATGTGCCTTCGTTGAGCAACGCTCTAACAACAGAAATCAAATCTGAGGAGAGTTGAAATCCTAATTAGTGGTAGGAAGACGCAAACCGTAATTACAAGTAATCGCCGCGACGTGACAATAAAATGAACAACTTACCGTTTTTTGCTCTCCACCGTCCGTAGTGTTTTCTGCTTCTGCCATCCCTGTCCTATCTGAGAAGTCTTGCAATGACTGGAACTTTTTCTTTAGACACCGCCCTGTTTCTTGGATCTGTAATACACGTAAGGAATGTATTAAAAGCGACCAGTGACTATTCAAAACTATGATAAATACTTTCAATAGCCTAAAACATTACTGTAAAATCAACTCTTTGAATAGTTTCTGAAGCTTCTTCAGAAAATGGGCCAAGAAAAGAAGAACAACTTCACGTGCTAGATCTTTTTTCTACTTACTAAAAACCGATAGGTACATTACCTGCGTTATAACATCATAATTCATTGCATCACTGGAAGCTAATCGTCTCAACGCAGCATCGGCGTTTTCACAAAGATCTTTAAATTTGTACCAGTTGTCCACTTGACATAAACACGTATTGCAGATCTGACTGGGTAGTGGATCAGCAGCAGTTATCTGTAATGTGAATGTGAAATCAATTATTGTGGAGACAGGAACGAGGAGCATCAAGCAGGTCTGCGACCGCAACGGTAAGGTACGTCTTCACTGAGCAGTGAGACTGGCCATATGGGAGACCAGCGTATTCTCACCTATTTTTCATCTCGGCAGCCATAATACGTCCTCACTGCTGAGCATTCCCATAGTGAGTATGCAGCTCAACTTATAGTTATGACACCTTCCGCTTCATCGTGAGGGGACAATCCACTAGTCTAGGTCTATATAATCACACCGAGCTCCCTTCCTGCTAACAGTGAGTCATTGAAGAGAGGGCGTAGCACATTGGTACACAGGTAGGTCGGTATCAATCACAACTACTCCCGACGGACAACTGCCTACCCTATTTTCTAGTTTTACAAATACCCACCTCTATTGATACACAAGCCATTATTCTGAGAGGTAGTGGCACAGCACCAGATTGTTCAATAAAGATCGAAGTCATTTTCGGTTCCTCACACATGCATAACCGGCAGATCTTGTTAAAGTCGACAGCTACTTCACGATCCATTTTATCACTCCAAATCACACATTAATACCACCATTCATTGGAAACTATAGCTATTTTACATTCGACATGACTTTTTGTGGTGGAAAAGCAAGCGTCCAAAATGGCGGAAGGGAGGGGAGGACCGAAAAAAGGGAAAAATCAATAATTTTAGTAAGTACATAACTTTTTGATTAAGTTACATACGAAATACTCACAAATAAACTTAAAATATATTATTTTTCGTAACAGCTAACTAACTTTCTAACTAACTATTTTTTGTTCTGAAATATAATCCTTACTATTTTTAACAAGTCGTCAAAAAGATAGATTTGTCCAAAAGATACACTTCTAAAATAAAATAATACTTACATTTTTTTCAAAGACGTATAAAAAACCCTTATTTTCTACTTGTATTTAATTTTTCTCTTATACTTACTTATAAAGAACTAAATTTAATTATTTGGCGGGAAACTATTTTTATCTAATGACACGATATCATATTCCGCTCTTTCCATTTTCCCGCTCAATTTTTCATAACAGTAATGGTGGATGATAGGGGAGTGTAAACAAGGCTAAAAATTAAGATTAAATTAAAAAATACTTGAAATACTTGAGCATGGAGGGCGACTCGTCTTTGGCTAACAACAGGGCGAAGCGACAGAAGCTTGATAAGAAAGGTTATTATGTTTTTATGTTATTTCGGATGAAATCGAACAATGTTCGCTGGTCCCTACTTTGAACCGAATGAGAAACCGAACAGTAGGACAATCTTTTCACAATTACCATGTGCCAGTGCTACTTTTAATTATTTACCCAGATTTAGCCTGCTTTTGGAAAAGTAGCTAACTGTGAGTGCGGTTGGACCAGGATCTCCATCAACACTATAATGAAAGTCGGAAACAGCTCCCTAAGGTGAGGCGTCCGTTCCTACAGGTTTTATTATGCTTCTATGACATTTTTAGGGAGGTACGCAGCATTGGAGAGACTGAAGAATCTTAAAGGGAAGAAAAACAAATACGTCGTTGACGATGTTCAGAAAGTGTACGATGAAGTCGATGAGAGAGAATACTCGAAAATTGTGCTGGCTCGACAAGAGGATGACTGGATTGTTGACGATGGAGGAGGTGACTATGTTGAAGATGGCAGGGAAATATTCGATGATGATCATGATGAAGCAAGTGTCGCCGAATCTTCTAAACGGTACGAATAATTTGAGTACGTTTATGTTGCTGGATATCCTCCTTTTCCAGGTCAAACTGGAGTTATTACCCGAAATCAGGGAGAACATCTTACAATATTATTTGTCTGTTTAAGGGCTTCAAAATCCACAAAGAAACAGGTTGTTGCTGAAAAGTCACGGTCGTCTGGGGGAAACATTCAAACAATGCTGGCTAACATGCCGACAAAGAAAAGAGTTGCGCAGGCGAAAGTGGATGCAGATGAATTGCTTGAAAACTTAATGGGAGAAATTGAGAGTGAGCCATCCAAAAAACCAACTGTCAGCAGTAAAGATTACCTTAAATCGTTGTCTGTAAGTACAGTAGGAGCACTAAATGTATCAGCGGCTTGACTAGTATAATATGGTCAACATTGTTCAGAATAACTAACTGGAACATAATCACAGAAAAAGTTCCATGATGGTTCGGTCTGCATGAGTTAGAGATGTAACAGTAACTGTAGTAGTTGCAAATACTAGGTTAGGTATTATTTAAAAAAAAATTCATATACGTATATATTTTTTATTTTTCAGAGTAAACCGGTTACTCCACAGCCTGTTTTAAAACCTATTCAACATGCTAATGTCACACCGCGCTCAGTGGCAGTCAAACGTCGTATTTCTCCATCTCCAGAACCTATAAGAAAGGCTCCGGTCCAACACGAGACAGTTCTAAGGAAAGAAGGGCCGTCTTCCTCCAGTGGAGTCTTGTCCACACCCTTTTCGACCAATAAAGTCTCAAGTGCGCCCTCTGCTGCCAGTGAAATTGATTCTACAAACTCTTATAGCAATGGCACGGCCTTGGAAGCCCTGAATGACACTACTGAAGTCATTGATGTATGTTTAACACTATCTCACACTATACTCTTGTCTGAGAAACCTATTTTTTAGATTGAATACAACACTATAGATCGTGTTAGTGAAGAAGGGGGCGTCTCGTTATCTGGGGCTACTCTTTCTTGTTTTACCTCCGTTGAGCCCTGAAAATTGAAGTCCTCCTACTAGTAAAAATATTATTTCCTTTGTTAGATTGAGCAGCCTTCAATAACTGATGCTGATGAGTTTTTGGACAGTGAAGACTTCGGGGACTTTGCTACAGAAGACTTCAAGGCGGATGGTGTGGCTGATGTACCAAAACCTACTTCCAAGTCAGATGTGAACCCATTGGCAGGTAAATCTACATTAGATACTTCTTATTTACAAAATATTACCCTACTAATAACGGTCGATCCCTGCCTGTGGAGCGAAATTTTCATCTTCCAGTCAGTAAAATATGCTGTTCCTAGATGTTGGTGAAATGGCTGCTGCTTGGTTTGACGATGACTGGAACACTGCAGAAAGCGGTGGGAATGTGGAAGCTCACGTCTCTATCAACACGTCCGCCTTCCCTTTGGTTAAGAACGAACAGGGGGAGAAGGTTTTCCGTTTCTACTGGTGGGATGCATACGAAGATCCCTTCAAGCAGCCGGGGAACGTCTATCTCTTCGGCAAAGGTAAAATCATACTAAAAGTCTTGATTTTTTAGGGTAAGCTTGACATGTCGTTTTGTCGTCACTAGTTTCTTTAAGGACCCCTAATGACACCAATGCGGCAAGCTCTTTTACTGTTTCTGTCACTGTGCATAGACCCAAAAAAAATGAAAAGTATCTCAGACATTTGTTTACATGTTCGTTTGTCTCAGGTGATAAAAGATAATTTGCACGAAATAAGACTCGAATATTTTCGTTTGTATTATCTTTCCTGAATTTTCTTCATATTATTCGTCACTTCTCAGTTTTTTCTTTGCAGTGTTTGTAGAGACCGCCAAAACTTACGTCAGCTGCTGTGTGGTTGTGAAGAATATTCCCCGCCGAATATTTCTACTTCCCCGGGAAAAGAAGTTTAATTTGACTACTAATAGCCACTGTGATGACCCCGTTACTTTCATCGATGTTTATAAGGTTTGTTCTTGTGTAAATTTTGTGAAGGAGGGCGCATCGCATCGATGTTTGAGAAAATCGTGCTCTGAGAGATCTCGATACGAGCAAATTTCTTGCTCGGATGCACAGATTGGACATTTCTTGTCGAGCTTCATAGACTCTTCCTTTGCTAACCCCAAGAAAACTGAAGGATGTGCTGTCAATTTATTTCTTCCTAGAGGTCAGATTACTTGGTAAATGCAAGTTTGATCTCTGACACCCTGAGTAGAGACAGCTGGAAAAAATGTGAAATGAAAAAATGGCTCGTATTAATTAATTTTCCTTTTCCAGGAGTTCAACGAAAAAATTGCCAACCGTAATAAAATAATGAACTTCAAGTCACGTAAAGTTGTACGGAAGTATGCATTCGATTTGCCAGACGTCCCTGCTGAGAGCGAATACCTCGAAGTCAAGTACCCCGCTACATTCCCGAAACTGTCTTCCGACCTCAAGGGTGAAACGTTCTCCCGGGTGTTTGGAACAGGGACTAGCGCTCTGGAAATATTCCTGCTTGAACGAAAAATAAAAGGTAGGCGCCATTATTTTCTTTTTTCTCACTTCGTGCAAAAAATCGATGGTAAGGAGTCCTTGCCCTTAACCACAAAAAGTGATTAAAAAATACTCCGATGGCGGTAAGAAGGGGGAAACTCTGGTTTGGTTTTATAGATCATGTTTCCGATGTTGTAGGGCCATGTTGGCTTGAGGTGAAGACGCCTCAGACCGCGCCGCCGAGCAGCTGGTGCAAACTGGAGCTATCGTGCAACAGCGCAGAGGACGTAGCGCTGTCTACTCTGGTCACTCCGCCACCTCCCATCACGGTCATGGCCGTCAATGTTCGCACGGTCCTCAACACCCGCACTATGCAAAACGAAGTCGTCATGTTTTCCTGCCTTTTACACTCCAAGTTTTTGGTATAGCATTTTTGGCATATTTATAGTCAGGAATCAATCAGAAGCCGGTAGATTTTGGTTATACAGTAGGATGATTGAAAGTTTATACTACCACGTCTGAGTTGGGCCTTTTCCTTCAGTCCAACTTACTGACCAGTTTCAACTTCACCGCATTTTTACTACATCCACTAGTATTAGATGCGTCAAGTTTATTTTCCATTCTCCATAGGTGGACAAACCTGCACCAAACCCCGCGTTCGAACAGCACTTCTGCGCGTTCACGCATCCTAGTGACGTCCCCTGGCCGTTCGGGCTGAAGAAAGAGACGTCGCAGTACCGTGGGACGAGGCTGTTCCAGCAGGAGTCTGAGCGTAGTTTATTGGGCTTCTTCCTCACCAAAGTGTTCCTGCTCGACCCTGATCTCATTGTGGGTCATGACCTCTATGGCTTCACTCTGGACACTCTCATCCATCGCATTGAGCACCACAAGGTCAATATTATGATATATTTTTGGGGGGGGGGGGGTGTTACGCACCAAAGGGTGATCTATTGTGCTCTCTGTACTAGGACGCACTACAGCAATGAGCCACGGATAACGGCGGGCGTTGCAAACTCATGGTTTTTTTTACAAATTCAATTTGGACGCTTCCGTTCTCACTGTAACACTACACTATGATATATTTCAGGTGCCGAACTGGTCCCGTATCGGGAGGTTGAAGCGCTCTATATTGCCGCAGCTGAAAGGGAAGGGGTCGGATAGGAACGTGGTGTGCGGTCGCCTCGTGTGCGACACCATGGTTTCCGCCCGTGAGCTCATCCGCGCTCGCAGTTACGACCTCGATTCGCTGGCCAAGCAAGTCCTGAAAGTCCCCGACAATAAACGACAGGATCTCTCCTCTGAGGTGTGTGTACCATGCATGTCAGCAGTTAGTTGAAAATATTGAAAAATCCATAGCACCCTGATAGATATTATATCAGCATTACTGTAGGTATTTTATGAACAAATGTCCAAGTGGTTTCGGTGTTCTTGGCTCCAGGTTCTTGCTCACTGAAATAATTTGACACTTGGTACTGGATAAGGTACGTGCAGTTTAGAGATCGCCTCACTTGATGTGAACCAGTGTATCTCATATACCCTACAGTAGGTCAAAAGACGCAGACGAGTCATTCCAGCCGCTTCCCAATAATACCCCTTGTGTGTTAATTTTTGGCGGGGTTTACAGGAGGTGAAGGCTATGTACGGGCAGGCAAGTGGAGTGGTATCGCTGGTGAACGCAACCATGCAGGACACGAGCTTCACTCTGCGGCTTATGTATGAGCTGAATGTGGTGCCACTTGCCCTCCAGATCACGAACATTGCTGGAAACCTTATGGCCCGTACTCTACTTGGTAACGTACCTTAATTAATTACTGTGGTGGCGCTTGCCCACATTGAATATTGAAAAATGTAAACAATTTGTTTTCAATAGTCATGCTTAAATCTCATCATAGTGAAATAGTTTCGGATTTATTATACTTCAGTATGAAAAATATTCAGCCGTTTCCTTGGATATATTTAAGCAAAAACCGTTTTGGTGCTACTTATATTTTTACCCTAAGAATTGTTTTCGGTAGTTTCTCTTATAAATAACTTAACGCCTTCATGTTAGGTGGCCGTTCCGAACGGAACGAATTCCTGTTGCTGCACGCCTTCACTGAGAAGGAATTCATCGTCCCAGACAAAGTGTACGGGAAGAGAAAAAGTGACAACGAAGGAGATGTGGCTGAGGCCCGAAGTAAAAAGAAGCCTGAGTACGCGGGCGGGCTCGTGCTGGACCCGAAGAGAGGCTTCTACGATAAGTTTGTCCTGCTCATGGACTTTAACTCGCTTTACCCGAGTATCATTCAGGAGTACAATATCTGCTTTACTACAGTCACAAGGTGGGCTATTTGTTAAGTATCAGGTCTCCCTCTATTTGGTGTCTTTACTACTACGATTTCTTTATTTTGTCAGAACGAAACCCTGATTGAAGGGTATGGACCAGACTCACCCGAAAAAAAGAAAAAAAATAACTGTCGAGCTAGATATATATTTAAATGATAATTTCATACAGAACGACGAATCCAGATGAAGAGCCAGAGCTGCCACCTGGTGGCACACCTCTGGGAATCCTCCCGATCGAGATCAGGAAACTGGTGGAAAGTCGGCGTCAAGTGAAAGCCCTGATGAAGCCTCCTGAACTCTCACCTGATCTGAGAATGCAGTACAACATCCGGCAGATGGCACTCAAACTCACGGCAAACTCTATGTACGGATGTCTCGGCTTCGCCTACTCGCGCTTCTATGCGAAACCTCTCGCTGCTCTGGTCACGAGCAAGGGTCGTGAAATTCTCACCAATACGAAGGTAGCAATTTATTTACATTTTTTATTTTTAGTAAGAACACTGAAAGAGCTGTCACGAGTGTATTTCATGATGGCAATCACAAATCAGAATAATTGACTGCAGAAATTTCAGAACAATAAAAAGCGAACAGTTTACATAGGAAAGACGTCATTAAAAATGTAAACAAATTATTTGAGCAATCTGATCATACTGAAGTAATAACGGTATGTTTTTTCAGGATGTCGTTCAGCGTATGAACTACGATGTAATTTACGGAGATACGGATTCAATCATGATCAACACCAACTGTGTGGACTTCGAGCAAGTTTTTTCGATTGGGCACAAGATCAAGCTGGAGATCAACAAATTGTACAAACATGTCGAGCTGGAGGTGGACGGCGTCTTCAAGTATATGCTTCTCCTCAAGAAGAAGAAATATGCAGCTGTTGTTCTCAACAAAAAGCCAAATGGCGAACTTGTTGAGACTCAGGAGTACAAGGTATGTTATGTTTTGACTGGTTCCTGATTACTGAAAGTGGTGTGATCGTACGAAGGTTGATTTTTCACATCATCTTGGCTATTTTATTATTATTTAATAATTGCTTTTTTTCCACTACTCACGTAACGTACTTTCAGAGTTCCCTAAATTCACTCACTTCTCATGTCAAAGCCATTCGACTTTCCATACAAATATTTAGTTAATCTGGAAGTTAGAAACTTAGAAGCGTCCTGATCCGATTTCTTACTGTCCCGGTCCCGGTCATTTCGAGCCCACTTCTTATTAAATCTGCACAGGATTCTTGCCAACAGTCATATTTTCTTACCGTCAACAAGGTTATTTTTTACTTCCATTTAGGGGCTGGACATAGTGCGACGTGACTGGTCCCAGCTCTCAGCTGAAGTCGGGAGGTTCGTTCTCAATCAGATTTTGTCGGACGTGGGTCCGGACGAGCGTGTGGAGGCGATTCGCGTCCAGCTGGAGAAAGTGGCCGCGGACCTGCGAAGCGGCGTGGTCCCCATTCCGCTGCTTGCCATTACCAAACAGCTCGCGAAGAATCCCGAAGACTATCCGGACCGCAAGGCGCTGCCCCATTTGCAGGTTGCCATGCGAATCAACTCGCGCGGTGGCAAGAAGCTGAAAGCGGGTGACACCGTCTCCTACGTTATTTGTGATGTGCGTTTATTAATTATTTTTAGGGGTAAAAGACTTTGTGAGAGTAATTTTATACTACTTTTTTGCAAAGAAGTTCCTGGATTTTCATAGCAGAATTAAGAACAATTTCCCCAAAAAAAGCAATGAAATGAAAATGTAATTTTCACAGGACGGATCAAATCTAGCAGCCGTGCAACGTGCCTACCATGTGGATGAGCTGAAAAACAATGAAAAACTCATCATTGACGTCAACTATTACCTGACTCAGCAGATCCATCCTGTAGTGTCAAGGCTGTGTGAACCCATCGACGGGCTGGACTCCGCCTTCATTGCTGAATGTCTTGGCTTGGACCCGTCCACGTACCGCCGCGCCGCCGCCCAACGCGTCAATAAAGAAGATGAAGAGGATGACAACTACGAAATGATTGATGATCTTCAACATTATAAGTTAGTGTTGTTTTCATTTTCATAATAATTATTGCGTAAATTAGGTACCTTGAGGGGCAGTAGGGTCGGGCTATATTCACCAGGACAAATGCTGACAAGTCTGGACTAGATCCTGAGACCTCTTGCTCAGTGCCATACCACTGCGCTAATCCAGCCCACATTGCCACTGCGCTAATCTAGCCCACATTGGCCCACTTCGTATATACCCACCTACCACTTTAAACATACCATAGGTAGATATACTTCAGTACCCCTATTGATGCTTTTTACAAAATGGTATTATTTTCATGTTTTGCAGGAATTGTGACAAATTCAGTTTTACGTGCGCCAGTGAAGCGTGCAAGACGAGCATACAAGTAGAGGCGCCTGTGCACGACAACTACCTTGTGTTGAGCCGGTGCCGCAACCCAGCATGCAGTACAGCCCCTATCCAGTACCTACCCACCATCCAGAATGCTCTCACCCTTGCCATCAGGTACCTAAAGACGCTTTATATAGAAGCCGCATCGTCAGACAACTTAGGAACCTAATTTATGAACGACACTCATGGTTCCCAATGACAGGAAGCAACGTGACGTTTTCTGTCGATAGACCACAACCTGAACGCATTGTTTTTATCCAACAAGGCCAGTGTTGTGACTGTTAATGGTGGCGTTCAGCATCGCTTTTCGTAACGTCAGAAAACAGTATTGAACTTTAAATTCAACACTTCAGTGATTTTTTAATAAAAAATTGCAATCGATTATTGCATCCTAACCTACAATTCCTACTCTTTGACTCTCTAGGACGTACGTGGGCAAGTTGTACGAGTGCTGGCTAATTTGCGAGGACCCCGCCTGTACGAACCGAACGCGTCGTGTGGCCATGGAACTGGTGAACACTTTCCCTGTATGTCGGCTCTGCAGCAAAGGTCTCATGTACCGCGAGTATAGCAACGCGGACCTCTACTACCAGCTCAAGTTCTTCTCCCACATGTTCAACCTCAAACATGTAAGTTACGGTTGTTATGGATCTGGAACATTACTGGTAATCTCTTTGGAATCCTAAAATATGTTCCAACAAATTTAAATTTTTACTGGAAGTTCCTTCAGTTTTATTAATCGAAATCGGTGTTTTGACGCTGACACTGTACATTTCTACTCTATTGAGGTTAAATATTTTAAATGATTTTTATGTGCCTTTGCAGCGCTGTTGTCGCAAGTCTGCCCTCAATAAGTTTATTGTTATCTAGAACTCCCTTTAAACCTGCCTTGGTTAGTTCTTCCTCTGGCCGCAAATAGGAAAGACCTAAATTGAATTCAGGAAAGAAAACAAACTACCTACAATCTACAATTATTATTAAGTACGTACCTACCTATGTTGATTTCTTTCTCTATTTTCAGGTGAAGCTGCAGTCCAGTCCCGCTGTAGAGGCTGCCTACAAAGCGCTCTACGACCAAGTTGAAGAAGTGCTCAATAAGAGTGCCTACCGGATTATGGACTTCAGCAAAATATTCAAATTCCTATTGAAGGAGAATCGTTCAAAAATAACTGCTTCTCAGCGTTCGCTTACCGATATTTCCCAGAAGTTGGGCCGACTGTAGTGGTGGGAAGACTCTCTTGAAGTGCTTGTTTCAAACCACAATGTTAAGTTCGATAAGAAGTAGAAAGACATGTTTTTTTTATCTAGGCGCTGTGTTGTTGTATCCGCCTTATAGTGGGAACGGTAGGAATATGTGAAATCTATGATAAATCCTAGTTTAGTTAAAATTAAATAATAGCTGACGTGACTGAAGGAAAAAAAATTCTGTTGTCCGAGCTTATTCAGTCACGAATTAGTAAACCCTTATTTTGATGTCCCTGGCCCTTTACTTTTGAATTACCCCCCTTTTTTTGATAAATCGATTTAGAGCAATTTTCATAGATGTGAAATCGTGAAATCATAACACGAAAACAAACAAATGGCCGATTTGATGTTTAATATTAGGTCGGAGTTACACATTTTTTAATGATTGGAATATTATTATGGTAAGTAAGTAAGTAAGGAAATAATATATTGGTTGGTGTCCGGGAAAGGGGACGTTAATTAATAATACGTTTCAAGCCATCCTGTCCTTTGGTGTAGGTAACCCTACTCACACTCACCTACCTTCTTACATACCTACTGGTAGTTGAAGAGGGATTCTAAATTCATAAGGAATCGCAGAGGAAACATGAAAAATATCATGGGACAGTCTAGAAAAGATGCATTTTGAATAGGTATAAACGGTATAAAGTGAAGTGCGTTCCCACCATATACCAACTGTTTATAAGCCCAAAGTGCATGGCGCAAGGCTTGGAATATCCGTAGGTAGGTACCTACACTTTTGTTAACCCGTAAGTAGCGAGGTCTGGATTTAGTCACGCAAGTAGCGAGGTGGGGTCCAGGAGACCCCGAAGTTTTTTTCCGTCGGTGACTTTACCCTTGCTTTAAGGGGAAATACACCCATTTGGTTCGCAATGCTACGTACTTCAAGCCCTACTCCGAAGTTACAGGGCGAGTGAAAAGTGTTTATAGGGGGATGTAAACCTGAGACTCTTTGTCGTGAGGTAGTGTTGTATTTTTGCATGAAATGGAGTAATAAGCCCACAGGAGCGATTTTAAACAGTCAACTACCAGTCCACATGTTTTTTTGACAGATCGCGAAAACACAACACTACCTCACGCGAAATATTTTTTTGTAACGTTTCGGATTAAAACAGTATGATTTTATCGTCACATTTAGTAGAAAAGCTTGATAAATGTTTGTAATATTTACCGCCGCCATGTTACATGTTGACAATTTTTATTTCACTTACGGAAGTTCGTAATTGCAACACCATTTCTCTACTTTTTCTCCTGTAAAAGCTAAACATAGTGTCCTACTTTCACTCGTTCGTTTCGCGTTCAAATAGCACACTATGTTTAGCTTTTAGAGTAGACACAACCGATACGATATTGCAATTACCAGTCTCCGGTGGTACTAAAATGTAAACATTACTTTTGTCGAATATTTACTTTCGCACAGTGGTTTTGGCGGAGTTCGTCGAGAATGTATGGTGGCCCTTAATATTGTCTTTGTTGCTATTCTCCTATCCGTTAGTTTGTACTTGATGGAAGAACAGCATTCAAAGTTCTATAAAAAAGTTTAGTTGCATTAAAAACAAATTTCTATACACAGAGGTGAGAAAGTCAATTTTTTCGTAGT